>OW388301.1:6252324-6887324 GCA_936450465.1 Gibbula magus
CTGTTACAACGTCATAGTGCGTCATTTTGACGTCAGAATACATTGCATAGATACATACATAGATACCACGTGAAGTAGAAATAATATATTTACAGAAATACATTTTTGTTTCATTCGATGAGATAGACATGGTATTCGACGAGATATGTCCAATATCCTCTATGAATTAGTACAATCCCCCCAGGGGCTACCACTGGTGTCAAAACTCACGTCAAACACATGCTTCCTGATCTTTTTATACAAGCGATGTTGATACGATATCCACTCATAACGAGGAACATCACAATTATATATATATATATATATATATTATGAACGCATAATTTCATGAATGTACAATGTCCCCACTATGACGTCATAATATATAGACTATGACGTCATAACCTTCTGTATAACGAATCATTCTCCCTGAAGATGAAATGAAACCGGTAGGAGAAAGAAACTCGGCGTTATGTTTTTAATATTTTGATAATTTGAAGCAGCCATACACCTGGACATTTGACTTTTTGTACATATATATATATATATATATATATCAGTTCTTTCTGCTACTTACGCTGATAGATTTAACTTCAAATCGTCACCAGAGGAAAAACAAATTTTAAACCCAAAAACATTGACAACCGATATATTTAAAATTGTGTATGAAACATAATAATTGTCAGCCTCGGTTACCCATGGTTTTATATATGCTCCGTTACTCTCCACTATATCACCCATGGGAAACTGAGAAATCTGTACTCAAATTACGTGAGCCAATCAAACCGCTACGCAGCTTGGACCTGCGAGCCAATGACAATTCATATCACTTCGTTGCAAAGCACGCGAGGTCATTCTGTTAGCCCTCCGTCACCGGTTATCTCCCTTGACCATTTCTGTCTCATCGTATTGAGCATTTTCTTTGGTTAATGACTTCGTCACGCCGACCAAGGGCGGGTAATTTTAGTACATATTTCGCTGACAGAGTTTCCCATCGGTGAGAGAGTAACGGAGCATATATAAAACCCTGGGTAACCGTGGATGAAGAAATGTGAACAAATACCTTTGCATATAATGACATACAACTGAATTTGTAGAGCATTTTATTGTATAATATATTGACTGGGTGCAAAGAATAAAAGTTTTTCAAGAATGGATAAATGTATGTTATATAAACTTGCATGTCAATGGATTTGGAGCGTATGAAGTATGTTGTATGAAGCGCTCGTAAAATCTTCATTGAAATAAAGCGCAATGTGGGATAAATGTTATTTAGGGTTTTATTGTCTTATTCTTGATTTGTTGTCAAATACGTTAAACCAAAGCGAATATATATGCGTTTAAATGAGAATAAATTATTTTTTTAAATGATTTCTTTTACTTGATTGATTTGATTGATTTGATTGATTTAACTGTTGAAACTATGTTGAACTTACAGACTTGGAATAAACTCACGGGCAAAAGAAAGTATAGGTACAACAACGCAAGATATTTTAATCAGTGAGTGATAGACACGATAGAAACATAGTTACACCATGTCTCTAAAAGCAAACTAACTTTGTCTGTAAATTTTGAAACGTTATCTGTTCATAATTCTGAAAAACACAGCTTTTCTAAAATAGTAGTTATAGAATCTCCTTAACCAGGCGAGATAGGGGAGTGACATATGGCTTTCTGGCGTGTTTTTTGACACCCCAAAGCAATGATGCTTCATTGATTTAAAGTCAAAGGAGGTGCATTATGTCGATACCATCTTGTACTAACATTATTTCCATATTTCATAAAATTGTACCTTAAATACCCAAAATTATATATTTCCCAAAATACCTTTTGAAATAGCTATTTCAGCACCCTACGTGTGTTTGAACAGATATAAAATATTAAGTATCATACCCTCATGAATGAAATTGTGTATATCTCTTAACGAGATATATCCTCATCACAAACATTCAAAACCGAGTTTATCCATCAGAAATATTATGTGTTTGACTCTGTTGAAAAGAAGATATACTTTCTTTTGCCCGTGAGTTTATATCTTATTGAAGACACCATTATTATCATCCATCTTTTCTTGGTTTTTTTCATCATCGATACCTCCTGGATAAATGTTCCACAAAATGCGTATCCTGGACTCGAGGATGGTGATCTCACACAATAAGGTAGTGTGTACCCTGGACTCGAGGATCCCATGGCGGTTGACTATTAAGTGACAAATTTTGATTTTATTGAAACTCAGCATTGCATTGTATGGAGATTAAAATAATAAGCTGATTAAGCTACGAATTTTAAGATATTGCTGTGAGTTCTTTTCGGAAATAATTATATCATCGGGAAAACTTATAAAGGTACTTAGGAACTAACGTCGTTTGGTTCTTTTAATTTGAATTACACAATGTGTTAAGAATGGACTTTACATAACCAACAAATACCATACAATGTTCTATGTATCAAAAAGCGTAGTAATTAAACGATGTTCGTATAAAAAATTAAACAAGTAAAGACCTTAACAACTCCAAGTGTAAAAGTTTGACAGAACTATGTAATGCTTTGTGGATAATAGATTGTTGACACATATCACTGATCATCAGTACCAACTAAGGAAATGAATATACATCAGTTGTTTTAACAATTAATTGGAGACTCGTTGTTGTAGGGGGTTATTTCCGAGATTTAACATATTGATTTGATGTCAGTTATAGTGCGTCATGTACTTTACTTAAAGGCACAAGTGAACGCTTTTTGCAAATAAGCTATTTTAAGTCATACGAGGGCATATAAACTCACGTTTGCTTCCTTTCAGTGCAACAAAATACTTATTATTCTTTATAATTTACCTGCAGTCAATAATTAAATAGTTGGGACGGCCGAAGTCACTCAGGGACATCACAAATAGTAAGAGTCGCTGATGTGCAAAATGGGAAATATAGATTGTAGAAAACGGCTGAGCTAGGATTTCATTCAGCTCTTGCATATACTTTATTCTCTTCACTGACAACAAAGATTGGAAAGTCTTCATTAAGGAGTATCTGTAACTTCACCGGTTTGTAATACGCAGTGTAAGCATTGTTGTTACATTAACAATAGCGACTGCCGTTGTTTGGTCTTCGGGTTGGGTGCAATTTCTTAATATAACTGATATTACAACGTTGCATTACATACTTCCGGTCTTTTAAAGTTAACTTTAAAATCTCAATACGTACATATTTTATTGATAACTAATATAATACATTACCTGGGGGTAGATCGTTTGTAATTTCGAGAGATCCGTTATCCGTGCATTATTCATATTTTAAAACAATTGGCGTGACATAGTGCCTTTAACGAATACGAGATTGAGAGAGATTGGAAGGCAAAGGATTGTTTTTCAATAAACGAGCTTGATGTACATGGACTGGCTTATGGCAAATACAGTATCTGAATTTAGATATGTATGCATTGTGCAGCGTGGCGTCTTTGCATTTCTGTTTTGGACACGAATGAGTGATTTAGTTGCCTCCGTGAGAGCCATTAAATTGAAAATATTTTGTTCTGTTTTGTATAGGAGATACCCTAGATGTTCGATTTTAACGATTCAAAATAATTGAATTGCCCAAACATCTGTCATCATATCATAAATGTTTGTTTTTCAAAATATTATAACAATTATCGTCGCCAAATAACATTTCATAGCACAAAGTGTGACTGTGTATGTGTATATACAGCTGCGAACCGAAAGTTTGTATATCTAAGTGCAAATATCATGTAAATTGACGTTCATAGTAACATCAATGAATCCCGTCGCATATACAATGACAATGGGTCATCATATATCCACGAGCAAAACAATCTTCTTAAATTTATCATGTGATCGTCAATGAAATAGACAGAGGGGCTAATTTAAAAAAAATTCAAATTTCATTAATTTTCGAATAGAATTTTTGATAATGACTAAATATAAACAAATTCATCAAAAATGAAAACTGACATCAGCACAATCACAAAAATTACAAGTAAACTTCAATCCATTTGTGTACATATATGGATACATAAATATTTAGGAATATTTCAATCCAGATGATATTTGGTTTTGAAGGTGACTTTGTCATATTTTTCATCTTAATTGTCGAAATCATCTTTGGAAATCATCTACATTACAAATGTACCATGTTAAACAAAATATAAAATACGGCACATATTACAATTTCCCATGTAACATTGTTATTAACTTGAGAAATAATTAAAACTCTAATATTTTAATGCATAATAAACTCAGATAATATTTTGTATACAAAATTAATTTTAGTTATTTATTTTCTTGATTTTCTGTAGAAATTACAGTTTTAAAAAAAAATCATGCAAGTGCTTTATATTAAAATTATATTAAATATAATTATAACTACTTACCTAATAATTGATTTATTCAAAAATATTCACTTCTGCCAGCATGAATTAATTAAAGTAGCTATCCCCTACAAGTCAAGTACTACTAGAATAATTAAGTCTGCTTGAATCAATTCCGCCGGCTAATTTAAGTCAGCACATTAACGAAATTATAATATTATTTTTTACATTTAGGCCTACTGCAGTACTGTATAAGTTTTCACAGAAATCGGCATGGTAACAGAAACATGTTTTTGTCAACATCACCACTGGTTGGCGAGACACGGCATACGATTGTTCATGTCGAGTATCTGCATGGCTACATCGAAGAAGTCGGGAAAATAAATAAGCCCAGAATGTATTCATCATCACGATCCGATAGGGCTTACATCAATATCACAATCGTCTTTTGTACTTTGAATCTAGATTTAAGTATGAAATTGGATATTCGTAAAAAAAAATCTCTCTTGATTTCAAGTTTAGCGCAAGTTTACTTCGGCAAACGTTGTCATCCGTTCAAATATTGAATTTACACCACACGTATTTTGAGTAAAATAAACATTTGAGATGTTGTTTTAGCTTTTAGTTCCGTCACTAACTAGTGACAATGTTTGAAAGTGGTATAAAACGAACTTTTTTGGCGACATGTTACGAGAGAAAATCGCGATCAGTCACTTCCGGGATCACGTTGTTCGTCCATGCGGGCTTAGCCTCGTTTTGGATAGCTTATGAATATTCATGACGTAATATTAAGAGAAGTCTATTAAATGCAGAGTGTAAGATACTCTGGGTATAACGACACGCCAACAATGTCAGCCTTTTGTTCCATACGTACCATACGGAAAGGAGATCCGAGTAAGTCCATTATATAGATATTATATCCTGAGAAATAAGTAAGATTTTACGAAACAAGTGTGAAGTTTTTAATTGCCCGAGCGAGAGCGAGGGTTATGCACACATTTTCGTTCAAATCATATGACACGCATTCAAAGAAAATAACATCTTTATAGTCAATTTTAGTATATTTTAATCTAACTAAAATATCAATAAATCAGCCCACTCCAATTTCCACCGCCAGCCACGATGACGTCACGAACATTGTTTGGTGGCGTCACAGATGACGAGATGGGCCTCAAACGATGTTTTTAAGGCAAGCATGATATGTGAAGTTCAACATGTGATTGTAAAGACAACATCAACTCGGTTATTTCATTCGTATGGGTATCGAATGAATACATGCATATCAGTTCGACTTGTCGACTGGTATTCAGCATTTCATTCAAGAATTGTAAATGATGTTTCTGATAATTCTACAGTAGGCGTTATCAGTTTCACCCTACTTGTTTAAAGTAGCAAAGTTATCAAAATTATCCTGTGTTTCTTTCAGTATTGAACACGATGTTTATTGGTTTTATTCATGTCTTGTCGCCGTTGTGAGCTTTAATGGGACATCACTCGAAATGTCCTGATATGTTACAATTCATTTTTTAAATCTCAATTAAAATCTCTTAAAGGGGCAGTAGCACGTTTTTTGCAAAATTTATTTTTTTCAAATTTCTATTCATACTGATAGTTTGTGCCATTTAAAATTACTTTAGAGGGTAAAACACCCTATTACACAAACCAATTATCCGTAGTAGTAATAACGGTGTTGCGTAAAAGGCAAAACTTACATGGCGGCCATTTTATTGTGAACACATTTTATTATTTCGAATGGCAAAAACGATCCCCATGGCTTTACTGGGCCACGAACACTCATTTTTAACTTGATTTTTCTAAGAGAGAAGGGTGTTTTACAATTGGTGAAATTATTTTTAAAATATATTTCATGAACTTTTTTAAGCGAAAAAACGTGCTACTGCCCCTTTAAAATGCCTATGAATTATAAATCTTGCTTCTGTTTCAGAATCCACTGCCTCTCTTGCTGGTGTTCTGTATTCCATCTTGCTTTACCCTTCCCAATGTTTTGTCTATCTTCAGAATGGGGGTCGGGATAGCGCAGTGGTTAGCGCGTTCGGCTTCGGATCAAGAGGTCCGGGGTTCGAATCCCGCCAGGGGCACGGCAACTTTGTCTGCAGTAGAGAACTGTTCTACGCGCAGTAAGTTTTAGGTGCAATGCTACACTGAATGTCAGTGCAGTACCACCTAGGTTCGCTAGTTCCAGCCGCTGCTCGCAGGTTTCACCGCAGTGCATAGCCACATCGCGTTGCGGGCTTTCTCCCTGCCATAATACTAGCAGCCGCGATATAAGTGAAATACTCTTGAAAGCGGCATTAAACCCCAACTCACCTCACCTCACCTCACCTAACCTCTTCAGAACCTGCCAGGCAAAATAAATTACACACCTCATTTGGTTTCGATTTATTCAATATTTTAAAAGAAATTAGATTCATTTTATTATGACACGATACAACACCACAATTAATTGGTGATTGGTTATTATTAAGGTCAAATATCTTTGTTTAATGTAGATGTAGGGGCAAGAAATGAAATTAACATCAACATGACCCCTACTGTGTAAAATAGTGTAAATGTGTGCAGAATGAGACACATTTATTGATTTTCACGTAGAATATGTCTTATGTCGACGAACAGTTGTCATTTATCCAAATACAGAACTCAGTTTTAGAGGACGATATCGAAAACTCTAAATATTTGTACTTGAAAATACATATGATAAAAACAACTACAGTGTATACTTTCTTTTGCCTGGTAGTTTATATACTATCACTACTACTAGTCACAAGGCTTAGTGACTTTAATCTTTAAAAATGTCAAGTTCACAGAGCCTTTTTTTTTCTCCACAACCTTCTTCTTCAAGATGGCCTTCATCCACACCGCTCTACAAACATGCCTATTGCTTTCTTCCTCGCTTGTCTTTTAAACTAAATCTGCTGTAATCATACAAGATTAGTTCATTACCTGTTCATCCAGAATAAATATAACATTTGCTCTTCTTGTTCCAGAGTCCTTGCTGTTCCTGGTATTATGTACCGTGTCCTTCATCCTCATCTACCAGTATCGGGTCGTCGTCAAACTCTCTCCTGAAAAATTTTTGGACTTCAAGTCCTTCTCTGGCCTACAACAGATGCTGTACCAGGCACCAGCTGCCGATCCAACTCCACTTCAAATCCAGCTCATATTGAACGTCAGTGGTAACCTCAAACCATCTACAGCTAAAACGGTTACGACGGCTAAACCAAAGGTCAAGGTCACCACTGTTAAACCATCAGGGAATCCAAAAGACACAAAACCTACAGAGTCTAAACCAAAAGAAGTAAAACAAGCAACAACAGTAGCACCAAAACCAGGCACAACTTCTCCCAAACCACAGAAATGTAAAAATCCTTTCACAGAGGAATATCAGCAGAAGACAAATTTTTTATGCTGTCGTCCAATAGGTGGGATGGGAAACACTATGTTCGTATACGCTTCTGCTTATGGCATAGCTGCCAAGTTAAACAGGACTTTGGTCTTTCCTAAGGGTGTTCAATTAGTCAATTTCCTTAATCTTTCAGCAAAGATGGTGGATGATTTTCAGTGTGTGACTCGTGGGACTAAGGGACGAGGCGCAAACATTGACTGTGGATTCGATAAAAGGTTGTTCGAAATACCAAAGGGAGAGAACTACTGTGTAGGGTCGTATATGCAGTCCTATATGTATTTTGACCATGTTAAAGAAGATATCAGAAAAGAGTTTACCTTTCATCAAAAATATCGTGATAAAGCAAAGGGTATTATAGATGCAGCAGTAGAAAAATATAAAACACAAACTAAACAAACAGATAAAGCTGTTATTGTGGGAGTTCACATACGCCGTGGAGATCTCGTCAACCACTCGTTCGGTTATGACGTAGCAACGCCGCAATATATGCATAACGCTAGTAGCTATTTTCGACAGAAATACGGGCGAGTCTTGTTCCTTGTGTGTTCCAACGGAATGGACTGGACCAAGAAGAATATGAAAGGAGACGATGTGGTGTATATAGAAGGAAATGACGCCATTACAGACATGGCTGTTCTAGTGAGTTGTGATCACACCCTCTCTACCGTCGGCTCGTTCAGCTGGTGGGCTGGGTACCTGGCAGGTGGCGACGTGCTGTACTATCAGTGGCCTGCCAGAAATGGAACACGATTAAGAAAACATTTTAGGTATGAAGAATATTTCCCAAAACATTGGATCGGAATGAGATGATATATCAGTATTTTGCAAGTTAGTGCCTTACCCGTCTGTGATGTGCCTCACCTTTAGGAAGCCGTCTTTGTGCTAAAACAGACCTAAGTATCAACACTGGTCTGGCTAGCTAAGCTTTGATCCCCTCCTCTCCAGAACACATCCAATTCAAAGTGATGGTTTGTAATACTGACTATAGACTTTCTTAGAACTACGACCATAGGGCACCACGGGATATGTTTGAGATTGGTTATTTTACTCCTGGATATATGACGATTCATTATCATTGTATGTGATGCAATTTTATGATGTTACAATGAACCTCAATTTACGTGATTTTAGCACTAAGATACTCATGTCGGTGAACTTTCGGGATGCAGTTGTGTTGTTGTTTTTTATTTGAATTCAATTTTTTTTTTTTTTTTGGGAAATGAGACGTGAATGACCTATGGACACCAGGTGGCGTTTGTACATGAGAAAATACGGCCCTAGGTTTTCAAAATCCTCATTTATCAGAATATTTTAATTCCAGTCCGATTTTTTATCGAACTTACTGTTGTTAAGTTGAATGTTGGGGAATCAGTAAGGTTGGATCATCTGAGTTTGTTTGTAGATATTTCGAATTCGTTATTTGTTTGGGTTTTGTAAAAACCAATCTTTCTTTTAGCCCTTGAGTTTTATAGTCTACGTGATACATTTTGGGGACCACAACCGAAGGTATTATACATGTTATGGTATTATTGGTATTTTTGCGATGAGGTAATTTTATTGGTATTTTTGCGAATTTTATTGTAAATGAATGAAGGGGTGGTTTTGCAATAAGTACAATTTTGTGTGTTGTGGGTGTGTGTGTAAGTTTTTAGCAAAGATATGGCCCAGGCCAAAATAACACTGTATTAACGTGGCTCGGGGAGAATCTGTGATGTATTGAGTGTACAAATGACCTGAGAATTATCCGTTTATGGGCGGTATTGTCATGACATAGTTGTGTTGCAAAATGAACATTTTGAAATATACATTTTTATGATATTTCCAGTTGGTGAAATTTATCGGTTAAAATGAAATTCGTATTTTCACTGAGTCTTGAACGTCTTTACAATTATGCATTGTCTTAAATCTAATAAATAGAACATTTGACATTTCTCGTCAAATACCTTCTTATGACGTCATAATAAAACCATTTCAAAATTGTCAAACCCTCAGGTCCAATTTAGAAAAATTAATTTTTCGAAGAAATCACGATGATTTATTCATAATTCAAAAGCTCGCTTCCGACCCATGGAGATCCCATCAGGTGAATGACGTTGAGTCTGTTACAACGTCATAGTGCGTCATTATGACGTCAAAATACATTGCATAGATACATTCATAGATACCACGTGAAGTAGAAATAATATATTTACAGAAATACATTTTTGTTTCATTCGATGAGATAGACATGGTATTCGACGAGATATGTCCAATGACCCCTATGAATTAGTCCAGAATTAGGTGCTACCACTGGTGTCAAAACTCACGTCAAACACATGCTTCCTGATCTTTTTATACAAGCGATGTTGATACGATATCCACTCATAACGAGGAACATCACAATTATATATATATATATTATGAACGCATAATTTCATGAATGTACATTGTCCCCACTATGACGTCATAATATATAGACTATGACGTCATAACCTTCTGTATAACGAATCATTCTCCCTGAAGATGAAATGAAACCGGTAGGAGAAAGAAACTCGGCGTTATGTTTTTAATTTTTTGATAATTTGAAGCAGCCATACACCTGGACATTTGACTTTTTGTACATATATACATATACATATATATATATATATCAGTTCTTTCTGCTACTTACGCTGATAGATTTAACTTCAAATCGTCACCAGTGGAAAACAAATTTTAAACCCAAAAACATTGACAACCGATATATTTAAAATTATGTATGAAACATAATAATTGTCAGCCTCGGTTACCAATGGTTTTATATATGCTCCGTTACTCTCCACTATATCACCCATGGGAAACTGAGAAATCTGTACTCAAATTACGTGAGCCAATCAAACCGCTACGCAGCTTGGACCTGCGAGCCAATGACAATTCATATCACTTCGTTGCAAAGCACGCAAGGTCATTCTGTTAGCCATCCGTCACCGGTTATCTCCCTTGACCATTTCTATCTCATCGTATTGAGCATTTTCTTTGGTTACTGACTTCGTCACGCCGACCAAGGGCGGGTAATTTTAGTACATATTTCGCTGACAGAGTTTCCCATCGGTGAGAGAGTAACGGAGCATATATAAAACCCTGGGTAACCGAGGATGAAGAAATGTGAACAAATACCTTTGCATATAATGACATACAACTGAATTTGTAGAGTATTTTATTGTGTAATATATTGACTGAGTGCAAAGAATAAAAGTTTTTCAAGAATGGATAAATGTATGTTATATAAACTTGCATGTCAATGGATTTGGAGCGTATGAGGTATGTGGTATGAAGCGCTCGTAAAATCTTCATTGAAATAAAGCTCAATGTGGGATAAATGTTATTTAGGGTGACTGTTTTATTGTCTTATTCTTGATTTGTTGTCAAATACGTTAAACCAAAGCGAATATATATGCGTTTAAATGAGAATAAATTATTTTTTTAAATGATTTCTTTTACTTGATTGATTTGATTGATTTAACTGTTGAAACTATGTTAAACTTACAATGTGACTTGGAATAAACTCACGGGCAAAAGAAAGTATAGGTACAACAATGCAAGATATTTTAATCAGTGAGTGATGAACACGATAGGAACATAGTTACACCATGTCTCTAAAAGCAAACTAACTTTGTCTGTAAATTTGGAAACGTTATCTGTTCATAATTCTGAAAAACACAGCTTTTTTAAAATCGTCGTTATAGAATCTCCTTAACCAGGCGAGATAGGGGAGTGACATATGGAGGTGAAGTAAAGTCAAAGGAGGTGCATTATGTCGATACCATCTTCAACTAACATTATTTCCATATTTCTTAAAAGTGTACCTTAAATACCCAAAATTATTTCCCAAAATACCTTTTGAAATAGCTATTTCAGCACCCTACGTGTGTTTGAACAGATATAAAATATTAAGTATCATACCCTCATGAATGAATTTGTGTATATCTCTTAACGAGATATATCCTCATCACAAACATTCAAAACCGAGTTTATCCGGCAGAAATATTATGTGTTTGACTCTGTTGAAAAGAGGATATACTTTCTTTTGCCCGTGAGTTTATATCTTATTGAAGACACCATTATTATCATCAATCTTTTCTTGGGGTTTTTCATCATCGATACCTCCTGGATAAATGTTCCACAACATGCGTACCCTGGACTCGAGGATGGTGATCTCACACAATAAGATAGTGTGTACCCTGGACTCGAGGATGGTGATCTCACACAATAAGGTAGTGTGTACCCTGGACTCGAGGATGGTGATCTCACACAATATAGAAGTGTGTACCCTGGACTCGAGGATGGTGATCTCACACAATAAGGTAGTGTGTACCCTGGACTCGAGGGTGGTGATCTCACACAATAAGGTAGTGTGTACCCTGGACTCGAGGATGGTGATCTCACACAATTAGGAAGTGTGTATCCTGGACTCAAGGATGGTGATCTCACATAATAAGGTAGTGTGTACCCTGGACTCGAGGATGGTGATCTCACACAATAAGGTAGTGTGTACCCTGGACTCGAGGATGGTGATCTCACACAATAAGGAAGTGTGTACCCTGGACTCGAGGATGGTGATCTCACACAATAAGATAGTGTGTACCCTGGACTCGAGGATGGTGATCTCACACAATAAGGAAGTGTGTACCCTGGACTCGAGGATGGTGATCTCACACAATAAGGAAGTGTGTACCCTGGACTCGAGGATGGTGATCTCACACAATATAGAAGTGTGTACCCTGGACTCGAGGATGGTGATCTCACACAATAAGGTAGTGTGTACCCTGGACTCGAGGATGGTGATCTCACACAATAAGGTAGTGTGTATCCTGGACTCAAGGATGGTGATCTCACACAATAAGGTAGTGTGTACCCTGGACTCGAGGATGGTGATCTCACACAATAAGATAGTGTGTACCCTGGACTCGAGGATGGTGATCTCACACAATAAGGAAGTGTGTACCCTGGACTCGAGGATGGTGATCTCACACAATAAGGAAGTGTGTACCCTGGACTCGAGGATGGTGATCTCACACAATAAGGTAGTGTGTACCCTGGACTCAAGGATGGTGATCTCAAACAATAAGGTAGTGTGTACCCTAGACTCGAGAATGGTGATCTCACACAATAAGGAAGTGTGTACCCTGGACTCGAGGATGGTGATCTCACACAATAAGGTAGTGTGTACTCTGGACTCGAGGATGGTGATCTCACACAATAAGGTAGTGTGTACCCTGGACTCGAGGATGGTGATCTCACACAATATAGAAGTGTGTACCCTGGACTCGAGGATGGTGATCTCACACAATAAGGTAGTGTGTACCCTGGACTCAAGGATGGTGATCTCACACAATAAGGTAGTGTGTACCCTGGACTCCAGGGTGGTGATCTCACACAATAAGGAAGTGTGTACCCTGGACTCGAGGATGGTGATCTCACACAATAAGGTAGTGTGTACCCTGGACTCCAGGATGGTGATCTCACACAATAAGGTAGTGTGTACCCTGGACTCGAGGATGGTGATCTCACACAATAAGGTAGTGTGTACCCTGGACTCGAGGATGGTGATCTCACACAATAAGGTAGTGTGTACCCTGGACTCGAGGATGGTGATCTCACACAATAAGGTAGTGTGTACCCTGGACTCGAGGATGGTGATCTCACACAATAAGGTAGTGTGTACCCTGAACTCGAGGATGGTGATCTCACACAATAAGGAAGTGTGTACCCTGGACTCGAGGATGGTGATCTCACACAATAAGGTAGTGTGTACCCTGAACTCGAGGGTGGTGATCTCACACAATAAGGTAGTGTGTACCCTGGACTCGAGGATGGTGATCTCACACAATAAGGTAGTGTGTACCCTGGACTCGAGGATGGTGATCTCACACAATAAGGAAGTGTGTACCCTGGACTCGAGGATGGTGATCTCACACAATAAGGTAGTGTGTACCCTGGACTCGAGGATGGTGATCTCACACAATAAGGTAGTGTGTACCCTGGACTCGAGAATGGTGATCTCACACAATAAGGTAGTGTGTACCCTGGACTCGAGGATGGTGATCTCACACAATAAGGAAGTGTGTACCCTGGACTCGAGGATGGTGATCTCACACAATAAGGTAGTGTGTACCCTGGACTCGAGGATGGTGATCTCACACAATAAGGTAGTGTGTACCCTGGACTCGAGGATGGTGATCTCACACAATAAGGTAGTGTGTACCCTGGACTCGAGGATGGTGATCTCACACAATAAGGTAGTGTGTACCCTGGACTCGAGGATGGTGATCTCACACAATAAGGTAGTGTGTAACCTGGACTCCAGGATGGTGATCTCACACAATAAGGTAGTGTGCACCCTGGACTCGAGGATGGTGATCTCACACAATAAGGTAGTGTGTACCCTGGACTTGAGGATGGTGATCTCACACAATAAGGTAGTGTGTAACCTGGACTCCAGGATGGTGATCTCACACAATAAGGTAGTGTGCACCCTGGACTCGAGGATGGTGATCTCACACAATAAGGTAGTGTGTACCCTGGACTTGAGGATGGTGATCTCACACAATAAGGTAGTGTGTAACCTGGACTCCAGGATGGTGATCTCACACAATAAGGAAGTGTGTACCCTGGACTCGAGGATGGTGATCTCACACAATAAGGTAGTGTGTACCCTGGACTCGAGGATGGTGATCTCAAACAATAAGGTAGTGTGTAACCTGGACTCGAGGATGGTGATCTCACACAATAAGGTAGTGTGTACCCTGGACTCGAGGATGGTGATCTCACACAATAAGGTAGTGTGTACCCTGGACTCGAGGATGGTGATCTCACACAATAAGGTAGTGTGTACCCTGGACTCGAGGATGGTGATCTCACACAATAAGGTAGTGTGTACCCTGGACTCGAGGATGGTGATCTCACACAATAAGGTAGTGTGTACCCTGGACTCGAGGATGGTGATCTCACACAATAAGGTAGTGTGTACCCTGGACTCGAGGATGGTGATCTCACACAATAAGGTAGTGTGTACCCTGGACTCGAGGATGGTGATCTCACACAATAAGGTAGTGTGTACCCTGGACTCGAGGATGGTGATCTCACACAATAAGGTAGTGTGTACCCTGGACTCGAGGATGGTGATCTCACACAATAAGGTAGTGTGTACCCTGGACTCGAGGATGGTGATCTCACACAATAAGGTAGTGTGTACCCTGGACTCGAGGATGGTGATCTCACACAATAAGGTAGTGTGTAACCTGGACTCCAGGATGGTGATCTCACACAATAAGGTAGTGTGCACCCTGGACTCGAGGATGGTGATCTCACACAATAAGGTAGTGTGTACCCTGGACTTGAGGATGGTGATCTCACACAATAAGGTAGTGTGTACCCTGGACTCGAGGATGGTGATCTCACACAATAAGGTAGTGTGTACCCTGGACTCGAGGATGGTGATCTCACACAATAAGGTAGTGTGTACTCTGAACTCGAGGATGGTGATCTCACACAATAAGGTAGTGTGTACCCTGGACTCGAGGATGGTGATCTCACACAATAAGGTAGTGTGTACCCTGGACTCGAGGATGGTGATCTCGCACAATAAGGTAGTGTGTACCCTGGACTCGAGAATGGTGATCTCACACAATAAGGTAGTGTGTACCCTGGACTCGAGGATGGTGATCTCACACAATAAGGTAGTGTGTACCCTGGACTCGAGGATGGTGATCTCACACAATAAGGTAGTGTGTACCCTGGACTCGAGGATGGTGATCTCACACAATAAGGTAGTGTGTAACCTGGACTCCAGGATGGTGATCTCACACAATAAGGTAGTGTGTATCCTGGACTCAAGGATGGTGATCTCACACAATAAGGTAGTGTGTACTCTGGACTCGAGGATGGTGATCTCGCACAATAAGGTAGTGTGTACCCTGGACTCGAGAATGGTGATCTCACACAATAAGGTAGTGTGTATCCTGGACTCAAGGATGGTGATCTCACACAATAAGGTAGTGTGTACTCTGGACTCGAGGATGGTGATCTCGCACAATAAGGTAGTGTGTACCCTGGACTCGAGAATGGTGATCTCACACAATAAGGTAGTGTGTACCCTGGACTCGAGGATGGTGATCTCACACAATAAGGAAGTGTGTACCCTGGACTCGAGGATGGTGATCTCACACAATAAGGTAGTGTGTACCCTGGACTCGAGGATGGTGATCTCACACAATAAGGTAGTGTGTACCCTGGACTCGAGGATGGTGATCTCACACAATAAGGTAGTGTGTACCCTGGACTCGAGGATGGTGATCTCACACAATAAGGTAGTGTGTACCCTGGACTCGAGGATGGTGATCTCACACAATAAGGTAGTGTGTAACCTGGACTCCAGGATGGTGATCTCACACAATAAGGTAGTGTGTACCCTGGACTTGAGGATGGTGATCTCACACAATAAGGTAGTGTGTAACCTGGACTCCAGGATGGTGATCTCACACAATAAGGTAGTGTGCACCCTGGACTCGAGGATGGTGATCTCACACAATAAGGTAGTGTGTACCCTGGACTTGAGGATGGTGATCTCACACAATAAGGTAGTGTGTAACCTGGACTCCAGGATGGTGATCTCACACAATAAGGTAGTGTGTAACCTGGACTCCAGGATGGTGATCTCACACAATAAGGTAGTGTGTACCCTGGACTTGAGGATGGTGATCTCACACAATAAGGTAGTGTGTAACCTGGACTCGAGGATGGTTATCTCACACAATAAGGTAGTGTGAAACCTGGACTCCAGGATGGTGATCTCACACAATAAGGTAGTGTGCACCCTGGACTCGAGGATGGTGATCTCACACAATAAGGTAGTGTGTACCCTGGACTCGAGGATGGTGATCTCACACAATAAGGAAGTGTGTACCCTGGACTCGAGGATGGTGATCTCACACAATAAGGAAGTGTGTACCCTGGACTCGAGGATGGTGATCTCACACAATATAGAAGTGTGTACCCTGGACTCGAGGATGGTGATCTCACACAATAAGGTAGTGTGTACCCTGGACTCGAGGGTGGTGATCTCACACAATAAGGAAGTGTGTATCCTGGACTCGAGGATGGTGATCTCACACAATAAGGAAATGCGTACCCTGGACTCGAGGATGGTGATCTCACACAATAAGGTAGTGTGTACCCTGGACTCGAGGATGGTGATCTCACACAATAAGGTAGTGTGTACCCTGGACTCGAGGATGGTGATCTCACACAATAAGGTAGTGTGTGCCCTGGACTCGAGGATGGTGATCTCACACAATAAGGTAGTGTGTACCCTGGACTCGAGGATGGTGATCTCACACAATAAGGTAGTGTGTACCCTGGACTCGAGGATGGTGATCTCACACAATAAGGTAGTGTGTACCCTGGACTCGAGGATGGTGATCTCACACAATAAGGTAGTGTGTACCCTGGACTCGAGAATGGTGATCTCACACAATAAGGTAGTGTGTACCCTGGACTCGAGGATGGTGATCTCACACAATAAGGTAGTGTGTACCCTGGACTCGAGGATGGTGATCTCACACAATAAGGTAGTGTGTACCCTGGACTCGAGGATGGTGATCTCACACAATAAGGTAGTGTGTACCCTGGACTAGAGTGTGGTGATCTCACACAATAAGGTAGTGTGTACCCTGGACTCGAGGATGGTGATCTCACACAATAAGGTAGTGTGTACCCTGGACTCGAGGATGGTGATCTCACACAATAAGGTAGTGTGTACCCTGGACTCGAGGATGGTGATCTCACACAATAAGGTAGTGTGTACCCTGGACTAGAGTGTGGTGATCTCACACAATAAGGTAGTGTGTACCCTGGACTCGAGGATGGTGATCTCACATAATAAGGTAGTGTGTACCCTGGACTCGAGGATGGTGATCTCACACAATAAGGTAGTGTGTACCCTGGACTCGAGGATGGTGATCTCACACAATAAGGTAGTGTGTACCCTGGACTAGAGTGTGGTGATCTCACACAATAAGGTAGTGTTTACCCTGGACTCGAGGATGGTGATCTCACACAATAAGGTAGTGTGTACCCTGAACTCGAGGATGGTGATCTCACACAATAAGGTAGTGTGTACCCTGGACTCGAGGATGGTGATCTCACACAATAAGGTAGTGTGTACCCTGGACTCGAGGATGGTGATCTCACACAATAAGGAAGTGTGTACCCTGGACGCGAGGATGGTGATCTCACACAATAAGGTAGTGTGTACCCTGGACTCGAGGATGGTGATCTCAAACAATAAGGTAGTGTGTACCCTGGACTCGAGGATGGTGATCTCACACAATAAGGAAGTGTGTACCCTGGACTCGAGGATGGTGATCTCACACAATAAGGTAGTGTGTACCCTGGACTCGAGGATGGTGATCTCACACAATAAGGTAGTGTGTACCCTGGACTCAAGGATGGTGATCTCACACAATAAGGTAGTGTGTACCCTGGACTCGAGGATGGTGATCTCACACAATAAGGTAGTGTGTAACCTGGACTCCAGGATGGTGATCTCACACAATAAGGTAGTGTGTACCCTGGACTCGAGGATGGTGATCTCACACAATAAGGTAGTGTGTACCCTGGACTCAAGGATGGTGATCTCACACAATAAGGTAGTGTGTACCCTGGACTCGAGGATGGTGATCTCACACAATAAGGTAGTGTGTAACCTGGACTCGAGGATGGTGATCTCACACAATAAGGTAGTGTGTACCCTGGACTAGAGTGTGGTGATCTCACACAATAAGGTAGTGTGTACCCTGGACTCGAGGATGGTGATCTCACACAATAAGGAAGTGTGTACCCTGGACTCGAGGATGGTGATCTCACACAATAAGGTAGTGTGTACCCTGGACTCGAGGATGGTGATCTCACACAATAAGGAAGTGTGTACCCTGGACTCGAGGATGGTGATCTCACACAATAAGGTAGTGTGTACCCTGGACTCGAGGATGGTGATCTCACACAATAAGGTAGTGTGTACCCTGGACTCAAGGATGGTGATCTCACACAATAAGGTAGTGTGTACCCTGGACTCGAGGATGGTGATCTCACACAATAAGGTAGTGTGTAACCTGGACTCGAGGATGGTGATCTCACACAATAAGGTAGTGTGTACCCTGGACTCGAGGATGGTGATCTCACACAATAAGGTAGTGTGTACCCTGGACTCCAGGGTGGTGATCTCACACAATAAGGAAGTGTGTACCCTGGACTCGAGGATGGTGATCTCACACAATAAGGTAGTGTGTACCCTGGACTCCAGGATGGTGATCTCACACAATAAGGAAGTGTGTACCCTGGACTCGAGGATGGTGATCTCACACAATAAGGTAGTGTGTACCCTGGACTCGAGGATGGTGATCTCACACAATAAGGTAGTGTGTACCCTGGACTCGAGGATGGTGATCTCACACAATAAGGTAGTGTGTACCCTGGACTCGAGGATGGTGATCTCACACAATAAGGTAGTGTGTACCCTGGACTCGAGGATGGTGATCTCACACAATAAGGTAGTGTGTACCCTGGACTCGAGGATGGTGATCTCACACAATAAGGTAGTGTGTACCCTGGACTCAAGGATGGTGATCTCACACAATAAGGTAGTGTGTACCCTGAACTCGAGGATGGTGATCTCACACAATAAGGAAGTGTGTACCCTGGACTCGAGGATGGTGATCTCACACAATAAGGTAGTGTGTACCCTGGACTCGAGGATGGTGATCTCACACAATAAGGTAGTGTGTACCCTGGACTCGAGGATGGTGATCTCACACAATAAGATAGTGTGTACCCTTGACTCGAGGATGGTGATCTCACACAATAAGGTAGTGTGTACCCTGGACTCGAGGATGGTGATCTCACATAATAAGGTAGTGTGTACCCTGGACCCGAGGATGGTGATCTCACACAATAAGGTAGTGTGTACCCTGGACTCGAGGATGGTGATCTCACACAATAAGGTAGTGTGTACCCTGGACTCGAGGATGGTGATCTCACACAATAAGGTAGTGTGTACCCTGGACTCGAGGATGGTGATCTCACACAATAAGGTAGTGTGTACCCTGGACTTGAGGATGGTGATCTCACACAATAAGGTAGTGTGTACCCTGGACTCGAGGATGGTGATCTCACACAATAAGGTAGTGTGTACCCTGGACTTGAGGATGGTGATCTCACACAATAAGGAAGTGTGTACCCTGGACTCGAGGATGGTGATCTCACACAATAAGGTAGTGTGTACCCTGGACTTGAGGATGGTGATCTCACACAATAAGGAAGTGTGTACCCTGGACTTGAGGATGGTGATCTCACACAATAAGGAAGTGTGTACCCTGGACTCGAGGATGGTGATCTCACACAATAAGGTAGTGTGTACCCTGGACTCGAGGATGGTGATCTCACACAATAAGGTAGTGTGTACCCTGGACTCGAGGATGGTGATCTCACACAATAAGATAGTGTGTACCCTTGACTCGAGGATGGTGATCTCACACAATAAGGTAGTGTGTACCCTGGACTCGAGGATGGTGATCTCACATAATAAGGTAGTGTGTACCCTGGACCCGAGGATGGTGATCTCACACGTCTAAAGCAAAAATACATGGCGGCCATTCTATTGTGAACACGTTTTATTATTTCGAAAGACAAAAACGATTCATCGACTTATTTCACCGAAATAACATGCTACTGCCCCTATAACGTGATGTTGAAGAATATGATTTATAATTAACCTAAACTAAAATGATTTTAAAAGAGCCCATGGCGATTGACTATTAAGTGAAAAAAAAATGTTTTAATTGAAACTCAGCATTGCATTGTATGGAGAATAAAATAATAAGCTGATTAAACTACGAATTTTAAGTTATTGCGGTGAGTTCTTTTCGGAAATAATTATATCATCGGAAAAACTTATAAAGGTACTTAGGAACTAACGTCGTTTGGTTCTTTTAATTTGAATTACACAATGTGTTAAGAATGAACTTTACATAACCAACAAATACCATACAATGTTCTATGTATCAGAAAGCGTAGTATAAAACGATGTTCGTATAAAAAATTAAACAAGTAAAGACCTTTACAACTCCAAGTGTAAAAGTTTGACAGAACTATGTAATGCTTTGTGGATAATAGATTGTGGACACATATCACTGATCATCAGTACCAACTAAGGAAATGAATATACATCAATTATTTTAACAATTAATTGGAGATTCGTTGTTGTAGAGGGTTATTTCCGAGATTTAACATATTGATTTGATGTCAGTTATAGTGCGTCATGTACTTTACTTAAAGGCACAAGTGAACGCTTTTCGCATTCAAATAAGCTAGTTTAGGTTATACGAGGGCATATAAACTCACGTTTGCTTCCTTTCAGTGCAACAAAATACTTATTATTCTTTATAATTTACCTGCAGTCAATAATTAAATAGTTGGGACGGCCGAAGTCACTCAGGGACATCACAAATAGTAAGAGTCGCTGATGTGCAAAATGGGAAATATAGATTGTAGAAAACGGCTTAGCTAGGTTTTCATTCAGCTCTTGCATATACTTTATTCTCTTCACTGACAACAAAGATTGGAAAGTCTTCATTAAGGAGTATCTGTAACTTCACCGGTTTGTAATACGCAGTGTAAGCATTGTTGTTACATTAACGATAGCGACTGCCGTTGTTTGGTCTTCGGGTTGGGTGCAATTTCTTAATATAACTGATATTACAACGTTGCATTACATACTTCCGGTCTTTTAAAGTTAACTTTAAAATCTCAATACGTACATATTTTATTGATGACTAATATAATACATTACCTGGGGGTAGATCGTTTGTAATTTCGAGAGATCCGTTATCCGTGCATTATTCATATTTTAAAACAATTGGCGTGACATAGTGCCTTTAACGAATACGAGATTGAGAGTGATTGGAAGGCAAAGGATTGTTTTTCAATAAACGAGCTTGATGTACGTGGAATGGCTTATGGCAAATACAGTATCTGAATTTAGATATGTATGCATTGTGCAGCGTGATTCCCAGTGGCGTCTTTGCATTTCTGTTTTGGACACGAATGAGTGATTTAGTTGCCTCTGTGAGAGCCATTAAATTGAAAATATTTTGTTCTATTTTGTATAGGAGTTTGATTTTAACGATTTAAAATAATGGAATTGCCCATACATCTGTCATCATATCATAAATGTTTGTTTTTTCAAAATATTATAATCATTATCGTCGCCAAATAACATTTCATAGCACAAAATGTGACTGTGAATGTGTATATACAGCTGCGAACCGAAAGTGTGTATATCTAAGTGCAAATATCATGTAAATTGACGTTCATAGTAACATCAATAAATCCCGTCACATACAATGACAATGAATCATCATATATCCATGAGCAAAACAATCATTCCCAAATGTATCCTGTGATCGTCAATGAAATGGCCGCTAATGGCTGCGATTCTGCCGAAGCGGCGTTAAGCAATAATTCACTCACCCACTCACTCAATGAAATAGACAGGGGGTCAATTTTAAAAAATTCAAATTTCATTAATTTTCGTATAGAAATTTTAATAATGACTAAATATAAACAAATTCATCAAAAATGATTAGTGCTAGATTTTGATATATAGGTATATTATACACCCAGATGTTCACTTACCGAACATGTGTTCAGCTCGTTTGCTAAGATTAACCCACATAAATCATGTGGGCTTGATAACTTGTTTGGGATTGTACTTAAAGAGTGTCGAGTGCAGCTGGCTGTTATCTTCCAAAAGTTATATCACATATCGATCCATTCTCATGAATATTTGTCTTCTTCATCACACCAACTTCTAGAATGCCTCTCAAACAGTTCATTCTCATGAGGTTCCCATTCTTTGGAAAACTTCTGAAATTATTCCATTCATGATTGCCCAAAAAGACAAATTCATCGGTAAACAATGACTTAAGACCGTTGGCTCTATTGCCATGAAATGACTGAACGTATAATTCTCACAAGAATATATTGCTTAGTGAAGTCAGTCTTGTGATTGATCCTTTAGAGTTTGCTTATATGGCAAGGCGTGGGGTAGAAGATGCAACAATCACACTGTTACACAATATTTATCAGTATTTGGAAAGCTTTGGTGCATATGTAATTTTTGTTAATGTTTAAATACCATTCAGCCTCATCTACTTATTGACAAACTTTCCAAAATGAACGTTAATTCTTATATCCTTAGATGGATAAATGCATTCCTGGTTAATAGACAACAATTTGGATTAACCAAGTGGAATCTTCAATATTAAACACATCCACTGGAGCGCCCCAGGGTTGTGTGATTTCTCCAATTCTGTTTATATTGTATACCAATGACTTCAGATCCAAAGCAAACAACCAAATTTGCCGACGACGCTGTATTGGTTGGCCTGATTTGAGAATCTGTATCACAGAACAAAATATAAAAAATTGTAGAATGGTGCAAATCAAACTGTTTTATTTCTAAATGTGCAAAATACCAAATAATTGGTCATAGATTTCATGAAAACTAGGCCTACAGTAAATCCTGTGACTATTGATGATAATGAAATAGAAAGAGTAACGGAATATAAATATTTGGGTACTGTCTTAGATTCGAAACATTCTTTGAATGAAAACACTGACAACATGTGTAGGAAAGGACAGCAATGGTTTCATTTTGAATCGAACCCCGACCTTCCTGGTGATGAGCGGACCAACTGAGCTACATTCCCGACCATGACTTCATTGGTTTTTGTGCTTGGGCAGATGGCTGTTTAGACGGATTTGTGCCAGGAATGACCTTTCGATATTCAACATTCTCTCGTCAGGCTCATTCTCTTCCCACAGAGGTTACTCCCTTCACATTTTCGATCCTAACCTCTATTCTAGCCTGAATTTCAAGTCTCTAGCAAAATTCCCTAGCGGGGAACGGGGGAACCTCATACTGTATCCCTGCTTCTTAACCAATGAATACTCGTCTTTCAGCCGCCAGTCGACCGAGTGACTTCGACGATCTTCGCATTTGACTCGTAAGGTTCTTACTAATTAGCATATGTCCTTCAAATGTGTGATGTCAATACTATAAATAAACTATTTTTGTTATTGTCTCTGATTTGGTCTTCTTTATTTATCATTATGTTTATGATCCAAAGTTTTTACAAAATCAAACACGATATTTCGAGGAAAACACATTAAACTAGAAAACTGGTATCTTACGTTTAGTTTATCATTATGACGTGTAATTGGCAAACGTCACTTTTACAACGGCGTCGCTGATTGCACAACTAGATTGAATTGCAACCAATCAGGACACTCCATTTCTGCCCTCGGATTCAGGCCATGTAGAACAGATGTACGGATCGGAAATCTTAAGGGGGTAACCAGTATGGGAAGAGAAGGCATCATGCTATGTGCTCTATTTCTCAGATTCAAATATTCTAGAACGGAACTGGAAAACTCTTATATGCATCTTGACTGTAGGATCAAACCCCATTAACCGACCGTTAACACCCTTTTTTGCACTTGAAATCGTATTTGCGTCATTGTACATATTATATTATAACGAGGGTATATACTTGACAAACATGAAATTATGAATAATGATGTATTTATTACTTAACTTTGTAATCAATTATTAATGATAAAAATCAAATATCCCTAACTTGTTGGTCCAGTATACTAACATAGCACCATGTTGGTAGCGATATTCAATAAACTTTTCTAAGTTTGTTGATTTTATGAAAACAAACGGCCCCCTTGATATAATGTAAACATGCTATGCGCATTGACGATATTGACAAGTATAGCGTGACAAGCATGCGATAAGTGTATGGTAACAGCTGGGGGAAAGAACATGATATGAACACTACTGTGAGGCTATCGCCTGTTTTATTTCATGTCATTTACATCTATGAATAATGAAATAGCTTATCATTTTCATCCGGTTAAGTATTTGCTCAATGCAAGAGATGAGTCATTAATATGAATGTCAACGACGGTGTAGTTTAATCACAAAATGTAATGACTATTTCTCCTTATATTTATCTTTAAATATCACAAGAAATGTTCAAACTCTATGGTCAAATATATAAAAAAAAGAAGATTAAAATATAAACTTGGCGTAAGTTTTTAATAAGTACATTCTGTCCGTACTTCTAACGGCTCGTGCACACAATACCACAATGTTTGTTTATTTTATTATTTATTATTTTATTCAGTTGAATTGTACAAAAAGAATGTTCCAATTCTTCCATTTTGAGAGTTTGATTCGAGTTGTTTTATATTCTTTTGTAACTAACAAAATTGCCGCGTGTGAAAAAAAAAGCATAGTAAATAAGTGTTAAACTCCCTAGTTTATACCTGAAATGTAATGTTGTGGCAATGGTAGGATAGATTGATTGATTGAATTGAACACTAATGGCATAAATGTATCATGTTTTATGACTAGTTTACATTTCTAAGTTGAAATGGTACTGTTTGTAACCTTAAATAACTATTGTTTCTGTGTCGAAACTACTCGATAAACATTAGATTTCAGAAGACGAAAACATAAATGTTGTTAACAGGTGGGTTTCAGGATATCATTTATGTTCTGGTGGTTGGCACGGGAGCGAATACTTTCTTGGGAGTTAGAGCATAACAGTCTTTTGCAGCGGTAAAGGAAAATGTCCGTATTTATATAGTTTAACTTAAAGGGGCAGTAGCACTTTTTTTCGCTCAAATAAGTCGATGAAATGTATTTGAAAAATAATGTCAACAATAGCAAAACACCCTTCTCTCTTCGGAAAATCAAGTTACAAATGAGTGAACATGGTTCCGTAAAGCCATTGGAATTGTTTTTTGTCACTCGAAATAATAAAATGTGTTCACAATAAAATGGCCGCCATGCAATGTTTACTTTATACGCATTACCGTTATTACCACTACGGATAATTGGTTTGTGTAATAAGATGTTTTACTCCCTAAAGTAAATATAAATGACATAAACTATCATTATAAATGAGAAATTATAAAAAAATAAAATTTGCAAAAAACGTGCTACAGCGCCTTTAAACACGAAGAGGCATTGGTTCTAGATACGGAGTGATCGGGTAGGCCGATACGGCTGACAGATAGCCTGGAGCGGTATTAAGCCTACACTGATGGTTCGCCCTGATACGCAAGACAGATAAGCTTGAAGGAGATCCTGAATTGAGCTGGCAGCGAGTCGAGGTTTTTAAGACAGACCGCCAGACAGACAGACAGAAATATTTTATTTAAATGTCACATGATATGTTACAAGTAAAATATCAATTGTAAAACAAAGGATATAACATATCACCCAGCCACAATATTGGCTTACGAGACACTATTAAAATGCATGAACTATGAATTATACAACAGGGATAATAATATTAAAATATATGTAATAAAATAATGTGTAGGTATAAACAGAACAGGGGTAATATGATGGTTGGTTGGGGTGTGAGGCGTGGTGCGAGCAGCCGTGTTCTGGCTTAGGCTGATCTGTGATGTATGCTGGAGATCCTATTCAAACGTCTATCCGGAACATCACTACTCTCTCTGTCTCTATACTTGACATGTTCTACAAATCTGAGGCCTTGATCAGCGATAACTCCACTGTCTTTGACACTGGAGGAGAGTTGAATGTTGAGAGATTTTACAGTTGTTGCCCTTTGCAGGTTGACCAAGAAGAATTGACTCAGTCTAATCTCCATTCGGTTTCAGACCATTATTGTCCATCCGCGATTTTATAAAGCAACATGATTCAGATATAAGAATCGCGGCTGATGCTGCCCTAACAGGGTCTGGTTTGAATAGAGTTCAAAACTAAAATGTATTTTCCATTAATGGAGAGTTGCACATCATATTTTTAAGTAGAAATTTAATTTCTTTAACTTTTTAAAGCAATTTTGAGAAGAGCAATACTTTGAGTGTAATTCAAGCAGGGCAATATCCTCGTAACTCTCCAATCCTTAAAAATAATGGGCCTCGGCTCCATTATGTTTAAGGAATGGAGAGTTACTCTGACATTACCCTCTACATACCAATTCCTGAAGTGACATTATTATGCGACTTACTGTATGGATTTATTGACTTGCATACACAATTCTCGGCATAATGCCACATCTCCACATCTCCACATCTCCACATCTCCACATCTCCACATCGTTAAAACTACTCTGACAAATATGTCCACATTCAGTGAAATAATATTTTTAAAAATAACTACTCAAGCAACCGTGAACTATGTCACTTTCGCAGAAGTCTTATGGCATACTTTCAAGCCAGTCTGATTAAAATCGACGGTTTTTCGAGGAATAAAAAATGCAAAATAGTGCATCTACCGGAATCAGACTGACTTTCAAATGTTATAATATCCGGCGATTATTTCTCATATGGTAACAAAGAAGATTCCAAATAAATCATTCGTCAAAAGGCGACATGTCGACCACAATGTATAAAAAGTTTTAATTTAATATCAAACTAACAAGACTGGTCATATTAGAAGCTTTAATTAATAATGTCTATGGTTAATCTAATAATGTTGCTGTGTATGCAACATCTATCATATTAGAAGCTTTACTGTATTAAAGGTACATTTTTGGATTTTAGTTACTTACTTCATATTATACCTGAATCTTGGAAACATGCTCTAAACCTTTGTTCTTCTAAACCTTTGTTTCGGAATGCCAGTTAAATTTAGTAAAAACTTCAAAAGGTTGTAGATTATTTTATGACATACTTAATACCAAGGACAAACACCCTAACATGTGTAACAAATGGCAACTTTTATTTCCTGAAACAGACTTTGATTGGAAAAACATATTTACAATATACAAAAAAGGATTACAAGATACAAAACTTTTAGATTTTCAAAATATATTTCTCCATGGTATAATTTATACAAAAAAGAGAATTACTCAAAATGAAAAAAGTTGATAATAGTATGTTGTTTCTGTAAAGAAGTAAATGAGAGTGTTTGTCATGTATACTGGGAATGTGAGGAGACAAACTTGCAAAAATGGATTAACAATTTATATTCTAATCCTTTGATGTTTTCAAAAGAGCTGGTTTGGTTTGGCACTCTGCATCAAAACAGATTACTGAATCACATCATCATTGCTGCAAAAAGACATATCTACATTTGCAATATCAATAATATATCTCCCAAGTTTCATTCATATTTAAAAACTCTTAAGCAAATATTCTTTGTGTAAAATCATATTGCAACCAAAAATAATAAAATTGAAGAATTTACTCACAAACGGGGTCTCCTCTTCCCAGTACTTAGATGATTACAAAGTATGTTCATTCATTATCATGTACATAATTTATGCTGCAAATATGTTTTATATGCCTCATTACCTTATGTATATACCTGTAATCATGGGAACCAAATAATGAAAAAAATAAAGTCTATGGTTAATCTAATCAGTTTGGTGTGTATGCAACATCTATCATATTTGAATATAACGCTTGACAAATAAGCTCAACTGAAAGCAAATGATTAGGTCAATGTCTGACGTTTAACTAACATGTCGAGAGAAGGTACGATAATCACGTAACATTAAAGGGGGATTACGTGACTGATTAGCCATGATGATGTTTTTTTTCTTCAAAATTGTGTATATCAGATGTAGTAAGCGTTTCAGCAATTCATATTAACTTACCAATATCATTTTCTAAATAAACGCATAAAAGTTGCCTCTGTGTCTCATCCCCTAAGACTTCAAAAAGTCTTCACGACTATTCCCGACTCTTCCAAAATTTCGGTTACGACGTCGTCGGCAAGAGTCGGGGAACATTTTGTTTGAAATTGTCAAATTTGATATTTCTACGAGTAACTTACGACGTAGCGAGGAGGAACTCCTGACCCGTTCACGACTAACTGTCAGCTCTTTCCCACACTAATCCGTCACCACGACTCTGATAAGGACTCATTCCCGATCCACTCATGACTAATAACGACTAGTTAACGACTCGTTCACGACCATCGCGACTCGGCACAACCCAGAGACAACTCTCTTACGAGTCACATTCGAACCACATACGAGTTATTTTGGCCTTATTGTTGTATTTAGTCTGGAACGGGTCGTCCATGATCGTCTTTGAGTATTGGTAAGTCGTACGTGAGTTGCCATTAGTCGGGAGTGAGTCGGCAAATATTTTAGGGGAAGACCTATTCCCGACTCACACATGACCACCACAACTCGATACGACTGGATACGAGTAAATACGACTGACAAGACGAGTTACTTAATATGACCCAATAAGAACCAGATACGAGCCACTTACGACTAGATCAACACTGAATACGACGTGATGGAATTTCTAGAATCTCCGGTCGAAAAGTACGAGCAGCGCCCGACTGAAAAAGTCGGGATTGAGTTTTTGAACATGTCCAAAAACCCACTCCTGACTAAATTTGACCTGCCGACACTTAAAGACTCTCATATACGCTTCAAACCAACTAAGGGGACTCAGACACGCCTCATAACGAGTCACTGACAACTCACTGACGACTTACTGACTATTTTCAGTCGGCAACGACTCGTAGCTCAGTGAAATGGGGTTATTACTTGCTATAGGGAAAAAAAGACTCACGCCAAAATGTTTTCTCTCTCTGTAAACACTTTGATTTCGTAATATAGGAAACATTCAAAGCATCCGACTAAAAGATACAGTTCTTACTGCTTTGGCATTGTCAAAATACAAAAATACGTAATACCGTAGGTGACAGCTGCAATGTATCATTAACACCCATGCATCCAATTGCCAACCAATAAACAAACTCATCCAAAAGATAATCATTATTATGCGACTTCTTTTATGGTTGTATTGGCTTGCATACACTATATTATATTCCCGGCATAGTGGACGTCTCAAAGCCTTTTTAAAAAATAATCAAATCGTTGAAAAGACTCTAACAAACGTATAAATCCACGGTCAAATTCAATGAAATAACAAACATAATTACTCAAGCTGATGAATATGCCACTTTTTCAGAAGTCGTATTGCATACTTACAGTTTAATATACATGTATATGGTAACACCGAGGATTCAAAATAAATAATTCGTCAGAAAGTGACACGGCATCCAGAAAGTGTCAATTCAATTAAAGTTTTAAAAAACACACGTACTGCGATGCAGCATAACTTCTGTGTGGTGTTTTAAAAGTGTTTTATCATTGCATTGCCTCCTCTTAGATATGTACATGTATATTGTTCACAATATTAAATATCTTTTTTATACAGTTTTGTGTTTATTTAATAAATATATTTAATAACTTTAAACCCGTTTATAAGGCAGTGAACAAACACATTATCAGCTCTATTTTTTATAAATTCAAATATATATATATTTCTTATCCGAGTTTATGAGTCGGTTGAAATGTATTCATGAGCAGAATTGGCATTGCTCTCTTCAAATTGGTACCAAATCTATCGCTTATTCTTATTTCAAACTATCATTTTCAAAGGAATTATACTTAAGTGCAGTTAATATCAAGAAGTTTAGAGTAGCTATTGCTCAATTGAGATGTTTTTCACATCATTTACGTATCGAAACCGGAAGGCATTTTAATATGAATAGATATGATAGACTGTGTTTACAATGTAATGAAGGTTATATTGAGGATGAGTACCATTTTCTCCTTGTATGTTCCAAATTCCACCAACTCCGTTCTAAATATTTACCTCAGATATATTGCACAAATCCAAATGAAGATAAATTCAAATTTCTCATGTTGACATCAGATTGTAAACTTATTAATAACTTAGCATGCTTTATTTATCATGCAATGTACCAAAGATTTTAAAGCTGAAAACCGTTTATTGTATACACACCAGTTTGTCATGTACAATCCAACATATGTAGTTATGGGCCGATGGCCTACACTTCTGAAATAAACAAATTGAATAAACGGGTTTAAAGTTATTAAATATATTTATTAAATAAACACATCGTATGTATATATATATATATATATATATATATATATATATATATGACCACTTGTGAAATTTTGCCAATTTACTAATACAGTAACGGGATTTGTTTATACATGTTTCCACGCACGATTGGTGTGTACAGTGTTCGAGGCGCAAAGGACATTATTACATTGTTATCAGGCCAGGTTTCCGCTTGAAAGCTACCTCCACACGGTGCTCAGGTACAAATTGACAGGTGAACAAAGGGAAACACAATAATCTCGGTATGACAAACATGTGACTTGTCCACTAATAAGCCGGCTGTTAAAAACATATCCGTTAAAGACGCTGTCGCACACCGTTATTACTGAAATAAAGTGCTTTTATAACAAGAGCATTAGTGAGCACAGCTCACTCATATACCCCCCCTTTTAACATTGGTCAAAGAATTTTTTTTTCAAAATAGCAAGGACGTCATTGTTTAGACTTTTGTATGAATAGACCACAGAAGTATTATTAAAGCAGAGGAAGTATGTCTTCATAGATTATACACTTGTTAGCGTTTTTTAGAAGTAAACAAGTCGAAACAAATTTAAAATGGCAATACAAATGCAAATGAGGGTATGAAATATACAAATATGCAAATGAGTGTATGAAATATACAAATATGCAAATGAGAGTATGAAATATACAAATGACAGGTTTACACATCAGTGGTTATAAGAATCAGGTTTCGTAAGATTTGAACAATTAGTGTCTGAGTTATGAGAGGGACAAAAAGTGTGAATGGCGAAAATGAAAAACAGAGACAATTTGCTTAAATTATGCATATGAGGGTATGAAACATACAAAAGAAAGATGTACACATCATGGTGATTGTACATATCAAATTTCGTAACATTTGAACAACTTGTGTCAGAGTTATGAGTGGAACAAAAAGTTTGAATGGTTCAGTCGAAAACGGAGAAAATTTGCATAAATTATGCAAATGAGGGTATGAAACACACAAAAGGCAGATGTACACATCGTGGTGATTACATGTATCAAGTAACAAGACATTTGAACACTTAGGTTCTGAGTTATGAGTGGAACAAAAAGTGTGAATGGCAAAGTCGAAAAACGGAGAAAATTTGCAAAAATTATGAAAATGAGGGTATGAAACATACAAAAGGCAGATGTACACATTATGATGATTGTACATATCAAGTTTCGTAAGATTTGAACAACTGGTTTCAGAATTATGAGCGGAACAAAAAGTTTGAATGGTTCAGTCGAAAACGGAGAAAAATGTGCATAAATTATGCAAATGAGGGAATGAAACACACAAAAGGCAGATGTACACATCGTGGTGATTATATGTATCAAGTTACAAGACATTTGAACAATTAGGATCTGAGTTATGAGTGGAACAAAAAGTGTGAATGGCAAAGTCGGAAAACGGAGAAAAGTTGCATAAATTATACAAATGATGGTATGAAACATACACAAGGCAGATGTACACATCGTGGTGATTGTACATATCGAGTTTCGTAAGATTTGAACAACTGGTTTCAGAATTATGAGCGAAACAAAAACCGGACGGACGGACGGACGGACGGGCGTGCTGACCGCTATATTCCCCGACTACTTCGTAGCGGGGGTATAAAAAGGCGAATAATTGTTAACAATGGCTTAATGATAATCCTGAATCAATAAAAATGTTCTGGAACAAACGTACATGGTCCGGTTAAACCATACGAGTCCATTCCCCATCGAACAACCATTTCAATGTATTCATGTTGGTAGTTCACAGGTAGTTCATGTGATCGGGCTGATGTAGCCATACCTTAACACTCAGAATAGAATTTTAAATACGGTACAATGATGGAATGGTCAACCATCTTATTGTCTGAACTCTCACAATCACATGAGACCTACATATCTACCTTTCACTGAAAAGTTCGACAAAATTGCAAAATTCGCATCATTTTTTTATAATACGTTTTCTATAGATAAGGCTTATCGGGTCGTGTACTGAGGTATTTTACCCCCAACGTATATATTGTCTAAACTGGCAAATGGCAAATTTTAAAATGATTTGCAGTATACTATTACTTAATTAATCCAAGGTGATGACGTCACTTTATTGTGTTGACAGTGGATTATTCTTAAGAATCAACTGGTCATTGACTGTCCCAGTCAGAAGGGCTGTTTGGTTTTGATAATTTTAGTAATGACTAACCGAGTAAGTTTTCAAGATTGGTGTATTTTGCCTTGGTGTATCGGAAAATGATCTTAAAATATCTCATTAATAACAATTTATATTTGTAACGCATTAATCTGGATTCGAAGACGCAACCATTCGTTTGGGACCACAGAGATTCTATCGAACCGGCTACGAAGGGATGTTAGAAACCATAGGATTGTTTGTCAGTAAGAACACTGAGTTCTCCACTAGACTGGAAAAGAGCGTGAAAAGGCAGGTTTTCAGCTGTCAATCACTTCGCTTCGTGCTACACGTGTTTAAGGGTTCAGCTGTCAATCACATCGCTTCGTGCTGCACGTGCGTGGATGAATCAATTTCATGAGGGTCGCACATGTAGCTACTTGTATCATATCCGATTAATGAGCACCAAAATTTGCAAAATAATTACTTTTGGTGTCACATAATTATAATTTTTTGTTTAAATTGCCCCGAAAAAATCGCATGTGTATGTTTCGTGAAGTCATGCATGGATCAATATGGAGAATTCGGAGCAGTGAATTCGTTAAATATAATCGATTCGTTAAATTTAATAAACTCCCTTGTTGATTATGTTTAACGAATCCATGGCTCAGGCTGTATACTCCATTACATATTGTTTACAAAGGATAGTAAATGGATATGTAAACTATAGTTAACCGGTGTGAGCGAGATACGTATGTATAAACCTGCCAGGCAAAAGAAGGTACATACCTCATTTTGTTTCGATTTGTTCAATATTTTAAAAGAAATTAGATTCATTAGATTATGGCACGATACGTGTACAACATCACTTATCTGCAGTTGTCATCTTCCGCACACATCGGGTCATATGCACTTTTAGAAAATGCATGTCAGTACCCTGAGAACATATATGGCCCGATGCGTGCGGGAAATGGCAGTTGTTTGAATGAATTAATTGGTGACTGGTTATTTTTTATTTAAGATCTGTGTTGAATGTAGTCAGGGGTAAAGATTGAAATTTACACCAACCCTGACCCCTACCATGTTTAAAAGTGTGTAAATGTGAACAGAATGAGGCACATTTATTGATTTTCACAACATAATGTATGTTATGCCCATGACTACTGTAATTTATCAAAATAAATTATTGAAGAATTTTTTAATTTAAAATTTCATTTACAAAATAAAACGTAGAAGTATTCTTTAAATGTTTCAGTTTTATTGACTATTCAGTTTTAGAGTACGACGTCGAAAACTCAAGATATTTGTAATTGAAATCAAACAAAATCAATTACGATGTATACTTTCTTTAAAGCACCATACCGTTACGTGGGGTCCATTCCATAACAGCGAGCGCTTATAATCGCTCATTGATTGCTCAATGTAGCGCTCAAGTAGCGCTCATTCTCTCCTGAACGACACGGTGCAAAACCTCAAAGTTAGCTCGCTTGCTACGTAGCGCTACATTGAGCAATCGCGTTCAAGAGAGGTTTAAAAGTAATCGCTAATTGTAGCCAGTAGACAGAAAGCAAAGCGAACCTATGGCCACCTGTCTGCGAACACAGGTGTGGCGGCTCATTATCTCGTATCCGTAGGATGAATCACCTGTCCGTTCGACGGACGCTATTGATAATGTATGACAAGTAAACTAATGACGACTACTAGTCTATCTGTATATCTATATTAACTGCATGCATAATGAGTGGAACAGATGTTCCATGCATATAGGACACTAAACGACCTTCCATTAAATACCATCTCAATTAAACGAGGTAATGATTTGGTATAACACGAGTGAAAGCGAGTTTGATACCAAATCATTTACGAAAATGTTAGAGTTTGTGTTCGCTAGATGATACAATTGATTGAGTTTTTGCAGGGACCTTATATAAAAGGGGTATGGGGACAAAACTTTTCCAATGTTACATGTTTGGTTTTACGGCACATCAGTTCGTGCACTGACACTATCTAATACGATAACAAATATTTGAATACAATATATTTTTTTAAAAACCCAGATATATTGCATTTTGCATACCCGTCTTTTAAATATATTTCAAATAACAGAAGGTAAAATATTTTGCAATTTTTATCATCATTTAAGTCACAAAAGAGACAGTTACCGGCGACAACGAGTTCGCGCGTACTCGCGATGACACTTTGGAGCAGTCTCGCCAAGCGAGTATTTACGATCCAAGATGGAGTCGAGTGTCATAAAGTTTGATTACCTCATTTCTTTTTCTTTTATTTCCTCCTCAATTGTAATTTGGTCGGTTACTATGTGCAAGGCACCTATTTTTTTCCAAAATGGTGATGATATTCTGAAATTATCTTTGGAAGTACTCGCGACATCAGTTTCCATTCAGGAGCCGTTCGCGGGTACGCTCGTACACGCCAAGCGATTACTCGCGGTCCTGAACACGCCTCTGTGCAACCCCGTCGCCAAGGGCAAACACTCTGTGTCAGCCCGTCGCCGAGGGCAATACATTTCACACCTACACGTGAAACTGGTACCGTAGACGGCATTTTATTACATAATTTGGAGTGAGATACTCGGTTCTATCAGTGAAATGAACCCTCTCAAGCTACAGTGGTGATAACCTTTATCACCACTCTACTGAGTGACGATAAACTTTATCACCACTCAGATTCAGATTCTTTATTACTTTTATCTTTACAGATAATCGGTACATAATAAAGACGGGAATTGGTACAGGTGGATAGTGACTAAACAATGATCATAATAAATTATTTTGGGGAGAATGTACAGCAATTCATTCCTTAAACAACTAGCTTTATACAAATATTTCCCAAGGTTACAGAGTTCTTTTACACTGCTAACACTTAACAGTTGGATAAGCTTAAATACAGATGGACGTCGATAATAATAAGGTTTAATATAAGCTTGCCTATAATCAATATAACATGGGCATACTAATATGAAATGAAATTCATCTTCGACTTTATCTTTACAGAATATACATTTTCGTTCATTAGTGTTAACATTATTGTATCTGCCAGTTTCAATAGCAAGGTTATATGAGCTAAGTCGAAATTTAGCTAGATATGTTCTATATAAATAGGGAACCGATTTACAAAGATAATATTGCAATGTACAGGTATCAATAATATTTCTATAAATGACACATTTTGAAGAAGAAGCTAAATTACTAAAAAATATGTTGTGATGCCTGATCTGATATCCGTTGTTTTACTAGAAGTAATTCTGTAGGAGAGAGTTCTTGCCTCAGCCAAACTTCATTAAAACCAATGCTAGTCAATATTGCCTTCACCTGATACGCCCAATTATTCCAGCCACGAGTCTCCACTTCCTCATATAAACATTCATAACAACCTCGAAGGACAGAATTGTTTGTATTTAATAACTTGCACCAATATTTTATCATACTAAACTGTCTCAGATACAAAAGGGGGAATCGACCTAATTCTGCATAAACCATAGCATTACAAGTACATTTCTTAACTCCCAATAATCTCTTACAGAAATCTAAGTGTAACCTCTCAATATTTACTCCTTTATGGGAACCCCAGACCTCTGACGCATAACCTAATATACTGCAGACATAGCAATCAAAAACTGACAACAAGGATTCCGGATTTAGAGAGAGTGCACTCGCGTGACGTCATCGGGACAATGTTATGACGTCATATTGTCAGCTTGCGAAGGCTGTACGTTTGCCGTTGAAATCACTCCAACTCAACGTAAAACACAGAAATAATAATATAATAAATAGAATATATGTTTTTCCTTGACAAATACCATGTTTATCTCATCTCGTGAGGTAGAACAGTTAATATATTTCACTCGTGGCTGCGCCACTCGTGAAATACCTACTTTTCTACCTCACTCAATGAGATAAACATGGTAATTGTCAAGGAAAGACAGATATCCTCTATATATATCATATGTGTCTTCATATCACATCCTGTATCAATGACTATCAACCCTCGAGGTAAGCTGTCCGACTGTTTTGGAGTCTGAATCTGATACAGGGTGTGATATGAAAACATATAAAATACTCTACTCTCCTATCTACAATGTATGTATTCAATTCATGCGTCTCTAGCAGTCGTTATTATGAACTGACAAGTGCAATGTGAGAGATGAATCGATACCAATCGATAATGCTTGTTAATTGGAATTGTTAACCCAGGCAATGTACTTAACTGTATCCGAAAATCGATCTTAGGGCGCAGTCTTAACAAAGATGTCATTACCCAAGGTCATTCTTTTCATGATCCACCACGCCACTCGGAATAATAAGATAAGATAAGATAAGACTTTATTATCCCGAAGGAAATTTTGGTTACATCGTAAAATACATATAACAGAACAAAACATAAAATCACAACATATCACATGACAACGAGCACTAAGATCATAAATGAATAGATAAGAGCACTAAAATAGAATTAAGGATAAGATATGGCTTGTAATGATTGTTAAAGTTACAGAATTTAACAAATTACAGATGTTAAAATTACAATAGTTTAACGTGGTTGTAAATGATAAAAAATACATAATGATTAACTGTTGTTAAAAGATTTAATACTGGCAGGAATAAAAGAATTGCGGAACCTGTTTGTTCTAGCTATCGGCATGCGCAGACGACGTCCTGGTGGGAGAAATTCGAAGTCGTAATGGAGAGCATGAGAGCTGTCATTTACAATTTTGTGCACCTTTTTAACAATTTGCTGCTCGTACAGCTGGCCGATAGATATTATTGAATCCGTCTCAATGATTTTGCGTGCTGTGTTAACAATTTTGTTCAATTTAGTCTTGTTTTGAACAGACAGGTTACCAAACCAACAAAGTAGGTTAAAACTTAAAACACTTTGTATAAATGTTTTGTAAAACAACACCATGAGAGAACAATCAATTCTAAAAGTATTTAAACGACGTAAGAAATACAACCTCTGCTGGCCTTTTTTGAACAGGTAATCAACATTTTCATTCCTAGTAAGCTTACAGTCAATGAAAGTGCCTAAATATTTGTATTTGTTTACAATTTCGATTTCTTCATTGTTGATTGAAATAGGATCCGAAGAGATAGAAGATTTGCGGAAGTCAATGATAATTTCTTTCGTTTTTTTGGTATTCAAAATCAAAAAGTTATCTTTACACCAATTTGTAAAATTTGCAATCTCATTTCTGTAAGAAAGGTCAGCAGACTTTAAAAGTGAAACAATACCTGCATCATCGGCAAATATAATAATGAAACAGTTATCTGCTTTACTTATACAGTCATTTGTATAAATGATGAACAATATCCCTGTGGAGCTCCTGTGGACAGATTGGTAACAGAGAAACTGATGCCGTTAACAATGTATACATATCTATCATCCACATTTTTCACAAACCCCACACAGTCTAGTCTATACGACTTACTATAGTAATATCAATACATCAATACAGAATTGTACGTGACAAATGAACATGAATTGTGTTCATCTGGTCGAGATTTGGAGATTATAGGAACGCTTCAAATCTTTTGCACGTCTTAATTTTTGGTATTCTAGATTTAAAATCGGTCTACATATCCAACATAAGCAATCTGATGTAAACATGCAAATCTTGCATCTTGCTATTGTTTGGAACCGCCGCCAGTTGTTATAAAGGATACGCTACCACACAGCGAAACTAGGACAGAAGGCAAATATTTATTCTGGGTTCAAAAAAGAGGTGGGTGAAATATCTTTCCTAATGCCACAAATGAACATATTGTACAATTTCCCATTCAAAAAAACTTTTGGTTATTCATGTTTAAAGTTAATTTAGTTTGAGATCACGTATGATTGTAAAACAAATAGAGCATTGACTCTGTAGTTCATCAGGTATTACATTATTCATTTTCTAAGATTCACGTTAAATAATAAGTCATTTCCCAGTTAACAAATGTACAATTTATGATCTACATGTGTCAACCAGTGACTTTACTTAGTGACATATGCTGATTTCACTGGACTGCCTTTGTATTAGGCAGTAGAGCATGATTGCCACATTTTCAGAGTCTACAGTCGTGGAGCGGGGTGGTTGTAGGTAAGAAATAAACTTTTATTATCATATGATCATTATTTTAATGTAAATTTACTGTATGTATGGTGTGTAAGCTTATGAGAGTATAACTGATCGTGAGCTTTAGTTTTATTAGGACTATGAATGTTGAATTATTTGTTATTTTTTTTTTTTTTAAATTTTTGACTGTGTAAAAATATATGTCAGTGTGAGTGAATGCATAGTTGTGTATGACTTGGGGTATCTTTGTCCTGTATGACTGACAATGGGGGATGCATGGGTAGTGATTGGGTAGAGAGTGGATGGGTTTGTATCGGTGTGTAAGGGAGTATGTGAGTGTGTTCTGTGAGGGTGTGAATGTGAGCGTTTGGTGGTGGTTGGCGATTGATATGGGTAGACAGTGAGAATGTACATATATAAGTGTAAACAATGAGGGCTGAGTAGTGGGTGAGTGGCAGAGTATGTATGGCTGGATGTTGGGACCTGATGAATGATGTTGAGTTAATATGAGATTTTGAAGGGAGTAAGAGTATGTATGCATGATGTATGTATATGTGTGTGTATGTGTGTATCTTAGTATGTGTGTATGTATAATGTGATACGCGTGGATGTGTGAGTATATGTGTGTAGTGTATACATGTATGTACATACTAATATACTAATGTACTAATGTATGGGTATGTGTATGTATGTGGTGTAGACATGTACTAATGCACTAATGTACTAATGGATGGATATGTGCGTATATGTGTGTAGCGTATACAGGTATGTGCATACTAATATACTAATGTACTAATGTATGGGTATATGTATGTATGTGGTGTAGACTGGTACTAATGCACTAATGTACTAATGTATGGGTGTGTGCGTATATGTATGTATTGTATACATATGTGGGTGTGTGTGCGTGTGCGTGAGTGTGTCTGTGTGTGACCATGTATGAATGTAAATATGTACGAAGAGCTTAGGTATGTATGTATACCATGTTTATTATGTATATGTATGTATGTGTATGTATGTATATTATGTGTGTGTATGTAATGTAGGTATGTTCATGTATTGTAATTGGTTAATGTACCGCATTTTATCAATTTTAATGAATTTTTATCATTGTGTTAATGGTGTCTCATAGGTCTGTGTAGGCCGGACCCTGTTTCAGGGTGTGACACTTTTTTGAAATAAACTATTTTTCTTCTTCTTCTTCTGGTATACTAGACACAGAATTTGGAATTTTAGTCTCCTTTTCTGAAAAGCTTCTTATGTCAACTGAATTCGAAAGAGAAGTCGTTTTTTAAAACATGAGTCATCAAGAGAGATGGTTTATCCCCCTGGCCCAACATAATGATCAGTTTTAGCAGCATATTATTGAAATCCATTGCCTGGATTATGTTGAATGCATACATGCATTTTGTGACAACAACACATGGCGGATACTCGGATGAAACCATAACTTTAAGATGTTGATGGATTTTCAATAATGTACACGCGTAGATTGTTAGTTAACGACTTTGTATGTACCATCTTTAAAGGTGCATCAATTGTGTTTCCTAAAATTTTATTAGGCTTTAATACGTCCCAACTCAACATATGTGATGTTTACAGTGTAAATAAATTCACTCGGCTTGCATATTCATACCGAATCACCAAATATATTAGAATTACTAGTTTCCAATTACAATAGAGAAACATCATTATGCATGTGCAGAAACCGAAACTACACGTCCCATTTACATGCACAGTAGTTATATGACCTATTAAACATGATCAAACCAAATTTATTATTTATTATTTCTGTTATAGATAAGATTCCAAAATTACGTTTGACTCATTAACGCGCGCCACAAGCGGTACATTGTCCGGTTTTCGATCAGAAATCACTATTTTTACCGTCATATCGTCAATATATGTACTAAGTCGACTAAGATCAAAATGGCAATTTTCGGCAACAGTCAGTACTTCCCGATAACATAACACAATTTAAAATGTTTAGTATATGTGACCCCAAACAACAAAATGGATGTACCTTTAAGATTAAATGTTAAAGTTGCATATGAAAACATATTATGTATATTAAAAACAGTATGTATATCAGCTCATGTGTTACATTATCTTCCCACAGAGATTACTCCCTTCAGATTCTATCTTCCGCACGCATCGGGCCATATATGCACTTTTAGAAAATGCATACTGACCCGTTGGGCATCTCGCAGGGATTTCTGAGACGGGGTCAGCGCCACCTATCGTCCAAAGAGGATTACGTCCCTTCTATTTACAAATTGTTTATAATACGTTGGGAATTTTCATCTCGGATGTCAAGCTCATTTGCATAATATAAGTTTCAAAACGGATTTCAACTTCAATGGGAAAATTCAACAAGAGAGCTATTATCAGATCTTGTAGTGGTTTGTTTCATTTACCCGCACGTTGTGATTTAGTTTTATCACTAATTGATAGGGCGTAATCAGCGTAGCACGGGTAATTCAAATTAAAAGAAGAAACGTTCACCCAACGTGTCCGTGCGTGATTAGTAAACGCGCATTTGATTGGCTTCATCATAGCTCAATAGTCGTGTTACTTCCTGTCTCAGAAATCCCTTCGAGTTGTCGCAAGGGTCAGATTGCATTTCTAAAAGTGCAGATATGGCCCGATGCGTGCGGAAGATGCTCAGATTCCAGATCCTAACCTCTGTTCTTCAAGGAGAACTTTCTAGAAAGGGAGTGCCCTGATTGGTTGCATTGGAATATGGTTGTGCAATCAGCGACGCAGTTGTAAAGTCGCATTATCAGGACAGGTTACTCCCTTCAGAGTTAGGATCGGAAATCTGAAGGGAGTAACCTCTGTGGGAAGAGAATGTTAGGATCGGAAATCTGAAGGGAGTAACCTCTGTGGGAAGAGAATGTTAGGATCTGAGATCTGAAGGGAGTAACCTCTGTGGGAAGAGAATGTTAGGATCGGAAATCTGAAGGGAGTAACCTCTGTGGGAAGAGAATGTTAGGATCGGAAATCTGAAGGGAGTAACCTCTGTGGGAAGAGAATGTTAGGATCGGAAATCTGAAGGGAGTAACCTCTGTGGGAAGAGAATGTTAGGATCGGAAATCTGAAGGGAGATACCTCTGTGGGAAGAGAATGTTAGGATCGGAAATCTGAAGGGAGTAACCTCTGTGGGAAGAGAATGGTAAAGTCATAATGCTGAAATAAACGTAAGCTATAGGTTTTTTGTGAAAATAATTGATCATCAACATGCTGATAAATAATTAAAAAAGACCAAATCAGAGACAACATATATATATTTATATCAGACTTATTAAAAGGACATGTGCTAATTAGCAGGACCCTTTAGAGTCATATGCTAAGATTTTCGAAGTCACTTGGTCGACATTCATGGTTAAGAAGCAGGGATACAGTATGAGTTTCCCCTTTTCTTCGCTAGGGAATGTTGTGTTAGAAGCGAGATATATGGCCAAATATAACATAGGTTAGGTTCGAAAATCGGAAGGGAGTAACCTCTGTGGGAAGAGAATGATGTGTTAAGAAATAATATATTTTATGTTTTTTAACCTTAGCTTTTGCCTAGATATTTAGTACAAAAACTGAGCATGGTAATTATCCATCATGTGTGAATAAAGTAATATGGGAATAATACATCTAACAACAACGGTGACTATTTGTTAAAGATGTTAGTGTTTCAAAGCGTGAAGGCTCGTCTCTAGCGCAAGTCGCCAAAGCAACCCACGTGCTGCACGTGCTTCTGTTTAAAGTTAGACTACCCGTGTCACACATTACTGTGACGATTGGTTTATAAACACTGATTCTAAATGTCCTGAGAGGATAGAAATTATTACCCATTTAATGTACGTTTTTTTAGCTAAGACCAGCAAATTATGACAAATATATTCTCATTGATTATAAAATTCAAGCACAATACCTAGTTGGGTAAAACATTTATTCCAATATCTGTAGAAAATACATTATTAAATGAAATGGTAAATGAATAACCGCCAAAAAATATATATTTCGATTTCTGTCATTGCTCTTTATGTTTCTTTCGGGTCTTTGTATACGGTGTGTGAACTAGACACAACGCTTTGCGTTTGAAAATAATAGACTTAATCTATATTTAGACTGGAAAACAACTTTACTAAATAGTGCAATTCCTCGGCTCTTTTGGGTCGAAAATATCTGTGAAAAATTAGGTGAATATATTTCACGGAGATAGATTTTTGGCAACTTTCTTTCGAAAACAAAACCGATGGGGAGGTTTTGATTTAACTTATGAACCGATCGAGGCTATGTTTAAGATGTCATTTAATATTTTAAAATCCTCACTGATTGAGTGGTATTTACTTCTATTGGGATCAGTTTTCATGCGAAGAGAGCACAGCCGCGATCTGCACGTGCTATACGCATGCGACGCATGCCGTGCACGGGAGTTACACGCGCTTCCCGTCTCATGTATTGCAGAAGGTTCATACTGACAACAATTGGCTTTGGTATCGTGATCCTTCGTAGCACAGTTGGTAAGTAAGCAAAGGGTCCAGAGATCGAAAACAGGCATGATCACTAGAAATTGTGACTTTTCGAACAGTTGATAATTTAAAATATTATACATTAGGAAAAAGATTTCATATAATATAATCTTTAAAGGGGCAGTAGCACGTTTTTCTGGTGAAATAAGTCGATGAAATGAAATTGAAAAATAATGTCACCAACAGTAAAACACCCTTCCCTCTTCAGAAAATAAAGCTAAATTATGAGTGTATATGGTTCCGTAAAGCCATGGGAATGCAATTTTTGCTTTATATGCAACATCATTATTACCACTACGGATAATTGGTTTGTGCAATAAGACGTTTTACCCTCTTAAGTTGATTTAAATGAAATAAACTATCATTAGACATGGGAAGTTTGCAAAAATCAAATTTGCAAAAACGTGCTACAGCCCCTTTAACATTCGAACTTAATTGTCATTCAAAACACATTAGCACATTCCTACAGAAAGCACGGGGCTTTCCTAAAGAATGCCCGGTAAACTTCTGGTAGAGGTTTAGTCGGTGAAAGAAAAACCTTTTGAGACTATAGAGTGACGTCACTGGAGGTTTATAACGTAGAGTAGGCCTATAGCTCAGTTGGTAGAACATCCGCTCCTTATCCGAAATGCACAACGAACTTGGTACTTGTGTCTTTTTATTCAACACATTTACTCAAACATATCAAAATAATATTCTTGAATTCAGCCGATGAGAATATGGTCAACGTAGGGTCTCGAAACTAGGCATCAAAGAATACATAAATAAGAATAAAACATAAAATAAAATAAAAATGATGTTGTGTTATATGATCTTTAATAAAGTCATTAGTTTTAAAGTGCTTGATATTTACTATAGAACAGGTAAAACTTTTTAAACTTTATTTTGGATCAACTCTCAGAGTTAAAATAAACAATACAATTTAATACTTAAATGTTATTCTTTTTCTATTTTCTTAATATACTACACCCCGTGCTTGATTCAGTTTTTTTTATAATATAAACATGAGTCGATTATGATGAAAAACATATTTTAAAATATGAATCAAACTGATACAATAATTTAATAATTTCTCGGACACTCTTCTATTGATATACCTACCAGATCCTGCAAGTGAAACACTAAGGTCTGCACCCCTATCTCCCAAAGTGAACTCTTCCTCATGTAGAACCTTCCCATCATGCTTCACTCTCAGCTTGTAGTCTCCTTTGAATGCCCTCAATTCCACTTCCTGTTTGTCTGAAATTGTCAGATTCTGATTGGTCCTCCATTCTTCCCATCTCAACTTCCGGACTATTATTCCTGCCGCGTTATTCTGGAATATTAGGTATGGTATGAAGTATATAAACCTGAAAAAACTTATGAGTGCTTTGCCATAAAGAAATTGCCTCCGATGGACGTGGTGCCAAATGCACAAGTGAAATACAAGGAATTTACAAGAAAAGCACCCTGGATATACAAAGGGCGTACAAGGATGGCACACAGAAGGCATAGCAATAGCACATCGTTGTTAAGTTCAAACATATTCTATTCATAGAAGTGGAACGGATTGGAAACAAGTTTTGGGAACAACATTTAAAAGCCCTCTCCATAATATTTACATTTCACATTTATTTATGTATAGAGTTAGAAGGAAACAATGTAATACACAATATACAGCATATAGGGAGTAAGAAACATCATACATTAAGAGGCATATGCTTGTTCCTTGAATATACATATGTATGTTTGAGTATAGTTTCATTTTCACAAGGTGATAGATCTGCATTGCTATTAGGAACTAAACTTATATCTTATAATAACCTGTGCGTTGAAATTGAAATAATATACAATCAAATATATAATTAAAGGCATTTTTGCATGGATTTTTCCGCATTAACAGTTGGTCACTGAAATAAACATATTCTAAATAAATTTAATTGACTACACACGTCTAAGTTTTGTGTGCAAAATATTTAAAAACATCTTTGTCGTGACACTGTGTACCCACGCTACGAGAACTGCTTGTGTATCATTTTAACCTCATTGGAGTACACGTTGATCAACTCGATTGCTTGCATACTATGGCATTCATTGTTGACAATCATGATGTATCTGTACAATGTTTCGATTAATAGTTCACAATATCAATGTCCATTGAGCATTGATTAACCGCTATATGGTCATAAAAGGGAGACAAATGCCATGATCAGTCTCATAGGCGTAGGAACCCCTCTCCTCCTCCCCCCACCCCCTACTTTTCCACAGCCTGTATTTTTTGGAGGGGACCAAAATCGAGATGTAAACGCAAATCCAGATATTTAAGACCAAATATAGAGAGAAACAACTTTGATTTTGCAAGGTACCTCCCCCAAAATGTCAGTTTTTTGGGATGTAGCGGTTCTTGGGAAGGCGAAAGTGTCCCATTTCCAGCTTTAAGGACTAACACGGTTTTGGCAAACACTCAAAATATTACCTGATTTCAAATCTTTGGGCAAACTGTAGTGACATTCAATGCTAAAAGGTTATCTGACGCCCAAATATTACACCTTGGCGTCTCTATAACAAGACCCCGCTGACAGAATGACAAATCCTGCCCCCAAACTTTTGAACCGTTCCTACGCCTATGAGTCTGTGTTAAGTGCTGTCACGCAGTCTGATTAAAATCAACCCTGTTCCTAAAATTAAAACCTGCAAAGTAGGCTGCTGCATCAACTGGGATGCAATCTGGTTATATATACTCCTCTCCACAAGGTCTGATGACACCCTGTATAGGTGCGTGTTCTGTACCAGTTTAGTGCAGACAAAACCCAGTCGGTAGCTGGCCAATCACAATCATAGTATTCAAACAATCTAGCCGTTTTGGATGCTTTCGGAATCATTCTTTACCACATTCCGAATGATACAGAAACAGGCGAAAGGGTGTGTGTCTGGAGTTACCTGCCCCTGGTTCCTCACCGAAAGCTTTTGCGGGAGGTATTGTGATTGGCCATCTGAATTACGTCAGAACACACAAGCATACGCGCCGTCATCAGACTGGAGAGGAAATCTCCGAAAGATATGAGTTCGTATCCTGGTAGATGCACTATTTTGCAACTTTTATTCGTCGAAAAAACTTGATTTTAATCAGACTGTGGTATCATGTTTATAGATGATGACGTACAATAAGGTTTGGTCCGTCCGCTAGACTGGTGTCCGTCTTCTTGCCGCCGTATACATCCGAGTAATGCCACTGAGTTACACCTTCTACAGCGGGGTGACTGAAATACAGTCTATATAAATCTTCGTACATTCGGGCTCTCTTCGTTACGTTTTTCTCATTCACGTTCAGGGCCGCGATCATAACCGGAAGTCCGACTTTGGCGACTTGGTCCAGCCGGAACTGAAAGTGAAATTGTCGTGAAGGTGACAAGATGGTTCCAGAAGAAGTGTTGCGGTGAGGAAACGCTACCAACATTAACACAGGCATTATTTACTACAATGCAATAGAAAGCATATACAGCTGACAATCAAACAAAATGTTGACAATAAAACTACGTCTTTATATATATTTGTGCGAAAAAGTGCTTTAACCTTCACTGCCGATATGTCCATTTCTCCATCGAAGTGACTCTCGATTCCGATACCATATATGGGCACTCCAGCTTTAACCAGTGACTTGGCTTGTTCTATGTAAGACTGGGGAAAACAATTTATTAAATACTAAAATAAAAATAGAATTTTTAAAAAGTAATTATTTTTTTCAAATTAAAAATAAATAATTGTTGTCAAGCTTACCACTAAGTGTTTTATTATGTTGAATGTTCATTTGTAATATGGAGCTTGATGAATTGGACATCGGTGTTTTTTCACAATAATCTTTTGACATTACTGACTGGAAAACATACTGGTATTCACATTTCAGAGTGCACCAATCATGTTGATCGGGTGTTGGTAGTTTGGCAATCTAATTAAAACTAGATCTAATCTAATACGCCCAAATGACGGATTAAGGGGGCGTATGACAGCTAGTTTAACTAGATTGGTAGTTCAGGGATAGATATTGTAAATTACAGACAAATCTGAAGGATTTTATGTACGCTTTTCATTACCTGGACAACAGAAACATATTACTACTGATAAAAACATCGACTTAATCCTCATAAACATCGTTTTTAATTGGATAAATTAATCTATTGTAGGTCATGTCGGCCGAAAACCTGGTAGACTAGTAGATGCACGTCTATGAGTATGAAACAACACTGCTTTCAGAAATGAGATCCTGGGCCATGTTCAATAAGCGTTTAAAAGTAATCGCTCAATGAGCGATTACTTAAACCTCTCTTGAACGCGATTGCTCAATGTAGCGCTACGTAGCAAAGGGAGAAAGCCTCGAGGCATCGCTCCGTGTCGTTCAGGAGGATTGAGCGCTCCAATCTTTAAACAGGGGGATCCGAATGATACTAATAATTACCGTGGAATAACCATACTCAGTATATTTGGCAAACTATTCACCTATATCATCAACAAAAGACTAGTTAAATGGGCTGATGTTATGAATAAAATATACGAGGGTCAAGCGGGCTTTAGAGAGGGATATACAACCACAGATAATATTTTTATATTGCACAGTTTGATACAAAGATATCTTAATTCAAAAGGATGAATGTTTTATGCATTATTTGTAGATTTTTCAAAAGCCTTTGATTCTGTACAACGGGGTAAACTATGGGGACTCATGCAATCGCATGGTCTAAGTAGTAAAATGAACAAAATGCTACAGAGTATATATGAAAGTGTTAAAGTGACAGTTAGAAATAAGCACGAGTGGTTATCTGAACCTTTTATAAGTGAATTAGGTGTTAGACAAGGCTGTATTTTAAGCCCGTTTTTATTTTCCTTTTTTATTAATGAACTGGCAATGCAATTTTGTTATACATGCACAAATGGGATCCAACTTCATCCGGACACTATTCAACTTTTTCTGTTACTCTTTGCGGACGATATTGTTTAATTTTCTAGCACGGTTAGTGGTTTACAAAATCAAATATACGAATTAGACAAATTTTCAGACCAATACAATTTAAGTGTTAATAGAGACAAAACCAAAATTGTTGTTTTTAAGAAGGGTGGAAAATTATCTAATTTGAAAAAATGGTATCATAAAGGGAACAACCAATGTTTATAAATATCTCGGCGAATATTTCTCTGGTAGCTTATCATGGTCTAAACATACGAAACAAGCGTCATTACAAGCCTTGAAAGTTTTAATGGGAGTCTGTAGAAATATGAGATCTCTGGGTGAAATGTCTTTTAACACATTCTTTAGAATATTTGATACCAAGATATGTCCAATACTCCTGTATGGATCTGAAATATGGGGTTTAAGGCAGTATGAAAGCATTGAACGAGTTCACTTATATGCATGCAAAAGATATCTTGGTGTAAAATCAAGCACATGTAATGCTATGGTTTATGGAGAAGTAGGTAGATTCCCGTTATTTACATATTCAGCCATTAATGCGATAAAGTATTGGATAAAGTTATTAGATATGCCATGCCACAGATTTTCGAAAAAATGTTATGAAATGATGGTACTGTATGACCAAAATGGGAAAAGAAATTGGGTGACTGATATTAGAGAACTGTTGCACAAAACAGGCTACGGATATGTTTGGCCGGATCAGAAAATTCCATGCTATGCAAATTTTATCACATCATTTACACAAAGAATGAAAGATATGTATTTACAATCATAGTCGGAATCTCTACTCCTATCAACTAAATGTTCATTTTACAACCAATGGAAATCGGGTATATGTTTCGAAGAGTATCTAGCAAAAATTGTTTCGTTTCGTATATCTCTCACCCGATTTCGTTGCTCTTCCCATGAATTATTTATTGAAACTGGCAGATACCTAGCTATACCAAGAGAGCAGAGAATATGTAAATTATGTGACCATAATGCTATAGAAAATGAATTACATTTCCTTCTCATCTGCCCTGTGTATAACACTTGACGAGCTAAGTATCTAAAACCATACTTTTATAAATACCCAAGCGAAAGAAAATTAATATCACTGTTAACAGATACTAACACCTTATCACTACAGAATCTTGCATTGTACATATATTTCGCAATGGATTTAAGAAAACAAAGTGTAATAGATAAGAACTTGTTATGACTTACTACTCATATGAATTGTAAATGTACTACAGGCCTGTGGCCTTTTCAGTACTGAAATAACGAATTTGGAAATTGAGCGGTTTAATTGCTCACTGTTATGGAACAGACGGCTCGTGTGGTATAGTGAAGTTCACGCAAGAGATAAACTTGTGAAGCGGCTGTTTCGGTTAAATACTCCTTGGGGAGTTGAGAAATATTGGATAGCTGTCTTTTCTTTTTACTAATACCATGTTTATTTCATTGAGTGATGCACAAAATTTATATTTCCACCAGTGGCTCCAGGCAAGCAAAATCATTTCATTCGGGACAAAAACTCGATATGAAAGGGGAGCTTGTTAGATATCTTACAATTATCCATGTGCGTGATAACGACGTGACTGAGGTCTGTCCAGTCTGATTAAAATCGACCTTGTTCCGAGGAATGAAATGTGCAAAATAATGTAGGCTACTGCATCCACCGGGATTCCCCGCCACAAGGTCTGAGAACACCCCGAATAGGCGCATGTTCCGTACCAGTTTAGCGAAGATAAAGCCCAGTCAAATAGCTGACCAATCACATCACAGTTTTTAAACGCTCGCCGTTTTGATAGCATTCGAAACAGTCGAAAGGATATATGTTTGGAGTTATCTGCCCCTAGAAAGCTTTTGTTGGAGGTATGTGATTGGTTAACTGAATTGCGTCAGAACATGGAAGCATGCGGGCTGTTATCAGACGGTTTTGTTAGGAAACCTCCAAACGATATGATTTCGTATCCCGGTAGATGCATTTTTTATTCCTCGGAAAACCTTCGATTTTAATGAGACTGGATGTTTGTCAGTGAATGAAGTAGTTTGTACCAGTGTGTAATGAAGTAGTTTGTACCAGTGTGTAATTATGTTGTTTGTATCAGTGTGAAATGAAGTAGTTTGTACCAGTGTGTAATGAAGTAGTTTGTACCAGTGTGTAATGATGTTGTTTGCTGACGATACCGAAGTCGTTGAGAAAGAGTTTAGTACGTGGGTCAGCTCGGTGTGCTTCGCGGAACATCCAGGCGGTGATGTTGGGGTCGTGGAGATGTTGCTCGAAAAAGTCGTTGTGCTGATTCTCGTTGTTAACGTCCCAGTGCAGAACTCTGCCAAAAAAAATAGTCTGAGCTTATATTTTTGAAGCTCTCTTAGTGTTTAGATAGTTATAAGTCTATGCAAATGTCAACTGCCAGTCTCCATCATTAGCTAAATTAAGACTTGCTGCGTTTTGTTAACTCTTTTGTACTAGCGTACAGCGCTCTGAACCTGAACTTTATAATGTGTGCTGCTACAGAAAAGGTTGTGAATTGCAGTAAGGTTTAAATTAACAACTGACGCGGGGAAAATTGTGTAAATGTATGGTTCTTATGACCAACTTAGCTTTAATAGAGCTTCGAAAACCTAGGCCCAGATTAAAATCAATCTTGTTCAGAGGAAGAGACTTTAACGATAATAAGATAACTTAAAATCAATACGTCGTTTGCATTTCATGGGGTTAATTTATATAGGTCAATCTTTACTATATATTACTCACTGTACGTAGCACGCCGTTCTTACTGAAATAAAGTACACTCGCGAAAAGAAAAATAAGTGTTATCAGTGACTAAATAATACTCCTCAATTAATAAGAGTTAAGGGTTCTGAAACGAATGTACATGGTACGGTCAAGCCATGTAAGTCAATTTCCCTCTGAGTGGTCAGTTTAAGGTGTTCACACTAAAATGCCCGCTCGAAGGTTGCTCAAGTGATTTGACTCATGTAGCGATACCTAGACACTCAGCATAGCGTGTTAGATATGACACCATAATGGAATTGTCAACGATATTTCTGTCTGAACTCTCAAAATCGCAAGAGACCAAATCTGGCTCCCAAAGTCGTTTTATGCGAAGCACCATTATCTACCAATAAGGTTACTAGTAATCGTTTTCAATGGATACGGCTTATCGAATATGTTTTATCCTCTAATGAATATATATATATATATATATATATATATATATATATATATATATATATATATATATATATATATATATATATATAATTTATATATATATTGCATGAACTTGAATGATAAATGCAAAAATATGCAAAAAAGTTCCTTTAAACTCCCCTTCTAACACTTAGGTAACTTTAGTGCGAACGCCACGCTACCGATCGATATTTACAATCTATCTGAAGTTAACAAATATGTAGTTGCACATATGAAATAGAAAAAACCTTTAAAAGCTTTACATTAATTGAAAACAATAAAGAACACTTTGGTGACTGAAGTACAGTCTACCTTCCCCTGAATCCTCCGACTAGTTCCCCTATCCTTCGAGTCATTATCTGCTTCATCTCCGTGCTCGACTTGTTGTGTGCCCACATCGGCACGTGTAGGGGGTTGTCCCAGAATATGTTGTGGGCTTCTATCTTCATTCTGCATATTCAAACAAAGATTGGATGTGCTACTACGTCACTTTCATTTCAATATAAAAAAAAAACATTTGTTAATCCGTTGAACTTGTATTTCTTCAGTGAGAAAACACGATTTCTGGATAACAACTTTTTTATGGTGAAAATTTGACGACGTTATCGAGTATATACTTACTCCTTCATCAGGCATCTTACCACGGCAAGGTGAAAATGTATCGAGATCTCTCCATTTTTTACCTTGCCTTCAACCTAGCCAGAAGTGGTGAAACGAATCAGCGACACCTATCGTGATCACGAGTTACGTCCCTTACCATCTGCTAACATACAGCCAATGATAAATAAGCGACAATCTACACAGTCACAGAGGCAATACAACTGTCTTCTGATTGGCTTATCCGATTAGCCTACAGTACGTTAAAATCTTAGCACTGAAAATGCGAGGGTTGAGGTCAAGGGCAGAAAGAGAAGATATGGAAACCTTTTCGTTACGCCCGTGACGTTGTGAAGATGTCATCAGGTGAAATCAATATACACGACGTTTCGGAGTATTAGCTCACTGCTTCATCAGGTGAAATCAATATACACGACGTTTCGGAGTATTAGCTTACTGCTTCATCAGGTGAAATCAATATACACGTCGTTTCAGAGTATTAGCTTACTGCTTCATCAGGTGAAATCATTATATACGACGTTTCGGAGCATAAGCCTACTGCTTCATCAGGTGAAATCAATATACACGACGTTTCGGAGTATATGCCTACTCCTTCATCAGGTGAAATCAATATACACGACGTTTCGGAGTATTAGCCTTATGATTCATCAGGTGAAATCAATATACACGACGTTTCGGAGTATATGCTTACTCCTTCATATTGCAATACATTTTGATATATGTCTGTATTTTGGGCCAATGGCCTTTTACTGAATAAAATGTCTGTCTGTCTGTCTGTCCTTCATATTGCCTCGAGGTCGCGTGTAGTTTCGCTACGTTAGTTGGTAAACGATGTTGTAACAACGTCGACACACCATATACTCTGACGTCGCCGTTGTCACTATTACAAAAGTGCCACATTTATTCTGTTTTACCCGAAATCCAGTAATAAGGTTGTAAAGTTCAATTTAGTGCACTCACCCATGAGCGAGGAGAATATCGACTGTTTTGTTGGCCTTATCGTACTTCAGCTTGCCCTGAATCATATAAGTAAAGGCACATTTCAACACAGCTACCAAATAGCAAACCTGGAATAGTTTAGACTTAACGGCATACCGGAAGAAACCATATCATCATCTTGTCTTTAATTTTCGCTTTAACATGTTCTTCAATCTCATTTAAATCAGATATGCACAATAGAGGTCATGTCAGGTGACCTATTAATCCATCCAATCAGCGACGAGGCTAGAAGACCGACTTGAGTTGCCATACGAACGACAGCATCCTACGTAATGTCTAAGAAGGTCTCTGATTGGCTTAATTTATTGAAGGTTAAAGGTCAGTGATAGTCACCAGACATGACCTCTGCGCGGTAGTACTCAGATCGACGAACGAGGTGCGATTTTAATGAGATTGCATTTGTAAAAAAATCAGGGGAGATAACTCTGGATTATAATCTCCAGTTTCTAACGAGTAAAGGGAGATAACTGTAGCGAGGTACCTCTCTGGTTTCCGACTGATGCCACTGGAAGCCATCAGGCACCGCCCACTCGAAGTTCTTGTAGAGGTACTCCCTGTAGGCGGACATGGCGGGGTCTAGGAACGTGTTGGAGTCGATACCGGATCCTATGATGAACTCGCTATATGTCTGTGCTAACTTAAAGAGACATAATCATGTTGGTGAGGTCACATGTATGTCCAATGTTATAATGTGTGTTATTTAATTGAGAATTATCAAATTTAACCGAACATAACCAGTTTAAGGTCAATCAGTTCAGTATAACGAAAAAACAACCATTGAAAGTCGTGGTCATGATCGAAAACCATGAACAACACAACGTTCCCATGTGTGTGTGTTTTCATCCATTTAATCGTGAACTCTACTACTACCAGGCCTACATATTATAATGTACGGTATTTCCTCTAACTGGGACCGGGCCTCAAATAGGAACCGGGCCTCTAATAGCAGCCGGGGGGTAAAGGTGCCTTTAGGTGAATAAGAGCCGGGCCTCCAATAAAGGCCGTGTCTTTAATAGAGACCCGGTTTATACGCCATCAATAATCACCCCCTACTAGATATACTTTCCGATATATGTTCCCAGGTACAAAGAGGGTTAAACTACCATGCTAAATTAAGTTTACGTCAAATGGCGAGGAGTTAGTGTTATTCTAAGAAGTTTAGTCAGTTATCAGAGATTATCACGTGTATTGGTCAAAGAGCCCTTGCATGTTAATCAGGGCCCGGTCCCCTATTAGAGGAAATACGGTATATCTGAAAACCCAAGCTTGTCGTCATCAATGCTTAGAGAGCCATCGAGTATGTTGATACACAGTTTCGTTCGCACACATGGAAAACTGGTCGTTCATCTCTGTTGCGCAACATATTTGCGCTAAACTTCACCTGTGGTTGATAGGCATACCGAAAATTTGCTAAAAATCTATCTCATTGAAATATATGCACTTAATTTTTCGGACATTTTTTTAACCCAAAATAAGTGGAGATATCGCAGTTATTAGTCAAGACGTTTTAAGTCTAAATATAGATCAAGTCCTTTATTTTCAAGCGAAAAATCACTGTGGTCTAACTCACACACTAAACAAACAAACAAACAACATACCTCAATAAGTTGAAATATATAGTTTTTTTTGCGTTTGTTTAGTTTCCATTTCAGGGAATTTTGTATGTCCTACAGATTTTGCAATCAAAAGTTACAAAACTAGATATTTTGCTGTAATTGTTTAATCAATGAGAATATATACATAATAAATATGTCATAGTATGCTGGCATAATCACAATTAAAATATCATTTAACCGGTAAAATGCCAATAATGTGTATATTCAGAGGAAATTTAGAAACATGTAAATACAACAATCGTCACATTCAGTCATGTGTGACAAGGGACGAAAACAGTCGAGAATCACGAGATTTTCGTCGGTTGCTATGGTAACTTGTGAAATTTACAAGTCTTCGTACGTTGGACACGCTTGTTGTTGTTGTACGTTTTATGCAATAAAGGGAATGCTGTTTATATCAAAGCAGTGCTTGTCTTTGAAACCAAATTTCATCGGATTGTCGTGATATAAAAATTATATATTAAATTGTAGATAAAAGATAGGCTTACAAACAAAAAATTTTTGACAGACAGACATTTTATTCAACCATGGCCCATATTACAATGGATTTTACAGTGACTTCATGTGATGCTGGTAAACTAGTAACAGGCATACAAAAATGTGGTGAAGCGTCCATAAAATGTATTTGGGTTGACAGCCCTGTATGGCATTGACATAATTTATGATGTTTCTCATTTTACGAACCTTTAAAAGAAATTTTCACAATATTCACCAAAAGATTATTCATACAAAATCCTCTTTACATGGATTGTATTCATGATGAAAATACTCTTTTCTTGCATCCTTGTACTGTTGACAAACCATTAATAGGTGAAATTCATCTTCAACTAATGACTAACTTCAACCAACTTTATCTTGACAATAAAAACAAAGTATATTACAATATTTTATATTATTATGCCTACCCATTTCAACTGCAAGTTTGAGATTATTACATCTAAATTGGCTCAAAACATGACTGTAGTACCATGGAATGTCTGAGGAAAGATATTGTTCAACATGCAATATGGTCTTAAATTGACAGTAAGTCTGACATTTACTTAATTCTGAAACCGTATTATGCCAATCTTGGCTCAAACAATTAAACAATCTTTGTTGAAAAAGTGCAATAAACATTTTTATATATTGTTTTATTTGAATCACAAACATAATCGATGGCTTTTTATGCATAATACTGTTGTGTATTACTGTAAATTATTCTTCTTTTCTTCTTGAACTAATGTGACAGACATGTTCAAACGTTGGAGTCGGACAGGGGCAAGTACTCTTACACCCCACTTTAGCTCGTTGCCATGAGATACCTTTGTTCTTTCAGTAGACATGTTAGACCATATACCATCAATATACCTAATGACGTTGAATGCATATGTTAACTGGATATGTATCGAAGACAATATGATATTTCTTTCTCCTTGAATTTTCACTCCAAAACTGAATTTGAAATGAACTTACCTCAATATCCAGATTTGGAATTCGGAGACTTCTTTGATCCACCCTGTAATATACATACACGTACATCGTACTCTATCATTTCTCTTTAGCTCCGACTTTGTTCGTAAAATATAAACTAGTTTAATGAACCTACCAAGAATTTAATGATTTAATTTAATACACCTTCGTACCTAAACTTACTCATACTCTAAAGGTACGCTGGGGGTTGGGGGGGGGGGGGAGGGAATCAGAATTTTCTTCACTTCTTACAAAGTATATAGGGCCAGTTGTGTGTATTGTCATTGTTTATTTAAATACGTCAAACACGATACTTGTAACTTATATGCAAACGTTACGTACATTATCAGAATTGTCTATAAGTGAAAATAGAAAAATTTCCCTCAAGAAGTTATTTGCAATGTCTTTCCGGTTGAAAAACACTTTGGAATAGCGAGCACACAAAAAATTCTCCCTAAAGTTTGTGGGGGGGGGGGGGGGGGGGGGGGGGGGGGGGGGGGGGGGGGCTAAGCCATGAGTCATGAAGAGATTAACGCAGGGCGACGCCAGAGATATCCAGTGGACTTAGACATAAAAAATTTGAAGACCTAGGTTTTGTAGATGACGTATCCATACTAACAACACGACAGGATCACATACAAAACTTGACAGACTCTGTCACTTCACAAAACGTCTAGGTCTTCAATCTATCAATCCGTATCAATCAATCAGACAATATAAAGTGATATAGCGAGCAATCTTAACATAGAGTTTACCTTATGGTTACATTTGCCTTCCTCAGAGTTTCTATTCTTGCGTCGGCTTCAGCTTTGAAGTTCGCGATGTCCGGGATTTCCTCAAAGATTGCATCGTCCACCAGAAACTCGACATCGACAGGATCCACCTCGATAACTAGGTCTATGCTCTGTGTTCCTGGATAATAACGATGTTGATTACATATTTCCTCATCGGCATTGTTTAAGTAGTAGTTTGATATTGACATGGGGCGCAGCCGAGGACCAAAAAAAAAAGAACCGAGGGCTAAAAAGGACATGCTGTGGCCAGATGCTTGAAATCAAACGTCAGCTAAGATGTGCCATGCACATTATGATTGGAAATAAATTGTTAAAAGAAAATAATAAATAAAAGTTTTAGAATAATGCGACGTGTTTCATTATAACAATCGAATTGTGTGCTTTGAGGAGATAAAAACTGTGTAGCTTTTTAGGAAGACATTATGATAACACTTACATCAAGCACAGGCGATTTTCTGCGCAAATAGTTTGCGCAACAGGGATGAAGGTATTAGGGAAATGGTCATTTCATCTCTGTTGGACAATGAAGTTGCGCTACAATTCGCCAGTGCATCAAGACACGTATTCAAGCAAGTCAGGTTCGGGAAAGTGGTTTTTAACTACACGTGCACACGCAACACCGTCCCTCACCTGCAGGTACAAGGTAGTCGCCCCCGATAGCATGCCAACCACTTCCCATCTGGTTGTAGGGGGATCTCGCCACGATGTCGTTAACTTGTTTACCTGGAAGTAGAGCAACAGTTCATCAGACGTTCGATCCTTATATACATCATCTTCACAACGTCACAGGCGTTACGAAAAAAGTTCCATACCTTCTCCTTCCGCCCTTGACCTCAACCCTCGCATTTTCAGTGCTAAGATTTTAACGTACTGCAGGCTAATCGGATAAGCCAATCAGAAGACAGTTGTATTGCCTCTTTGACTGTGTCGATCGTCGCTTACTTTGAATTGTTTCCGAATGTAAACGGCGATTTCGTTGGCTGTATGTTAGCAGATGGTAAGGGACGTAACTCGTGATCATGACAGGTGTCGCTGATTCGTTTCCCCACTTCTGGCTAGGTTGAAGGCAGGGTAAAAAATGGAGAGATCTCGATACATTTTCACCTTGCCGTGGGAAGATGTATATACATGTATTGACACATTACATACAGCTGTTTGTTCATCTACTTGTGTATTTTAGTGAAATTATCATGTAATATAGCATGTCATTGAAGCATCGTATCGACGCGAAAACTAGAAGGATCACTTTGAATTTTTGCATTGAAAGAGGACAGTTGAGTGTCCCATTACATAATCTGATTTGATACATTATAATACAGTTACAATGTCGGCAGCTATTTGAAGTGACCAGGGGTCAATCTTTTCAAAACTACAGCTTTTTTTGTGAAATATTCAATAAGTGATCAACTGGATAAAACATACATAATATATTCCCTCTTACACACAATGTATTCGTGATGAAATTGTTCTCATTTAGTCAATATGAAAACTTTTATTCGAAAATTACTGAAATATGAATTTACAAAATTCGACCCCTTCTGTCTATTTCATTATGCCAAATTTCATTAACATGCATCATTGACGTGACAATCACAGGAACCGTTTGAGAATGATTGTTTTAACACATTGGTATAGGATGGATCGTTGTTATTGCATGCTACTAAATTTCATTGACGTTGATTTTAACATAATTTACATGACATTTGCAATACGACACACATGTTTTTCGGTAAGCAGCTGTATATGGTAAGAATAATCACAGGGGCTTGTATTGCTGAAAACAAACAGTTCCTAGGTTGCAACTTTATAGTAACTACAGGCACATATAGGTCACTTCCTCCAAGGTTCCGGGTCAGTTCGTACCAAAACCGGTTCCACTCATCATCATCATCATATTAGATATTAAAACGGGGCGAACCGACCCTGGGACGAACCGGTTTTAGTACGAACTGATCCGGATCCTCCTCCAAGATGGCGCAGGTCGCTCCAAGAGTTGCTTGTATCGTAGCATTGGACCTAGGAACTGTTTGTCTTCAGCAATACAAGCCCCTGTGAGAATAATATGATTATCATAGATAAAGTTAGTCCAAGAGGAAAATTATTGACGTGATTGAAAAGAGTGTCGTTAAATTCACACACGTTTTCAAATCCAATCTCATTTGAATCACAATTTACCTAACACTGCATTGTTGCCAGCACATATGACCACTGGTCGGCAGGGATTATGACGCGTGCCATTCTATGTGACCTTCACCTTTACATTCAACCAATGACAGAGCACCTTCCGATGATTTACAACCTCGTCGTTGATTGGCTGCATGGTGTGAAAGGGGACATGACGGTGCTCTGCTGAGAAGTGGCCACGATCCTAGCAGGGTAACAGTGTTAGTTTAAAGGGGGTTCTATCGGGGTATTTGTTGTAGAAAAGAAATTCGAGAGGATATTCCTGTTTACACATATATGTTATTAATACATGATTAAAACACAGTCAAACTGAAAGATGCTAATGAAAGTAATATTTTGATGACTTTATATTTCACAAATTGATAAAAGCAAGCGCACACTTGTTGAAAAATAAAAACGATGAGAACTGAAGCCATTCATCGGCGCTGCGAGTGGGGAAAATTTCGCTACGGTCTAACAGCATATTATTTAGGGGTGTAACAATACATCGAACTATCGATGCATCGTAATAGTTGGCTTGCCAATAGTACTATATCGATAGTATATACAAAAACACTATCGCTATCGCAATAGTAAGGTTAACTATCGATACTATCGAAACTATTAAATTTACCTTAATTATGAATGATGTACACAAGCCTCACTGCATTTAATTCAAGATTTTCCATTTTAGAATGTCAAAAAGGAAGAACTAGAGATAGGAAATAGCTAAATGACAAAAAGTGTTTTCATTTATGATTTCTTTACTGATTTTAGTTCCATAGTTCTTACATCAATTAAACATTTCTACTAAAACCTATAAGAAATCAAGCTGATTATTGCGTATTTGTACCAAAAAACCTATCGCAATAGTTATTGCAATAGTGAGTTACAAGAGTCTATTGCTATCGCAATAGTAAGTGTCAATAGACTATCGCTATCGCAATATAGTCTCTTTGGGTCAATATTTAGCCCTAATATTATTTATTAGTTTTATTATGTGGTATCTGATACTATGTAAATTTTCTATCATTGTATATGTTTTATTTTTTAGAAAGTGTAAAATTTGGTTAAATATATCGTGTTTTCATTTCACGTAATGCCAAGAATTCAATATGGCGGATGCTGCCCATAGATCGATGATAGAACTTTCCCTTTAAGATCTGATTGTAATGAGATTGACCAATGGCCGGTGTGGTCAAGTGGTCAAGTGGTCAAGTGGTCAGTACCTCCATCAAGCCTCTGAATCTTGACATCAATGGCGTGGTAGAGGTAGCCCGGATGTTGGGTCTGTAGCTTCGCGTAGGCTCTGAAGAAGTACCGCTTTCCAGGGACCACTGTAACGGTCTGGAACAATCCCTTGGACTTTGTCCTGCAACATTGGAGACTTCAGAAGGATGGTGGTAACTGCTTTTAAGGGACAGTAGCACGTTTTTTCGCTCAAAGAAGTTGATGAAATCTATTTGAAAAATAATGTCACTCATAGTAAAACACCCTTCTTTCTTTGTAAAATCAAGTTAAAAAATGAGTGTACATGGATCCGTAAAGCCACAGGAATCGATTTTGTTATTCGAAATAATAAAATGTCTTCACAATAAAATGGCCGCCATGCAATTTTTGCTTTATTCGCAACACCGTTATTACCAGTACGGATAATTGGTTTGTGTAATAAAATGTTTTACCCTCTAAAGTAAATTCATATGACATAAACTATCATTATAAATTTGAAAAAGTAAAATTAATAATAAAAAATAAAAATAATCTTAAACTAATAAACCTATATGTATTTTTTTTAGATTTTAATTTAGAAAAAAATTAAACTTGTATCTTGGTTCGGTATTTTACTTGCGAGATATATGCACCGGGCGGTGTCCATGACGTTTTTTAAAACTTACTGGTTCTGGTTAATGGTTCGCTCAAATAAGTATGTATTTAAAAAATAATTTCACCAATTGTAAAATACCTTTCCCTCTTTTGAAAATCAAGCTTAAAAACAATGTACATGGCTCAGTAACGCCATGCGAATCGTTTTTGTAATTCTAAATAATAAAATGTGTTCACAATTAAATGATCGCCATACAATTTTTGCTTTATACGCAACGCCGTTATTACCACTACGGATTATTGGTTTTGTGTAATAAGATGTTTAACCCTCTTAATTAAATATAAAGGGCATAAAGTATCATTATAAATGGGAAGTTTGAAAAAAATTAATTTGCCAAAAAAACGTACTGCAGCCCCTTTAAAACTTACTGGTGCAGTACTATACCTCCAATATATTAACACATTCTTGTAGACTCAAATTGTAATTTATTACTTCGTAGGGGGTTTCATAACAATATGTTATGACATATATGATTCCATTGGCAAATAATAAAGGTTGACGTTTCCCGGACTAATTTATTCATTCATAACATGAATTTCCAACAACACTAGTTTGCTTATCCATCCCATGGCTTCTTTATGAATCCGTATTGACCACAGTTATTTATTGTAACTGATTTAAAGTGGGGCTGTGACATGGGTTATATCACTCCGCTTTTCTGTTCCTGTATATAGACAATAAAACATGTTAACAACGCAATATATCGTAAATGAAATACAACTTGGTAATAAATAGGATAATCAACTGGTTCCCCGTTCATATAAAGTACATGCCCCTCTTGAAATAATGTTTGTCCCTCGCCGTTGCTCGGGACAAAGCAAAACAATAAACTTTATATGAAAGGGGAAGCTCGTTAGATATACTATATCTTATAATGAAAGGTAAAGGAGTCTTCATGCTTATTTCTGGGTCAGTACGCTACCTGCGACACTAAACGCCAAAAGAAACGTTACCCCACTTCATTTTTTAATAACTTTTTAAGTATCAAAGATATTTGAGAAATGAATGGTTCAAAAGAAAGCTGGATAACGTAGCTTTATGTTAATAACTCGTTTAAAAATCCTGATGGATTCATATTGTAGCAAAATGCAGCTTTCTTAAGAAGATTAAAATTGTCCGGTTTTCGACCAGGCTGGTAGTAACCAATAAATGTGATTTAGATGTCCAGACGAAGTTGAACGTAAACTTTTACTTTTGTGACTAGACAAAAAGGTTGTATGCTTTACATCATAACCCCTAAACGATGAAATATATACTGTCATTGCGTAAGTTTAAGTGTGAAACTTATGAAATATATTTTTCTAGTCATTAAACATATTTTCTCGTAATTTACCTTAGTGAAGCTCATCACCCGGGGTTCGATTCCCGGCCGCGTCATACCAAAAGACGTTAAAAGATGGGAGTTGTTGCTTCCTTGCTTGGCGCTCAGCATTATAAGGATAGAACAACGCTTGAACTGGCGCTGCACGATGGCTGTCGGAATTTCCGATTTTGTTGTAATGAAGATAACAAATATAGTGTTATTATTATAAATATTATTATTAGTTAAAACATATTTCTGGTTCAGTATTTACCTGTGAGATATGAGCACACTATGCTGTCCGTGGTACGAGTCTGAAGACTGCGTAATCGTACATCTATGACACTGCCAGTCGTGTCTCGACACCGTCTTCTCGAAGTCCCCGTTCTTCAGGAGAGTCTGAGAGGCCCCAGAACCTACTAATACACCTAGCACAAGAAATTGGGTAAACATTCTGGTGTACGTATGATCTATAGCGACCGAGTTCTTATCTTACCCATTATCTGGTATATATATATGTATTATCTATATTTTGACCGCACTGTATGTTTAGATTTATGCATTATAAACTGAAGTACAAAAGAAAGTACACACCTCAGTTGGGTTCCGTTCCATAACAGCGAACGCTTATAATATTGCTCATTGATCGCTCAATGTAGCGCTCAAGTAGCGCTCAAGTAGCGCTCAAGTAGCGCTCATTCTCTCTTGAACGACGGTACGGTGAAAATTCCTCGAAGTTTGCTCGCCTTGCTACGTAGCGCTACATTGAGCAATCGCGTTCAAAAGAGGTTTAAAAGTAATCGCTAATTGAGCGATTACTTTGAAACCTCTCTTGAACACGGCCTTGGTTTCGACTAATACGAAGCAGAAGTTTGAATAAATTAATTGGTGTCTTGTTAATTTTTAGCTAAGATATCATTTTTTAATGTAGACAGAGGAAAGAAATGGAATTTACACCAACACGACCCCTACTATGATTAAAATGTTGTAAATATGTAGAAATATTCTTTGACTATTTACTAAACGCCTGCACTGTTCAGTTTTAGGGTACGACGTCGAAAACCTAAGATATTTGTAATTGAAAATCATATATATATGATATTAAACAAACAGAGGTGTGTAGTTTAGTTTGTACTTCAGTTAAATAGTACAACGTTGGGTTCAAATACCGCTCCGGATGAAAGTATGTAATACATGTATATGGGTTACAACTTTTTTATTCGTATAATATGCGACGTTTCGACACAAAATTATTCTATGGTCGTAAAATAGCCTGAGTCTGTCGAAACGTTTCTTCCTGGAGTTGCGTATATAACTGTAAAATATAACTTGAAACTTCAATACCATTGATAAAATATTTGAGAAATATTACATATTTATACGTTTATACGCTGCCTTTTGCATTTGCATGTTTTAAACAAAGTTATTAAATACTGTAAAATGTATTCCATATGATTTATATGTTTAACATATTTAAACATGTGTACAGAAAATACGAAGAATTGCCAGGAGCTATAAGTTATAACATACTACAAGTAACAAGCTACCGTTGGAAATCTAAGAATAACATATACAATTCCTAACCCAAATATTAGGGCATCAGTTTGAAGCAACACGAAACGCTACACTGTTCTAAGCTGACTTGGTTCTGCAGTAAGCTTGTGTTCGTCTACAAATAATCCAATCAACAGACAGATGAAAGCACATGTTAAGTCTCGCCAGGTAACCAATCAGCGACGTTGTTATTGCACGTATGGACATCGCTGGACCAATCAGAGACCGGAATACTTTTAGTGACAGGTCTTCGAAAGCAGATGATGGCTCCAGGTGGAAAAAAAGAAAACTGACATAAATATTTTCAAAATGTCGTTGTCTGACAACACAGACGGCGGCGACGGGTTGCCGAAACAGTTTGTGTCGTCCCTGAGGATACTGTTCGAAATTCTCGACGAATCTAGAAGCGGATATGTGCGACTGTGTGATATCGAATCTCGGTGGAGCGAGAACGGAGTCAAGGGTTTACCGTTGGGTGTCGTGGAGGCTCTGAGAAAAGTCACCCCTCCAAATGGACTCCTCAGTTTCAGTAAATTCGTGTCGGGGTTAAAGCTCGCCCTTCTCAGAAACAAGGTTGTCAATGGTACGGGGGCGCTGGGTAAGGAAAACCGAGGGCCTGGACACCATATATCTCGGGGGGAGTTGCGGGGGAAAGGGGACCCACCCCCTCGGGTACAGTCTCAACCCCCTCCCCAAACAACCAGATATGCCCCTCCACATGTAGCCCCTGTGACGGCTGTTAAACCCAATAACGCCAATTACCGTAGTTCCTATACTAACCCAGCACAGAGTGACAATATATACACCAGCTCTGGGGATCTATACAGAGCACCACCCAGACCAGACAGACCCTCCCAGTTCAGGAAAACTGGGGACTTGGCACCCCCTGACGTCCCCCCGCGAGAGCGGTCGAAGGGAGGGCGTGTCCTGCATGAGTTAAAGAACTGGCAGCGCGAGAGAGTCATAGCTCCGAGCGGAGAGAACAGAGATCAGCGACCCTCGTCCACAAGTGACAAATTTGCATCATCCTCTTCTGGTCGTAACGACCCATATGCTATATATGGTAAGTAAAATAACTATGAAATAGACATAGAAAAATTAGAATTTAATTTTAAGCATAGGAATGGATGTCACAAACATTTGTACTAATTATGTGGAATATTATAAATATTTATGACAATTGAAGAATCTCTAGTCATGTGAATGTTTGAGAGACTTGGATGAGTATTGAATAGTAGAAGCTACTATGAGATCACCTACACCAAGATTCAAACTCATTACCTCCGTGTGAGAGGCCAACGCTACCAACTGAGCTGTCAGGCGGGTCCCACACCCAGTGGGGAGACCGTCATCATCATCACAATCCCCATCTATAATGTAATCTGTATAAACCTATCCAATCCAGAACACTGCCATCATGTAATATCCTTTAATTATTCGTTAAGACATATGAATGTGAGCCTGCAACTTTTAACCGTGCGCAAGTTTAAGTTAGTTATCATCTGAGTTCAATTTCGCCACATTTTGTTCATTCTCATTTTCAATCAACGTATGACATTAACAAATTTCTCACCACATCTCTAAAATGGATCTTGTGTAATAGAATGATCCTTCCAAAAGATCTGTTAAGATATTAATTTTATATTTCTTTATCTTTATAAATCTTTATTTATTAGTATAGGGTATATATCGCATCGTAGTATTGGACCTAGGAACTGTTTGTTTTCAGCAATACAAGCCCCTGTGGACTTAATGAAACTGTAATCTAATCCTTATTCAAATGCTTTGCCTTCTCTGTCCAAAACAAAGTCAAAGCAAAGTTTATGGCTCACTGTGTCGACACATTCACATTTATGGCTCAATAATAGTATTTTGATAGCCAATAATTAGTGTCACCTTTATAGGTGTTCGTCAAATGGCCTGCTGTTAATAGCCCAGTAAAGGTAACAACAGGTAAGATAAACCTACACCTGTGGACCACACCGTTCGAACCTAAGACAGGAGTACCTGGGGTTCTAACTAGACTCACTCTTAGCTGTTGTAAAACCTTCAAGTGTTAGTTATTCATTCAAACAACAAACGACTACTCTACTAAATATCGTAAGAATTACAATTTCAGACCCAATCTGGACTTGTTTCAGGCTTGTTTGAGTTGAGGTGAAATATTATGAATTTATATTATTATTACAGTCTGAGACGACTAGGTCAAATATAGCTTTAATCTAACTAGCCTACATTTGTTCTAAGGCCCAATGTTAAGTAGTATAAAGTAGGAACTATGATAACTGATATCAGTTCTGATACAGGTCTCAGAAGTGTTAACATGGTTAAAGGGCTTTGGAGTATGTCCAGCGTTTTCAATTGTGTTATTTTATCAAGAAGTACTAACTGATGCTGCAAATTATCAATTTCAAGTTCATTCAGTAATGATAACATGAAGGTTAATGCATTCTGCAGTAACCCTTACGTTGCGTATTTCTATTTTACCCATTTTAGCCCCTGTGGCGGAATTTACAGGCCCACCAGCTCGCAGCAGTATTTTGGCTTAGGCACTAATATATAAATGCACAAACATTGCAATGGAGAAAATTGGCAGTTGGAGATAAAAACCTTTGCCTGGATTTTTAAGAAAATTCATTTCAAAATAGTCAAGATATTGGGTAAAAAATATTTATTTTAGCAATGGCACATGTGTTGGGATGTCTTGATGTATCAAAAGGTGAAATAAACATTCCTGCCCAAAATGGTCTCTGCGGGATCCTGTTTATTTGTTTTCCACCCAAACTTCCTCCGATTCCTTAATGCTTCTTCATTTCCATTTGCCAGGAATAATTTCTATCTAGCTTGTTGAGTGATAGACTACCAGTGTTAAAAGTCCACTGTATTGTTACAGCTTTAAGTGTTTGTTTACAGTGAAAAATTCTCAAGGAGAATCTAAACAAAAAGGTATTTGTTTACAACACAAATCAGAATCTAACTATGCTTTCTTAGGAGGTTGGCAACTGCTTATGGTCAAATTCTCTTTATTTGTTGATTTCTTTTCCTTTTATATAAGTATCAAGTTGACATGGAAAAGGTGAAATTATGAAATTCTGTCATGTGTATCAATATACTGCTTTTGACATAAAAAATTAAAAAATTATTATAATGACATTATGTATAATATTTATTGTATTGAAGAATATGAAAAATAATGAAATAAAATACTAGTTACTAAATTACCACACAAGAATATATTTCAAATGAATTTTCTTTTTCTCCATTCTTTTTCTCATCATAATTTTGATATAATCAATCATTTTTACCAAATCTATCATAATCATTATCATTGTCATCATACCAATTCTTGACATATCCATTTATCAAAGTAATGATTTTCCTCACATTTATTGTTATCAATGTAGTCATTTTCATCTCATTAATTACAGTCAGACCTCGTTTAACCGGACCCCATTTATCCGGAAACCTCGCCATCCCCATGGTAGTATTTCAAATCTCTTCTATGCACTTCTGTGCAAATGATGATTTGTTTAACCGCACAACTTTCTACGATTTTCAACTAACCAAATTGTGCGGATAAACAGGGTTTGACTGTATACTATTTTCATCTCATTAATTATACATTTGTATTCATATCTCATTCATTTCCATGATCATCATTTTCCTAACATTGCTTCATTTTCTTCCTACTTTTGGGTTATGCTGTGCATTTTATTTGATGGTGTGCTTTGTTATTTGTCAGCTTATAATCATTTCTTGTTTTGAAATGAAATACTATGTTTATATAATGACTATTTCAATATAGATTACTATGTATCCCAGATGTCATAAAATCTTGTTAAGATAGTTAATAAATTTGATTTGGACAAATGCAATTAGCTTTAAATAAATTGCAATCAAAGCGTCAATGTGAACAATTTCTCTTCATGTTATCCATTTCATGCTCATGTATGTGTTTAGTGATATCAACTGTTTTTTCACAAGATGCTTGCAGCTGTTTGAGTCTTTCTTTACACTGCTTTCTTTCTTAGGTTCTTTGCTTTTGTGTCGTTGAAATAGTTTTAGCTACGCTTGAATTCAATTCAATTCATCATGTTTTAAATTTTACGCTCAGTAAGTTACTGTAATCTGTTGCAACTTGATTTTGTAATAATCATGTATTGTATTTATGTATAAACAGGAATGTCCCCTGAAATTTCTTTTCTCCCAAAATACTCCGATAGAACCACCCCTTAGCATATAAGTTTTATTCAAAGACATTTTGTTCCTACCATCATATGTGACTAACATTTATCAGCTTAGTTATGTATTGTGTGGGGCGGTGTTAGCACGTTCGGCTTCGGATCAAGAGGTCCGGGGTTGAATTCTGCCAGGGGCACAGCAACTTTGTCTGCAGTAGAAAACTGTTCTACATGCAGTAAGGTTTGGCTGCAATGCTACACTGAATTTCAGCGTAATATCACCCATGGTTCGCTAATTCCAGCCGATGCTCGCAGGTTTCATTGCAATGCATAGCCACATGGCGTTGCAGGCTTTCCCTCAGCTCAGCTCACCTCACCTCATGTATTGTGTGGAATGCATCTACGAACGTCTCTAGAAGTTAATCAAGCAAGATTTGCCATCAGCAACACTGATTTCTTAACCAAGTCTTTTGAGAGACACAATTGCTGTCTGAATTTGTTTTTGTCAATAATGAAAGTATATGGATAAGAACATGTACACAGTTAGAACAAAGAAGTTGCTATCCATGTTCTTTGTTCATTAAGCTCTCCTGACACTGAATCTCGGCTTGTATAAGTGGTGTCAGCTATGTTATAGATTTGTACAGTTAGGTCAACCTGACCTTGTCTGATAACTCTCGCCCGAGGTTAGTGTGTTTACAAAGCGTACAAATAATGGAATTACTTGTTACTTGTTCACATTGTGCCTCAGGGCACATAGACCTCCTTACTCCTTGTTAACATCAGATTCCCATAGTGATAGATTAGATATGTGTTACAGTGTGTACAGATTATATAGGAGCCCTTCTTCCTGCGTATTGATACTTGTATTGTTTATACAGGACGTATGTTGTTTTCTGAGCGTATTGATACGTGCACAAATCCTTGATAATGTGTAATGTTAGTTGATTGATATAAATCTTGAAACTATTTGCCCCTTTAAGGGGCAGTAGCACGTTTTTTGCAAAATTTATTTTTTCAAATTTTCCTTTTATAATGATAGTTTGTCATTTAAACTAACTTTAGAGGGTAAAACATCTTATTACACAAACCAATTATCTGAAGTGGTAAAAACTATGTTGCGTATAAAGCAAAAATTGCATGGCGGCCATTTTATTGTAAACACAATGTATTATTTTGTATTACAAAATCGATTCCAATGGCTTTACCAAAACATGTACACTCATTTTAAACTTTATCTTCCGAAGAGAAAAGGATGTTTTACTGTTGGTGAAATTATTTTTCAAATACATTTCATCAACTTATTTAACTTATGTTTAGATAGAAATAAATATGGTGTCAAACCATTTGAAGTGTCCAATTTCCCCGTCAATTCAAATTTTAGAGTTCTGGTACTATGTTGTTAATTTCATTGATTCTTTGTTCACTTCCAAATATTTCCTCTCAATTGAAATACTATTTAAAGAATAACACAATTGCTGTTATTCGCCCAGCGTTACACTGTATACTGTGACGTGTCGACCTCAGTTACATAAGGCATGTTCACCTACCCAGGGTCAACAAGAAAACACTTTGCTATTGACAGAGACGTCTTGATATCTTGCCCCGAGCCGAATCAAGAATTTCAGAAATACCACTCATTGGCTATTCTTAGTGCTGAGGAAATACACGTCTAGACTTTTGTTGTTGTTCGCGAAGTAAAAACAATAAGCAGTAATAAAAATGAAAATTCTCTTGGAAAAATTGATTTTCTGATAAACAATATGATGTAAGTTGCAATGTTAGAGTGAACCTATATTTAGAGCTGAGGCAAGTGTAACGTTTGCTTTTGGTTTAATTCTTGAGGTTATTGGTAATGGAGTTTTGATATTTGTTAATTTTATAACATATTTTGATATATTTTAACAAGTTTAATTTTCAAAACATAAAGCTACCAGTGTTATACATATAGATGATAGAAATTTATACTAAAATCGCTGCTGATTCAAATTATGGTTGAATCATTCTGAGTGACCATTTTACAGGCATCGCCTCGTTAACGAAGGAAATGAGCTGGTACTTACTATAGCTGAAGATGTTGCAATGGACTTGAATATATAGAATGAGCCTGTCGCCTCGGCAACAATGTGACGTCATGAACGTGTCATGACGTCAGAGCATTGTTTTATGACGTCAGGTCATTGTTATATCAGTCACTAGTGACTGATAACACATTCCATTGTTATTTTCATTAGTGACTGATAACACGGTTTATTTTGTTTGATAGATCTCGGTATTTCACCTGCAATCATATAATAAAACTCTTTAGTCACTGAAAGTGACACTGATAGTTCATCTCAAAACCTATGTTGTTGTTTCTATATACCATTAGAGCGTCCGAGAGTTCGTGTTGGTTTAAGATCCAGCATGCTAGAGGTTAAAACAGTTGGTCATCAATAGACATCAATGTAAAAAAAACTTTAAAAAAAAAATAAAAAAAGGAAAACATTTGTTTATCCAAGCTTCATAAATTTGGTTCATATTACTCACATATTTCTCTGTTCATTTCCAATCAACTTATGAAATAAACATTTATATTGATTTTTTTCTTAAATTTACTTTCTAAATTGCATACTAAAACTACATTTTGTTTGAAAAGTATGTTGTTACATCCAGCATCGCACATCATTTTACACTTAGAGCTAAGATTAGTTTTCAAACAAAATTCTAATCAAACTATAAAAAGAGTTCTTTTACAAGACAACCACTTCCGCTTTGTTTTTAAACAAAAGTTAATCAAAGTATAAAAGAGTTATTTTACATTTGTTTGACAATCATTTCCGCTTTGTAACCTAATTTTGAAATCTTTTTCAAACAGCTTTAGACTTGAAAATATTTCTCATCTGACCAACAGTTTTCTTTTTATAGTGACATCTGGCACGGATTTGTCCTTTCAAAATGTCATAAAATACATAAAGTAACGTCGGCGTCACTAAATGTTGTTTTAGCTGCTCGCACGTAAACGAAACATGTTTTATTTCTCAGTTACATCAGGTTACGAGCCAATCGTTGTTAGCTCGGTCAACATGAGCTTGCTTTTTTACAAGTCTGGTGTCGTGGAAATTTGTATTGTGTGAGCGTTAACAGTGATCTGTGTGTTTGATAGAACTGGAAATTATTCATTGATTGTGTCACAGGTAACAGACTTGAATTTGAATTTCGAAACATATTTTTAACGTTTTTGTTAAATTAAATGATATTTTGAATCTAGAATATGATTTAGATCACTATGATATTTTGGTCTCCTTATGCAATGCTAATCACCTTAGATTTACTTAACGAGATGATATAAAATTAAATTTTCAAATTGATAGATAATGAATTTTAATATCTTTAAGACAAAAAACATTTTGATATATTTTTGCTGTGTTTTTTAAAATACTAATGAAATTATATGTAAGCTGAAAATGATCTTTTGATTGTGTCACAGAGTTTCCTTGAAGACAAAATCTAAGCTTTAAATTTTTTTTACGTCTAATTGGCGGGGTAAAATTATGAGGATTCGCAATTTTCATTTCAACGCATTTAATGTTCTTTTCTTAAAGTTTAAATTCATCGGTATGTTTTCACAACTAACAAACTATAGCAGGGACTTTCTGAGTGATAGTGTAGAAGTTAGAAGTGAAAACAAAATGACGATAGTTTTTAGAGCTGTAACGATTCATGGATACCTACGATACAATCCTAGCTTGGGAAATCGTGATTATTGTGTGGTGAGCTTCCTGTATTGTGATACACTAAAAATAGATTTCACTTACTTAAAAACAAAAAGAAAAACTAAGTGAACACTATAAAACCAACTAGTGTTGTTGTGTGTTAGTGTAAGCATGAAGCAATCTAATTCATAAATAACTGTTTTTAGAAGAAAAAAACTGTTTTAATCTTTGATTTTCGATCATCACAAAATTTCCACCATCTTGAAAATTTCACAAAATATGCATGAAGTTATACTTTAAACAATGTATCTTGATACATTCTGTATCGCCTGTCTGTATCGTGATACATATCATATCGTGAGATTTCCCATGATACTCAGCCCTAATAGTTTTATTGATAATTTACGATACAACTCGGAAAGCATCACACCCTCAATGGGCAAAATTGCAGCCATTACAGTTACCTTCGAGCACTAACTCAGAATAAAGACATTGTTATTTTAAAACTAGAAAGATGTTTCTCTCAACAAATATATATCTTTTGTATCCATCTTACCCTGTCCTATGACAATAACAAATTTGAAGATCTCGTTGATAAAGTACACCAAGTTGATATCTGAACTAAAATGCTACTTCCCATGTTTGTTACGGAAGAGTAAATGCATAGCATGGATAATTGTGGCAAACTGATGGTTTCTATCAGTCTACATTCCACAGTGACATCACATCTTATTGTGTCCAGTCGGTCTGTACCTACACCGAACACTGCACAACTCAACTGTGACATTCCAACTATACCGGTAGATACATTCGGTACAAAGTCACAAAACACGCTCCAACGATCGCGATAATCTGTCGAAGGATAAATCTCGTCAATATTTGTCCTTCTTTCAAGGGCCATGTCATTCACTTGGCCAACACGTGGAATTTATGGTTGCCGGACTCAAAACGTATCGGATGACTTTTCATTGAGAGAATTAGCTGATCATCTTTCAATTGTGGTAGAGGACGTTTGGAGTTAACTGTGAACATGGTCAATGAATTGTGGGAGGGAGGGGGACAGGGGTTTGTGAACTTTTCAGTTTGAATATTACGGAGAGATTGATGACATTTAACATTTGTTTATGAGTCAGTTTGCTTTTGTTCTCTTCCCTGTAGATTTGATACGCCAAAAGATAAAGGTTTTGGAAAGTGTCATTTGAATATTGAAGAAAAAAAGGATTTGGTATGAGTCAGTTTGCATCTCTAAAGACTTGTGAATGAATAGAGGAGATACCTATACATTTGAAATTGATTGTGAACTGTTGACTTGTAGTGGGTGGGTTTGAGAAATGGCAATTATGAGAAAAGAAATAAGATGTCATTTGGTGAGTCAACTGGTTGTGAATGAGATAGTTTTGGAAAGTATAAAATGATAATGTTGAAATATTTGAAGTGTAAACATTGAATGTTGTTCTGCATCCAATACTTGACATGTGAATTAGAGAGTAATTTTTTTGGGAAATGTCTGGTAAATGTACAAGTGGTTGAGAAAGTTCACCTCAGGCTAAGGACAACCTCAGGCTTAGGACAACCTCAGGCTAAGGACAATCTCAGGCTAAGGACAAACTCAGGCTAAGGACAACCTCAGGCTAAGGACAATCTCAGGCTAAGGACAACCTCAGGCTAAGGACAACCTGAGGCTAAGGGCAAACTCAGGCTAAGGACAAACTCAGGCTAAGGACAACCTCAGGCTAAGGACAATCTCAGGCTAAGGACAAACTCAGGCTAAGGACAAACTCAGGCTAAGGACAAACTCAGGCTAAGGACAAACTCAGGCTAAGGACAATCTCAGGCTAAGGGCAAACTCAGGCTAAGGGCACCCTTAGCACAAAGGATAAGAATGAATGATACTCAATTTCGACCAAAACGATTTTGTCCAGTCCACCAGACCTTTTTGTTCTTATGAGATTGAAACAATGAATCTCTTTGTCCAAAGCTCAAGAACTGACCTGACTGTTGTCTCCAGGTTGTGCCAGACAGGGTGTCGAGGTGTTGAAGACGTTAAGTAGAGGGAGGGTTTAAGGTGTCATTGTGAATGAACCTTGAAAGTGAATTAGCAAATTACCACCAATTTACTTGTACCTTAGTAAACCCTGTTTGAATTAAGATAATTTGACAAAATTATACACTTGAGGTGGACGGATTCCCAGGATTATTTTACAAACTGTCGAGATGATGATAAGTATCTTTGAAAAGCAGCATGTACTCAAAACTATTGCTCTAAGCTTATCTTTGACTCTACCATTGAGTTCGTTTCATAAGTGAGCAATTTCTTTTAGTTGGAAAGCAAGATTGTTGGATAACAACTTCTTTACTGTGAACATACATGTTTCAGAGTAAATGCCTTTTCTTTCATAAATCCACCTTTATTAATATCTTTTAATTGGACTGTGTTTTAATCATTTATTAGTAGCATGTTTGTGTAAACGTGGATATCCTCTCGAATTTCGTTTCCACAAAAAATACCCCGATAGAACCCTCCTTTAACACCGCTTAGGTAATATCAATCATTTGCGGCGATAAAGATAATCAGACCAACCAACTTCCTGTGTCTTTTACAACATACCGTCTCCGGAAGGTTTATTAAAAATTCAGACTGATGTTTAGTTTATCAATGACTATGGTCACCTCTGGTCTAACTAACTCTACACCCGATATAATTGCAGGTATTGTTGCCCCACAAACTTAAGAAAAACAATTAGGTGATAACTATCCTGGTTACAGGGCCTCTATATTTATAAGGATGCCCTGAATCAGGATAGTCAGATAGTCAGATAGGTTTTTCCAATGCTTGTCGGGCACTAGTACTCCATAGTAATTATCCCCCGCTTTAAGCGGAAAGCGGGGGATATAGTATTCGGCTCCGTACGTACGTCCGTACGAAATGGAATAACTCAAATACTATTCACTGGATTCTTTTCATATTTGGCATATGAGTTCATCATAGGAAGAGTAATGTTCCTACAGAGGTTTGTGACCTTGACCTTCATTTCAAGGTCACAACGAGACTTTGTCATTTTACCCTTGTCAGCGGGATATTTCAATAACCATTCGCTGGATTCTCTTCATATTTTACACATAGCTTCTCCAAGGAAAGACGACGGGCTGATTAGTTTTTGGTGACCTTGACATAATTTTCAAGGTCACAGCGGAACTTTGAATTTTTTGACATGTTAATGTACATGTATAAAGCTTGTCAGCGGGGTATCTCAAGAACCATTCACCGGAATTCCATCATTTCTTACATAGAGCACCTTCTAGGGAAGACAACGGGCTGATTAAATTTTGGTGACCTTGACAGTATTTTCAAGGTCACAGCGGAACTTTGAATTTTTCGACATGTTAATGTACATGTAAAGGTTGTCAGCAGAATATCTCAAGATCCATTCACCGGAATTTCATCATATCTTACACAAAGCAAAAGGACTGATTAGATTTTGGTGACCTTGACATTATTCTCAAGGTCACAGTGGAATTTAAAATTTTTCGACATGTTAATGTACATGTAAAGGTTGTCAGCGGGATATCTCAAAAACCATTCACCGAAATTCCATCATATCTTACATAATGCACTTCCTAGGAAAGACAAAGAGCTGATTAGATTTAGTTGACCTTGACATTTTTCTCAAGGCCACAGTGGAGCTTTGACTTTTTTGACATGTTTGACAGTCGTTTTTATTGTTCTTGACATTACTTTTCAATTTTGAAGTATTGATTTGCGGCTGGGGATCATGTCACCTTAGTGACAACTACTTGTTCTAATCATTGAACATAATTAATTGAAAACAAGGTATTGTCTTGTCAATAGTTAATTATGATGTTTTTTAGTTGACATTTAGTTGCAATCCTTTCATGGTTAACTAATTGAAATGAAACGCAACTCATTAAGCAAGGTCATTTAACAGATCAGGGGTACTAGGTTTACTCAATATCTTCCTGCTGAAGGGGTCATTATATTTGATAATTCCCCAAATCCATTTGTCCAACTGGTTCATCTGTTGGTTGCTCGAAAATAAAGAATCTCCAAAATCTGCCTCCCAAAGTTGGATATCAATCAATAATGGCCTTATCATCATTTATATTTAAAATTTAATTTGAAGCATCTGGCTTTTTTGGCCAAATGGTTTAGGAACATCTGGTATTGCATGTCTTTCCAAGTCCTTGTATTATTTATGGTAGTCAGATGATTTCAATAACATGCCAATTGCCACAGTAGACACAGGCATATCTAATATAAATACAATTGCTTAAATATTATGCTTTAACACTTCATTAACCAAGACTTATTTAGCATTAACACTGCTAATGACTGCGATATTGGTGAAGTTGCGTTAAACAATAACTCATGAACACTCTCTCATTTAGCATTAACCTTAGCCGACAGTTGCTGAATGATTTGGTGTGTGTCAGCTTTGATTTTAAAGGGGCAGTAGCACGTTTTTTTGTTTAAATAAGTTGATGAAATGTATTTGAAAAATAATTTCACCAATAAGAAAACATCCTTCTCTCTTCGGAAAATAAAGTTTAAAATGAGTGTACATGTTTCGGAAATGCCATGGGAATCATTTTTGTAATACAAAATAATAAATTGTGTTCACAATAAAATGGCCGCCATGTAATTTTTGCTTTATACGCAACATAGTTTTTACCACTACAGATAATTGGTTTGTGTAATAAGATGTTTTACCCTGTAAAGTTAATTTAAATGACAAACTATCATTATAACTGGGAAATTTGAAAAAATAAATTTTGCAAAAAAGGTGCTACTGCCCCTTTAAAGTTATTTCCAACTTACTTCCTACATCACCAATCACATGGGTTCAAAACTGCCATGTCATTACTAATTAACCATTCTGACAGTTTGGTTAAGTCATGATATAACATGGGCTTTCAAAACGACATTTGTTTCAACCCATGACTAGTGAGTTCCTGACTATTAGAAAGTTCTCCATGATTATTCCTTGTAGTTGTGGATCCTGTGAACAGGCCACTCATCAATTCAACTGGGGCGGGATAGCGCAGTGGTTAGCGCGTTCATCTTGGGATCAATAGGTCCGTGGTTCAAATCCCGCCAGGGGCACGGCAACTGTGTCTGCAGTAGAGAACTGTTCTACACGCAGTAAGGTTTGGGTGCAATGCTTCACTGAAGTTCAGCGTAGTACCACCCATGGTTCGCTAGTTCCAGCCGATGCTCGCAGGTTTCACCACAATGCATGGCGTTGCGGATCATCTCCCTGCAATAATACTAGCAGCCGCGATATAAGTGAAATACTCTTGAAAGCGATGTTAAACCCAACTCACTCACCTCAATTTCAACATCTAAGGTAATAGTCAGCTTCAAAATATCCAGTTTTGTCCAAAGCTGCGAATTAATGACATTTCAAAAAGAGGTAAAAGGGGTTAAAGTTGACATGGGACAAGACATTTGATTTGAATTAATTTCAAATCACCCAACCATGGACATCAGTCAGTCTGATTTAAAAAGTAACAAGTCCATAACACCTCTGAGCCTGAGGCCGTGACACTGATTTCTTCCAAAGAATTTAAGCCCGTGATATAAACACATTTTCATTGGATAAGACATTTGATTTTAATCATGTTCAAATCACTAAGCCAGTAATCCTTGTCTCCTTGTGTTCAAACTGACGAGCTGATAACAAAGCCTGCCTATTTGACCAGGGGGTGTTTTGAAGAGAGTTCAACTACTGATATCAACAAATTGCTACTGACATGACATTTGATTGAACATCAACAACAGGTGCTGACATCTGATTGCAATCAATTTCACATCACCAAGCCATTGGTACTTGTCATCTTGCATCCGAAATTGGCGAGTCCATAACAAAGCCTATGGTTTGACCACAGAGATTTCAGCCGGTGGTCCGTGTAAACTTGTTTCTAGTCAGGTAGAACAAATACCTGAGTATTTGGGGAGGGGATACAGGTAAATACTCCCCATTGTCTGTCGGTCCCCTGCGTACCTGGGTTTCAGACAGGTTAACGATGATGCTAAGTCCCTCAATGGAATAGCGATGAGGGATGTGGATACATTAAGATAGCCTGAGGTTATACATGTGGCTTAAATATAAAATGGAAAAGTATCAGTTTAGTATGAAACTGCTGAGTTATTTAAACCAGGAACCTGGTATTTTTGGTCCTTCTTTGTAACTTTTAAAAAGTTTTTCTTTAATATTGCCATTTAAATCGACAAATTAAAATTTTTTGGCTGGCTAATTTTCGAGATTGTTTCATACACTATTTAAATAGTATGATATTTATACATTTGTTTTATAAAGAAAAAAGAAAGTTATATGGTTTATGGGTTGTTTTTATGATTTTCAAATATGACTAATACTTTATTTTAATCCTATACCCCGGGTAGTTATAAATATAATTGTCTTATCTTAGCAAAATATATCATATAGTAAATAAAACTTTTTAAATATTTAATTTTTTTCCAATGATTATAAGATAAGATAAGATAAGATAATTCTTTAATGTCCATTGGAAAGTTGTTGTACACTGTTTTCAGGCAAAACAAAAATACATAAAATTTATATATCACATAGAGATAAATATATATATAATACACACATGTATAAAACCAAGATACATAATTCACAAACACCCACCCTACCGCCCCCCATCACACCCCACTCAAGTTTTACACACAGTCTCTTTTCTTATTTAATTCTCGTATACCAGATGGTACAAAAGAATGGCGAGCCCTGTTTTTTTATCAATGCTGGCATGCGTAATCTTCGGCCTGAAGGAAGAATAGAATATTCCGAAAACAAAACATGAGATGAGTCACTTAAAATTTTGTTTGTCTTTATAATAATTTGCTGTTCATAGAAATAGCCAATACTTTCTAAAGGTAATCCGATAATTTTTTAAGAAGTATTTAGAATTCTGAAAATTTTATTTTTGTTTTGAACTGACAGATTCCCATACCAACATAGAAAGTTGAAAGTAAGAACACTTCGGATAAAACTTTTATAAAATAGCACCATGATGTTTTGATCTAACTTGAAGTGTTTTAATTTCCATAAAAAATGTAACCACTGCCTGCATTTTTTGTATATATATTTTATTGGAAAAAGAATGCGAACCAATACCCCTTCAAAATCCAAATAGGCATTAAAGGCGCTGTAGCACGTTTTTTGCAAAATTTATTTTTTCAAATTTCCAATTTATAATGATAGTTTATGTCATTTAAATTAACTTTAGAGGGTAAAACATCTTATTACACAAACCAATTATCTGTAGTGGTAAAAACTATGTTGCGTATAAAGCAAAAATTGCATGGCGGCCATTTTATTGTGAACACAATTTATTATTTTGTATTACAAAAACGATTCCCATTGCCTCACCGAAACATGTACACTAATTTTAAACTTTATTTTCCGAAGAGAGAATGATGTTTTACTATTGGTGAAATTATTTTTCAAATACATTTCATCAACTTTTTTGAGAGAAAAAACGTGCTACTGCCCCTTTAAGGACCAAATATACACCTTAAAAATGGGGACAACAATAATGTTAAAAACTGCTGTAAACCCAACTCCCACCCTTTTGAAAATTCGAAATCCACCACAGGACGGCGAGAGCAACTGTCCAATATCTGTTGTTGGTCTGTTAACTAGGAGTCAAGAGAAATGCTGTAACAGATACCGGATTATCATCGCTGTTTGTATTCTCCTGTCTTAATCCCAGGTGACGATGTAATAACTGTTGTTAGGATAACAGTACTGAGAGACAAGACAAGTCAAATATTTGCATCGTAGTTCCTCTACCCCGGTGATATTGTAATATCTGTTGTTAGGGTGGGACTACACAGGTTATTGAAGGAAGTTAAATGTCATTTGAAGATTTGAATTTCAGTGCCTCTATCCCTTGTCCAAATGTAATGTCTGTTGTTTGGTCATGTTGTTGGATGATAGTTATTCAAATGTTTGACCTTTGTCCGTGGCACACGTGTAACACTGTTTGGTTATACAACATAGATTTTGGAAAAATGTATATGTAAAAACTGAATACTCCCTTTTGCCATATAAAATATTAAGTGATCCCTGCACTCTTTATCATGCATAGACCAGTTGTAAACTTGTTTTGAGGGGAAATATTGGGGGTTAATTCAGCATAAAAGGTCCATGATAACAAAATCCTGTCTTGTTCGGTTAATTCTAATCTTACAATGCAAGTTGATAGAAAACATTTTAAACCAAATGTATAACGCTGGGATTAATAAGAGTGTGGGATAAATTCCCGTCCATCAATAACGAATGTGGGTTTTATTTTCAAATGAATTTCAGCAGAAATGTCCAATAAGTCACCCCAAGAAGATTGTAAACGTCAATTCAGGTCTGAAAAAATATAACCCGGCCTCTATTAGAACCCGGAGGGTAAGGGGGTGCTGAATGAAATGGAACCCTGGGGTTGTATTAGAGGAAATACGGTATTTTCAATTTTCAGTGTCTCTGGTTTTTTCCTTTTAAAGATTGTTGAAAGAACAATAAATATAGTAGATATAACACAAATCAGTTACAGTCAGGCCTCGATAATCCGAAAAACGTTCGGATAGTGAAATGTTTGGACTACTGAGTACTGAGGACTACTAAAGAGATTAGTTTGGTTACATCTTCCTAACGTTCGGAAACTGCGAGATTCGGATTATCGGTGGCCGGATTATCGCGGCTTGACTGTATATACTTTCTGAGCTGGCAGATATTCTCCTGGCCTCTGGATTTTAAATCTCAGAAACATCATAAATGAGCCCGGGTCACAAGTCGACTTCCCACTTTAACCCCTAATTTCTGGCATCATACGGTATATGTATTTACAAACCACCTTCATTAAAATATTTACAACGTTTGGATAAATATTACATTATTTATTAAAGGAGCATAATCATGTTGGTGAGGTCACATATATGTTCAATGGTATAATTTGTATTATTTAATTGAGAAGTATCGACTTTAACAGAAAATAACCAGTTTAAGGTCAGTCAGTTCAGTAGAACGAAAAACAACCATTTAAAGTCGTGGTCATGATCGAAATTCGGACAATGGACCTTGGCTTGCTGCAGGCATTAAAAGGAGGGTTCTATCGGGGTATTTTTTGTGGAAACCAAATTCGAGATGTTCTCGTTTACACAAATACGATATAAATACATGATTAAAACACAGTAAAATTAAAATATATTAATGAATTTAATATTTTGATGACTTTATATTCCATAACTTGATAAAGACAAGCGCATATTTGTTGAAAAATAAAAACAATGAGAACTGAAGCCATTCATCGGCACTGCGAGTGGGGAAAACTTCGCTACGGACTAAAACGCATATTGTTTATACGTTTTATTAAATGTTATGTGTTACTATGAGAATTTTCTATCATTGAGCATGTTTAATTTTCAAAAATGTGTAAAATTGGGTTAAATATAGCGTGTTTTCATTTCACGTAATGCCAAGAATCCAATATGGCGGATGCTGCCGATAGATCGGTGATAGAACTTACCCTTTAAGTCATAGTAATTTTGAAAACTTTAATAAACTAGATAGGAAGACAGATTTGCTTCTATAGCGTTTAATAGGTCTTATAAAGAGTACTTATGTGAGGTAGAGCCATAATTGTCAGCTACTTTACATGTATGAAACCGTTCCTATGTTTTCATAGAAATATATATATATTTGATATATTAAGCATTTGGGGTTGAATATGAAAGTCGAGTAAGAAGATATAACCTAAATCCAGCACCTATTGTAATATTGTAAGAACCAAATAAAATATCATGCAAAACTGACAAGCATCTTAAAGCTCTCATCTTTAACAGCTGTCATTTGAGTGTAGGAATAAAGAAGAACAAAATGCTGTGAGATGGAGGGATTATTCTGTAGCGTGGGGATGTGTTCCTTATTGTCGACAAGCGGAGGTTATGTTTAGATGGGCAGATTCCCTGTTTAAACACACAGTTTCTGCCTGTTGAACCAGCTATTATATTGTATTAGGGACAACACGCCACACAGCTCAAACAAGTGCTTACTGCAGGGACAGAGTGACCGGGCATTCTACTGTGTGCTGTGCTGTGTAGGGTAGAAGTCTGAAACCTAAAGTACATTGGTTGTGTAGATTCTTCTGACAGGAAATTCATGAAAGTTAATGCTTTGAAAATAGTTAACTATCTTGATTTTATTTTGGATATTTTTATGTCAAATTTAAGTGTCTTGTTGTTTTTCAGAGACATCTATATTACTATATTACATGGTTTAACATATTGCTGTTTCAGTTAATATTTTGACTTACTGTATGAATGTTTCATGTAGATGTTAAACTTTATTTTCCCTGGACATATTATTCTTTAACATTCAAGTTCTTTGTAACACAATGTTTACTAAAATGCAGTTTTTATACATTATTTGCTCCAATTTTACAACATTGTTGTGTTTTGTTTCACAATTTTTAAAATAAAATAATACATTAAGATTACTTTAAATAGATATTGTACCATTTATTTGTGTGTTTTGATATACAAAATAGTCTCATTCACATATTAGAGTAAAGTCCTCAAATTTCGTCCACTTTACCGGTTGACCTCGCTTGCCGGAATTCTAACCCTCGCTGGCCTCACTTGGCACTTCTTGGTCAACAATCATCCCGAGGCAAAGAGTCTTTGTTATAAGAAAAATGATTGGCTGATATTCTAAGGGGGGTAACTCTTATGAATAAAATAGCGTAAAAGCAAGGGTATGCGTCGTGTCTTCCACCAATCTCGTAATTTCATCCACATAGTTTTAAGTATCGGAGACACTATATTTTAATTTCGTCCACCTGTTTATGTCGTTTTCAAGTCTCCCGTGGGGGAAGGTCGTGACGTAACAGCTTCGTCATGTTGTATCAACGATTCAGCATTGCTGTATTAGTAAGAACAATAACAAACAAGACAACGATTTGTGGGTAGGACAGGCTGTAAATTCGCCTTTATTTGAAAAGTGGACGAAATATCAGGACTGGACGAAATCGTAGGACTTTACTATAATAAATTCTGTTGAATTCCAGCCAACATAGAGCAGTTTCAGCGTAAGAACAATGAAGACCCGAGTAAAGTCTCTGCCGTCCAGTCCAACAACCAATCAGGATCCAGTCAGCAGTCTAACAACCAATCAGCATCCGGTCAGCAGTCCAAACCCGATGCGCCCCAGAAACCAGTCCGCAGACAGAACTCCGCAAGAAGACACACACTCTCTAGTGGACTGGACTACAATGCTGTAAGTATCCCACTCTTGCTGCTGCATCAACCATTCTGTGTGTCTGATGTATAGGCATCGTAATTTTTTAACTGGAATACTTCAGGATTGGCATGTTAAAGGGGTTTTTGTTGTGGAAAGAAGATTCGAGTAACATTTTTTTCATGATTGTGAAAAAACCAAGTTAAATATGATTGTTGGTAATATTTTAGTGACTTTAGATTTATGAGAATAAGTTCTATGGAGAGTCAACTTCTTTATGAGTGCTACGTTTGGCACTGTTATCAAGTGGGGGCGGGATAGCGCAGTGGTAAGCGTGTTCGGCTTCGGATCAAGATGTCCGGGGTTCGAATCCCACCAGGGGCACGGCAACTTTGACTGCAGTAGAGAACTGTTCTACACACAGTAAGGTTTGGGTGCAATGCTACACTGAATTTCAGAGAAGTACCACCCATGGTTCACTAGTTCCAGCCAATGCTTGCAGGTTTCACCGCAGTCCATAGCCACATGGCATTGCAGGCTTTCTCCCTGCCATAATACTAGCAGCCGCAATATTAATGAAATACTCTTGAAAGCGGCGTTAAACCCCAACTCACCTCACCTCAACTGTCATCAAACAATGTCTCTGACGTTGGTGCTGTGTTTGTGTAGATAAAGCGCATGAAGCAGTTTGAGGAGGAGCGAGACATGCTGCTTCAGGGACTGGAGATCGTGGACCAGGCCAGGGAGTGGTACCGCAAACAGATCGCAGTCATACAGGAGAAACAGAAATATGTCGGCAAGGGAGCCCTCAATGTAAGTCTTTAAGTCAAAATTTAACCTTTCTATGTGAACAAGTTACGGTACTCTTAATGTAATGCTGATATACTGATAACAAATTCTCCATATTTTGCATTCGTAAAACAATTGTTTTAGGAAATGAAAATACATTTTGAACATGCTGGAGTATTGCTGCGTATGATATTGATTTTGAAAAGTTGCCTACCTCATTAATCTTGCGGATCTATGTCTCTGCTTCGCTTTCCATATGGGACTGACCTGTCAAAATATTTTTCCTACATCCTATATTGCTGCATTTAGCTGAGGCTTGCTTGATTTATATGTAGTATATAAGTTGTATGCTTCTCACGAGGGTAATACGGTCTCATGTACCATCTTTTTACCAGTGTCGCCCGAGTCTTCAGGCAAGGGTTGACAGTGGTACAAAGATGGTACATGAGACTGTATAACCCGAGTGAAAAGCATACAACTTATACATACAATACATACAGCGGAAACTGTATTATCTTTCTGTCATGTCAATAAAATTAGTATTATTATAGTTATTGTGATTTGACTGCGAATGACTTATCAGCTGATATTGCTTGAATGATGTCATCCGTCTCGACTGAGATTTTAAAAGTCGTATAACGTATTGCTACAAGCTTTTAAATGCCATAAACAAGTTAATATTAGTTAAGTGGAGTGTGCAAGCAATGCCATGTAAGATTTGTTTCCAAACCAAGCAGCAAATAAAACGAGATAAGTTTAATCGACTCGTAAACAGCTGATCGAACGTTCAAAACTCCATACACCGCGTGCGTCATTTTATAACGTCATCTGACCATTTTGCGACACCTACTCTTAGCTAGGAGCTGTTACTATGACAGCGGGGTACATTTGTACACCGTGAGACTGACGGGGTACATACGAAAAAACGTAACGACCGTTGGCCAATCAAAAACGAGTATTTCACTGTAAGGAAAGATAATATATGTTGACAGGAACACTCCCTGGAGGCACACCAGGAACGGATGAATTTCCAGAAGGCTCGGATTGTCGAGGTCAACCAACAGCTTAAAACTCTCACTGAGAGCTCCGAGAAGGTATGTTATGTCTCTGTTGTATTTTCATGGCTCTTTTTTTGCTGTAAATGAATTTGTTTGTCCCTAATTTGTGCTTACTTCCCTGAAGATAGACCTGAGATCTCAGAAAAACACTTCTGGTTAGCTTACTGTTGCTTTAAATAATGATACAAAGCCATTAAGAACAAATCTTTTGCAAGATAAAGTACCCCGATGAAGACAATATTCATGAGTATACAAATTCTTTATTCTGCATGGGTATTTTTCGACATAGGTTCTTAATGTCTTTTTCAAACAAGTGATACATAAGAGGATACTCAAAGAGGTTGACGCCAGAGGCACGGCAACTTTGTCTGCAGTAGAGAACTGTTCTACACGCAGTAAGGTTTGGGTGCAATGCTACACTGAATTTCAGCGTAGTATCACTCATGGTTCGCTAGTTCCAGCCGATGCTCGCAGGTTTCACCCCAATGCATAGCCACACGGTACTGCGGGCTTTCTCTCTGCCATAATACTAGCAGCCGTGATATAAGTGAAATACTTTTGAAAGCGGCGTTAAACCCCAACTCAACTCACCTCACCTCAAAGAGGTTGTACATGGTCATAATAAAGTAACATGTACAGTTTATCAGGAATGAATAATGTGTGTGAAATGAGGTCTGTCCAACATAACCTGTTGGCCTACGGAGGTTTTTGCTCCGTTTTGCCATAAAACTTGACAAAATCATGGTTTTGGGTTGGTAACATTTCCATTTTCCATACACAAGTGTTGTGACACTTTTATACTGAACTGAAACTTGACAAGAACTTAATGAAACACATCCATCTCTTGCAGGGTTTTCCGCTGCACATGAACCTAGCGCTGGGTACAAGAAACCAGCAACCGCAAGTGAACACCATCAAGATGCTCAAAGATCAGAATCGACAACTCACAAATGTAAGGATCAAACATTGTTGTTGGTGTTAATTGGTTCAATGACTTGTTTCTACTCCTACTGGATTAAACAAATAATGACCTATATCTGGTTTAGTATAATTTAACTTCTTCCAAATGATTCGGCTACTGAAATACTGCTCCACTCGTGAAAATATACATTTCCACTTCACTCGAGATAAACATGGTATTGGACGATAAATGTCAAATGTATTCATTAAAATTAACAAAGTATCCATAGTTCGTAAATGACGTTCATTTTATTGATAGAGAATCCAAGAATGCCTTGCTTTTCCACGGCCATCTTATGACGTCATCTTACTGTTACCATGACATATGATTAAAAGTGTTATTTTACGGGGTAGAATAACATGTTTTTTATCGGTGAAAATACAGATTTTATTGTAACTAATTAAAGTCTCATTTCATCACTGACAGTATAATTAGGGGTGTAACAATACATCGAACTATCGATGCATCGTAATAGTTGGCTTGGCAATAGTACTATATCGATAGTATATACAAAAACACTATCGCTATCGCAATAGTAAGGTTAACTATCGATACTATCGAAACTATTAAATTTCCCTTAATAATGAATGATTTACACAAGCCTCACTGCATTTAATTCAAGATTTTCCATTTTAGAAGGTTAAGAGGGAAGAACTAGAGATAGGAAATGTCAAAATGATAAAAAGTGTTTTCATTTATGATTTCTTTACTGATTTTGGTTCCATAGTCCTTACATCATTTAAACATTTCTACTAAAACCTGTAAGAAATCTAGCTGATTATTGCGTATTTGTACCAAAAAACCTATCGCAATAGTTATTGCAATAGTGAGTGACAATAGTCTATCGCTATCGCAATAGTAAGTGGCAATAGACTATCGCTATCGAAATAGTCTCTTTGGGTCAATAGTCACCCCTAAATATAATAAAATGTGTTAGATAACTCTGTGTTCTCTATTGACAGGAGGTGAGCCACAAAAGTGACAAGATCACGCAGCTAGAACAAGAGAAGGCCACGCTCATCCGAGAACTCTTCGAGGCGCGCTCCAAACACAAGACCAACTACGACGATACAACATTCATGTAGACTTATAAACTATAACAACCTTCAAACCTTGGTGGAATACCATTAAATCACAAACACCACAAGACAAGACAAAATATGTCCATGTGACCTTCTTGTAGAACTAACTCAATTTTTAAGTGTCACAAGTCTGTTCTTTGACGTTTTATCATTTTTAAAAGAAAACTTTTGGTTTGACATTTCTGAAAACTACCAAATATGGAGTGAACTTTTGAGCGTCTCTTAAGTAATTTTTAGGATTGTTTTTAGTACTGATGCATTACTTTTAAAAGCTTCAAAGACAGGACAAACTATGACACTACGACTTATGATGAATTCCATCCTCTGAGTTCTGACTGAAATCCAATACATCCACTGAGAATCCTACAGCTTTAATCTAACTTGAGAACAGAGTGAAGTAGCTACAGCTCATGTGCAGATATGGAAAATATGATATCACTGTTGAGTAATACCTTTTATTACCCATATGGTTGGGAAAAAAAATTAATATTATTGATATGAGCACATGTGCACATATCACGTTTGCCTAGCAACCATTGTTTCACCGTGACTTCCCCTATTGTTTTGTCTGTCATCGCAAGAGAAATGAGCCACTTCCTGCCTATTACGCGAATGAAACGGAACAGAATGGGTAATAAAGAAATTATTACACTCGAAAGTGTGTCATATGACGTTTACAAAACTCGTGCAAATTTGTGTATAGCCCTCGCTCTCGCTCAAGCAATACAAAAATTCACACTCGTTTCGTAAAAGTCATATGACACACTTCCTCGGGTAATAATCTCTATTTAAATCTAATAAATTTATATTCAGTCATGTGTAGTGGGCGATATTAGGTCTTGGACGTTTAGTAACTAAAGAGACTAAAATAGTATCCAATTTATGAAAATAGAGTAGGGCAATGTCTGTTGTGTATTTTTTTCCACAAAACCTTGTTGAATTGAAATGCTAGACTATTTAACATTGTTTTTATCAAAGGACATTTGAACAGACACTTATCTTAACACAGATAGATTCCAGTCATAACATTTTAGTTCTTTCTGGGTTTTGTCATTATGAAGTTTGAATTGTGAATATATATTTTTGATTGAAGTCAAGATTTAAGATTTAATTCTATTTGAAAATTTATATTTACATATATAAGTCAAATTATAATGTTACGTAACTTGTTTATGTTAACAACCATATACATAAGAAGTCTATTATATTTACGTGTTGTATTTACACAAAACACATATCTGAAGTCACGATATTTACTTTCATACAGAAAATCTGTTCACAGGACGTGAAAGTCTTATATGTTATTATATATAAACATTTTCAGCTGTGATTTGAAGCTTTGTCCATATAATGATTATGTTTTGTTGTGTTGCTCAATAATGGTAGCTGAATAGAAGGTTGAATGTGAAGTTGTCTCCCTTTGCAAAGAATTCTCCTCAAATAGTGCTTCAAGCTAGTTATCTGGTAATGTTATACGTCCTGCAGGTCTGTCATTGCATCTCTTCCTTGTCACGCGAGCACAGAAGTCAACCAATCAAAGCAGATCTGATTCAGCACTTGCAATTGTGTGTCAATGTTTTCATAGCTCTCGTGAGTCGGAGCCCACTATACCGTTCAGGTGCAGCTCTCTGCTATTGGAGCATGGAAAATTAAAGGAAATGCAGCAAGGCTGAAATTAGCCAGTGATGAGTTTTGCCTTGCATAGGAAAGTTTGACGTCAATGAGTAAATGACAAGGTCTAATAACAGACTCATTGGATGTACAACATTACGGCTAGTTTCATCTAGACGGATAGGTATCTTTGATAGTGCTGGAATATTGAAACAACCTCAGCGTGTAGCGATTATCCCCAGGATCTTGTACTGATATTTTTTTTCAGGACGAGTGTACAAACAACTTCAGGTCAAGTGGAAAGAATTTATTTCGAAACAAAACTTACAATATCTGGGTTTTAATATTCTTCATTGTCAGGGGGCGGGATAGCGCAGGTTTGGCTTCGGATTAAGAGGTCCGGGGTTCAAATCCCGCCAGGGGCACGGCAACTTTGTCTGCGTTAGAGAACTGTTCTACACGCAGTAAGGTTTTGGTGCAATGCTACACTGAATTTCAGCGTAGTACCACCCATGGTTCGCTAGTTCCAGCCGTTGCTCGCAGGTTTCATCGCAATGCATAGCCACATGGCGTTGCCGCTTTCTCCCTGCCGTAATACTAGCAGCCGCGATATAAGTGAAATACTCTTGAAAGCAGCGTTTAACCCCAACTCACCTCACCTTCTTCATTGTCATATACTTAATGCTTTGTGCGAAACCGTGGTTGTGATATTAGCGTCAGTAAGGAAAGTTCAATAGCAACAGTGTGCAAGCCGTAACTAACATTGCTGTATGGAGCTTGGATTGTTGTATATTGCCATGTTTGTTAAATGGCAAGATTTTGTCATGACTATATGGTGATAGAACTTTCCCTTTATCTATCGGAATATGACACAACATGTATTTTACCTGTGTTATATGGACCAGATAAAACTTACTAATAAATCGTTCAACCTGGATTGAAGTAAAGCCTATATATCACACTGACAGTATTTGCATTTATTATCCACTATGATATTAAGTATCATTGTCCGTGCATAGATATATCCTTTTATTCTGGAGAACTATTGAATATATTGACCTCATGTATGTTATAAATGCATGTCATGACATATATTGTAGTTTTAATTGTGCTCAATTCGCTTCTACAGAAGGTGTCATTTACTGTGCTTTTTACTAAATATGCCTTTGTACATTTATGCAAAACCTGGTGACTTTTATGAAACATTATGCTTTAAGTTGTGATCAGCTACCCAGTGTATCATCATAATAACTTCACCCATAATATCCTGCATAGTTCAATGCCATCATTTTAGAACGACAACTTCTTGAATGTGACCAAGAGAGCTAACAAATAAATATTTTAATTATTCAAAGTCATTTTGTTGTATGGGAAGTAACCCAGTATTGTACTCAAGCATTTTATTTGAAATATTTATCTCATTTCCATAAACACATTAATGTTTGTAGCAGGAATTTTAATTACAGTTAAACCATGTTCATTATTAATTTTCACATTTCACAATCATGAAGAAACTTGCTCAAGATTCACATAAATAAATCATAATGATCTATGATCTCCAAGTAACTTCTATTGATATATTCTCCAGTATTTCAAGGAAGGGTAAATCAACCGTAGCTCAATAGCATCGTGCAGTTTGATTGGTCACCTTCTTTTCATAATGACCAATGAAAATCATTGTAACTTTTTAATGTATAGTTGATTTCAATTATGTGATTATAGTGTTTATTTGAAGAAGAGATAGTTTCAGTACATTTGAGATACAGATTTCAATGTTTGAATGAATTAATAATTATATAATTGACAAATTATATAGTGTTGAACACTTAATGGAAGGTTCATTAAGATGAATAGAGAATATTAAATATCTTAATTAATATCTTCAGTAATAAAATAAAAAAATTATTTTCTTTATTAGGACTTATTGTGTTGTGAATACGTGTATGTACAATTATAAAAAAGTATGGACATATTAGGTATGAATATTTCTTTGAATTCTATCTGCCTAAAAGATCAGAGATAATGTGCTTTTAACCTTCAAAACTCATCCAGTCTTTTCTTAAAAATATGTTTGTCCGATTTCTTGAAATATGTTTTATACAAATCCTCCACGAGTGGAACAAGGTTTCTTCTGTTATGAAAATTGAATCAACAGCCCTGGTAAGGTTTGCTTCAACTTTATGAAATTCTGACATGAAATTGGTCTATCAACTGGCTTATTTTCAAATTTGTTATACTAGTATGAAAGAGACTTGTACAGATTTATTCATAGTCGTAAATTAGCGTTTTCATTTACAGTTTCATATACAATTGATTGTGCTGTGATTGGCAAGAAACCAGATAATTTATATTTTAGAATGAAAATCTGGTTCAATGGTTTATTTCTAGAGTTATTGTCTTATTTTCTGTTGCTTTGTTAACTTTATTAAGTTTATACACAATGGTAAAACAATATTGTGATTTTGTGATATAATTGTTAATTTTGGTCTGCTTTGTTAGTAAAGTGTTAGCTAATGTGAAATAGATAATTAGTTAGAGGTTTAAGTCCCTAGTTGAGATAGTAATATTGTCGTCCTATTTGTTTTATTGTAAATTGTAGTCCAAATATTTCTTCTTAGTTTAAAGGGGCTGTAGCACATTTTCTAATTGAAATATAAAAGAGATCTCACAAAATGGAAAAGAAATGTTACCAATGGCAAAACGATCCTTCTCAATCAATAAATATACTTCTGAAAAGAATGCTTATCGTTCGGTTAAAGGTACATCCATTGTGTTGCTTGGGGTCACATTTGCCAAACGGTATAAAATGTGTTATTTTATCGAGAAGGACTGACTTTTGCAGAAAATTGCCCTTTTGATGATAGTCGACTTGGTATACCGGCGAAATAAAGTGTCAATTTCTGATCGAAAACCGGACAATGCCCCGATTGTGGCGTCAATTAGTCAAACGTAATTTTCGAAACTTATTTATAACAGACAAAAAGACAACTTTGAGTTGATAATGTTTAGTAGGTCTTATAACTACTGTGCATGTACATGGGGCGTGTAGATTCGGTTTCTGCACAAGTATAATGATGTTGCTCGATTTTAATTGAAAAGTAGTAAATATGATATATTTGACGATTGGGGATGAATATGCATATTGTGTGAAATTATTTCAACTAGATATCGCTTCTTGTCACGTATTAAAGTGAACTAAAATTTTATGAATCACAATGGATGTATCTTTAAGCATTTATGTGTGTCCATTGACCATCCTCGAATTATTGAAAGGTGTTCACACTAAAATGGCTGCTTGCAGTTCATCGTTTTCTACGAATACGGATATTGAGATCATGTAATGGGCTGTTTTACCCTCTCAGGTACAGATATATTGCATAGTCTTTATAAACAATGTTAAACGTGCTACAGTGCCTTTAAAGTAAACTTTGAGACAATTGTTATTGTGATGTATGGAAGGAAATTCTTGGGATGAAAAACACTGAAATTTTATTTACATTTTATGAAATGAAATGTGTCGTATAACTGATCTTAAAAATAATATTTTAAGGTTTTATTTTTTTAAACAATTGAATTTAATTATAACTGCTTAATTTAATTGTCTCTCAAAGGTTTTGGGTCCATGAAAACTTTTACAAATTTCTGTACTTAAAACTTACTCTCTGAATTGTGACTGTACGGTTTGAAGGTATGTTTGTTTTAGTTCATGTACAACGCTGCTTTGTCATCATTAAACCGTGAATATTGAGGTGTCTCTTTGTTTTTCATTAATAATAATAACTATGTATTTATATAGCGCCTTTACCAGGTGAGTACAACTGCTCAAAGGCGCTGCTGGAGACGAACACATGGATATATACACTGGAGATCTATGGATATGACTCTGAACAAAAATGGAATTGCTCTGACGTTTTCCGGTAGTGAATTACAGAGGGCTGGACCAGCTGCCATATGTTGCTGACCTTGAGAGTGGGGGGTCAAGCAGATTCACTGTAGTTAATCTTAGTGCTCTGACTGGCTGATAATCATGGAGAAGTTCCTTAAGTAATGTTATTCTGCTATGATCTTTCATGATGAATAGCCATAAAGAAGAATGATGCACAATCACAAATCTGTGTGTTTCATTGTCCGATACAGACATCCTCGTTGATGGCCATAAAGTTAGTTATACAGCCATGGTGTTTGAAACTGAGCATTTCGTCTGTTCCCCTAACTGTTGAGAAGACTGGATTTCTTCACACAAGCACATACTTGAGTACACTCTGTAGGTAAAGATGCTATAATGGCAATAAATTCTTGCTAGAGGTCAAATAGGTATGTAAGAACAGCCAAGTGATTTTCATGGTCTGATAGTACATAAAACAAACCTGACTTGATGAAACACTCACATGAGCTCAACTTCCAAACGCAAGGCATAACTCTTGCCAGTCTGCATTTAGGCCTTGCAGTATTTCCCTCGCTATGTTGTGTCAAGATAGTGAATCGCTGCACTAGAAATGCATAGCGGGCCTGGATTTCTAAACACAGATTTTTTAAGGAAATACTGCAAGGCCTAAATCAGCCAGTAATGGAGACTGGCAAGAGTTATGCCTTGCATTGGGAAGTTGACATGAGCTGTCATTCAATACTTTCATCATTACTCAAATAAACTTTTTAAAGGCGCTGTAGCACGTTTTTTGCAAATTTTATTTTTTCAAATTTCCCATTTAAAATGATAGTTTATGTCATTTGTATTTACTTTAGAGGGTAAACCATCTTATTGCACAAACCAATTATCCGTAGAGGTAATAATGGTTTTGCGTATAAAGCAAAAATTGCATGGCGGCCATTTTATTGTGAACACATTTTATTATTTCGAATGACAAAAACGATAGTCGTGGCTTTACGAAACCATGTACACTCATTTGTAACTTGACTTTCCGAATAGAGAAGGGTGTTTTACTATTGGTGACATTATTTTTCAAATACATTTCATCGACTTATTTGAGCGAAAAAATGTGCTACAGCGCCTTTAATGTTCTCTACAAGGGCCTGAAGGCAAGGTGGTGATTAAAGAGAAATGTTATACTTCCTTGGGTCAGCGTTATGAGTTGATGGCTATAACACTGCTTTCACAATAGTGTTTCACAGCTTCTAGTAGTATTGCAGGGAGAAAGCCCACAACTGTGGATATGCATTGCAATGAAACCTGCGAGCATTGTCTAAAACTTGTGAACCAGGTATTTCGCTGAAATTCAGAGTAGAATTACAGCCAAACCTTACTGCATGTAGAACAGTTCTCCAGCAGACAAAGTTGCCAAGCACTGGCGGGATTCAAACCCTGGACCTCTTGTTCCAAAAGTCGACCGCACTAACCACTGCGGTATCTCGCCCTCGGGGCTCTGCAACTTTCTCAGCTAAAGAGAACTGTTTTAAGTTTGGGTAAATTGGACATCGCAATTCCATCCTTTCTGTTTGCACACTATTAAATCAAAGAGAAAACAAATAACAAGTTCAAGTTTCATGCTTTATTTTATCATAATTTTCAAGAGAAATATTACAATAAATAGCATTAGGGTATCATTGTGACAATTTGTTTATCCTGATTCATAATTCATAAATTCAACTGTGAATGAACTGTGAAATAAATCTGTCAAAATATTTTGAAGAGATCAATGCAAAAAGAAAAACAAATGTGAAGAAATATTTTTAAATATTTGATAAAATGTTTTACTAAACTTGGCAATGGGAGGGAAACATGCATATTTCTAGTTGAAAATAAAGCACTTATTCTAAAACCAACTTCAAAAGTTGACCTTAAAGGTGAACGGATCTTTAGACTTAGTAAAACTTAGTGATCTAAATGAGTCTCCAGAACAAACGCATTTACAAACACTAACACGTTTCCTTTACAATCAAGCACATAATGACAAACTTTATACAATTAATAATTAATACATATTCATTGAAGTACCAAAATGCTTTAAAAAAACATTTCGTTTGTATAAATATTTCTTAACTTCCCAATTTCGTAAATGTTACCATAGGAAAATCATTAAATATGATAAATTTTGAGAATCATAAAATATTCTTGTTTCTTTGTCAACATGAACGGTGATAATCTTATTATCTAAGAAATTACAAGATAAAGACTGGGAATCATTGAGCATTTTATGCAGATAATGACCGAACACTTGATGTAATACAAAATAATGCATAAAATGATGTTTAATTGAAGCATACACTGTTTACAGATATCCTTTTGCTGTCCAGGGCCCATATTTTCGAAGCTCTCTTAGTGCTAAGATAGTCGTAACTACCATACAGTAACATTGGCTTACGACTATCTTAGTGCAAAGAGAGCTTCGAAAATATGGGCCCCGATTCCTTGCTTGATCTAAGTTCCCTTTTGAGAGTTTTCTCCCCTTATGAAGTTATCTCCCTTTGTGAGAATTACCTCCCTCTACCAATGAAAACATTTGAATTTATGGCAATTCAGGATCATTGGAATGTCAATAACGTTGACAGTGCAGTTGAAAGTTTATCGATTTCTTCCTTCAGTTGGGACATCTGAAAATGAGGAATAAATTATGTTTACACGTTTTATATCTCTTGTTATAAAGATGTTATAAGAATGAACATGATTTAAAGAAATTATTCATAGAAAAACTGACTATTTTCAAATTATGTATTTCTAAATTTGATATAAAACAATTGATAATGTCGAAAAAGATAATGGTTAGACAACAATACTTCTAAAACTTAGTTCTGCCACAATGAGATATCTACATTGAAACAATACCAGGAAAACCAACAAACCTTCTCTGTGTTCTGTGTACGAACGTCTTGAGGCACCTTATCACAATAGTCTGGTTTAGAGGCCGAGTCCTGCAGTTTCTTCAGCTGTTTCCCTAACGTCTCCTTCTTGCCTTCCAACTTGGTCGTCTCCTTGCCAACATCGATCAGACCCTGGAGGTGGGAAATGTAAGTGTTGATGAAGTCAAAGAGTCTGAGAACAATTCTCATAAAGATTCTAAACACTAGAGCATCAGTTTGGTTTAATTGGACTCAAATCAATTTTACAGGGCTCAAATAATTGACAATACAAGAGTCATTAATCTTGTTTATTATACTTCTATTAAATTTGTAAGAATACCATAAGCCAGTTCACACCACATGATCGAAAAATATATTTTTACATTGACCTCGGATTCCAGCAATGAGGTCAGTTTTGTGACAGAAATTTCTGTCACTGACCTGAGATATTGACTAGTCACGTGATTTGTCACGTGACTGTTTTGACATTCGCTTTCAAGATGGCGGCAGCTGATGGGTTCAATTTGACAAATAAAAAAATACATACTATAGTCTGAAGAAGAAAAACTAAAATTTCAGTATAATAAAAACTTAATTACTCATGGTGAGGTCATGAGTAATTAAGTGTATAATATTCATGACCATAAGAAGAAAAGAAATTTGAAAACCATAAAGAACAGTAGAAACTAGATTAGCCTTTGCGGGACACCGCAAAAGCAGAGCAGCTCCGAAACTTAGGGTCTCGCCTTTCCCTGTTCCGCCTTCTCGTCAGCATCAATAAAATGGGAATTCTTTTTAACAAAAATTTGTTCATTATTCGAGTTATTACTAATCATCACTGGGGTCACTTTTCACAAGTTTGTTCTTAAAACCTATTACTTCTTTCAAAATTTTATCAAAGGATTAACGTGGCCTTTGACCTTCAAGGTCACACCATCAATGAACTGTGCACTTTTCATAGCGTATAACAACATGCAAATGACTCAAAGTGTTCATAGTTAAAATAAGGCATATTCACAAAAGCATGCTTAAGTTTTGACCTCACTGTGACCTTGACCTTTGACAGATTTTAGTGAAAACGTTTTCAAATCTTGGTCTTTCTCCATAGTTCAAATATACCAAATAAAGAGCCTAATAGCACTAAAAAAGTTTGAAGTTATCATGTTTAAAAGGATTTATTTTAGCAATTTCAGAACTTGTGACCTTGACCTTTGACCTTGAATATGAACATGTCAAAATAATTCCCCAGGGGCATAAGTAAGAAGTTATGGATATGAGGTGTTGATACCACCTTGGAAAGAAGTTATTTAGTGATTTCAGAACTGGTGACCAAGACCCTATCTCGTGACCTTGACCTTTAAAATTCAAGGTCACACAATCAGTGATCACTTTTCATTGTGTATCACAATCATGTAATGATTCAAAATGTTGATAGTTGAAATAAGACATTTTCGCAAAAGCATGCTTAAGTTGTGACCTCGCTATGACCTTGTTCCTTTGATGGATGTTAGCGAAAACCTTTTCAAATCTTGGCCTTTCTCCATAGTTGATATACACCAAATAAGAGCCTGATAGCACAAATATTTTTCAAGTTATCGTGTTTAAAAGGATTTTTTTAGCAATTTCAGAACTTGTGACCTTGACTTTTGACCTTGAATATGAACATGTCAAAATAATTCCCCAGGGGCATAAGTAAGAAGTTATATATATGAGGTGTTGATACCTCCTTGGAAAGAAGTTATTTAGTGATTTTAGAACTGGTGACCATGACCCTATCTCGTGACCTTGAACTTTAAAATTCAAGGTCACACAATCAGTGATCACTTTTCATTGTGTATCACAATCATGTAATGATTCAAAGTGTTAATAGTTGAAATAAGACATTTTCGCAAAAGCATGCTTAAGTTGTGACCTCGCTATGACCTTGACCTTTGACGGATGATAGCGAAAACCTTTTCAAATCTTGGCCTTTCTCCATAGTTGATATACACCAAATAAGAGCCTGATAGCACAAATATTTTTCAAGTTATCGTGTTTACAAGGATTTTTTTAGCAATTTCAGAACTTGTGACCTTGACTTTTGACCTTGAATATGAACATGTCAAAATAATTCCCCAGGGGCATAAGTAAGAAGTTATATATATGAGGTGTTGATACCTCCTTGGAAAGAAGTTATTTAGTGATTTTAGAACTGGTGACCATGACCCTATCTCGTGACCTTGAACTTTAAAATTCAAGGTCACACAATCAGTGATCACTTTTCATTGTGTATCACAATCATGTAATGATTCAAAGTGTTAATAGTTGAAATAAGACATTTTCGCAAAAGCATGCTTAAGTTGTGACCTCGCTATGACCTTGACCTTTGACGGATGATAGCGAAAACCTTTTCAAATCTTGGCCTTTCTCCATAGTTGATATACACTAACGAAGAGCCTGATAGCACAAATATTTTTCAAGTAATCGTGTTTACAAGGATCTTTTTTGAGATTTCAGAACTCATGACCTTGACCTTTGACCTTGAATGTGAACATGTCAAAAAAATTCCCCTGGGGCATAAGTAAGAAGTTATATATATGAGTTCTAAAAACCTTCTAGGAAAAAAGTTATAGCCAATACAAAACGCGCGGGCGACGGCGGCGGGGATGGAAACTGCGCAAAAACTGATAGCAGCTCCGACTTAGTCGGAGCTGCTAATAACTCAGACACTGAGTTGTTCCAAGATGAAAGGATTTGAAGACATGCTCTTGAGGCACTGATGGATAGACGCAAAGGTTGATGAAAATGATTTTCTCATGATGCCTACTATCTTGCTTGATCATAACATCATTATATGAATACCTTTCTAAACATACCTTTTCTTTTCTAAACAAACTTTCAGGTCAACTACTGTGAAGAAACTTATTTCTTCCAATACCAGAGGAAATATGACTACTGTGACTAAAATGGCAACAGGTTGACTTCCCCTAAGGGGGATAACTGTGATACAATTATTGCATACCACTAAAGGAAAATATATATACTCTTGTATGAGACCATCAAAGAAGGTTTGACACATATCAGGGAATGTGCACGTCAATAATTGACAACAATCACCTTGAGCATGATGTGGGTTTCACACTTGGCGGAGACAGTCTGCATTGCACATCCCTCTGGAGGGGCGTCGCCCACCAGCACGTTGACGGCACTAGAGTTGGTTAGAGTTTGGATCTTATCTGTGAACGTCCTCACAGTGTTAGCTGTCTCCTCGTCAGCACATTTCACATACACTGTGGTTCGAAGAAGCCATATTCTCTTATTCAAATATGATATCAGAGTGAAGATTTAACATCAAACACAGATAAACAGCATATAATTAAGCAACCAACACTTCCAACGTATTTACTTTTCCACACATACCTTGGGGACTCTCGGTATTATTCGACCTCAAAACCTCGTTTTGGGCATTCAGCTATTCTATACAAATATCTTCTGTCCCCCAAGGGACATGCCATTATCACTTTCTTATAACTGAAAGAGTTTCATATCCTTTCTCAATAATTTCTCAATCCAAGCCAGCCCCCAAATATGTATTTCCATATGTATTTTTGCCAAAATTCACTTTTTAAATATGTTATTATATATCCATGCCTTATGTTGTTGTTGCAGAAAGTGATGTAATTGGGGGTCTAACAGGATTTCAGGGAAATTAGTTGTTTGTTTTCTTCAAATGTACACAACTTAACCGTATCAAAACACTCCCTATACCACATGTATAACTATAAATTATCTCAACAAGGGAACATTTTTAAAACTTCTTAAATTTATCATTCCTACCAAAAACATAAACGATTGTGTAAAATAAGACCCATTATACAACTCCTATCCTGGCAACTTTTTATCAACGCTGGGTTCTTATTTATATTAATTATCTTTAATTTGCCATTCAAACTGATAAAATTCACTTTCGGACTGAATACTTCTGACACTTATCGTTCATTCTAATCCATGTACTTTATGTCAAGATATTTTAAAACTTGAGTAACATTAAAACTTTCTTAAAAAAACAATACAGCAAACAATCTCATTCTTTTTTATATCTTCCTTCACGTACCGTCAGCCTTTGTTTTGGGGGTGAGGTTGTAGTCGGCCCTCATAGACCTGATGGACTTGACAACGCTCTGAGCGTACTCCACACGAGACTCCAGGTCCACGTCTCGGTACTGGATCTGTACAGGCGAGAGGAGAAACTAACTTAACTTGTCACATATATCATGCAGGGAACATAGCTCCAACTTCTTCAAATCAATGTTTCAGACCCTTATACTGTTTGTGCAACAACACAACTCAACTTAATGGAGCAAATATTCAGTGGGGACTAAGAAAACCGTTTGTTCATAGGTTGTAATTTTTATTTGGGTTTAAAGCTGCTTGCAAGAGTATTTCACTTACATCATGGCTGCTGGTATTATTGCAGGGAGAAAGCCAACAATGCATTTGCATTGCGGTGAAACCTGTGAGCATCAACTAGAACTAGCAAACCATAGATAGGACCGTGCTAAAATTCAGCACAGCGTTGCACCAAAACCTTACTGCATGTAGAACAGTTGCCAAAACCCTGGCTTCGAACCCTGGTTTCGAACCCCAAATTTCTTGATTTGAAGCTGAACTGCTAACTAATTCATGATCCTGCCCCCCTTGTGGTGGGGAATGGCTACTAATGAGAACAAGTTCTATGGACAGTCAACATCATTATTGCTATGATTGTAACGTTTTGTTGATTGATAACAGTGCATCGAAAAATGTCGCGTCATAGCACTTAAGAAGTTGACTCTCCATAGAACTTGTTCTCATTCATCATACCAGCTTCCAAAATGCATCTCAAAGAATAAGAAATACTATACTCACATCAGTTGGCAGAGGATAAGAAGTTACACATATGCTGGGCGGACTGTTTTCATGTCTCCGTGGTAACCGCTGGTAGAGCTCTTCTGTCACGAAAGGCATAAAAGGGTGCAGAAGACGCAGAGCGATATCGAGACAGGTGTACAGGACGTTTCGACACGTTGCCTTGGCAGCTTCATCTTCTCCGTACAGGATGGGCTTCATGTATTCCTGGGGAATTGAAAACACATGATGAGTTGGTTTCTTAGGCCCAAAAAAAAAAGAATTTGTTTCTGGTTTCCACTCGCATCAGTTGCAAACCCATGCCTCAGGTCTTTTTTTTCTAGGTTTAAACAAAAGTAAGGGGTAAGGGCAGATAACTAAAAAAAATTAGCCTCAGAAAACATTTGGACACAGAAAATGTCACTCCTTTCTGTTGAGATGGAGTGTAGGGGTGAGATTATTGACTATTTGGAATAGTAACACATATTTAAAAGAATTTGTGCTTTATCTATATAAATAATTGTATAAATTTTGTTTGTTTTTCTCTTCATTCCAAAAAAAAAATGTCATAAATAAAAATTGCATCATCGCATCATTTTTGTCAGCCTGTGGTCTTCTTCTCTAACAAGATATATCTACAAGGTTGTCTAAAGAATAACGCTCAATACCTGGAAATCCTTTATAGAGAAATATATTACCAATAAATACTGATCATCTCCTAGTTTAATGGCTTACAAGAAATCTATTGTGAACCAAAACTTTATACAATCAAAATATTTAGCACAATACCTAATCATTATTGATGAAAGTGTGTATTTCCTTTAAGTATTTTTGTTCAAAATGTTTTTGTACCATGGGTGATTTTGAGAAACAAAGGGTTCGAGTTAAGATATTTAAATGTTCAGCTGCTCAGCTCAATTAATGCTAAACCATTCTGAATGGGCAATTTACAGGAATTGCCTTGATGTCACAGGGAATGATCCAGGATTGATCATAGACTAAAGACAAGTGAAAGGTTAATATAAATAATGAATAAACAGCCAGCATGACAACCTTTAATTCTGCTCACAGCTGGTATAAATTACTCTTCAGGAGGGCACATTTCTTTATCTCCTACACTGCACTGGATATATATATAAAAATAGAGCCATGGGCTCTGTAGCTCATCAGGATTTGATTTATTATCTAAGGTTGAATATCTACCGGTAAGTATCTCAAGTAATACATTGTTAACAAGCAAAAAATAGGTTTTTAGATCATGACCCCTGTGACCCGTATTTGGAGTCACAGGGTCACCAATCCTACAATTAAGAATCACCTTTGACAAAAGAGTCTCAACACAACTTTTCAGCTCTCTAGACCTTTTGGAACTGGAAAGAAGATGAAAATAGGTTTTTAAGGTTGTGACCCCTGTGACCCCATTTGGGGTCATGGGGTCACGAAAATTACAATTTATAATCCCCATTGGCCAAGGAGTTTGCACATAAAATTTCAGCTCTGTGGAGTCATTGGTTCTGGAGAAGAAGTCGAAAAAGCGAAAAGTTTACGGATGGACGGATGGACGGATGGAAGGATGGACGGACGCCATGCCATGCCATAAGCCCATCGGGCCTTTCAGGCCTGATGAGCTAAATATATAAATATATAAATATATAAATATATAAATATATAAATATATAAATATATAAATATATCTCCAACATGCTCAATACAGGTGGAAATTTTGTAGTTCTTAATTGCCATTTACGCAACCATTAGATGAGTCAAATCCACATTCCATGAACACGTGTACTCACCAGATACCAGTCACAGAGTTCATAAAGCCAGAAGTTGTAGCAGGCAGTTGTTGCCACGGGGAAGTCGTAGCTGTGGAAGGCCGTGTTACATGACTCGACGGCGTATGAGAGACGGCTGAGAATCCACTTGTCCATTTCTCTTTCCTTCCCACTTAACTGTTGATCAAAATATATGTTTTTACTTCTTTGTACGCTTAACGAAAGAATACCTTTTTAGAAAATAAAAGCAAAAAGAAGGAGAAAGAGATTATTTTATAATATAAGGAGAAACATTATTATGAAGATATGCTTATGGCCACAAGTCCAGGATATACCAAATGTTCCTCGTACAAAACAACAATATTATTTAACGCATGCGTCTCTTTTAGACTAAACAGTTTTTTATGAATAAATCCTAACCATTATAGAAAATATTGAAAATATTCATTAACATACATGATGTTAAGCTTTTGGAGAAAATTCCCCCCCCCCCCCCCCCCAAACAATTCAGGTCGGACGTACGGACAAAGAGACAGACAGAATAACCGCTACATACCCTTGCTTATGCTGTATTGCGGGGGTATAATATCAAATATTCTTAAGCCTACCTGATGTTGAGCTTCTGGAGAGAAGTTTTCCCCGAGACCATTCAGAGCGAACTTTGTTGCATTCCACAACTTATTGCAAAAGAAGCGGTATCCCTGTACACGCAACACGTCCAGGTTGATATCACGACCTGAAAATAATATATAATATGAAGTCTTTATAGTCCGCAATACATTGTACATTGAAAATTCAGTTTGTGCATTTTGCAACCAGCAGCCACAGTGAATCACTAGTTATAGCATTATTCAATCCTTCTAATGCTGAATGTCAAGCAAGGAAGAAACAACTATTTTTTAACGCATTTTGATATGACGCGACCTGGAATCGAACTTCCAGAGTGGTGAGAGGACACTCTACCAACAAGCTACATTTCCGGTTGAACATAACACAACAGAACAGAACAGAACAAAACAACTCTTTTGAGAGAATTTAGAAGTTGAATCTGTAATGAAAGATTTTGTGATAACTTCTTTAAAGTAAGATTGTTACAATGATAAGATAATAAGACATTTATGTTTGAAGTTCATCTGGAAGATAGTGAAACATGGTTGTTATGCGCTGAATGTCAACGTAGCATTACTCAGTATAACTGTATTATTCATTATTAAACCCAATATGCTATAAAGTAGCCCGCTGAAAATATATATCCCTTGTATAGTCATTTTTGTACCATGATACTGTACGTACCCTGTGAATTGTACCATGAAACTGTACGTACGTTGTGATGTGTACCATGAAACTGTATGTACCCTGTGATGTGTACCATGAAACTGTACGTACCCTGTGATGTGTACCATGAAACTGTACGTACCCTGTGATGTGCATCATGAAACTGTACGTACCCTGTGATGTATACCATGAAACTGTACGTACCCTGTGATGTGCATCATGAAACTGTACGTACCCTGTGATGTGTACCATGAAACTGTACGTACCCTGTGATGTGCATCATGAAACTGTGCGTACCCTGTGATGTGTACCATGAAACTGTACGTACCCTGTGATGTGTACCATGAAACTGTACGTATCCTGTGATGTGTACCATGAAACTGTACGTACCCTGTGATGTGTAGGAGATGAGAGCGAACCGTAGAGCATCTGTACCACACTCTGGGATACCGTTAGGATAATCTGCTTTCTGTAACCAGGGTTACAAGTTATCATCATCATCATCATCATCATCACACATGCTTTAATTTAAAACATTTAATATCATTTGGGATTTGGGAATTTTTTTTTTAAATAATTATTTTTATTCATTTGTTTTCTTTCTTTCTGGGCATCTTTCCTGATGTCATGGATTTAAGAAACACAAACCAGAGAATGTCTCCGCAATAATTAAACGTCAATTTTTGTCATTGATAAATGGGTAGTTTGAGATAGAGGGAAATTTGTTGAGCTTATATCAATCAATCTTATATAATATTCCTCTTTTTGTCAATCAATATTTTATTATCAACATTTTCTTTACACATGTTAAGGCAACACCTAAATAGCGACAAAAATGTATTTTAAAGAAAGTTCAGACCTGTCCTTCGATTGCTTTTTTAACTTCCTTTTCATCCAGATTACCATCTCTCAATCTTTCATGAAGGCCCTGAGATGAAACAACACATGATTATATATTTTGCATGATTATCACAATTCACTCCTTTTAGTTAAAAGTTAAGTGTGCATTAACGCAAACACTGACAAAAGGCTGGAAATGAAGTATTTAGTCCAATATTGGTAGCACGGATGTCACATCATATTGCCTTGGGAACAAATACATTTTATCTGAAGTAGCATCAAATACACATATACTGAGCAAAAAAAATAGGATCATTTGATGTTTTTGTTTATTTTGACATTATCTTTGGAAGTCGGAATTTTGCTTCAAAGTCACATTTCAAAATGTCCTGCGTCACCAACAACCCCAAATGATCCTGCTAACGCCCATGTTGCTGAATTGCATCAGATTCCCTATCAACTATTTCAGAACCTTTCCTTAGGTTTTCAAGACATACTTAAAGGGACACCGCGTCGAGGATAAAAATCAGATTATGTGTATCTACCTATGCTAATTAATATGTCTTCTAACAAGTCACAGACACCCAATTTCAGACAATTGACGTAATTGGTAATACAAACTTTGCATGTAGACAGTGAAGCGAAGCGTTACACGTTAGCAGACACTCTTATCAGCATAGTTAAAATAAAAATGGGACTCATTTTTATCCTCGACGGTGTGTCCCTTTAAGCTCTAATTAATACACGAAGTAGTCATACACGTGATTGAAGTTGATTTCAATCCAGTTTCAGATGATTGAAAAAAATTGAGATCCCGAGACAACGTACGTGTTACTCTGAAATGTCTGTACATTTCTGATTAAAACAGTTGAATGCTAATTTTTGGTTCTTTATTATTTTATCGCAATGACGTTCATCAAAATATTTTTCATAATCTTGATTTCATGACACACATTTTCAAAATATGGGCAAAATCCAATGGTCCTTAACTTTTTTTGCTCAGTATATGATGTCGCAAGTAAAGGAGACATTTTTGGCTTAGTATTGTTTAAGATTATCAAAAGGAACACAAAAGCCTCTCTCACCTCTAGACTGATGCCCCTGATGACGTCGATGGGATCTACAACGTTACCCAGGGATTTACTCATCTTTCTGCCGTGGGCGTCTCGTACCATAGCGTGCAGGTAGACCTGGGGAACGAGAGTATATGTAACTAGTATTATCCTCTTATTAAGGATGACGACTAATAAGATTTCCTCATTTGAAGTATCAAAGATATTAACTATTGACACGTGTCACATTGTTATATTTGAGATCACTATTTGCAATTCTTGTGTACCGTATATTACAGTGTATAAGGCGACCCTTTGTATAAGACGACCCCCTTTCTCAGACCCCTAAAATCAGGTAAAAACCATGTATCTCAGGTATAAGGCGACCCCCTTCTAGCAATCATGGAAACAGGTCGACATGCCATGATGGGAAAACACGTTGGTAAGATTTGGTAACGGTAAGTTGATACCGGTAATTTTTTAAGTAACATGACATAACTGTTTTGTTATAATCGTTTGTTTTTTAAATAAATTGTTTTAAATGTACCAAAATAAAAAAATACATACGTTTTCTTACGGTGTTTGTTCTTATTTTTTAATGATATGTCATTTTCTTGTCAGTTCATGCGAGATTAGCAACACTACAGTCAACAATCTATCATAACTATTCGCCATGGTTTTTTTTAGTCTAACATCTAAACAAAGCCGATACTCCTTACACAGATTTAGAAATCGCTTCAGTGTTTATAAGATTAAAATGGTGTCAAGAGCTTTGATAACCAAGCTTGATTGCGCATGCCCGAAGCCAAGCAAGATTTAATGTCTAGATTTCTATCGTAGTGTTGTAAATATTTGTCCCTTCTTATAAACAAAGTTTAACTAGTTGTATTTAATACTGCAGAATGGTTTTGAAAGGTTGGTAATGTTTGATAGCTGAAGTCAAGCCATTATTTTTCATTCCAACTCTGCTTAGCTTTACCGCTGATTCTCTATTACGCAGCTGTCAGTATTTGGCTCCCAACGTGTGTTATAGCGAGGGGCCACTCAATGCAGTAAACTTCTCACGCTCAAGACGTGTTTATTTAACGTTGACCATGTAAACATCCAGACAAGGACATACAGACTAATTACTGATAAGAACACAACAAAGTTAAGATAATTACCGGATACGTTAATGAATAACTGCCCTGATTGGAATTAACATTACGTCAATGACACGTGTTTATCGAGATAAGCTTGTCAAGTTTTATGAATGAATAAGTTAGTTGTAGAATTTCATTGGTCCACGTCATGAATGAATGGATAAGTTGTAGAATTTCATTGGTCCACGTCACTGAATTTATCGATCGTTTGCTTGACTGCTGGTACCACTTTTGGTCCGTCAACCTATTATGTTTAAATGAACTATCAAATATATTTTATGTATTTAACTCCATATAGTAATAAAAAAAAACCATAATAATACATAATAATTATAAAAGTATATTTATTTCCATTTTGTTAGCATGAGATAACATCAATATTCTGTATTGCTGTTTCCGGTTTCAACATCGTGAGTTCGTCAATGAAGCTTCAAAATTTCTTCTTCTGAAACATAGCCCTTGTGTATAAGACGACCCCCTTCTTTGACCCCATATTTTCTGGTATAAAAAAGTCGTCTTATACACTGTAATATACGGTAATTAGAACCCAAACCCTGATTCAGGCACCAATCACCACTGACTATCCACAGCTTGCCCACTCAGCCAACGAGACCTCTACAAAAACAAGGTCCAAAACGGGTAGCCTGGTATAATCAACTGATAGTTATTCTTTCACCGTGCACTCTTAGATTGATAATATGTTCAATAATGATTACACGGTAGGCCGTCAAAATTACACTTGAAATCATCAAAACTGCCGTGACGTCAGGTTTTTACGTTTATGTAGGTAATTTTAAAAAATGACGTTAAAGTGATGAAAAACGTTCGGTGACCCCCTATTATTATTTCTGAATTCGTTTGTTCAGTTAACTGCGCACATCATATTAAAGTTTTAGCAATATCTAAAATATGTGTGTTAGTGACAAATCCTGTTGAACAAGCGAAACACGATGATAAAAATGCTGTGTTTAATTAAAAGTGCTTAATTTAATTTTGTTTCTCTTTCCAGCGTTCCAAATTTCAAAATATAGATTTGCTATACCTACATTCCCGTAAGTGATTGAAATGTATCTGAAAGGATTCAGAGTTTATTCATTGAAAGCGAACGCTTAATTTAAATACACCAAATCAGTCAAAAAGGACGTAATTTGCCGACGGGTGTATTATTATAAATGCCGATAGCTCTTTAAATCGTTCGGTGACCCCCAAATTTTCTTACATTTTTGGATAAAAGACATAATAAACTTGCTATTTTGAAAAAATAACGAATTCTAAAATATTTGATTTCATTGTCCCATCTCTCCTTAACATACAGACTGATTTGGTCCTGTAGGCTATCTGAGAATATCTCACCAACTGCATGTAAAGGGTTAACACTAGTTCTCAAACAGACTGATTTGGGTGAGGTGAGTTGGGGTTTAACGCCGCTTTCATGAGTATTTCACTTACATCTGCTGGAACCATGGCTGGTAGTATGCTGACATTCAGTGTAGCATTGCACCCAAACCTTACTGCGAGTAGAACAAGTTCTCTACTGCAGACAAAGTTGCTGTACCCATGGCAGGATTCGAACCCCGGACCTCTTGATCTGAAGCGGAACGCGCTAACCACTGCGCTATCCCGCACCCAGACTCATTTGGTCCTACATAAACTATGTGACGTGATTTTACCTCTTTGAAGGGTAGTTTGCCCATGAGAGTTTGTCCGAACATGACCATCCTGGCAACCCAGAAGAAGAGAATATCGTGACCCGTCTCCAGTAGGGTCCCTGGGTAGTAGGCAGATAGGTCCGGTGTCTGTCAACACAGGAATATATGTTTTAGTTATTCTTAATAATGAAGATTTCAATAATAACTGGCAAATTGTCTAACTTTTTTCACCTAAGATTGTTGATTGCTGAACAGTACTGATATTGGTTAACTAAGCTTTGCTTAAAGGAAGGCTGAAATGAATTTTTTTCTATTGAATTCTTAACTGCAATTGGTTCATCAGACTATTTTGTGCAAAAAGAAACCAAAAATAAATCCATATGTTGTTCCTATATTAAACTAGAGCGGCTTAAAAACACCCAAAAACATCGTCTGCTTTTCACCCGTGACCAACAAACCAAAAAAGGGGCGGGGCTTAGAGAGTTGGAAGATACCGGAAGTGACGTACGTGAAGGGACGGGGTGTAAACATTCGCTTACTATTTACAATGGCAAACACTGGGGAATCGGTCAGTTAATCTGTTATATCTACGCTTTGCAATGATGCCACATCGCTGTTCTGCTGTGTAATCTGTTCGAGTAATGTTAGTTATCAAGTTTCACTTTACAAATGCACCAAAATATCGTTATATATATCAAATCAAATATAATTGGTATAACTAGTGAGAGACGGTGGATTCATAGACGTTCGTAGACATAGGATAAATCAATGCTAATGATATATAAGATGACAAAATGAAACCAAGATATGATAATATGAACGAAGTACAGTTTAGACAACGAAATCAGATAGTCGGTGTTGTTGTTATTTTTTGTTAGAGATTGTTTGTGTTTAAAATAAAAAAACAAACGTGAGATAAGCACGCCGGCGAAGTAGACCCTATTGTGAGCCATCGACAATAAAAGCACTTCACAACATCCTGTTTTTAAACATCGTTAATCAACCGACAACCTAATTTACTAACTGTACATTACAAAAATCAAAATAACTCACCACATATTTTAAAACATCAAAAGAATATTACGTCTACGAATCCACCTACGAAAACATCGCATCCCAATGTTACCTTTTACGATTTAGTTATCACTTATTACACATTAAAACATTCAGAATTTCATAGTTTATAAGATAATGGTTTCAATAAAATGTGTGGTTAATCAAATATAATCAAATAAACATCGTATTAAATTGACAATTCATCAAGAGTGTCAATTAATGTAAGAAACTTACCTTATAACCGTATCCAAAAGGACAATATGAATATCCAAATGCACATTAGACACAAAATGTTAACCTATAATTTCATCAATCACAGTACTTGGAAACAGAAGATGGTCAAATAATAACCCTCTTTCAGCAAAAGTCTTTTCGCAAATGGCAAGATAGAAAACCAAATAGTTATGATGATTTTACACTAAAAATAATTTCATTGGTACATTAGATTTAAACAAGAGTTTTTATTGGATAACTTGATAGAGATATGTTCATTGGCTGAAATTTCTAGACTGAATGTCGCGTTAAGTGTATTGTGTGTCACCAAGACAGGACGTTGGCAATAAACATGACATGCTGGTCACCGACTTGTGTTATATAATTAAGTCGGTCCAGTAAACTTGTTATCTGTACAAACATAATTACACTCCTTCCTTCTCACATACTCAGCTTCTTAATTGCGTAAACTAATGTGCTGTAACAACACTTCTCCCCTTTGATCTGGAAGAAACATCTATATGGTCCGCTAAACTGAGAATTGTGTGTTGATGTGCAGAAGTGACACATAAAAGCTATCAGACTATTAATTAAACCATTTCGTTTTCATTAACGATATGTTCATTAAAATGCTTCTGGTAACATAATTCTTTTATTTGATAATGTTCGTTGTCTATATCAATCTGTGTATATGTTTAGCGTGCACAATAGAGCAATCTTCATGTAAATTTCATTGAGCTTGTTGACCAAAACAGTTCATTTATTTATTCATGAAAGTGAAGTGAAAATGGTTTGCATTCCGTTACATCATATATAGAATATTTTAATTGACAAACTTAAAATACAGTAATCTTTTATATTAAATACAAAATGTTATTTATAAATCTGCAACGTTGTCTCGCTTGTTTGAACAGTCAATCGTTCAGTGTATATGAAGTTATACCTACCATATATATTTATTTATAATACATACAAAACAAAATTAACATGCCGATTATTCAACATACTTTGATCAATTGATGCTACTTAATCTCTGTTCACCCGATTCCCGCGATAATCTTCTTCCCTTGTTTCAGTGTCACTTGAACTGTCATACCTTCCCTTCTAGTTCCGCGATTAATTGGTACAAACATACTATACAAAAGCGCAGAATGCACTCTAATAAAGCACGCCCCGGTTGTTGTAACCATATAAAATCGCTAGTTGAATAGTTTAGTAATCCGTTTATCGAAAATTTGGGTTGTTTTGATGAAGTTTTCTGTCTTATATGAGCAGTTTAAAAGTGGGGAAAATGCGTTAAATTATGATTAGCGGCCATGTAGAGGCTCCTTCAAGTACGTCACAGCCCGATACGCTTCAGTGACCACCCCCGCCCATTTTCATTCTGGTCGCCGGGGCTTAATTGGGCACTTTTAAAAAAAAGCCGTATATAAGTTATTTATGGGTCGATTTCAAAAATTTAAAATCTAGCAATTGTCAAATTGAAACCCCTTTTCAACGAATACGAAAGTGACCATATGTCATTTCATCTAACCTTTAACTAAGAGAAAGCAACTCACGGAATCTGGCCATCCAAATATGGAGAAGGGGAAGAGAGCGGAGGAGAACCACGTGTCCAGCACGTCCGGGTCTGTGCAGAGAAATTGTTTCTTTCTAAATTAATTTGTTTGACATTTCACTTCAAACATGTCATTATATAAATAGCAAAATCTTTTGGCCTCTTGATTAAAGAGATATATTTATATATATTTTCACATAAATGATGATAAATATATTATGTATACATGTTTATAGATGTTTCAGCTCCAAAAGTGACAAAATATATTCTACCTGTAATAGCTACAATAAATAGGTTAAACAGGAATTGAGTTAAGTGTTTAACACAGCTTCTGCAATATTGGAGCTTATATTAGCAAGGAAGGTCCACCATTAACACAAAAACATTAATTGACAGACAATACCGTTATATTTAAATATTTTTTCATAAGTACACTACATTACGGTACCTTGTTTGAGAGAGATCTTCTCGACGGGAACGTTGAACTTCTCCGCAGCTCTTTGTCTGGCCTCCTCCTCAGTGCGTCCACACACCCAGTACTCTCCGTCAGAATCCTGGCGTAAAATACCAAGTTATAAACAATGCTTGACAGTTTTTTAACACTGCAAGATCTTAAATGATGGGGTTAATATTTTGTGTTTGATACTCAAGAGCAAAATATCACTTTGTCATGGGAAGATATCTACAAAATAGTGATCTATATCCGGCAGCAGCGGATAGCCAGCCTATGGCTTAATGACAAAGTTAATATTCAAAGTTATACTTTTTTAAAAATAATTTTTCGATCTATTCATTCAATATGGCCAGCATTTTTCATTGCAAAATATCTCTCTTTTGTCAACAATACTGATTACCCACCTGACCCGGCTTAACACTTGAATCATCGACGGTGACGAAGTACGCAGGGATCCGATGACCCCACCACAGCTGCCGGGATATGCACCAGTCTCTGCAGAACAACGGAATTAATACAGTCATCATATTCAATTTGCCACAAGACTAATTGGTGTTTACCTGCAAAAATGATATGCATGAATAATTATTAATAACAAATATCTATTTTGATAGCTTATATATTCTAATGTATGGAAATTCAACTTAAGCAACAGGTATACATCTAACATGTGGGATTGGAAAATTTAGATGATTAACAAACTTCAGATGAGATCAAGCAAAACATTTACTGCAATTATTGTTTTCATGCAACAATATTTCTCGAAATCTCTTTTGATCTTTCCATAGACAGGAAATAAAAAAAATTCAGACATGGATATAGTGTAATGTCCCACTTTTTCTCAATATCCCAATAGACTGAAATATTTGCAGAGAGGAACATTAAATTTCACTTTTCAGATTAAATTTGATTCACGACGAGACTACATCTAAACAAACTTGTCTTTGTTTTCCATTCATCAAAATATTCCAATGATAAAAATCATATGAAAATAAATTAATTTTCTTATGTTGCCATGGAAACCTACTTGATGTTTTCCAGCCATTTGTACCAGGTTTTCATGTGGGTATCAGGGACGATCTTCAGCTCCCCTTCTCTCACAGACTGGAAACAAATAATAACATTAGTGACAGCATATAATAACAAATGTATTATATATTGTAGTATTTATGTTGCTTTCACTTGTGTTTCTCTAAGTTTGGTTATTTAGTATCATCATAAAACAAATTCTCACAGAAAATTCTGGTGAGGTGAGTTGGGGTTTAACACCACTCTCAAGAGTATTTAATTATATTGCGGCTGCTAGAATTATGCCAGGGAGAAAGCCCGCAACGCCATGTGGCTGTGCATTGCGGAGAAACCTGCGAGCAGTGGCTGCAACTAGCAAACCATGGGTGGTACTACGCTGAAATTCAGTGCAGCATTGCACCCAAACCTTACTGCATGTAGAACAGTTCTCTACTGCAGACAAAGTTGCAAAGCCCCTGACGAGATTTGAACCCCGGACCTCTTGATCCGAAGCCAAACACACTAACCACTGCGCTATCACAGAAAATTCCGGAACCAATGGTCAAATCCTGAGCTTGGATAAGATCATACAGATCTGCCATTTGCAACTTTTTCAAATTCATAAAGAAGAAAGATATTTTCATCTGTCAGACAGAAGATTCTGAGTTTAACATTGTTGTCAAGACTATATTATTTTATGACTTATTTCACCTGATAGTATCAATGCAAGGAATAGCCTTCAATGTCACTTTGTCATTGCTGCAGTGAAAGCTCCGAGGGTCAGATGGTCCTAGTGGTACTGTCCTGAATAACAATGTAGCAGTGCCTCTACATCTTGCAATAAAGTTAACAAGTCCCAGGCTACCATTTACACCTCTCAACAGGATATTCATAAAACTCAAAAATTAATCACTTCGTCCTCATCCATAGTGTAACATTTTTTACATTAGCATTAACACCTGTGTTTCCTTCAGTAAGCGCCAACCTCCAATAAACGCTGAGGGTTAAGCAACTGTTCAAGTGATACCACCGGGTCGCCAATAAGCGTCAGGCCTCTAATAGGCGACGTAGGGCAGAATAGCACAGTGGTTGGCACGTTTGGCTTCGGATCAAGAGGTCCGTGGTTCGAATCTCGCCAGGATCTTGGCAACTTTGTATGCGGTAGAGAACTGTTCTACATGCAGGACGGTTTAGTTACAATGCTACACAGAATTTCAGCGTAGTACCACCCATTGTTCGTTAGTTCCAGCAAACGCTCATAGGTTTCACTGCAATGCATAACCACATGGCGTTGCGGGACGAATGTGCCATGTGTTAACTAAGGAAATTTCAAACAAAATACCGATAGGGAATATATTTTTACTTTTGTTGAACCTCTAAGTGTGAGGTCTCTAATAAGCGCTGGGTCTGAAAGTCTGCTGAAGCAATAAGCAAAGACAAAGACAATGTGATTGATAGCGTTTGTTACTTACACGGACGGCTTCATTGTTCATGTCCTTGACGTCGATATACCACTGTGGTTTCAACAAAGGTTCTATCACGTCCTTGGATCGACTGCACAGAGAGGAATATCGTCATATTTATAATCTTTACCTTTAACTCCGTCAAAGCATCCTATAATTTGGTTTATTTGCAACATACAACTGTTACAAAGAAATAGCTCTTTTTACTAACAGAGTACATAATAAAAGAAATGTTTAACGCTGATGCGAAATGGATAAACATAATTTTGATTATATGAAAACACAAATATTTAATCGCGTAAAGGTTGACGCACTCACCTGCAGGTAGGTACGACCATGGGGTTGTCCTTGGTCTCTCTGTACAGCCCCTTGTCCTTCAAACCCTGCAGCACCGCCTTCCTCGCGTCAAACCGCTTCATGCCCTGCGAATTTATAAATATACATACAAATCATGTGGAGCACAGTGGTGTAGTGGTTAGCATGTCTGCCTCTCACGCCAACGGCCCGGGTTCGAATCCCGGTGGAGACACCAAACATTTGTGACCTGGGTTTTATACTGTGTTGTGTCCTTGGGCAAGGCACTTCATCCACATTGCACTCAGTTCACCCAGCTGTACAAATGGGTACCTGGACATGGGAATGTATGGACCTATGCGCTTCATAGGCGGCACCGAAAGTACGATTCCTTCAGGGTAATAATTGTGTAGCGCCTTGAGCATGCATTGTGCATTGATATGTGCGCATTATAAATATACCATTATTATCATTATTACGAATAATTATCATCCATGGCTATGGTGTCCTTTGTTAGCGTTTTTGGTCAAATCAGTTTTGAGACTTTGCTATGGTATTTATATAGTGTTCTAGATGTCAAGGTAAGGGCATCATTTGTCCAATTTTACACAAATGGAACCATTTGTAAACTATCCTACTTCATCAAAATTGAATGGACACCAAACCCTAAGGATGGGCAAATATTCCCAAGGACTTCTTCTGAGGTGAGGTGATTTGGGGTTTAACGCCGCTTTCAAGAGCATTTAGCCGTATCACGGCTGCTAGTATTATAGCAGGGAGTGCAGCACCATTGTAGTTGTACATTGTGTTGAAACCTCCGAGCACTGCTGGAACTAGCGAACGTTACTGCTTTATCTTATATATCCGAACAAGATAAGCAATCATTAATTCAACAAGGAAAAAGTGATCGCATCTCACATACCCCGCTGTAGTTTGATCGCAAAGACAAAGTCCAAAAATCTGACCGTTTTTGGTAAAAATTTCAAAAATTATTTGGACCTTGGAATTGAGACCCCTAAAAGGCACAACAGCACCATATGGGTTACTTCCATACCAAATTTTGAAGTGTTCAAGTCAAATAGTTTTTGAGATATGCTCCGGAAACGATTTCGGACGGACGCACGGACAGACGGACAGACGGATCGCTATATACCCCAGACTACGTCGTAGCGGGGGTATAATTATTGGAGTTTCCTCTGCTACAATGAATTTATCTCTACTATGTAGTTCTTAACCAGGATGCTGTTCAGTTACATGACCAAAGCATTATGATCAAACAAAAGATGGGCTTTCAGTAGATTTTAGGGCTAGGAAGAAATAGTGGAACAGGTCCCCGATGTTTGCCCCGAATTCGAACCAACCTGCAGAGGTTGCAGATTCTTTGAAGGGATCCTCCTTGGGGTACATATAGCATAAAAATCCTAATTTTTAACTTGATGACAGGTTGTAACTTAATTTTTAAAAATAACAGTAAAAATAAGTTCAAAAAACACAAAATAAGTGTTTTCCGAACGTGTGACCACCCTGTGTAGAGCCCCATCCCAGTGCAAACCAAGGGATGTAACTCTAATCTCGCCACTTATCAATCTAACCAAGTCAGACAGAATAAGGGGAGGTGGGTGGCCGTACCCCAAGGAGGATCCCTTCAAAGAATCTGCAACCTCTGCAGGTTGGTTCGATTCTTTTTCAGAAGGGATCCTCCTTGGGGTACATATAGCATAAGGCAGACTCCCAAAGAAGACTTAGGATGTGGATTCTGTCTGTACACTAAATATCCCTTAAAAGTGCTCTACTCAATCCAATAAAGGTGTCACACTTACCAGATCACGTGACCTCCCGCGCCGAGGGCTGAGGATGGGTGATCCCTTGGGGACTAACCAATCGGCTTAATCCGCCTGATTACCGTTATGTAGGCCAAATACCCCCCCCCCCCCCTCTTTTTTTTCAAAAGACTATTGGGGATCAATAGGAGTAGGTATTTACCCGCTAGGCAGTGCCACCGGGACACCTGCTGCGGGGGATAAAAATGCCCGTCAAACAGTGCAACTGGTTAGGATGAACAACTAGGTTAGTTTATTAGTCTTCTTAGAAAACTGAACTGAACCAAACTGAACAATAACTCGAAAGCTCAATCAGCTAGAGAGTTTCAACTCTGCCCACCTGAGAGAACCGACTGACCAAACCGAGCGCGCTCCCTAGAGTGCCTATCTAGTTGGTAGTGTCGAATGAACGTGCTGGGCCGGCTCCAGATAGCGGCGGAGCAGATCTCTTCGATGGGCAGAGCCGCCGCGAACGCCTTAGACGTCGCAACCGCTCTAACCGAGTGAGCTTTCAACTGACCTGGGGCTTCTAAGCCCTTGTGAACGTAGCCCATGACAATCGCAGACACTATCCACCTGGATATTGACTGCTTAGATGCCGGCAAACCAGGCTTGGTGCCTCCGTAACAGCAGAAAAGTTGCTGGTCCTTACGGATAGCCCTGGTGCGCTTGATATAGACCTTGAGAACCCTGCGCACATCCAAAATGTGAGCATGGTTCCCCATAGACCCCGAAGAGGCCGGCTGCATAAGAGTCGGCAGTTCGATAGGAGCCGTCACATGGAACGAATGGTCGACCTTGGGACGATAGCTGTCGGGCAGCCTGATACTGACTCTGTCTTTGTGAAAGACAGTCAGTTCGGGATCAGCAGACATCGCATGGATATCGCCTACCCGCCTGCCCGACGCCAATGCCACCAAAAAAGCGGTCTTCCACGTCAAAAGCTGCAATGACAGTGCGTTCAAATCTTTGAACCCCGGACCTGAGAGCCAATCCAAAACAATTGAAAGGTCCCAAGTGGGGCTGATACGCCGGAGAACCGGACGTATCCTGTCCACACCTGCTAAGAAACGCTGTACCAGTGGATGCGATCCCAAAAGAGCACCGTCCACCGGTATGTGGAAAGCAGAAATAGCCGTAGAGTATCCCCTGACGGTCGATGCGGCTAAACCAGCATCTAACCTGGACTGGAGGAACTCCAAAACAGCGACTAGATCTGTAGAAAAGGGATCGAGAAGCCCTCTATCGCCACACCAGCGCGCATAACAGGCCCATCGATCTTCATATTGAAGGTTTGTCGAATCCCTCCTCGAAGCCAGTATTGTGTCTGCAACTCGTGCAGGAATACCGCTCTCCTGGAGGCGATTCCGGACAGTGGCCAAGCCACCCACTGAATCCTGGGATTCGGGTGTGGTGCCCCTTCCTGAAATAGTATGTCTCGTCTCGAGGGTAACAGTACAGGAGGCTGCACTAGAAACCTGAGAACGGACGGGAACCAACTCTGAGCCGACCAAAGTGGTGCCACAAGCACTAGGAGGCGAGCTGGTTGAATGGTCAACTGAGAAAGAACCCTGGGGATCAGAGGCACTGGAGGGAACGCCCACAGTACTCTGTCCGACCAGTCGATCGCGAAGGCGTCTCTGGCTAGAGCCCTTGGATCTGGTATTCTGGAGCAGAACACAGGTATCTGATTCGTCATCCCTGACGCAAACAGATCCACCTGGAACGACCCGAACAACAGGGAGATAGTTCCGAATATCCCCCGGTCGAGCATCCACTCGTGAGGTGTTAGGATGCGCCGAGACAAAGCGTCCGCACGGACGTTGTCCACTCCCGGGAGATAAACAGGAACCACCTGAATGCTGAACTGGTCGCACCACAGTAGGAACTGCCACGACTCCTGAAGGAGAGATGGAGACACTGTGCCGCCCTGTTTCAGAATGTAGGATATGGCTGTCTGGTTGTCCATTTCTAGACGAACCACAAGCCCCCTGATCCGCTCCTTGAAGCACTCGAACACACGTCGAACTGCTCTGAGCTCTAGCACGTTGATGTGCAATTTCGACTCCTCCTGTGACCAAAGGCCCGAGGCTGTCAGGTCGTCCAGGACCCCCCCCCAGCCTGATAGGGAGGCGTCTGTCTGGATGGTGACCGAAGGCGTTGGAAGCTCTAGCGGAAGACCCTTGAGAAGGTTGCTCTCGACAACCCACCACCGAAGGTGCTCGAGCACCCAAACCGGCGTGGTTAGAACCTTCTCGAAGCTGTCCGAGTGTGACCACATTCGTGCCAGCGCTTGCTGAACCGGTCTCATACTCAAGCGAGCTCTCCAAACCACGTCCACTGTCGCCGCCATGTGACCCAACAACTGCAGCCAAGTCCTGGCTGTGTGGGTCGGCGATTGAAGGAACAAGTGGACTGCCCCGATCACTCTGGACACCCGATCCGGGGCCAGGGACACGGAACCGGAGGCCGTATCGAACCTTGCGCCCAGGAAGACCAGGTCCTGCCTGGGCGCTATGTCTGACTTCTTCAGGTTGATGATCCAACCCAGCTTGAGCAAGATGTCTAACACCTGCTGGGTGGCCTCCTGATTTAGTTCTCGAGACAAGGCTCTGATCAGCCAGTCGTCCAGGTACGGATGACAACACCTGCCCTGCGACCTGGCGGCCTGTGCCGGCACCAACATCAACTTGGTGAATACCCTCGGAGCAGTCGAAATGCCGAAGGGTAACACCCGGAATTGGTAGCACGTCCCGTCGAAAGAGAACCGAAGAAACTCCTTGAAGTCGGGGTGCATTGGAACATGGAGATAAGCATCTTTGAGATCTATTGACGACAGCCAATCTCCCGTCTCTACTGACGCTATGACCGATCTCAAGGTTTCCATCTTGAACGTTGGAACCTGTAGACTGCGATTCAAATATTTCAGATTGAGAATCGGTCTGAACCCTCCGTCCTTCTTGGGCACCAGGAAGTAGGTCGAGTAATAACCGCTCTCTTCCTGACCCTTCGGAACTACCTCGATGGCTGCTTTGTCTATTAAAGCTTGCACCTCGGCACGAAGGACTTCCGCCTTCTCGGGCAACTCGGGCACCTTCGTGTGCCGTATCCCGGAGAAAGTCGGTGGGTCGTACTTCCAAAGTGGTAAGTGGCCCTCCCTGAGTGTGGACAGGACCCAGGTATTCGAGGTGACTTTCTCCCACTCTGAGACGAAGTGAGATAGTCTGCCCCCCACTGGAAGATCTTTGGAAAGACAGTGTACCCCCGTCTCCGGCAGCATTCGAGCTGCTGGACTTTTGGGTGGTAACACGGGCTTCGGAGAACCTAGGTTTGCTTGTTTTGCTTGCCTCGGTTCCGAAAATTCCGCTGGCCCTTTTGGCCCCCACGGAAGTGCCCTTTCTTTCCCTTCCCCTTGAATCTCTTCTTGTTGCCCATAGGGCCATTCCAAGAAGCTTGACCCGAACCCCCCGGCGTGGGGTATAGGCCATCAAGGGGGGAAGGCCGCACACGCTTTTCTTGCGGAGCTGGTTCCTCGAGGAGCACCTTGGAGTCCTCGAAGGCAACCTTCTGCTCAGCGGCTTCCTTGACTACGGCCTGCGATCCAGGGAAGAGGGTGGACCCCAACCTGAATGGCAGGTTCTGCAAGGTGAGGCGTGTGGACTGCGAATACTTTGATGTTGCTAGCCACAGCCGGCGCATCCCCATGACTGCGCCCATCATCTGACTCGAGGCACTCCTGATTGAGTCCCGAGCCAGATAACTCGATACCTCCGCCAACTGCTTCTGGAACGTGGACACCTTGGTGCCCAGTTCCTGCACTTCTGCCAGGTCCTTAGCCTGCATAGCAGCAAGGTAGGCCCCGTGTACTGCTACCCTTAGTTGTTGGGCTCCGTTCCGGTATGTGTCCTCATGGGCACGGAACTCGGCCTTCAACATGGCAGCCTGTGACAGAAATGGAGGCAGTCGCCGGCCCTGTTTGCCTACAGAAGGCTGCGCCTGAGCGCCGGACAGGGTGACGGAGGTCAGGACGCATTCGTCCACAACCGGAAGGTCGAAGAGACCATCCTCTCCCAACTGGTACCTCTTGTTGAGTTCAGGCAAATCAGCCTTCGTACGGGCACCAGATAGAAGAGGATTGATCGCCTCAACCAACAAGCTGTCGATGATGCGGAGCCTGGTCGCCGGAGGCTTGCTGGGAGCAAAAGCCTCCCCCGGAAGCCGGAACTCCTCGGTGACCTGCTCCGGGACGGGAACGAGCGTCTGCGGGATAGCGATCGCTATTCGGTCACGCGTCTCCTTCAGAAGCTCGGCGAGCGAGACAGCACGGCCGGATTCCTCATCCTCCTCCTCTGAATAGTCGGAGTCCTCCTCCTCCGGATCCCCGGCACCGGAGCCACTAAGCTGTGACCCGGTGTCCGAAGCCCGATCTCGGATTGTCCGTTTGAGAGGGATGCGGAACCCAGCGCTGCTCACCGGCGCTCGTTCCCCGACCGGAGCCGGTCCCCGGGGCTGCGACTGCACCGGCGCCGAAGCACCGGTGACCGTGGCCTTGGGGTTACCTGTGCCCCTCGACGTGCTCGGCACCGGAGTACCTTGCACCGACGAGGGGGCTTTGGTTACTTGCGTACGAGGCAGAGCCGGAGCAGTCTCTCGGATGCCTGCGTCGGGAGCCACTACCTTGCCGGGGCCTGCGCCCGGTTCAGTAGTGCCCCCGAGGTCATTACCCGCACGAGTGCCGGTTGACCCTCGGACATCAGGGTCCGGCAGGGCGACGACGGTCAACTCCTTACGGAGCTGAGCCATCATCGTCCCCACCATCCCCGTCATCTGCCCCTGGATTATGGCAGTGATAGCTGCCGCGTCCAGATTAGGGTTAGTGTTAGATTTAGGTTTAGGAACATGCAAGTGTGCTTGAGGTGAAAGAACTGGAGGGGGCGTAGAACCCCCCGCAGCAGGTGACCCCACCTCCATATCCACCTCATCCGATGAGGAAGAGGGGATAGGAGGGGAGTGCACCTTCTTACCCTTACCCTTGCCCTTACTCCTCTTTTCTTTAGAGGGGGGGATAGCACCTTTAATTTCCTGCCCTGCCTTCTGCAGGTTCCTATAGAAGAGCATGTCGATACCTCGCTCCTTCTTGGCCCTCGGGGTGAAAGCGATGCACAGCTTACAGGTGGTGTCGTCGTGCTCATCCTCGACAAGACAAGGCAGACACCTGTTATGCTTGTCGGCAGGGGGAATGCGGGTCTTGCACCCCACACATTCGGTGAAAGACTGCAAGTCAAACACAGAATGTTTAGGGGTGTGCATGTGTGTAAGTGCAATGTTTATGTTTCATAAATGTGCATCATACAAACAAAACGCAGAGGCGATACTATAATAACTAAGCACTAGGCAAGTAATGAATAGTAAGCCACTGAAAGAAATAAAGCATGAATATTCCTAGTACATGCTTGCCGACTGAGACGATGACCCCGAGAATGAAAAAATTCAAACAGGGAGAAATCCTCGTCAGTAAAGTGCTGCCCTACAATGCGAAGCACGATAAAGAACCTTCAAAACAATCAAATCTCAATACAAGAATAGCAAAGTACTAACACATTGCATTTTGTTTGAGATCCGCCATTTTGAGCGTTTTCCATCCGCCATTACTCGTTCAATTCGAAGCACGTGCGAATTGAAAAACGAAGTTACAACGCGACAAAAACCATATAAGTAACCTAAACATTCGCCTCTACGAATAAAAAGGGGTTACCACACATACAGTACTCTTTGTCTTGTCCATTTTCTCAAGTGGAAACTTATTTCAAAGTCAAAAACTTTCGGAGCAGAAGAACGTCTTGCTTGCTCGATGACAGATTGATAAGTGGCGAGATTAGAGTTACATCCCTTGGTTTGCACTGGGATGGGGCTCTACACAGGGTGGTCACACGTTCGGAAAACACTTATTTTGTGTTTTTTGAACTTATTTTTACTGTTATTTTTAAAAATTAAGTTACAACCTGTCATCAAGTTAAAAATTAGGATTTTTATGCTATATGTACCCCAAGGAGGATCCCTTCTGAAAAAGAATGGCAACTTTGAAGTTTAATTTTCATTTGCTCTCTAAACTAATAGTCGTGCTTTAGACTGGATATTTTTCAGGGATAGATACTCACTGTGAAGGCCCCACTGTCTCCTGTGATGAGACCCTTGTCGTCAATGATGGTGATAAACGGCATCTTGTGTCTCACCCCAACTTCGTAATCGTTGTGATCGTGGGCAGGCGTAATCTTGACAGCACCTAAAAACAAGGCAATCATTTAAGAAACAAGACTTTATATCTTTACTTTTAGATATAGTTTTGTAAGAACATCTACAATCGCTGGCTCTATCTAGCTGTCACTATCTATCATGAAGGTGAGGTGAGGTGAGTTGGGGTTTTACGCCGCTTTCAAGAGTATTTCACTTATATAGCGGTTGCTAGTATTATGGCAGGGAGAAAGCCCGCAACGCCATGTGGCTATGCATTGCGGTGAAACCTGCGAGCATCGGCTGGAACTAGCGAACCATGGGTGGTACTGCACTGAAATTCAGTGTGGCATTGCAGCCAAACCTGACTGCGTGTAGAACAGTTCTCTACTGCAGACAAAGTTGCCGTGCCCCTGGCGGGATTCGAACCCCGGACCTCTTGATCCTAAGCCTCTATCAAGAAAATATACAAAATTTGGATTGCTTATTGTAGTCTACATGACTTCATGGAAGTTAAAAAGAACATCAGAACTGCTTACCCTCCTATTTTGGAAATGTTTATGTGTACAAAAATAATGAAGTTAGTATGTCGACACTAATAGTTCCAACATATGCTCTGGTTTGACAACAATAATCTTTGTCTGACTTTGTTTACTAGGGGTTACTCTTGAACATAGTTATAATTTAACTCAGTAACAGTTCAGTACTCCTTTACTCCACACAGATGTATATTAAATGAACAATTCTTATTTTTACAGAAGAGGTGTACAATTTGCAACATTGGTGATCAAGCATATTTTATAAACAAAATTTAAATACTCCAAAATCCTACAGATAGGCAGGCCTTGAACAGCTCATCCTCGGTTACCCAGGGTTTAATATATGCTCCGTTACTCTCCACAATATCACCCATGGGAAATTTCGTCATAGAAATCTGTACTCTAATTACCTTGGCCGGTGTGATCCAATCAAACCGCTACGCAGCTTGGACCTGCGAGCCAATGACAATTCATATCACTTGGTTGCAAAGCAAGCGAGGTCATTTTGTTAGCCTTCCATCACCGGTTATCTCCCTTGACCAGTTCCGTCTTATCGTATTGAGTATTTTTTTGGGTTACTGACTTCGTCACGCCGGCCAAGGGCGGGTAATTTCAGTACAGATTTCGCTGACAGAGTTTCCCATGGGTGATATAGTGGAGAGAAACGGAGCATATATAAAACCCTTGGTAACCGAGGATGGCAACATCTAGTAACTCTTCATTTGCTCGGCCTATAATATTCCGAGATAGTCTATCTTTAGCAAGCAGTTATTCCCTTTGTTAAAGAGTTGTGCAATTACAATAAAATCTGCCACTCAGAATATTTTGGTGGTAATTGATTCAGCAGATAATGTTTGAAGGACAAACCTGTTCCAAACTCCCGATCGACAAACTCATCACAAACAATAGGGAGGCATCGGTCTAAGAACGGATGAGTGACGAACTTCCCATGCAGGTGTGTATACCGAGGGTCGTCAGGGTGGACCGCTACCCCAGTGTCTCCAAGCATGGTCTCGATACGTGTAGTCGCTACCACGATCTCTTCATCTGGAAACAGATAATATTTTGATCTGATGTGTCATTTAACAAAACTAAAATGACTTTTGTTATACCTAGGGAGAGAGAGTTCATAATAGTTATATGGCAAACTTTTTAGTGTAATAAATTCATCCCTTCATCAACTTTAAATAATGCAAAAAATACTCAGCAAATAGTCAATTCCCCTGGCTGTTTTAGAAGATCAAAGATTTTTTAGCATTATATTATAATATTTTACTTATTCATTTTCATAGCAGACACAACATTTTGTGTAAGAATGAAAGTTTGCTTGGCAAATAAACTCTTGACTTTATTCTGTAGCATTTCAGGAACTGTTATCTTTGTCTCTGGCCAAACCCATGCACATAACTCCCAATGTTAAGGTTTTCGAAAGTCTGCCACAAAGGTTATGAACTTATGACTATACATTTAAATTATGCTTATATTTATCTACTCATGAGCACCCCACCTGATCCTTCCACTTTGTATGCGAAAGACACAAGAACTCCGAACTCAATTTTGTCTTTATACCCCGGCACCGCCAGCATCGTCCGGCCTGGAATTTCCTTCTTGTCAACCTGATGCAGAGAACAAGAGCATAAGGAGGGTTCTATTTTTTATGGAAACTAAATTCGCGAGGATATCCCTGTTAACACAAATTTGCTACTAATACATGAATACAGTCAAATAGAAAGATATTAATGAAGGTAATATTCTGATGAATATATACTTTATAAAGACAAGCACAAATTTGTTGAAAAATAAAAACAATGAGAACTGAAGCCATTCATCGGCACTGCAAGTGGGGAAAAGATCCCTATGGCATAATCACACAAATATCCAATGGCGGATTTTGCTGACAGAACGGCCCCTTTAAAGGATAGATGAAATGCATTTTTCTCAAGAATGACAGATGATTACCTCTACGTATATTGTATATCGGAATCAATTGAGCATAAAATCGAGACAATATACACTTGCAATTGATAATTAAGACGATTTTAATTCACCCATTTTAACACTATCGCAATTTGTTCGGCGAAACCTTTTGAAAATGCTCACTGAGGCGTGACTGTGATAAGCGATAGACGGGGCGGCTAGATAGCTTCTCCGCCGATGTCTCGTTAATTAATTAATGATAATTATCACTGCCGCTAAATGAATTTATGAGGTGTATAACATCGCCAAAAAGACATGTTTATGTAATAATTGTGTAATTGTCATCTGCGGAATTACCTAGTTGGATATCTAAACATTCGATATATGGGAAATTTAAGTTGGTTTATTGAAGATATCTTTGTGAAATTAACAATCAAAATGTTGCGAAATTACGTTGAATTGTGACTATCGCTGAAAATCAAATTCCTCCACATACGTCACAGAAGTCATCCCTTCACGGGTCACACCCCCGCAGACTTTCATTCTGGTCGCCGGGGCTAAATCAGGCGTTTTTTTAAAAAGCCGTATTTAAGTAATTTATGGACCGATTTCAGAAATTTAAAATCGAGCAATTGTCAAATTGACATCCCATTTTAATGAATCCGATTTGGACCATATGTCATTTCATCCATCCTTTAAAGATGGGCTGACCTCGTGAGGCCTTGTTCCTGCATATCCAGGATTTTTAATGGAAGAAACCAAAGCTGTGAACAAGATGTCTAGACCACTATTGATCATTTGCTCAGGTCACGTTAGGCTTTGTTACACGTTATTTCAGTCACTCTTATCATAAAGATTATCTATGTAAAAGAGTTACGATGAAAAGAATATTAATTAACCAATATTGAGAACATTCATTTCAGAGACTTCTTTAAGGCCCTTATACTACTTATCGTCTTCGATGTGTACAAGATGTGATCACCAAACTAGATAACTTTCATTTTGAACTGACTACTGTGGAAGTTGATTTGCAATTCCACATGATAGCTAAAAGCATTACAGTAAATTATTTCTGCCCTAAAACTGAAGTAATTTTTGAAATTTGAAATTTAAAAACAGAAAAATTACTTAATTTTAACTTGTCAATAGAGAAAATAAAAGTTTGACAAGAATTAGAGTAAAAATATGCTGCCATATTTTATTGTAAAGTTATAATTCGTCCAAATTCAGATAAAAGCAGAAACTATCTGAAGCCTGTGGAGCAATCTTGAACACCACCATGAAATCTATTGTCAAACTCCATACCTCGATGTCTGAGATAGCAGAGTTGAGAGTACAGGACCAGTTGACGAGTCGAACGCTGCGGTAAATCAGTTTCCGCTCGTGGAGTCGGATAAACGCTTCCGTTACTGCTCTGTATAGTTTCTGTAACAAAAGATTTATCAGAAGATGAGGTGAGGTGAGGTGAGTTGTGGTTTAACGCCGCTTTCAAGAGTATTTCGCTTATATCGCGGCTGCTAGTATTACGGCAGGGAGAAATCCCGCAACGCCATGTGGCTATGCATTGCGGTGAAACCTGCGAGCACCGGCTGGAACTAGCGAACCATGGGTGGTACTACTCTGAAATTCAGTGCAGCATTGCACCAAACCTTACTGCGTGTAGAACAGTTCTCTACTGCAGACAAAGTTGCCGTGCCCCTGGCGGGATTCGAACCCCGGAATCAGAAGATGATATATACATATGTAAATGATTTACATTCATTAAATCAGCATATTTCTGCACTATGACACGTATTTTCTTACTTCTCCCTATCTCATTTAAACGTACCGGTTCCATTGTGAAGCATTCCCTGTCCCAGTCGTAGGACCCGCCCAGTCGTCTCAGCTGATGATAAATCTGGTCCCCTTTACTGGAAAGTAATCCAATGTTTCGATGATAAATTGATCTTTTAAAGGGGCAGTAGCATGTTTTTTGCTCAAATTAGTCGATGAAATGTATTTGAAAAATAAGTTCACAAATTGTAAAACACCCTTCTCTCTTCGGAAAATCAAGTTATAAATGAGTGTAGATGGCTCAGTAAATCCATGGGGATCGTTTTTGTCATTTGAAATAATAAAAAGTGTTCACCATAAAATGGCCGCCATGCAATTTTGGCTTTATACGCAACGCCTTTATTACTACTACGGATAATTGGTTTGTGTAATTGGATGGTTTACCCTCTAAAGTAAATTTAAACTACCATTATAAATAGGAAATTTTAAAAAATAAATTTTGCAAAAAACGTGCTACTGCCCTTTAAATACATTCCAACGAAATGAAGGCTCAGTACAATTATTGTCTGAGCACTCTAACTATTTGGACAAGTTCATTTCTTAAAGCACTTGCCAATTTTTGCAGGGGACATTTTCAACAGCGCAGAGTAAACAAGGATAGGTATGTTAGCAGTGAATCCACGTCACAAGCGTATGGATATAGAGATTCACCTAAACTTTTTGCTTTTAATATTGGCATTTTTACTTTGGGTGATAAACAATAACAAACAAATATATTTATCAAACCACATATATATACAGGACCATACATCTCCTACTCCTACTTGTTACTTACTCATTCTTCCACTTCCAGACCTCTTCTACGAACTTGTCACGACCGAGATCGTGTCGCGTGAGTTGCTGTTCTCTCATGATCTTCTTCTCCACGACGACCTGTGTCGCAATTCCAGCGTGATCACAGCCTGGGTTCCATAACACCATCTTGCCGTTCATACGGTGCCTGGAATATAAACATTTTTCATAAAAATAACTTCGACATGAGCTTGATTCCACCATAGCATCCCATATTGAAGGATCTGTCAGATATTGTTTAATGCCACTTCGGCAGTATCGCAGCCATTAGCGGTGAGTTGGTCCTTTGTAAAAAGAACCTCAAGTAAAGTATGTTTCAGGACAACATAAAGTGTTATCTCAGTCACAACCCTGGAGATGTGTGGTTCAACCTCAACGATCTGGAGACTGAAGGAACACAGGAATATGTTGACGGCAGTACCGTCACCGACTTCGACAACACCTTGGAGGGAGAGGGCAACTCCAACAACGAAGATAGATTCAGCCAGTTTTTAACACTTCTGGCTGGCCGCATTCTCAAACCATTGGTAGCCCTACAAACTTTTACATTTTACCTTCTTAACAAATTGGTTTAATAGTGGTAAAATAACACACCATCTGGTCAGGCAGTCCTCCACAGCGTTGGTCAGGGCGTGTCCGAGGTGCAGTTTGCCCGTCACGTTGGGAGGAGGGATGACGATTATAAACTTGTCTTCATACGGTGTGCTTTCCGGATCACGGCCCTGGTAAAACAAAACATGCAACCAACAGTTTATTAAGAGTAATTTGGGGAACAAAGTAAGTACGTTTCCATGGCCTTGATTTTCAAAATTCTTGCAGTGCAAAGACAGTCACAAGTACTATGCTTAAGACCGTCTTAGTCCTACGAGAGATTAGAAAATCTAGGCCTTATTGTAAGCTTAAGTAAAATAAGTTGGCATGGTTCCTGAAGGACAAAAACAAAAGTAACATCTAAGGGTGAAATGAGCCTTGGCTTAATATAGGTGTGCGTTACAGAAACATCATTTCGGTATATTTTCAGTTTGGTTTACAACCAGAAATGCAATAAACTAAAGTCACGACAAAACAAAGTTTTTCTTGAAAATTAAATCTTATGAATATAACACTGGAAATACTGAAAATATAAATTGAATTTTCTGAAATAAATAACCTAAAACCCCTACTATACAGAAAATAAACATGATGCACCAAACCAAAAGTAAAATAAAGCAGTTCAACTAATGTAGTTGTGAACTGTTTCAACACAAGTGACATCTAGCATCTCTGATGTAAATCGAAGCATTTTGAACAATAAATGCACGACACTCACCCCGTATTCTGGTTTGAAGAATCCCTCCTTAACCCACCAGTCATACCACGCAGCCTCTACGTAGTCCGGGCTGTACGAGTCGGGCATTGCACACTTCGTATCTGGAGCAAGGGAAGCAATTCAAATAAGTTAATCTTATAGAACAAATTCTGATTAAACACATGTCAATCTTACAATGATTCATTTTTGTTACCTAATGTTTTGTTATTTTTAGTTATCGAGTTTAAATAATTCCAATTAACAGACACCCAGATAACTTTGAAATATTATTTTATTTCGGCATTAAATTATGAAGATATGAACCTTTCTTTGCTCCTTTCTCTGTAGGGACGTCATATGAAATGAGAGTCTTTTCCTTCTTTTTCTTGTCTTTCTTTTGCTGTAAAATAGTAAAATGGGAAATGTTTCATTTCAAAGATGAGAAATCCTTAACTAACATCCTTGTGACTACAGCTGCCAGCAGATATTTTACAGACGTAATACCATTTATAAACAATAAACAATATTATTTGCCCATTCAACGTAATGTGTTTTGTGTGTTTACTCACTCCATCCTCTTGTTTCTTTGCTTCGAGCGCAGCCTGTTTCTCCTGTTTTGCTTTCAGTTTAGCCAACTTCTCTTGTTTCTTTTGTTCCTTCAAAAGTTCTTTTTCAGTCTTTTTCTTGCCACCTGTCAAATTAATATGGGATTATTATTATTTTTTTCTTTTTTTGCTAAATTATGAGATTTGTAAAGTAATAATAAATTACAATCTTATTGAATTTGATTTTAACTAGCATTCTCTTTTTACAGTCTTTCTTCTTCAGCTTTTGGAAGAGTTGTCAAAGAAGGTATAATAAAAAATCCAGGCTTCATATTTACATTACATTTCTATTATTTTAATTTAGCAGCCATTTCTTACTATAAATTTCAGTAAACAAGTTGAATTTAAATGTAATCTGTCACAATTTTAAAACATTTTGGAGTTGGAAATTGTCATTTAACTTTTGGCGAACTTATCTTATAAAATATAATTTAATACCACTTTAGATCGATGCAAATAGTAGTAAACAGTTTCTGCTAGTAAAAGGCGTCTGCTACACTATGTCTGTCACATCTGTGAGTGCCACATCAACTTACCTTCGCCGGCCGCACCGGAATCTGAAGGTTGAACTTCAGGTGTTTGGGCTTCTGTTGACATATTTGCAGAGCCAAACTCTTCTCTAGTGACAGATCAAACCCGATCCTTATTTATAAACAATATTCTTTCACAAAGTTACAGTGATTGCATGAGAAATATTACAACGAGGCTTTTCCACATGCGACTTCCTGTGCCGGTTTGAACTGGGTTCTGTCTAGTATGCAGGGAAGAAATCCGGCGTTAAAATATTTGCGCAACAGAGTTATGAAGCTGATGATCGTGATGCACTACTCTAACAATTATCAATTTTAATTTTTAAAATCGAGTCCTTTAGATTATTTTAACATATTAATTAGCTGTTTCCCCCTGCAATTTATCAAATTGTAACTGAACAGTAAATGGATATAAGACATATTTCTAATTTACAAATTAACGTATGAGGATGATGCAATGATGAGCAAGTCTAGATAAATAGTTCATGGTCACGTTAGACATATTTAATTTTGTTGAAATTGCCTTGTGTCAGCACTGTTTTTTTTATAACCTTAATTTGCATATAGCATATAATGTTATTTCTATTATGAACATAAATTAAAACCGAGTGTACATTTTATGATTTTTTGATTTGATAAAATATGCACATGTATGATACAAAGTTCTGTTTAATTGATTTAAATGTTAACATTTTCATGTTTTATATTTATGTTTTATTTGAAAAGTGTATATGCTCTCTAATTTAATTGACAGTAATGTAAAAATTGAAACTTTTAAATAATGTTTATTCATATTTAATACTTATGTTTGTATATAAAACATTTCCTGTAACTGAAATATCTATTAGACGAGAAAGTGACGTTTTTTTTAGTAATGTGGAAGTCTCTGGCACGTATTGTATTAAAACAGAAGAACTAGTCAATGCTGATAAGGAATGTGCTGTCCATATCCAGATATATCAAGAGGTTCGAATCCCGCCAGGGGCACGGCAACTTTGTCTGCAGTAGAGAACTGTTCTACACGCAGTAAGTTTTGGGTGCAATGCTACACTGAATTTCAGCGTAGTACCACCCATGGTTCGCTAGTTCCAGCCGTTGCTCGCAGGTTTCACCGCAATGCATAGCCACATATGGCGTTGAGGGTTTTCTCCCTGCCATAATACTAGCAGCCGAGATAAATAAGTGAAATACTCTTGAAAGCGGCGTTAAATCCCAATTCACCTCACCTCCTTTAATAGAATATTGAACTTTACGAAGGAAGAATTTATCTAATGGTTTAGACCCGGCGCTTATTGAAAGCCCGGCGCTTATTAGTTTATTTATTTGTATATACAACATTTCCTGTAACTGAAATATCTATTAGACGAGATAGTGACGTTGTTTAGTAATGTGAAAGTCTCTGGCACATATTGTATTAAAACAGAAGAGCTAGTCAATGCTGACAAGGGATGTGCTGGCCATACCCAGATAATCCGACTTTTGGGTGACCGTTTTTATTGTTGGGGAGTGCTGATATTTTGTATCATAGTGTCATTTAGACATTCACCCGGTATTAAACACGTTGTTTTGTGTTTTTAGAGATTTTTTCAGCCAACTTATTGGCAATGTCAGATCTTGAGGTGAGAAGGTCATCGTTGACCTTAAGATGTTTTATTGTAGATTTGGAACCTTTGCCTTTAATTCTACTAATCATATTCCAGACTTTGCTGATAGGTGTTCTGGAATTGATCTTAGAGACATAGCCTCTCCAAGATTCGTGTTTTTGTTGGTTGACTGTGCGTCGAGCTTTAGCTCGTGCCTTTGCGACAGTTATCTAAGTTAATTCTTGTAGGTCGTTTACTGAGCTTGCGTTCAGCTTTTTTTACGTGCCTTAATGGCAGTATCGCAGGTTTCATTAAACCATGGCTTGTGAATGTGTGGATTTGCTGAGGTTTTAGGGATAGTTTCAGTTGCTATATCAGTAATAGTGAGTGGATAAAGGTGAAATACTCTTGAAAGCGGCGTTAAACCGTTAAAATAACTTCACATTTCATATTTTGACAGTGCAGCAGTAATAGTGAGTGAGTGAGTGAGTGAGTGAGTTATTGTTTAACGCCGCTTCGGCAGTATTGCAGCCATTAGTGGCGAGATATTTAATTTATTTGCCTAATTTAAAAAAGAAAATTGCAATTGAAAAATAGAACACGGCACGAAGGCCGCAAAAACATTAGCATATTATCACAAGTTGAATAAAAGCTGATAATGAAAAGTTAAAATTTACAATTTGTCAATAAGGTGTATAGCCTTTAAAAAATCTATAACACGATGCTCACCGAAATGAGTAAAAACTTCATTGATTGAAATAGAAGGATAAAAAGTTTCCCTGATATGTGCAGTGTCCCAATACTCACATAAAATGTGTTTGATTGTGAGAGGACACTGACAGGGTATACATACCGGGGGATCTTCCCCCTTTAAAAGATATGAGTGTGTAAGATGAGAGTGTCCAATACGACATCGTCGTAGGACACAAGTTTCCTGCTGGGTAAAAGAGGATAGAGACGTGTAGCCTAAATGAGGTTGGATAGTGTGAAGTTTGTTATACTGTTGTTGGTCCCAATGAGACTTCCAAGATTGTTTAATGTAAGATTTAATAGCTGGTTTTGAATCTGTACTTTGAACTTTAGTTGGGGAAATAAGTTTGAGGTTTAATGCTGATTTAGCTGCTGAATCAGCTTTGCTATTGCCTCTAATACCCATATGGCTAGGAAGCCAGCAAAAGACGATGTTGCATTGGAAACATGTATTATGAAGTGATAATACATCCCGAATTATGGGGTGATCAGTTTTGCAGTTTTTAATGGCCTGCAAGCAGGACAAAGAGTCAGAGAAGATAATTTAATTATTTGCAGTGGAATTTCTAATTTGCCGAAGGGCTTTTTAGATGGCTTTAGCTTCTGAAGTGAATATGCTACTGCCATTGTGCAGTCTGGAAGCATATGTTTTAGATGTAGTTACAGTTGCAGCAGCGACCGTGGGGCCATCCTTAGACCCGTCTGTATATATATTTTTTTATAATCTGTGAAAAAATCACAGAGCTCATAGAAAGCCTGTTGAGATACCAATTGATCAGTGTCAGATTATTGTATATTTGCTTAAAGAGAGATTAACACGGGGGTTGACCAGCTGCCATGGTGGAGTGGCAAGTAAACCGTGCTCTGCTATTGTTGAGAGGTCAATATCTGATTCTTCAACATGTTTTTGAAGGCGTATACCGAGAGGTGGAATTGCTTTAGGTTTTGAGTTGAAGGAAGCATATGTTTTAGATGTAGTTACAGTTGCAGCAGCGACTGTGGGGCCATCCTTAGACCCGTCTGTATATATATTTTTTATAATCTGTGAAAAAATCACAGAGCTCATAGAAAGCCTGTTGAGATACCAATTGATCAGTGTCAGATTATTGTATATTTGCTTAAAGAGAGATTAACACGGGGGTTGACCAGCTGCCATGGTGGAGTGGCAAGTAAACCGTGCTCTGCTATTGTTGAGAGGTCAATATCTGATTCTTCAACATGTTTTTGAAGGCGTATACCGAGAGGTGGAATTGCTTTAGGTTTTGAGTTGAACTGCTGGTATTCTGGATTGAATACGCAGTTGTAAGCAGGATTTGAAGGGTTAGATTTTAGTTTAGTGATGTATTGAAGTGCTAGCTTGATGCGCCGATCTTCAAGAGATAGCTCATCAGCTTCACCGTAGAGACTTTCAACAGGTGAAGTTCTGAAGGCCCCAAGACAAAGCCTGAGATCCTGCTGGTGAGATGTATCTAGCATTTTAATATAAGAGGGGCGGGCAGATCCCTAGATTATGGATCCATACTGCCTTAAAGCATTTAGCTTTTAGATTTTTAAGATGAGGAATAAAAGAAAGTTTACTGTCAAAAGTGAGACCAAGAAACTTGGCCTCAGGAACAACTTTGATTGGAGTTTTATCCAGAAAAAGTCTTGGATCTTGGTGCATTTTGCGCATATTGCAAAAATGCACACAATATGTTTTGGCTTTGGAAAATTTGAACCAAAAAGTGAACCATCTGTATGGTCATTTAAGACTTTAGTCAAGCTGTTGATTTTGATGCTAAATAATGTGACAGATAAAATGCTACCTTGTGGGACACCCATTTCTTGATCGAAGAAATCAGAAAGGGTGGAACCCACACGCACCTTAAATTGGCGGTCATGTAAAAAAATAGATATCAAATGAGGCATACGACCTCGCAAGCCAAATTCAAATAAATACTTTAGGATGCCATGCTTCCATGTAGTGTCGTAAGCTTTTCCTAAGTCGAAAAAGATAGACACAGCATGTTGTTTGTTAATAAATGCATCACGAATAAATTATTCTTAACGAACAAGATGATCAGTGGTACTGCGTTGTTTGCGGAAACCACATTGAATATCAGTTAGTAATTTATTAGTTTCCAAGTACCAAACTAGACGATCATTGATCATCCGTTCCATAGTTTTACATAAGCAACTTGTTAAGGCTATAGGACGGTAGTTGGAAGGGTCCGTATGATCCTTCCCAGGTTTTGGGATAGGCACAATAGTAGCATTGTGCCAACAAGATGGAAATTCACCAGTTACCCAAGTATGATTAAATACATGAAGTAGGACCTCAAGGCAAAGTTCTGGTAAATGTTTTAGAAGCTGATAATGGATTTCATCAGGGCCGGTTGCTGTATCATGAGCTTTAGAAAGTGCAGTTTTAAGCTCTGACAAGGAGAAGTGTTCATTATAATCCTCTCCATTGTCAGATTGTCAGTTTTTCCTGTACCTTTTTGGTACTTTTGGAAAGCAGGGACATAATTTGCAGATGAAGAAATTTTAGAGATTGTTTCAGCCAACTTATTGGCAATGTCAGATCTTGAGGTGAGAAGGTCATCGTTGACCTTAAGATGTTTTACTGTAGATTTGGAACCTTTGCCCTTAATTCTACTAATCATATTCCAGACTTTGCTGATAGGTGTTCTGGAATTGATCTTAGAGACATAGCCTCTCCAAGATTCGCGTTTTTGTTGGTTGACTGTGCGTCGAGCTTTAGCTCGAGCCTTGCGACAGTTATCTAATTATAAATTAATTCTTGTAGGTCGATTACTGAGCTTGCGTTCAGTTTTTTTACGTGCCTTAATGGCAGTATCACAGGTTTCATTAAACCATGGCTTGTGAATGCGTGGATTTGCCGAGGTTTTAGGGATAGTTTCAGTTGCTAGATCAGTAATAGAGAGTGGATATAGTTAGATATTCCTTGAAACTGTAAGAAAATAGTTCAATGGCAAAGCTCAAGTTTGTAGCCGAGAGAACATTTACCGTATTTCCTCAGCACCCCTTGACCCCCCATGAAGCATGATTCTGTTAATCCTCCTGTGTATGATATAACTTGTGGTTTCCACTCGCTATCAGGTTTGTGTTTAATAAAACGATCGGTCCTTCTCAATATCTGACCGATCCTCCAATACGAGATGCTACCCTTTGTGGGGGGCGGGATAGCGCAGTGGTTAGCGCGTTCGGCTTCGGATCAAGAGGTCTGGGGTTCGAATCCCGGCAGGGTCACGGCAACTTTGTCTGTAGTAGAGAACTGTTCTACAAGCAGTTAGGTTTGGGTGCAATGCTACACTAAATTTCAGAGTAGTACCACCCACGGTTCGCTAGTTCCAGCCGTTGCTCGCAGGTGTGCATAGCCACGTGGCGTTGCGGGCTTTCTCACTGCCATAATACTAGCAGCCGCGATATAAGTGAAATAATCTTGAAAGCGGCATTAAACCCAAATTCACCTCACCACTTTTAAAGATCTGGTGAAATGCATTTTTCTCAAGAATGACATATGATTACCTCTACGTATATTGTATATCGGAATCAATTGAGCATAAACTCGAGACAATATACACTTGCAATTGATAATTAAGACGACTTTAATTCACCCATTTTTTACACTACCGCAATTAGTTTGGCGATTTATTTTTAAAATGCTCACTTAGGCGTGACTGTGATAAGCGACAGACGGGACCGGCTAGACAGCTACTCCGCCGAGTCTCGTTAATTAATTAATGATGATTATCACTGCCGCTAAATGAATTAATGAGGTGTATTACATCGCCAAAAAGACATGTTTATGTAATAATTATGTAATTGTCATCTGCAGAATAACCTAGTTGGATATCTAAACATTCTATATGGGAAATTTAAGTTGGTTTATTGAAGACTTCTTTGTGAAATTAACAATCAAAATGTTGCGAAATTACGTTGAATTATGACTATCGCCGAAAATCAGATTCCTCCAGATACGTCATAGAAGTCATCTCTTCACGGGCCACACCCCCGCAGACTTTCATTCTGGTCACCGGGGCTGAATTAGGCGTTTTTTTTCAAAAAGCCGTATATAAGTAATTTATGGACCGATTTCAGAAATTGAAAATCCAGCAATTGTCAAATTGACATCCCATTTTAATGAATCCGGACCATATGTCATTGCATCTATCTTTTAATAGAATATTGAACTTTACTGAGGAAGCATTAATCTAATGGTTTAGACCCGGCGCCTATTTTCTCAACTACTCTTCATCCCCCGGCGCTGATTTGAGACCCGGTGCTTATTTAGATGAAATACGGTAAGTCCTGGCACAGAGATGTTACACATTCAGACCTGTATCCGCCTGTATCGGAGCTGTATCCACCATTGCTCATCCAACAGAGGTCCTTCAGATTTCCTATTCTAACCTCTGTTCTACATGGCCAGAATGCCAAGGGACCAGCAAATTATCCTAGCGGGGAAAAGGGGAACCTCATAGTGTACCGTATTTCCTCTAATACACCCCGGGGTTCTATTTCATTCAGCACCCCCTTACCCCCCGGGTTCTATTAGAGACCCGGGTTGTATTGGAGGCCGGGTTATATTTTTTCAGACATGAATTGGCGTTTATAATCTTCTTGGTGTGACTTATTGGAAAGGTAAAATTAGTGATGTAGTACTACATATCTAGTGGCATTTCTGCTGAAATTCATTTGAAAAAAACATATTGTTTATAGATGGACGGGGATTACCCAAACTCCCAGTAATCCCAACATTATACAGTTACTGTGAAATGTTTTTTATCAACTTGCATTGTGAAAGGAGAATTAACTGAACAAGACGGTTATGCTGAATCTCACACGGTCACACCAATATTTCCCCTCAAAACGAGTGTAAAACTATTTTATAATGCATCACGAAGTATTAAGTTGTTACGCAAAGCAAAGGTATCCCTGCTTCTTAAACCAATGAAAACTGTTTTTATGGTCTCTGGTAATAAAATTCTAAAAGTGCCGTTGAAACTTTCAGAACTTTTTAAAAATAGTTTCTTTTATTATTGAGAATGAATGAACAGATGTTTATTAAAAATTACCAAAACCAATTACTGTCGAGCAGAATATAATTAAATTGTTTATAAATATAAACAAAAGGTAGAAAGTTGTGTCCTTTGATAAAATATATAGTTAATTTTCAGAGAGTGGCAGAATATCACACCCTTATGAATCAATTGATTTGTTATTCTAATTGGTCGCCAACTAAGTAGTTAGTAATTAGCGGGTCATTACTAGGGTCATTTGGCTACTACAAGGTGACTTGCAGTGAACGAACGCGCACCTGTCAGAAATATTACATAAGAACATCACGTCACATATTTATGTAAAACAAGATGGCTGCGCCCACAAGGTTACGTGCGTTAGTGAATGGTTTCCAGAGATATTGTGTTTCACCCCAAAGTTCTAAACATGTGGGACGGATTGAATTTAAAAATATATATAAACAGTCCGTTAGGTTCCAATCAAAACATCACGGGCATGGACAGAGATCTAACAAGCGCCATGTTATGTTTTCATCGGCATCTCTGTTTACCATCGGTTCAGCTGTACTTGGATTTGAAGGTTGGAAAGTATATGCAGCAACAAAAGAAAGGCCTGAGATCAAACCCTCAAAGACAGTAAGATATTTTTAAATTCCTCTTTTAAAACTTTTTTCTCTAAATTTTGTTTGATAAGATTATTTTCTTACACTTTCTTGAGAGAAATAAATGAAGTAAATCATGATCTGTCATTATCTGATAAATTTGTGAACGAAATTGTTGCAGCACTCTAAATTTGTGTTTTTCTTGTTGCAGATCAAGATCGATAGCGATGAGATTGGATTGAAACTGACGCTCTTTCAATATCAAACATGTCCTTTCTGTTGTAAAGTACGAGCCTATCTCGACTATCACGGTTTCTCATATGACATAGTCGAAGTCAACTCCGTTACAAGAAAACAACTCAAATGGACAGATTACAGAAAAGTGCCAATCTTAATGGTAGACGGAGTTGGTGAGAATGGTTTTCTGGTAAGTTAATTCTTTGTTCAAATTCTGCTTTCGACAAAATTTTATGAAAAGTCACCATATAAGCATTAACAGTCTGTGGATAAACACTCTTTGCATGTGTGATTAAATATTTGTGTTTGAAATTAACCCTTTAACTGCAATTCCTGATTAAACCCTTTTATTATTGAGTTGTAATTCCTGCCAATTGGTCACTCAGAATGGTTCGGCAATAATTCTGTTCAGCAGATAAAGTGTTAATTAATTGTTTCACAGCAGAATCTTTGTGACCATCCAACAAAGAAACATTTAGAAAATGTTTTAAAATGCAGCAAGGCTTAATTAAAAGGAGGGTTCTATCGGGGTATTTTTTCCAGGAGATATTCTCGTTTACACATGTATGCTATTAAAATATTATTAAAACGTCAAATTGAGAGATGAAGTTAATACTTTGATGACTTTATATTTCACATCTTGATAAAGACAAGGGCACATTTGTTGAAAAATAAAAACAATAAGAATTGAAGCCATTCATCGGCGCTTCGAGTGGAGGAAACTTCGCTACGGCCTAACAGAATATTGTTTATTAGTTTTATGATATGTTATGTGTTACTATGTGAATATTCTATCAGTGAATATGTTTTATTATTACAAAAAATAAAAATTGGATTAAATATAGCGTGTTTTCATTTCACAAAATGTCAAGAATCCAAGATGGCGATGAAGATGCTGCCGATAAATCGATGATAGAACTTTCCCTTTAAGTTTGTGATAGAGATTGGAACATGTTATACCTTGCATGGGAATTAGATCAAAAGTTAAAGCATTTTATTTATTTGCAGGAGTTACGAGATTCATGCGTCATCATCAGTTTGCTACAATCATATCTTGAAGATCCCGCCCAGTCCCTGGACAAACTACACTCGTTTTATCCATGTATAGAATCCAAAGAGGGACGCAAGACGATCTACGACTTCCCGAACAAATATTTCATCATGTACCAGGACAAAAACCTTTCCAGTACCCCAGAAGAAAGAAAGTGAGTATTCACAATTTCCATGTCATTACTTTTCGCTCTTCATTTTTTCCGCTTACAAAGTGATTGTCAGTTAGAAATTGTATTTACCTACTCTTAAAGAGCCATCACGGATGTTGATGAAAATATCAAAAAATTTCCAAAAATCCATCTCCGTGAAATAAATACACTTAATTTTTCCCTAATTTTTCCAACTTAAATAAGCCGAGAAATTGCATTAATTAGTAAAGGTGTTTTCCAGTCTAAATATAGATCCAGTCTATTATTTTCAAGCGCAAAGCATTATGGTCTAGCTCACACACAGTAAACAAAGACACGAAAGAAGAAAAAAATATGAGCAATGAAAGATATCGAAATATATTTTCTTTTGGCCGTGATTTATTTACTATTTCATTTAATTATGTATTTGCTACAGATATTGGAATAATTGTTTTACCCAATTAGGTATTTTTCTTGAATTTTATAATTAATGAGAGTAAAACTTTGTCATAATTTGCTGGTCTTATCTCAATAAAAAGAACATTAAACAGGAAATAATTTGTATATTCTCTGGACATTTAGAAACATTGTTTGTAAAGCAATCGTCACATTCAGTAATGTGTGACAAGGGTAATTTGCAAGAGACACATGCAGCACGTGCAGCATATGGGTTGTTATGGCGACTTGCGCTCGAGACGAGCCTTCACGCTTCGGAAGCGCTTGCTGTTTGTGTAGTACGTATTACACAAAAAAGGGGATTCTGTTGATATACGTCAGATACCCTTAGCGCGCGCTAGTCGAAGTGGTACTTCTCTTTGAAACCAAATTGCAATACATTGTCGTGATATGAAAATTATTTAACATATGCCATGTTGTAGATAAAAGATTTCTCTGGCGAATGACGTTATAAGTATATTTTCCAAAAAATTTAAATACTAACATCCGTGATGGCTCTTTAACTAAAGGTAAAGTCCAAAAGCTAATAAGAGTACAGTGATATAGATTTTTTCTGACAATAAAAAAAAACAAAAAACAAGACTCAATATTTATTTCCTGTCAATGTGTTATGTTGTTCTTGCAGAGACGAGAGGAAATGGCGGGCATGGGCAGATCACACAATGGTCCACATGCTGTCTCCGAATGTCTACCGATCTCCCTCCGAGGCTCTTCAAGCATTCAATTACTTCTCAGTGGTAGGCGAGTGGGAGAGGAACTTCTCTACCATGGAGAGGTTGATGGTGATATACGTCGGGTCAGCTGTCATGTACGTCATCGGCAAACTGCTGAAGAAGAGGTGGGTCGACCTGGGTCTCTTTCAACCTACCTTCTTAGCCGCTATTCTACAAAATTTTCACCGCTCAGAGAAAGTGGTTAAAAGGGGGGCGGGATAGTGCAGTGGTTAGCCCGGTCGGCTTTGGATCAAGAGGTCCCGAGTTCGAATCCCGCCAGGAGCACGGCAACTTTGTCTGTATTAGAGAACTGTCCTACACGCAGTAAGGTTTGGGTGCAATGCTAAACTGAATTTCAGCATAGTACCACCCATGGTTCGCTAGTTCCAGCCAATGCTTGCAGGTTTCACCACAATGCATAGCCACATGGCGTTGCAGGCTTTCTCCCTGGCATAATACTAGCAGCCGTGATATAAGTGAAATACTCTTGAAAGCGGCGTTAAACCCAACTCACCTCACCTCACCTTAGCCTTACATCAAACACATAATAGGCAGTAGGTTGTCAAAACCCTCTGAGTCGTATAATACTGAACTGTTTAAATGGCATTATAGAAGTTGTGGCTATTTCACTGGTTTAATAGCAGATTCATGAAATGACACATAATATAAAGTTGAATATCCTTAAAATCTTGTATAATCTTTATGTATAATCTTGTACTTTATAGTATAATACCAATGTCAAACTATAATTAAAACCTTTGTTCTCCCCAAATGAAGGTATAGATTAAAATTTGGTGTGTCCTAAGAACAAAGAGGTGTACAGTCAGGCCTCGATAATCCGAACGCTTCCGTTTTTCATCCAAAACGTTCGGATAGTGAAATGTTCGGATTACTGAGTACTGAAATCTACTAAAGAGATTAGTTTGGTTACATCTTCCTACCGTTGAGAAACTGTGAGATTCGGATTATCGGTGGCCGGATTATCGCGGCTTGACTGTAGTTAGAAATTCTTTGATTATCTATAGTATACTTCCACATCTAAACTGCGGCTAAAAGCTTAATTTGGAATTATATTATATTCACCTCATTCCGTGCCAGCTCATGAATGTTTGATCAAGAGACACTAAAATGTCCAAAATATTTAAATAATAGTTTCTTTCTTTTCAAGGCATCGTCTGAAAGATGATGTACGAGAATCCCTGTACGAAAGTTGCAATGAATGGACCAAAGCATTAGGGAAGAAGAAGTTTATGGGCGGGGATATCCCAAATCTAGCTGATCTGGTAAGTAAAGAAACATCTCGTCCAAAAACAGAATTTTTTACCGTATGTTAAGATTTAGGTAAACTTGAGGTCCCCTTTATCTATGATAAATATCACTTATTTCTGACCACACTGAGCTTTGATAGATGAACTTTTAGAGGCCTATCAAACAACCATTAAGTGCAAAAATTCTTATCGTACACAAAAAACGTCTACAAGAACCAAGTCTTTTCTTATTTAGGTGTACCAGTAACAATGCAGGTGATATTTCTTTCTCAAAACTATGTAGATTTTAGACCTAATATGTCCAAAATCAACTCATCTCAATACGTTTCTCGCAGCTTGTGGCTGCAAGTCTGCCAAGCGGTGTTTAACAATAACTCACTCACTACATTTAATGAGTTTGATATTTCAAATTTCAAATATTTCAAATGAACTATTATTGTTCTGCCCCCAGGCTGTGTATGGAGTGTTGAGCTCTATAGAAGGCTGTGACGCGTTTCAGGACATGTTGCTCAACACCAAGATCGGACCCTGGTACCATCGGACAAAAGTCGCCGCCACCAGCCATAACGGTTCTAGTCTCCATACCAAGAAGTGATGATGGTTGAATATTAGTTAATTTGTAAAATATGTTAGTGTTCACAAAGCTGCTTTAACCCATGTCCTGCTGAATGACTTAGTCCCTGAATTACTGAAGTACCGGGTAATAACCAGAACACCAATATGTCTTCTAGCTTCTGTAGAGGCCTGTAGAGATTAAAGGAAGAACTGGATATTTTGGTGACCGGAATTAAGCTGAGGTACAAGGTAATAAATGGTCACTATGATTAATTTTGAGCTACAGCACATTCAGTGGTAGGGTGTGGGTTCGGAAAAAAAATTGCTGAAAATTAACAATGTAACACAAAAAGGTCATTAACAGATCTGGAGTCAAACATGAGCTGAAGATAATTATTACTCACTGAAGATATTGTTGTTTGATAAAGTAAAAGTATGAAAGTGTTGTGTATTCCCTGAATAGTGAGAATGATTCTGCACCAGCTGGTAGGAGGTTAAATGTAAACTAGTGATCTGTGGCACAGTGATTTAGTTGTTTGATAAATACCAACCCTAGAGTGGGGTCTTAAAGGGAAAGTTCTATCACCGATCTATCGGCTGCATCCGCCATATTGGAATTTTGGCATTACGTGAAATGAAAACACGCTATATTTAATCCAATATTACACTTTCTAAAGAATAAAACATATACAATGATAGAAAATTCACATAGTAACAGATAACACATGATAAAACTTATAAATAGTATGCTGAAATTTTCCCCACTCGCAGCGCCGATGAATGGCTTCAGTTCTCATCGTTTTTATTTTTCAACAAGTGTGCGCTTGCCTTTACCAATTTGTAAAATATAAAGCCATCAGACTATTACCTTCATTAGTGTCTTTCAATTTGATTATGTTTTAAGCATGTATTAATAATGTATATATGTGTAAACAGGAAAATGCTCTCGAATTTCGAATTTTTTTTTTCTAAAAAAATACCCCGATAGAACCCTCCTTTTAAAGACTTCTATTAAACATGGGCTACTTCTATGAAGGGTTGTAAAGCTGAGTAAAGCTGAGATGCTTTATTTGTATTGAATGTATTGTATGAAAGAACAATGAATAATGTCTCACTTTATAAATGCCCTTCAAAAACTTGTCTCACTTGTTGTTTAGTGCAACAGTACCGATGAGTGATAATTTGTATTCCCCAAGTGACCAAAAGGTTTGTGTAACTAAGACATCCTTGTTTTTGCATCTAGAAGTTGGTGTGATGAAGAAGACAAATATTTTATGGATGATCAACTTCTTTATTGACTACAGCGACGTTTCGGTATAGATCCTCATATGATATGCCATCCTCGGTTACCCAGGGTTTTATATATGCTCCTTTGCTCTCCACTATATCACCCATGGGAAACCTTATCAGGAAAATCTGTACTCAAATTACCCGCCCTTGGCCGGCGTGACGACGTCAGTAACCAAAGAAAATGCTCAATAAGATAAGACAGAAATGGTCAAGGGAGATAAGCGGTGACGGATGGCTAACAAAATGATCTTGCGTGCTTTGCAACGAAGTGATATGAATTGTCATTGGTTCTCAGGTCCAAGCTGCATAGCAGTTTGATTGGCTCACGCCGGCCAAGGGCGGGTAATTTGAGTACAGATTTACCATGGGTAACCGAGGATGATGATATGCTTGATAATGGTATAAGGATCTATACCGAAACGTCGCTATTGTTAATAAAGAAGTTGATCATCCATAAAATATTTGTCTTCTTCTGTTATCCACACATACATTTCTTCCCACAATACCCTGAATCTTTGTTCATATTATCCAATGAGGTTATTACATTGAGGTCATCTGTATTTTCTTTACTTATACATGTTTATTTCATCTAGTGAAGTAGAAGTTTATATTTTCACGAGTGGCGCAGCTACAGGCGAAAATATTTAACTTTTACCTTACAAGATGAGATAATCTCTGTCAAGAATTCACGGATATTCTATTTATTATATGATGTTATCCTTATAATTCCACCACAACAGGGACGTTTACATGTTGAGGGGCCGCAAGGAACAGCCTGTCACCACAGTAACAATGTGACGACGTCATAAGATAATTTATTACATTTAATGACATCAAATTACTAGTATATCATCATACCTTCACTGTAGCTTGATAGACAGTTTATTTCAGTGATAAATCCCATTACTCGCCCGTGTAAGATACTGCAGTGAAATATTTATACGGCAATATTAAACTAGTGTAATACCGCCGCACGTATGACGTCACAATATTTTGCGGTTATGACGTCACAATGGGAGTAACATCACAATGGTATCCGACTTGCGGGAATCATGGTTTCAGAGCCATGTCGGCTTTTTCGCTGGATAATAGGTGGGCGAGTAATAAACAGAATACTAAACTATTTTTATTAAACTCTTGAATGATTTGGTATCAAACTCGCTTTCGCTCGTTATACAAAATAATTAACTCTTTTAATAAAAATGGTATTAAATAGAAGGTCGTTTAGTATCCTCTATGTATTTCATTGCTCTTTATATTATAAAATGTTTCTGACGGAGCTGTGTATCATATATTGGTCAGGTTTGCTTGTTAAAGATTAAACGCAATTTTGAAATTGTTGCAGATGGCGACAGGTCTTTGAAGAAGTAAAAAAACTCAATATTTATATTCTGGAGCAATATCGCCGCTAATGGCTGCGATACTGCCGAAGCGACATAAAACAATAACCCACTCTGGAGCAATGTTGTCACATTGAAGCTGATTTGATGATGCAATCTAGTGTTGAAATATACATGTATCAAACTCTGCTGTGTAGTATGAAGTGTTTGCATAGTTTTCTGTATGTATTTGATAGTGAAGTATGTTGTACTTTATAATAATGTTTTCAGACAACAAACAACCAACATGAATAGTTATACAGGAGATACCAAGCTGAAAAGTCTTTTTGAACCTTTACACCAACCCCCAGCCTTCTTGTCCAAACATTTCCTTTACATGTCTATATTATCCCTGATATATACTTCTCACAATTACTAAAGATCCCAAAAATTATTAACTTTATGTAAACATAGAATTTTGATATGATTTAATTTTCAGTAAAGAAAAAGAATGCACATTATCATCTATTTATGTGTTAAGCTATAAATATCAAGTCATAAAAATGGTTTTAATGGCACCGATTTACTAATTCTCAAATCATGGAATTCACTGAACATTTTCAACACACAAAGTACATTGTGGCACCTGTGACCCATGTTACCTTTTAACGTAGTGTTTAAATAAACTTTTACGTCAAGTACCGGTAATTCAGTTTTTAATCAACAATTTGAACCCTAACAAATTGTGAGAAGTATATTTAACTCTTGATCAGTGAGATTTGCAAGTATAACTACATTTTCCATTACCACAATTTATTTCATCTTACTATCATTACTTTATTTATGGTTGACAAATTAACTTGTGATGTTATCAAAAGGATAAAGAGACTAACCTGTGAATGTTTGTACAAAAGTTGCGCATGTGTGATTAAAGACTTTATAACAAGATGTTTTTGTTGAACATTGATACCCCTGATATAACATGATAAAAATATCAAAGTAAGTAAGTAGTATATAATGACCCGGTGCCTGGCATATAAAGTTTCGAGGGTGTCAGTTTATTGCCATAACGCGAGGCAATCGGGTCATTATTTGCCTTACAATCCCTTGGAGCAATCTATTGTTAAAATAAATAAATTTTATATATGCCTTATATGGGGATACTTTGATTGTTTGTGACTTTACCAAACAAATCTATGAGATACCTACAATACATCGCCTGAAGGAAACTAAATTCTTCATTCCTTATAAAAGTAGACATAAATTTGTATAAATAAATATATATTTAAAATCAATGTCACTTAAAGAGCCATCAAGGATGTTGATGAACATATCAAAATTTTTCCAAAAATCTATCTCCGTGAAATAAATACACTTAATTTTTCCCTAATATTTCAAACTTAAAAGCCGTAGAAATACCGTTTGAGCACTTTATGCAAATGAGTGGGACTTTCTTACATGTAAACTGCTTTATTCTGTTGATATCATTGCATATATGAGTTTGAAAAGTGTTCGAAGTATTGTTTTGACTGGGGTCTGTGTATCAAATTGGAAGGCATTGAATGTAATAGATCATGAGATTCTGTGTTAATGAAAAAAGTTCTCAACATGTTTGGGTGACCTTGAAAATAAGGTCATGGTCACCAAAGTCCATTGACATGAGTAATCTGCTTAATTTGTCACCACAGTAATCAGTTCAACAGTTCATGAGATTATAAGGATAACCCATGATACCGAGGATTTGGACCCTGATAGGAAGGAAAAACCAGAGGATGTTTTTCCTGACTATCAGGGTCTACAACCTTACCATATCTGAGGTAGAATGGGTTATCTATATTATCAACCGTTTTTAAGTGTAAAACAGGCTTTTTACCTGTTATCGCATTATATTGAGGATCCCTGGCGTTATATTGAGGATCCATGGGTGATGTCAGCCTGTTAACAGTCGCGCTATATGAGTTTCTTTTGTACAGTGAAATTTCGTCTGCCCCCTTAGCGCAGTAGTCTTAGGCGTAGACTCAGTAACTACAGGTGATAGTGGATACGGGTTCGAGACGCACTTTCTGTGCATATTCTGTCGTAAATTTAATAAATTTTTCAAAATTAGTCTAAGTTAATTTCTTCAGATCTTTACTTTCAAGCCGTCATCTTAACAAATATATCAGGGTTTACAATCATTATAATTCCTTATAACAGGGTTTACAACTGTCTGTGTAAACCCTCCTGGAGGGAATTACAATGTTGTAAGTCTCTCGTACCGGGTGATGCGGTTTAGAAAGGTCGTTTCAAGTATCACGTTATATGGCTGGTAGGTTGATAAACTGGGTTAACATGGAGGACGGATGCCGCTGAATACATAGTAAACCCTTCCGCAGTGGAAACAACTAATAAAAGACATCCTTCTAGTGCTTTTCAAATCTTTTAGTTTAAAAGCTTTGAAACTTATCTGGTGTCAGCAGATGGTCCAAACACATCTTTGTACCCTTTCTCCTCCCAATTTAATGCTTGAGCCACTTTCTCTGAGCAGTGAAAATTTTGCAGAATAGCGTCCAAATCCATCAAAAATATTTATGATATGACTCAGAGATATGTGCACATCTAACATAAGGAATTTTGATGCTATGACTGCAAGGAACACGTCTGCTTCTTCAATCAAGTTAGATCAACACGTCTGCTTCTTCAATCAAGTTAGATCAACTCGTCTGCTTCTTCAATCAAGTTAGATCAACTCGTCTGCTTCTTCAATCAAGTTAGATCAACTCGTCTGCTTCTTCAATCAAGTTAGATCAACTCGTCTGCTTCTTCAATCAAGTTAGATCAACACGTCTGCTTCTTCAATCAAGTTAGATCAACTCGTCTGCTTCTTCAATCAAGTTAGATCAACTCGTCTGCTTCTTCAATCAAGTTAGATCAACTCGTCTGCTTCTTCAAGAACATCAAGAACAACAAAGAAAGGATAACACAATCACTCATTATATATATCATGATTTATTGTGTCTGAGACGACTTCGGTGAGCAATGGACATGAGTGTACAAGTGAAGTAGTATGGAGGATGACGGGACTCGTTCTGTGCAAGCATTCCCAGCTGAGAGTACGTGCCGTACTGGCCTCGTCATACGTAGCTAACATCCGAGACCAAACTGCTTTGACATTTTATCAAAATTCATACAAAGGTAAAAGGTTAACATGCCTCTTAGATCATGAACGATACTCGTTAAGATCAAATCTACATTTAAGAAAAGATTCAGTTATAACTGACACATTGAGTTAAGACGAACAAAGCAAGGTTTATACCCTGCTACTTGAGTAACCAGATTCTTCCCTTTCTGTAGTTTGATGCCTTTCCCACATCACACATTGGACTATCTCAAATATTGATAGACCATTCCGGATTTAAAATTCCCATGGGAATTGAAATAACAATGATCATCAACTGAACAGTTTACAAACATACAACTTCAAAATTGAAAAACCCACTATAACCTAGCTTGTGCAAGTCTAAAATACTGACTGTTCTCACTAAGAAATATTACTTATACAATGAATTTTCCTAAACATTTATAAACAGAAATAGAAAGGCATCAAACTACAAAAGTGCACAACTGATTAGCAGTGTTTACCATGCTGGGGAGTTGGTAAAAGACAAACCTGCCTTAACATCAACATGAAAATGTATTAATAAAGGTTTTGTTTCATCAGAAACTACAGGTAAATTCTGTACCTTACTATATCAGATAAATGACCCAAGGCAAAAGTTGAAAGAGTCTATTCCCAGTTTCAGTTTTGGGTTGAATGTTGCTTTTAAGAAATTATTTACTTTATTTAAGGTTACATTGTTTTTCAGACATATAACTCTCTATGCAGCTATTGGCTATACTTGATTCATTTACCGACCATACGGCTGGCATACTCCTGGAATAGGCTCAAGTTGAATCAAATCATCGAAGATGTCATCATTACAACTGGCTTCAAGAAACATTTATGATACAAATATTTTTAACGAAATATGGACTAACACATGCATTGTTTTATAGAATCAGTATTATTTTCAAATAAAACAGTTAGCTATCTAATTGTCAAAAATCACATTGTGGCCGCCATTTCAAACCAGAACATTTGGAGTAAGCTGCATTAAACTCCGGGTTCCAATAAATGCATATGGTAGCCCATTTATACTGCTTCCCAAATCAAGCATAGCCACTGTCTGAAGACAAAAAGCTTCAGGGACAGGTAATTTCAAGAGTTATCTGCCCTTTGGTTACATAATGACCGACATTTATGTTAATTTTTGAAAACCAAATCAACTCTCAAAAGGTAAAATTACTGCCTTGATAGTTCGGAGTCAAAGAAATATTTAAATAGTCTTAAATTGAGGATGTTACCTATACCAAGAGATGAAACACTTAACGGATATTGCACTATGTTTGTATAAAGTAAAGTTCCCATATGAATATTTGAAAGAAATCGTATGTATGATTTGGGATAAAACATAATTAATTTTATATAAACTGCATTTCTTAAAATCTGTAACATGAAGGAACACAATTTTAAATCCATATTTTCTTGACATAAATGCTATTTCTTCAATAACAGATCTGTACAGGGGTTTTCATAATACTGAATTCTCGCTGTGAACAAAGAAATAAAATGATATGTCACTTTTTACAAAAACACAACCAACGTAAAATCATTTTGATTTTCAATACAGAAGTAAATAAGCATTTAAATTGCCCATAGTAAGGGCTCTACCAATAAAATCTAAGGCCCTAATAAGGGTGAAGCATTTTAAAGTAAAATTTAAGCATGTTTTGGTAAGTAAAGGCATATATACTAGTTTGGGCACAGATAAAATACAAATGAAATTTAAGAATTACCCTGCTTATCATTTCATCATAAATTCAGCAACACACAAGTATGAAAGAAGACAAATTAAGTAGAATATTCAGAGAATAAAGTTGAATACTCAAGATTTTCTTAATGCCCACAAATAACATGCAATATAATATTTATAATGATACTACCCACAATTTGCTAGGGATCATGCCAAGTCACAAAGTAAACCAAGAACTGTTATAAGAAGCTGCCGTAATATAACTAGACGGTTGGTTAAATGGCAACTTACACATGTTAAACACAATCATATAAACATTTTACCGACACCGAAACCAATTTCAGAAATGAGTTGCAGTTATGAAAAACATTTGAAACGTTTCTTGAGTCGAGTACTTTCTTCAAATTAACTTAAAAGTAAATTCTGAAGGTGTAAAACAGTCTAAAGCAGGTTTCTGGGATTGCTTAACATCAGAGTCGACTTCTGAAAAGCAACTGATAAATTTTCAAGGATCTAAAAAATATTTCCACCAAGACAATGAAAACACTTATAAAAGAATGGTTTAGGATTAAACTGATGCAACACTATGCCGACATTTTGATAAAGGTTATCAATAAATATTAAGATCGAATGAATCTAACTTCATTTTCAAAGTTATTTCGAGCGAGTGGCTTGATCCTCAGCAAGTTGTGGATAGTACAATGTATATGCAATAAGCTAGTTTTGATCACAAACATCTGTTTTAAAAAGTATATAACAAAGAAGAACCATGCATAAAACAACTACACTAAAACAACGGTAAATTCTAGAATGTTTATCAAAACCTAAACCTTCTTTATAAAATTGATCTGTAATATCATGTATCACAAGAACTATCTTTGATCAAGAGTAAATCTATTGAACTATCACAAAACATTGGATAGTGGATTTTTACCGATTCTCTTCTCGAGTCAAGTCACAGAGAAACACAAACCGCGTCTTTGGCTCTAACCTTAGTCCTAGCAGCTGTACATATTATACATCTAAATATACACACAGGGAGGCGTCCCCAACTCTCACGGTATATGCTTATTGTCCGACTTTATCCAGATGTACATGGGCAGAAAGAGCTGGAAACAATGGAATTTTGATTGATTCTCTTATATCACAGTTTCTGGTTTCATTACACATATACCATCCTCGGTTACCCAGGGTTTTCTATATGTTCCGTTAGTCTCCACTATATCACCCATGGGAAATTTCATCAGAGAAATCTGTACTCAAATTACCCGCCCTTATAGTTGATTTATATTGGAAACGCATTCTGCCCAAATACAGTCCTGTTCATTCAGAACAGACCACAAGCATATACCAAGATGTTAGCAATGCCTGTTGTAGAAGATAAATCTGTACACAATATTAGAAAGTAAGATGGCTGTTGATGTACATGCTGAATGCAATGACTAGAATGAGCAGATAGAGTAGTATCACATGCTTCAACACGTACATCTCGTCTATATACAGCTCCCGCAGGATGCTACAGCTCGACTAGCTACACTAGGGTATATCTACATCTCAATAACTACCTACATTGCAGGCATATTACTGGAACAGGGGCAAAGACAGCGTATGAAACCATTTTGTGAGTGAGTGAGTTATTGTTTAACGACGCTTATGCAGTACTGCAGCCATTAGCGGCGAAAAACCATTTGTATTCAGTTGCTTGTGGTTAGAAAATGAAAGCATGAAGCAATTTTAACAACCAGACTTCAACAACTTCAATCTCAGTTAATAAAGGTGAGGAGAGGTGATTTTGGGTTTAATGCCGTTTTCAAGATTAATAGAGGATATTTGGCTTTTCTTAACAAATACTATGTTTATCTCATCGAGTGAGGTAGAAAGTTTATATTATCACGAGTGGCGCAGCCAGGAGTGATATTATTTAAAGTTTCTACCTCACGAAATTTTTTCTATTTATTATATGACCAAATCCATGCATATTCACCGAAATCGACTTGCATTTACATTAAGTCGGCTCCAGAATGAGCCTGTCGCCTCAGCAACAATGTCACGTCATGAACATGTCTTGACGTCGGAGCATTGTTTTATGACGTCAGGTCATTGTTATATCAGTCACTAGTGACTGATAACACGTTCCATTGTTATTTTCACTAGTGACTGATAACACAGTTTATTTTCATTGATAGATCCCGGTATTTCACCTGCAATCATATAATAATTTCACTTACATCATGGCTGCTAGTATTATTGCAGAGAGAAAACCCGCAACACTATGTAGATATGCGGTGGCTTAGGCAGTTATTCTGCATACTAGCTTAACGAAGTAAGAACCAGGATTAAGACATTAAAACTTGCACTGATGACAAACTTTAAAAGATTGTAAATATGTTAACTTTTTTTTATTTTGATTATTCAACTCTGATACTATCTGTTCAAATACCTGTAGGTATTTCAAACAAACTACCTCAAATGGAATTTTATCTCTCATATTGTATATACAGATTTTTATCAAGACTGTCGTCAAATTTGTGTTTAAATCATTTGTTTAACCAAAATGAAGTGAATGTTTACATTTTAAATTTGTTAATGAAATTAAGCCATGGTTTTGTTAGTAACTCTTTCTTTCTGCACCTTATTTTCAACAAATGTACAAACTAATATCTTCACTATTTGCTCGTAGTGTTTAGTTGATGAAATTCAAAATTCAAGCAAGCTGTGTGAGCCATATTTTTTTGCCACTGACCGTATCTTAAACCATCCTTTTTTTGTTTAACCCAATGGAGCCGCTTATAGATTTGTTAATGAAATTCAGACGTGGTTTCGTTAGTAACTGTTTGTTTATACACCTTATTTTCAACTTCACAAGAAATTTCCAGGAACTTGCTGTTGGGCAGTAAGCCATTACAATGTTATCAATCTACAACTCTACAAACATCATATGAAACATAAATATAATATTTATCGATAAATCTCTTTTGTCAAAAGCTGAAATTAATTACTGGCACATAATTCAATCCACTGCCTTTGCCTCGCTTCCAGAAATACTCACCGCAAATATTTCAATGCATAAATACTGCCTCTACAACGGTTATTATGCATAATTTCTCATCTACAAGCTGTCGTATGTACACAAGCACAAACTCTGTCAAAGCAAGGTTCATAGCGGAACATGGTTGAGCCGTAATAATAAAATCAAGTGAATATATAAACACTCATACATAAAGGTTGTATTAAATCGTTCTCAACACAAAGTTCAACAAATCTTTTCTCAAGTCAACAACATTTAACAACTGACTTGATCGGGAATTACGGTGCCGACGATGAAACAACAAATGTTCTTCGATGAGATATTTGATATTGACATACCAAGCGGTCAACAAAAAGAAAAACAAATCTTCAATCTGAGAATTAAAACAAGGAAATCATAACATTTCAGCAAATTCATAAATTATGTCAAACTTCCTCACCAATGACACACTTACCAGGCATTTTTTCATACAAATTACTGCTGATGCGGCACCTTTGATTTTTGTCATAATTATCATTATGCATGATTTTAAGCAATTAATCAAAAGTTTTTCAATAATTCAAAGACAGTTTTGGGGACGCTACTTTAAATTGTGACCTTAATTTCATAAGATTTCGCATCCCTAAAACTCATCTGTTTTAAAAAATTGGAAAACTGCCACATCAGCATTTCTCTCTCATTCAATCCATAGGCACAAATCAAAACATACTGTACAACAAACATTGGGAATTGTATCTGCATTGAACTGCATTAAATGACAACATAATATATTCATACACAATCATCAAACATAGCAACTCATATTTCTGCATCATAGTCAATAAATTGTAACCTCTATAGATGAATCTGCTGCAAGGGGTATAGATACAGTCTGATTAAAACCGACGGTATTTCGCGGAAAAAATTTGCAAAATAGTGCAACTACCGGGATACGAACTCATATCGTTCGGGGGTTTCCATGCCAAACCGTCTGGAAACAGCCCGTTGACTCCCATGTTCTGACGCAATTCAGTAAACCAATCACAAGACGCCCAACAAAAGCTTTCGGTGCGAGAAGCTAGGGGCAGATAACTCCAAACAGCTATCATTTTGTCTGTTCTGAATGCTTTCAAAACAGCGACCGTTTAAAAACTATGATGTGATTGGTCAAATATTTGTCTGGGCTTTGGCTGTCCTAAACTGGTTCGGAACAAAAGCCTATACGGGATGTTTTCAGACCTTGTGGCGAGGAATCTACAGAGCCTGTTCGTATCTCGGTAGATATATTATTTTGCAAATTTTATCCCTCAGAACAAGGTCGATTTTAATCAGACTGGGTATAGATATTGCTCAGCACGACAGCAACGAACAATCTGGTGGATTTCCTACAAAAGCTTTTTCATGAAGTGTTTAACTGTCTATAAGCTGGATTGATTATTGACAAACTATTCATTAGTGGCAAATTTACAGGAAGCCACTCAAGGAAGATTCTGGTTTGGCTGATGGCAAGCATTCTCATGCACCTGCACCAGCAGGAAAAGGAGTAGCAAATGATGCTTGCATAAAAAATTGAAAAAAATATACTTGATTTAAGTATCTGGCAGAATAGAAATATTTATCAGAATTTTTGGTAAATATTTTCTTATCAAGCAACTGTATCTCATTAGCATGAAGCTTAAAATAAAAAAAGCAATATTGATTGCTATCTAAATCAAAGAGCTCGCTTCATAACAGTGTTATCTGCACCGTAATGTCGCATTTCATCTAAGTAGTCAACTATCAAAGTTGTTCTCCATCAAATGTCAGAATGTTAATTCAACAATGCATACTTATGAGATAGTTTCCCTAAGCTTACTGACAGCTGATGTATTTTCAATGTTGAATACTGTAAATATTAGCACTATGAGCACAAAACAAGCCACTTTCAGAGGACACACACAATATATACATACATCTTGTTAGGGGTGTGAGATTGCAACCCTCTAAAGTGGAAACATTTCTCAATACATAGTAAATGTCATAAATTACTGACAAATATGAAAGCTGCAAGTTTGGATTCTTCTCCCAAGTAAGAACTGTTCCATACATTCAGATCACGCGACAATGAATGATTATTCCTTGCCATGTCTGTTCAGCTGATCCTGAAACGTCACCATAATTGTGCCTGGTACCGTTTTCTTGATACAACTATGACAGAATTCCATCTCTCATAAATTATAGAAACCTTGTCTTTTCACCATATTTTGTCACAGCTTATCTGCTTTTCCAAGAGAAAAACCATTGCATTTAGGGTTTAACCGTTGAGTACGTCCCACAAACAAACCAACAATCACTCCAGCAAATGAAAACTCTCCCTCGTCTTTCACAATCGCCGAGAGCAATTTGCAAACTCCACAACAGCATTCATAACTCAACACGACGAAGCACTCAATCTCCGCCTCGCCTTAGTTGCAACAATAGGCGGCGCAATCCGCATGGTCAACGCAGAACCTAGACACAGTTTAGAGGGGACAGCACTCCCACCTGGTAGCTGAACAAGCACAGTGCCGACCGCCGCCACACCATCGTCCGTGGGTTCGATTGCTATAGGAACAATGTTTAATCTGTCGTCTTTAGGGGTGGGAATATGCAAGGGGCTCTCGACCTGGTGTATATTTCGGGGAGTTTTCGTTGCACGAGTTCTTTTAGGCATCACAGCTGGCAAAATAAAAGGATGTTCATGTTCCACCAGAATTAGAACCTTGGCAAACGGTCGGGAGGCCATACATTCCATCTCTCTTGCTCGTAGTTGGCGCGTACGGCGAGCGTCGAAGGCTTGCTTCATCTTCCACAACATGACGCACATGGCCAGGAAGAGGAAGAAGCAAGAGAAGAAGACGGAGAAGAAGACAAAGAGATCAATGTGAGGTTGATCCTGGCGGAAATACAGACTCCCGTAAGTGACGTTGTGTAGGCCGTCCCCCTGGCTCTTCAGGATCAGGTAGAAGCGAGATGTCCGCAGTTCGTGATTGTCTCTAGGTAGGGTTATAATGAGTCGGAACTGTACATCGTGAACAAGCAGAATGGTGTTCTGTCGGTAGATGGTGATGAATGTATTGAGATCGTTGGCTTTCCTTTCATCCATTTCAAAGTCTTGAGATTCAGGGTGGGCAGGACGGAATGATCGCTTGTAGCGCTCTGTGATGTTTTCTAGGGCGTGTTTGTACAATGGGTCGACTTCAACTGAGTGGATTCCTGTTCCCTTCCCGACAATAACACGGAAAGTGTTCTCCTTGTTTGAGAAATATACATCAACCCCTGCAAAGAAACGAATTCATACAAGTGAACTGAATATTGTGATGAGAAACATTTAGAAAATATTGGTATTATTTGGAGAATTGAGTTATAGATTTCTGGGAATGTGTATGTGTATGATGATCTCTTTGTTGTAATTTGTCAACTTGAAATTGATCGATTTCTATTTTTGTATTGCAGGTCATCAAGATCCCCCATATTCGTTCTCATTCAAGCAGTTAAATAACCGTGTCCCAAATGTCCTAATCTAAGACCACATCAAAGTTGGTTATCCTTCAACAGTTTCTGAGAAAAGCTGTCCCATTTATCTCGGACGGGTGAATAAACGAAGCTCAAACCTATCCCCCTTCAAATTTATTGCGGGGTTAATGACATACTTTACAAGTAGCTCCCCCAATAAAGAGGTAACTATCGTGCCACAAGAACTCTTCGCTCTCAGCAACAACACCTATTTTCTGTCCCAAGGATAAACTCTTCTACTTTTGGCAAGAGAACTTTCAAGTTTGCTGCAGCTGAGAAATGGAACGCTCTGCCCCTCGAACTCAAACTAGCCCCTTCCGTTCAATCTTTCAAGACCAATCTCAAAACCCTTCTATTTTCCCAAACCTACAATTAAGCTATCATATGCGTACAGAGCCTACTTCGGTGTGAATTGCTGCGCGTTACAAGTGCATGTATTATTTATTATTATTATTATACGGCTACTTACCGCCCATTGTGACATCTATAGTTATGCGTATATTGACGTTGAGGTATTTGGGCTGGACAACAAAGAAGACAGTTCGTCCCTGTCCGAGAGCAATGGGTTCCCTGTTGCAGTTGTTCTGAGTCTCGGGGTCGAAACAGTATTCCTTGTCGACAGTCATCTGGCGGTAACACTGGTGGTTGTTGGTTGGGGTTCCCATGAAGTACTCCTTGCATTCAGAACACTGTGGCAAGAAGGGAGTTATTGTTTAACACTGCTTGGGCAGTAGCACAGCTATTAGAGGCGTGAAAGAATAGACGTTTGAGAACACTGAGACTAGAAATAGGAGTTTGAGTGAATGAGTGAATTATTGCTTAACGTCGCTTTGGCAGTATTGCAGCCATTAGCGGAGAGTAGGAGTTAAAGAGCAAGTTTGGAATCAAAGATGTCACACTTCTGAGATGTTTGAGGACTATAAGGAAGGGAAACATATCTCAAGTTAGAAAGACCAAGGTGACGGTTTGTCTAGGAGTCTCAACATGTTCTTGGACAACAAACATTGCTTCTGCTACTGATACAACCTTCACAAAGCAATTTTCATTCGATCAAACATTTCACCAGTAAAACTATGCCTTCCTAATGCAGTAATTATGAAGGTATCCCTATCATTGCTCCTTGGCCAAAAATAATAAAATATGTTATCTTTGTTATTAGGATCATGTCATCCGAAAAATTATTAATAATTTAATTTTATATTTGCTGTTTTGTTAATAATCTGGAAAAAACATATCGTATGTCCTTCATAAAGAAACCAATCACCTTTTTCTTATAATATAACTTATTCCAGAAATTCACTCAGCATGAAGATATGGGATGAAAGTTAACCTTTAACTTTCTGATATAGAAGACTCTGGGTATGACTGCAAATAGCTCATGGCCAAACCAAAATATTCCCTTTATAACATCAATAATATTGATTTTATATGTCACACTCATTGTTTTTGTTTTTCAACAAATTTGCCCCTGTCTTTATCAAGTTGTGAAATATAAATACATCAAAATATTTTGTGTTGTTATCATGTATTAGTAGCTTATTTGTGTAAACGGGGTTATCCTCTCGAATTTCGTTTCCACAAAAAATACCCCGATAGAACCCTCCTTTTAAGGACTTTCAATGCCGCTTCTTTGCGATAAGTGCGCCCATTTAGGACCATACTTCCCATGTTCACGTACCCAACCAGCCGGGTGGAGAGTGCAATATGGATAAATTGCCACAACACAGAGATTTGAACAGGAGCCTTTGGCTTGAGAAGCCAGCATGCTAACCACTAACACCACTGGGCCCCACTTCATTAAACAGTTCTGGATTAAAGCATTTGAATCTAGCTTAGCATCAAGATAGTCATAAGCAAATAAATCTATTGTATTTACAACAGTGCTATTAAAATCTAGGCCCTGGTTCCGGAGTCATGAAATGAATGCACAAATTGATTGCACCTGTATTAGGTTAATTAGTAGAGCTTCTCACCTGTCTCTTCCAGCCTATCAAAATCTAGGCCCTGATTCCTGAGTCAAGAAACGAACGCACAAATTGATTCCACCTGTATTAGGTTAATTAGTAGAGCTTCTCAAGAAACGAACGCACAAATTGATTCTCACCTGTCTCTTCCAGCACGGTTCGGATCCCTTCTCACACTTACTCTCCGTGTTGTTCTGACACAGACAGTTCTCTCCAGTCTGCTTCTGACAGAAGTTGCTGTGTCCGTTACACTGGCATCTGGAACAAACACGAAGCATAATGCATTATCTTTATATCATTCAGAAATGTGGGATTTGTATAGGCTTGGATGCAACACACTAAGAGCTAGGGAAATGCATGCATTTATAGCATTAAAACTCATTCATTAATAAAGGAAATGCTCATTTACACTCAAATCTCTATAAAAGAGGTAGCATTACAAATTATTCAATCGTAAAGTGTTAATTGATCTAAACAAGAATGAAACACTTGTAAATCCCCGAGACTCTTACTCCATGTTACTCAAGTAACATCTCCAGGCAATGACACGAACAGAAATAATCATCATAAGTCCCATTCAAGTCAGCCATATATAATAAATATGTAAATCGCCATGATAACTTTACATTTTGACTGACTTTACTACATTTTAACTTCACTATTTCAAAGCCTGTTTATCAGTATTTATCTAGATACTTACTCCATACAAGAGTGAGTTTTAGGCATTTTCTGAAGACGGAAGTGTCCCTCCATACACTCCCCGCACTGGTCCCCCATCGTGTTGTCTTCACACTCGTCACACACTGCCTCCTCCGGTGTCGGTCCACGCTTTGTTGATACCTTATCTGGTTGTCGACTATTAGGCCATCCCATCTCTAAGGGCTGTGAAGGGATGTTTGATAAAATTAATTTCCTTCACAAGATGTTATTCTGAAAATTTTAGCCCCCTTAGTCAACTATTTTCAGAGAAAGGTTACAAGGAAATAGCTGCAATGCCTATATTTAAGTCAGGTTCAGGACTAAATGTACAACCTCTTTATAAAGTACCTCCCTCCGAAATTTCAGCTTTTGGGGTGCAGAAGTTCTTGAGAAGTTGAAAATGTGAGAAATGTACGGACAGACACCTGTGCCCATTTGGCTTTGGAGGCCTGATGAGATAAAAATACCTAAACTTCTTATGATTAAACATTTTGGATTTTATGTTAACGTGCACCCAAAGGAGAATCCCTTCTGAAAAAAAATAGAAGAGTGTGAAGCAAAGTATACTTACGGAGGGTGTTTTTTCTCTTCGTTTGCACTTGTCAGTGTGGTTGTTACAGAACTCGTAGCACGGAATACACTTGATCCCTTTCGTCGGATCCCCAACAAAGTTTTCCTTGCATTCATGACAGCTGGAGCCCTGTATTCAGATAAGAATATATGCAGGAGATTTTGGGTTAAATCTTTTGCTTTCTCTTTATAGATGTGCTTTTTGTGTTTTTTAACTTTATAATTTTGTTTGTTTCATGAAAGACAAAACTGATAATATTCTTGTATAGAGCAGCGAGGAAGGATGAAGCTACCTGGGTGTTGTTGTATTTTTTAACTTTATAATTGACTTTGTTTCCACTAGAATTTTTTAAATAATATATCAACATCTCACACTAGACCTAAGAAATGGGAAAAAGGGCAGTAACTAAAACATAATTTTGCGCTTTTCATTTTCATTCCATCAAGGTATCAATAACCTCAAGCCAAACATATGATCTGATCTTAAACAGGTTTTGAGAAAAGCTATCCCCTTTGATTATATTTGGAACAGAGTCGAAAAAACGGAACAAGGGCAACAACTCCGGAAAAAAACAATCACATGTTCTGATTTTCGAACTCCATCAAGATATTTATGCCCTTAAGCCTCATACCAAATTTGGTTATCCTATCTTAACTGCTTCTGAGGAGAGCTGTCCCCTTTGTCACGGACGGACGTACAGACAGAGCTCAAACCTATATCCCCTGTTCCATTTTGTGGAGGAGGATAATAAGTGAATGAGTAAGGATGAAGCTACCTGAGTGTTGTTGTGACATTTCTCACAGATGTTGAGTTCCTTCTCACTCTTACAGTTGCTGTGTTTGTGGCACTGACACTCCTCCCCACAACTCGACCCCACCCAGCCGAAGTCGCAAGAACACTCGTCCGGGTGGATACACCGTCCGTGTTCACATTTCTGGTGGCATACCGGTTCACACAGCTGTCCACTGTGAAAGAAGTGGAAATCATCTTATATAACTGAATGATTATGACAAATGTGTTGATCAGGTGTATAAAACAAAACCTCTTGAAATTCTTGAAATGTTTATTACAAGTAACTTTATTTGTTTTCTTTATTAACTGTATGCTATTCAAATTGACAAAATATAACAAGAGGCGGCACTGTCCACGCCTTTGCTTGAGGAGGTTGATCCTGGCGGTTCATACGGATCCACTTAAAGATTCTGTTGAATACGCTGATGCGTTAACATTAATAAAGTAAAGAAGAAAGAGATGTATCCACCAAACATAAGAACACATATTCCTTTAAAATGTCGTCCTCTGCTTGTTCTATGTTTGTTGGACAAACACCATTCTTCTCCAAATTGACATGGTAACACTTTTTGTCCGACTTCTATTTATGACACTGTAATTAATCAAATTTTAGTTTCTAATTCATTAGAAATACATGCCATGTAGATCTAACATTGATACATTTGAGATGACACTATCTACAATAGCACAATTACTTATACTTTGCAGGTCGAGTCTCTTGCGGGATTCGAACCCACGACCTCAGAGTCAAGCAAATATCGCCAACTCTAACCGTACCAACAGCTTACCATGCGACCATAGGCCTCGAAAAAATTGAGGTCCAACAATCGATAATTAAGCTATTTTTACATTCAGTACCCCTCTGATAGATGTAAATTGGCGCAGCTTTCAAGGCTGAATGCAATAGAAATACATGCTATTTAGATAGTGAACAAATATAACATTGATAACACAAACTTCAATGGCAACATTCTTGTACTTAAATTTTTTTAATTCATTTTTAATTCATTGATAATGTTGAAAACATCAAACTCACAACAATTTGACTAACATTAAAAGGGCAGTAGCATGTTTTTTTGGTGAAAAAAGTCGATGAAATGTATTTGAAAAATAATGTCACCAATAGTAAAACACCCTTCTCTCCTCGCAAAATCAACTTAAAAAGTGAGCGTACATGGTTCCGTAACGCCATGGGAATAGTTTTTGTCATTCAAAATGTGTTCACAATAAAATGGCCGCCATGCAATTTTTGTTTTATATGCAACACCGTTATTACCACTAAGGATAATTTGTCTGAGTAATAAGATGTTTTACCCTCTAAAGTAAATATAAATGACATAAACTATCATTATAAATGGTAAATTTGAAAAAATCAAATTTGCGAAAAAACGTGCTACTGCCCCTTTAAAGGCAAATACAAAGGCTATGACTTACTCTTGAACTTCCATGTACCCTCCCTTGCACTCACACCGGAATGAGGAGGGCGTGTCTATGCAGTTCTGGGTCTTGGCGTTACAGGCATGGTGTCCGTTGATGCACTCGTTCTCCCCCGGACACTGGTCAAACGCCCACTGGTGAGCTCCGGCTCCTGCGTCTGATAGAGGGAGGCGACTCTTCTCCATCTTTCCTGCAAACATAATTTTTGTGTCTTGATGCATTTTTTCTCTCTAATTTGTTAAATCTGCTCGTAACATAACCGTTTAAATACTTTATTATATGCATAGGTTTTATACAAACACTATAACAGACAACAAACTTAAAGAGAACGACATGTAATTTTCGATAGAGATCGAGTGAGTGTAGGTATACATGAAGAAATAGTTAAATTTTTTTAGTTTCTATTCTTTTCCTTGAAATCCCCTTGGACAAAAACCTTTACAAAATAATAACATAATAATAATAACTCCGTAATACAGTGTACATATTTAGCATGTGGAATTAAGATTCTTCAACTTAGACAATGAACTTTTTTACATATTCGAACAAATTGTAAGATAAAAGAGTTAATATTCTCCACATTTTTCAAAAGTACATAATTAATTTCCAGTACATAAAACAAGTAGATGTATCAAGCTCGACCTACTTGGAGGAATGTCCATGCGATGATCGTAGCGACACGCCCCTCCAGATGGTCCCGCGAGCCCCCCCTTCATGCAGACCCCCAGTCCGTTCTGACCCCCGTACGCGCACCAGCCGCACCCCGGTGCCGTGATACACTCGGAGCACTTGGAGTAGTTACCACACGGGAGGGGGCACCTGCCAGACTGCTGCAGTGATTTGTTCTTACGTTGCTGGATCACGAAGCCGCACTCACCGAACGAACAGCGCAGGGGGCGGTAGGCTGGAGGCATGCACTGAAACAGGGACGGGACACTAAGGTGTTTATTATGCATATATATGTTCAAATAAAATTCAAAATTGTTTTGTTACACTTTTGTTCTTAGATATGCCAACCTTTGTTATTATATTGTTATTATATTATTGTCAAAAATGTTTCAGGTTCTATTGTTAACCTGATATCGCACCATCCACTTGGAAATAAAGCCGAACCCAACCCTTCATATTGGATGTTATCACTGCTACATTTACTTTAGAGCCCAAAATAAGGAAGCAACAAATCCAATTTTAATGTTTTGAGCTAGATTGGAGCATCAACTCCAATGAGTGAGTGAGTGAGTTGGGGTTTATTATTTCACTTATATCGCGGCTGCTAGTATTATGGCAGGGAGAAAGCCCGCAACGCCATGTGGCTATGCACTGCGGTGAAACCTGCGAGCAGCGGCTGGAACTAGCGAACCATGGGTGGTACTGCACCGAAATTCAGTGTAGCATTGCACCCAAACCTCACTGCGTGTAGATTAGTAGAACCCCGGACCTCTTGATCCGAAGCCAAACGCGCTAACCACTGCGCTATCCCGCCCCCCATCAACTAAAAAAAACCTCTCCTCTTGAAAGCTTTTAATGAATACCAGTAATTGAAAGGTCATATTTTTTAAATAGTAAAAATAGTGCTTAATGTCAGTAAGAAAGCCAAGATAAGACACTTGAAAAGAAAAGTGATATTTGTATACAAAATGGTTATCAAAAACAAATCAGTCATTGAACATGTTTTCAGTTCACAATCATAACATAGTAATTAATAATCACTAGTACAAATCTCAAATGGGTGAGGTGAGGTGAGTTGGGGTTTAACGCCGCTTTCAAGAGTATTTCACTTATATCGCGGCTGCTAGTATTATGACAGGGAGAAAGCCCGCAACGCCATGTGGCTATGCATTGCGGTGAAACCTGCGAGCAGCGGCTGGAACTAGCGAACCATGGGTGGTACTGCACTGAAATTCAGTGTAGCATTGCACCCAAACCTGACTGCGTGTAGAACAGTTCTCTACTGCAGACAAAGTTGCCGTGCCCCTGGCGGGATTCGAACCCCAGACCTCTTGATCCGAAGCCGAACGCGCTAACCACTGCGCTATCCCACCCCCCATCAACTAAAAAAAACCTCTCCTCTTGAAAGCTTTTAATGAATACCAGTAATTGAAAGGTCATATTTTTTAAATAGTAAAAATAGTGCTTAATGTCAGTAAGAAAGCCAAGATAAGACACTTGAAAAGAAAAGTGATATTTGTATACAAAATGGTTATCAAAAACAAATCAGTCATTGAACATGTTTTCAGTTCACAATCATAACATAGTAATTAATAATCACTAGTACAAATCTCAAATGGACTATACCTCCTGCAGGGTTTCACTCCAGATACACTCTTTTGATCCGCCCTCCCCTCCGACCGAGGCGAGACAGAGGTCACAGGTCCGGAACAAGTGACAGCGGGGCGTGCAAAGATTGGGCGGGATACTGGTGTAGTTGTCTCTGTTCGAGTACAGGGAAGCAGTCAGACAGTTCCAGTCAAACATAGGGGTGTTTCTCCATGAGCGACTCACCTCACCTGGAGAGAAGTAATACAATCCATCATATCAACTTCTTACTGGATCCATCAGGAACATTAGGGTTCTAGTTGATTAAGCTTAACCCTTACGTTGCGTATATATATTTTACCATTTTTAGCCCCTGTGGCGGAATTTACAGGCTCGCAGCTCGCAGCAGTAGTTTGGGCTTTGGCACTAACTAGCTCTGCTGGCGGAATTTCCAGGCGGCGATTCCGGTATCGTTTTTACAAAATATACCGCATCTACATGGCGAATAAGGACTATAACGGGCGTTCAATACAAATTCAAGTAGCGATACCCGTACACAAATGGCTAATTCACACCCGAAACTTTGAATGAATTTTCTATGTTTTTTCGTTTTTATTCTATTACTTTCGAAAGATTGTCTTTTATTCGGGCCTCGTAACATCATAAATACGAAACGAAAAAAATTCCATTTATATACGGAATTGAAGACAAGATGTCTAGCTTCACAATGATATAAAAATTATTAGAATGCGACCTTTGGTTATAATTCTATAGCTATGTAAAGTTTGTCTTTATTTCCACCTATAAAATCGTCAATACTTACAACATGTATGCGGCATTGCAAACGGTCGTTCATCGCACTTTTCCAAGAAATCATAATCTCGAACCAGTTGACAAATAAGCACATGTCAACCCAAATATGGTTATGTTGTTTGACTTTTCAAATAAACGCTAACCTCGAACCATAACTGATGAAAATATGTTGATTAGTTTGTGTGCCGTTTGGTTTCACATGCCTCTCAGAAAGGTAAAATTGTATCTTTATTTCTGTGAATAAATCTGCGCATTTTATATAGAATAAAAGATTATTCTTTTCGGTTTATTGTGATATAAAAATTATGAAAATGCATTCAGTATTTTAGCCTTGATAAATGTTTTAGAAGTTGTGAAAATCGCCGATTGTTTCAAAATTTATGAAGTGTAAACATGACCTTTTTCACGGCGCTTGCTGTGTCTTTATTATTTTTTTGAGATTTTCTAATTTTATATGGGAATGTAGTCCATTGTTTCCCCTTTATTTTGCCGTATTTTTTTTTGAAAACAAACAATTCGCTCACATGATATGAAGTGCGGGAGTAAGGCGAGTTAGCGTTTTTTTTCCCCGTCTCGCGAGATGCGAGGCAGATAGCAGTCTCGGGCGAGGCAAACCCGAGGCAATACAAACACGTGGGTGAAAATAGCCTCAAGCGAATTAATGCTTCGGGGGCTAAGCCCGACATAATTGGCCTTTTGTAAAGCTAATTATCGATGCGTTACGGGTCAACAATGCATACGCAAATTGGTGTGAATTTTGCTTGATATTCCGACCACACACTGAACAAAGCTTTATTCTCATGTCGGGTCGCGATGCGTAAATACAGCCATTCTCATGGGTCGGGTCGCGGACACAATCGACTCGTGACCCGGTATGGGGTATAGAATATACTTAGACAGCCGTGAATTATTCTAAGTCTTGTATCCGGGATCCGTATTCAGACACCTAGGAATCGCTTATAGCCCACCCGGATAATTCCGTCGCCCGCATGTTAAGGGTTAAAGAACAATCAAGTATTTTTCATAATATTTTATTTGGCTTTCATACCTTTCATACGTGCTGAAAGTCCACATGTGCTGATTTAACTTCAAATAATTTCACTTGACTTGCATATTTATACCCATCACAAAATCTATGATAATTACTTGTTTCCAATGAAATTCGAGCAACAACCTTTTACATTTACAGAAAACAAAATTACAAATCCCATATATATGCACAGTACTTATGACATATTAAACATTACTAACCCTAATCTGTCTTCTTGTCTCTTATGGGCAGGTTTCCCAAATTATGTGTGACATTGTCCGGTTTTCAATCATAAAACACAACTTTCACCTTTACATTGTCAATACCGGTATACTGAATGAACAGGCATTAAATTGATAATTTTCAGCAACAGTCAGTACTTCTTGATAAAATAACACCACTTTCAATGCCTGACATAATGTGACTCCAACATCATACTCAATGGCTCTTTAAGAGCATTATGTCAAAGAAATTAACAATCAAGAAATCAACATCTTTTTTTCATAAAATTTCCAAAGATCTTACTTGATCTCCTGATGTTGCGAGTCCAGATACACTCCTGTTGAGTGCAGCGCTCGCAGTCGGAGAAGGGACAGATGTACTGAGGACACTCCTTGGCCTGGCTGATAGAGTGCTGCTCTCCGTTACACTCGTCCCGACAGTCCGCGTCAACATGGATACACTTCCCTTCAGGGCAGTTCCGACACCACTTGCACTTCTGTACGGAATAGAATCGGAAGATGACAGCTCTGGAGACTATCTTCACAAGATCAAGCTGTTTATCATCTAAAATATACTAAAACCTGTTTCCTCGGTTATCAACACAAACCCTTTCTTGATTAATGCAAAACTATTTCCTCGATCTGCTTTTCAAATAATGAAGACACTTGAAAAGCAACATCATAGAAAATGACATACAATTGTATGTAATGTAATAATGAGATTACATCCCAAAGTGAAAGCGTGTACGATCCAAACGTTTGACAAAGACGAGGTTGACTTCAAGGCTTGTTTTAATTACAAATCGCCGTTCATTAGGGCATAATCAGATCATCTCTGATCAAGTCTTACCCAAAGTGATATTTTGCCCTTTGCATTATATGAAAATTATTAATCGATAAATTTTCGGTTATGTGTAAACAAACCTTAGTCTGTCCCTTGAACTGTGGGTAGACCGCGAGACACTGGGAGCAGGTGGAGTAACGGTAGCAGTTCGTGGAGTTGAACCACAGGTTGTTACACTCAAGCTTCTGAGCCGCATCATTCACACATCTGAAACAGAGTACAGCTCTTAGTGAAAACAGTTTCAATATTCTATAACTCGATTTAATGACATCAGGGTCGAAAATAGACTTATCAAAGAATTATCAAACCATTACAGGTAGCAAAATATCAATTTAATCAAAATCTTTCAGTTTTAACTAGGTTTTGAAGCCAAGAGTATCTCCATTATGATATTTTTCACTAGCCAAGAGCTACCCTGATTAATTATTGCAATGGACCATTTGATTCACGTAACATTTCAAACAGTGGAAAACGTTTTCACACTCTTGTATGCCATTAAGACATATACTTTTATACTTATCTACTGGAGTATTAATGAATAAATTCAACCAATGTTCAAACGATTCCAAATATATCATCCATCACAAGTTACCCCCTTCTAAGAAACACTTGCTGGCTCAATGAGCAAATTATCGTTAAAATCATTCGGATTATGAACTCTGGTGACCCAGGTTCCAAATCTTCAAATCATTGAATGAAAACAGTATAACTATTTGCATCACTACGAAAAACCGTATTATATACTTAAAAACCCTTCAAGGTATTATACATTTGGTATTGTGTATATCTGAAAGTACTAGATCCAATTATTCCAGGAAGCTAAATATATTCACACAATCTTACCATCTTTCAGTTTCAACTAGTTTCAGAGGCTAACAGAATTTCCATCATCAAATTATAATATTCATTAGCCACGAACTTCAGGTATAGCGTTGTAATTATGAAACTATTGCAATCATCAACAGTGGATCATTTGATTCACTTGTCTCTAACAGTGGAAAAAAAACTCCTGTTTGCCATTAAGATGCTATAGTTTGGTACCTATCTACTGAAGTATTAATTGATAAATTCAACCAATGTTCAACTGATGCCAAATACATCATCAACCACAAGTTACTTTGTTACTGACTCCGTGAACAAATAACCAATATAATCTTTTGAATGATGAACACAGGTTCAAAATCTTCAAATACAGGTACTTTGACTGCAAACAGTTTTTATCATAACACAAGCCAGCATTATAACCTTAAAATCCCTCCAAGGTAGGGATGAAAGTAGGGATGTAATTCAACAGTGAGACAGAGACACTACTCACCCATCAGGCCTCTTGCTGGTGCTGGAGTAACAGAGACTCTTGTTAGTCTTGTTCTCCACGACGATGACACACAGCGAGCACCCCGGCAGTCTGTAGCAGGTGTTTGGGTCCAGCAGACTACACACGTCCTTCAGCATCGTCAGACGAGACAGGCTTCCAACAGTCGTCCCCGAGAAACCACCGAAGAGGAATATAGAGCCATGACTCACCACTGCCTTGACTCCCACCACAGACGCAGCGGCGTGCTCCGAGTGTACGTCTGCAATTGATGTATTTTTCAAATAAATGAGAATTAGGTCATTAGGTCATGCACGATTTTTAGAGTTCAGACACAAGATGGTTGTACAATATTTAAAACTCTACTTGTGTGTGTAGGTATTGCTACATCAGTAAGATCACTTGAACTACCTTCGTGCGGCCATTTTAATTTGAACACATTAAAATGGCCGTTTGATGGGAAATGGACTCGCATGGCTTATCCAAACCATGTCCATTCGTTTTAGAACTCGTTTTACTGATTCAGGAGATATATCTACTCATTGGTAACACTTATTCACCTTTTTGTGAGAGTACTTTATTTCAGTTAGCAGAGCATGCTACAGTGCCTTTAAGGAACTGTGATAGTAACTGTTCAATGAGATTCAGTATCCAATTTCTGTCCAATTTGATGTCTGGCTGGAGGCATCTGGTGCAACTAACTCCACTGACTGACCTTTGTTCTTGAAGTCGACCCTGTGCCGAGTGTTGCACCTGTAGCGGTAGATCTGCAGGTGTCGGGCCACACCGCCGTCTGACATCTGACCTCCGACCACCACCATCATCTGGTCCTGAAGGTCAACAGCTGTGTGGAACACTCGCGCAGATGCCTAGAAGAACATGTAACTTGAATGTTGATTGCTTGACAGGTGAGGTGAGTTGGGGTTTAACGCTGCTTTCAAGAGTATTTTACTTATATCGCGGCTGCTAGTATTATGGCAGGAAGAAAGCCCGCAACGCCATGTGGCTATGCACTGCGGTGGAACCTGCGAACAGCGGCTGGAACTAGCGAACCATGGGTGGTACTGCACTGAAATTCAGTGTAGCATTGCACCCAAACCTTACTGGCAAGATTTGAACCCTGATTGCTTGACAAAACTTCTTTACGTCCATTCATGAATTGCTTAGATCTCTTATTTTAGCCTAAACAAATTGATGAACATTTCAAGCTTACCTCTTTCGAGTGACAAGTTACAAAATATCTATCCCTTATGAATTGTAGTGTCAAACTTCTTTCTAAAACTCTGAGTTTACCACTATGATAAACTCAAGACGCATAAACTGTAGTTTCTTGTAAGTTGTTGATTATAAGAAAAACTGTTCCTTTAGATGAGTGAAATACTTTTAGAGTCTATAAATAGGTCTCTCATATTTCAGTCGTACCTCTATAGTAAAATAAATTATCAAAACCCCTAATCAACTTTCCAAGAAAATTTTACATCTCTTCTGATCAATAAATGTTAAATATTAACCCTTACGTTGCGTATATATATTTTACCATTTTTAGCTCCTGTGGCGGAATTTACAGGCTCGGAATCGCTTATAGCCCGCCCGGATAATTCCGGGACCCGCAAGTTAAGGGTTAAAAAGATGAAGTGCAACTCAAACATGAGATACCACGACTCACCTCGTCGTTGCCTTCTGGTACAAGCAGACTCCACATGGCCAGCTCCACGTCGTATGTGTACAGGTCACTGGACACGTACCAGCTGTCAGACTTGTAGGTGTAGCCGCCGTACACGTAGATCGTATCAGACTTGGGGTTGTACACTGCACTGTGGCCGTACAAACCTGCGACATTCAAAGGAGTCTATGAGTTTTGAAAACAAGAAAAAATAGATCAGCGTTTGCGGGACACCGCAAAAGCAGAGCAGCTTTGGGTCTCGCCTTTCCCTGTTCCGCCTTCTCCTCATCATAAATAAAATGGGAATTTTTTTTGACAAAAATTTGTTTATTATTCAAGTTATTCTAACAAGTTGAATCATCACTTTTCACAAACTTGTTCTTAAAACCTATTTCTGATTTCAAAATTGGATCAAAGGATTAACATGGCCTTAACCAATATCTCATGACCTTGACCTTTGACCTTCAAGGTCACACCATCAATGATTACTTTTCATTGTGTATAACAATCATGCAATGACTCAAAGTGTTCATTGTTAACATAAGGCATATTCACAATAGCATGCTTAAGTTGTGACCTTGCTGTGACCTTGACCGTTGACAGATTTTAGCGAAAACGTTTTCAGATCGTGGTCTTTCTCCATAATTGATATATACCAAATAAGAGCCTGACAGCACAAAAATGTTTGAAGTTATCATGTCTACAAGGATTATTGTAGTGATTTAAGAACTCATGACCTTGACCTTTGACCTTGAATGTGAACATGTCAAAATCATTCACCAGATTTATAAGAAAGAAGCTATGTATATGAGATGTTAATACCTTCTTGGAAAAAAGTTATTTACAGATTTCAGAACTGGTCACCATGACCATATCTCATGACCTTGACCTTTGATCTTCAAGGTCACACAGTCAATGATCACTTTTTAATTGTGTATAACAATCATGTAATGATTCAAAGTGTTAATAGTTCAAATAAGGCATGTCCGCAAATGCATGCTTAAGTTGTGACCTCGCTGTGACCTTGACCTTGGACAGATTTTAGCGAAAACCTTTTCAAATCTCAGTCTTTCTCCATAGTTGATATATACCAAGTAAGGGCCTGATAGCACAGAAGTTGTTGAAGTTATCGTGTTTACAAGGATTTTTGTAGTGATTTCAGAACTCATGACCTTGACCTTTGACCTTGAATGTGAGCATGTCAAAATAATTCCCCAGGTGAACAAGAAAGAAGCTATATATATGAGGTTTTGATACCTTCATGGAAAAAAGTTACATAGTGATTTCAGAACTGGTGACCATGACCCTATCTAGTGACCTTCAAGGTCATATAATCAGTGATCTCTTTTCATTGTGTATCACAATCATGTAATGATTCAAAGTGTTAATAGTTGAAATAAGACATTTTTGCAAAAGCATGGTTAAGTTGTGACCTCACTATGACCTTGACCTTTGATGGATGATAGCAAAAACCTTTTCAAATCTTGGCCTTTCTCCATAGTGATATACACCAAAGAAGAGCCTAATAATATTTTTCAAGTTATTGTGTTTATAAGGATTGTTTTAGCAATTTCAGAACTTGTGACCTTGACCTTTGACCTTGAATATGAACATGTCAAAATAATTCCCCAGGGGCATAAGTATGAAGTTATGTATATGAGGTGTTGATACCTCCTTGGAAAGAAGTTATTTAGTGATTTCAGAACTGGTGACCATGACCCTATCTCGTGACCTTGACCTTTAAAACTCAAGGTCACACAATCAGTGATCACTTTTCATTGTGTATCACAATCATGTTAATAGTTGAAATAAGACATTTTTGCAAAATATGCTTAAGTTGTGACCTCACTATGACCTTGACCTTTGACGGATGTTAGCGAAAACCTTTTCAAATTTTGACCTTTCTCCATAGCTGATATACACCAAAGGAGAGCCTGATAGCACAAATATTTTTCAAGTTATAGTGTTTACAAGGATTTTTTTAGCGATTTCAGAACTTGTGACCTTGACCTTTGACCTTGAATGTGAACATGTCAAAAAAATTCCCCAGGGGTATAAGTAAGAAGTTATGTATATGAGTTCTCAAAACCTAATAGGAAAAAAGTTATAGCGAATACAAATTATAAATTATGGCTGAAAAGGCATCAAGTTGAGGTGTTTAGGGTTTAAATCCACTTTCAAAAGGTTTTGACTTATATCAGGGGCTAATCATTGATGGTATGTATTGTGTTTAAACGTGAGCATCAGCTTGAACTAGTAAAGCAAAGGAAGATTCAAATAAGGCTTTAACATGCACCCGTGTTCAAAATAACTGCCTGCGCATCAGCAAATTACTGGTTATATTGAGATCAAGCCAGTTGCAAAGTGGTCAGCAAGCCTGGGCCCATATTTTCGAAGCTTTCTTAGCGCTAAGTTTATTAACATTGACTTACGACTATCATGAATGGCATCGTTAAAATACCAAACCATTCACTCATTTCATAAACATGTTATCAAACGGGACATCGTTAGTATTCTATATTTTTCTACTCACCAATAGGTATGGCTCCAGTGAGATTGTTCATGCTATACATCTTCCATCTGTCGTCCTTCCACTCTGCGTTGTACTCGTACACTCTGTCGGAGAAGTAGCTCTCGGTGGTGAACCCTCCGATCACCACCAACATGGTGTCCTGTACCTGGTTCATGGAGTGGCCGGCTAGCTGTGGAACGTAGCTTGACACCTGTTGTACAGTAATACACACATTATATCTTTATATTTTTAAGAAACGAATGTACATTTGTAGAGTGTATACTACACTGCAGTTGCAGACCAAGAGGGGATGCGGTGCACAGCTGAGGTGAAGGGAGTTTGAATTTCACCCCCACACGCATCCACAATGAATGTAAATTTGATAAAACCCATGGGAGACCGCATCAAAATGACTTTACTAAATCTGATAATTCCATTTCAATACATTAATTATGTAAAATTTTCAAAAGTAATTTTATAATTATCTCCCCTTGAAGTCAAAACTTTAAACCTTCATAGCTCGAATACTAATCAATATTTGTTCACAAAACTTTCACCAAAATGTGGGCAACAACATTCCCTTGACTTTTTTTCGGCCGTAATAATAGATTTTGTGCTATTTAAAAAAACTTAATTTTGTGTGAACTTTCCCAGTTTTTAGGGTACGAGTCTTTGAAAATCTTATCCTAAAGAATGGCAAAACATATAACTTTGTACGATAGCTCATATGAAAGCTGGATACCTGCTCGGTAGGGTGCTGTTGGCCGAATTTTGAATTTTACCCTGTAATTTGAGTTATGTGCCCTTGAATATGACCCTTTTCTAAAATTTAATTTTTCGGCTCCATGTTCAAAGGGACATAACTCGCTGAGGAAAACTTTGATTCGAATTCTGTTTTTCTTGCAATCTGTTCATCATTTGTGGTTTAACAATTCCACTTCAGAATGTAATCATGTAAAAGTTGACCGTTAAAGCAAAATGTCGACATGAACACATTTGACGATTTTCAGGGGATTTTCTTTGAAGATTTTTGGTTCGAAAACTACTGAAGATAGAATCACGTTTGATAGCTCATATAAAAGCTGACCAACTGATGAAGACTAGAAGAGCATTTGCGGGACACCGCAAAAGCAGAGCAGCTCCGAAACTTTGGGTCTCGCCTTTCCCTGTACCGCCTTCTCCTCAGCATAAATAAAATTGGAATTTTTTTGGACAAAATGTTTTTCATTATTCAAGTTATTCTAACAAGTTGAATCATCACTGGGGTCACTTTTCACAACTTTGTTCTTAAAAACTATTTCTGATTTCAAAATTAGATCAAAAGATTAACATGGCCTTAACCAATATCTCATGACCTTGAACTTGACGTTCAAGGTCACACCATCAATGATTACTTTTCATTGTGTATAACAATCATGCAATACCTCAATAGTGCTCATTGTTAACATAAGGCATATTCACAATAGCACGCTTAAGTTGTGACCTTGCTGTGACCTTGACCTTTGACAGATTTTAGCAAAAACGTTTTCAAATCTTGGTCTTTCTCCATAGTTGATATATACCAAGTTAGGGGCTGATAGCACAGAAGTTGTTGAAGTTATCGTGTTTACAAGGATTTTTGTAGTGATTTCAGAACTCATGACCTTGACCTTTGACCTTGAATGTGAGCATATCAAAATGTTTCCCCAGGTGTACAAGAAAGAAGCTATATATATGAGGTGTTGATACCTTCATGGAAAAAAGTTATTAAGTGATTTCAGAACTGGTGACCTTGACCCTATCTCGTGACCTTGACCTTTAAAATTCAAGGTCACTCAATCAGTGATCACTTTTCATTGTGTATAACAATCATTTAATGATTCAAAGTGTTAATAGTTGAAATAAGACATTTTCGCAAAAGCATGCTTAAGTCGTGCCCTTGCTGTGACCTTGACCTTTGACGGATGTTAGCGAAAACCTTTTCAAATCTTGGCCTTTCTCCATAGTTGATGTACACCAAATAAGAGCCTGATACTACAAATATTTTTCAAGTTATCGTGTTTACAAGGATTTTTTTAGCGATTTCAGAACTCGTGACCTTGACCTTTGACCTTGAATGTGAACATGTCAAAATCATCCACCAGGTTTATAAGAAAGAAGCTATGTATATGAGGTGTTAAAACCTTCTTGGGAAAAGGTTATTTAGAGATTTCAGAACTGGTGACCTTGACCATATTTCGTGACCTTGACCTTTTAAATTCAAGGTCACACAATCAGTGATCACTTTTCATTGTGTATAACAATCATTTAATGATTTAAAGTGTTAATAGTTGAAATAAGACATTTTCGCAAAAGCATGCTTAAGTCGTGCCCTCGCTGTGACCTTGACCTTTGACGGATGTTAGCGAAAACCTTTTCAAATCTTGGCCTTTCTCCATAGTTAATGTACACCAAATAAGAGCCTGATAGTACAAATATTTTTCAAGTTATCGTGTTTACAAGGATTTTTTTAGCGATTTCAGAACTCGTGACCTTGACCTTTGACCTTGAATATGAACATGTCAAAAAAATTCCCCAGGGGCATAAGTAAGAAGTTATGTATATGAGTTCTCAAAACCTTCTAGGAAAAAAGTTATAGCGAATACAAAACGCGCGTGCGGCGGCGGCGGCGGCGACGGAAACTGCGCAAAAACTGATAGCAGCTCCGACTTAGTCGGAGCTGCTAATAATAGACACAAGAAAACTAACAAGTAAAGCCTGCCTGCCATTGAAATTGTGTCCTTTGTCTACAATTACATTTTTCATTTCTTTAAAAATCTTAGAGATAACATACGGCAAAGACATAATACAGACAACATTTACATCAGGTTTAATTGTGATATGACATTTACGAATGTAACATACCTCCTCCCGTGACCAGATGCTTGATTCAATGTTGAACTTCCACAACTCGTTTGTAGCTTTGTAGAGTCCAGGTCGGTTTCTGTCTACCACAAAGCCTCCAAACACGTAGATGATTTTCCTCTTGGGTATACAAGCAGCAGCGTGGTAATATCTGAGGAGAGAAAAGTTTTAAAGATGACTGACAGATGGCTATTTATTTTCGATACTTTTTAATAATCATGGTCTGGGATTCCACAACACAGATTTTACAACAGAAAACATGCTCAGCTAACGCTAAAATAGGAAGGGCTCAACCGCATCAGTTAGCCATAAACTCCTGAACACAACAACACGCCCATCTGTCAAAGGTACACTACGCCTTATTGATGAGCTAACATCATAGAGTTATTCGCAGGAGGAGCAGAATTTTTGTAGCTACATGTTTCGAGGGTCTAACTAGAACTACCTCCCCTCCTGTCGTGTTAAGTGTAAACATACTGAAATTTTGGAGTATTTTGTAATGTTAACCCTTAACTTGCGGGTCCCAGCATAGTCCGGAACGGCTATAAGCAATTCACTGGTGTCCCATTACGGGTCCCGGATACAACACTTAGAATAAATAGCTCAGTTTGCTAGCCGTGGCAACGGGCTGCGAGTCGATTGTCTCCGGGAGTCGCTCCATGAGAATTGCTGTATTTATGCTCCGCGGCTCGCCATGACAATGAAACTTTGATCAATGTCTGGTCGAAATGTCTAGCAAAATTCACACCAATTGCGTGTGCATTGTCGACCCGTAACGCATCAATAATTAGCAATTTTGGAGTATTTTGTAATGTTGAATGAAGTTAGTTCCATACTATTAGTTTTAAGATATCATGCTCTTGTTTGATACCAAATAATAATCCTTGTCGGACTATGTTTACTGGGGTTTACTCTGGAACTTAGTTATTATCTAACTCAGTAACAGTTCAGTACTCTATTACTCCATTCTGAAATGTATGAAATTAACAATTCTAATTTTTACAGGAGAGTTGTACAATTTGCAACATTGGTGTACAATCATATTTTTGGACAGTCAAGTGTACAAAATACTCCAAAAGTGTACAGGTGGGCAGCCCTGTCTAACCCATAAAACATGTGACTACAAAATTCTGCTCCTCCCACGGATAACTTCCTGTGTTTATGGTTTATCCTCCTTTAACTTTTACCCAACTTCTTTTGGCTCCATCGCGGTATCTTTAGGTGGATCTGCATGCTTGTTATCCCTACCACACAAACTTTTAGACAGGACGTCAATTCTCATGAACCTTGCTAATATTATAAATTCACATCAAGGAGTTGTCATTCAGCTCGCTTCACTTTTTACCATTACTATCAGTTTATAAATACTAAAAAAGATTTGCTGTATTTTCGACTTAACATTTAATTAACTCACCATCTTTTTCATATTGTTTAGGGAGTTATACTTACATTTAAAAATTACCGTTGTATTTTTTTTATTAAGTAACTCCCCGTCGGGGAAATCACAACCGGTGGAAGCAGACGTTAAACCCCTAGCTAACAACATTCAGTTGAATACCCCCAAACAAGAAGAAATCACTTCACACTTCACTCCCCCTTCCTCCCTCTCTAAACAGCCAAGAAATAAATAGACAGCACAAACCTTCCAGTGGGGTCCTCTTCAGTGACAGGTACACTAGACCATGTGGATGAGGCGATGTTATAGATCCACATATCATCAAGGAGCTGTTGTTCAGGTGAGTACCCCCCAAACAGGAAGAGCTGGGCCCCTCCGCAGGTGGTGAGGGTGTGTCCGACCCTGGGGGAGGGGAGTTGGTCGTGATGCTCCGTGGATCGGAGGGGGTCAGAGAGGAGTTGGAGGTGAGGAACACTCTCGTCCATCACTGTGTCACAAGCGGGTCCGCCGAACCCGGGGTTGCACGAACATACGCCATAGTCCTGGATAGGATAGTGGAGGAGATTTAGGGTAGTCAGGAAATGATATACATGGGGTCAAAATGGAACTTTTAGATATATGAATTCCTGTGAAATAGCTACATCAAACTAGATTAGCGTTTGCGGGACACCGCAAAAGCAGAGCAGCTCCGAAACTTAGGGTCTCGCCTTTCCCTGTTCCGCCTTCTCGTCAGCAAAGAAGAGCCTGATAGCACAAACATTTTTCAAGTTATCATGTTTAAAAGGACTTTTTTTTAGCAATTTCAGAACTCGTGACCTTGACCTTTGACCTTGAATATGAACATGTCAAAATAATTCCCCAGGGGCATAAGTAAGAAGTTATGTATATGAGGCGTTGATACCTCCTTGGAAAGAAGTTATTTAGTGATTTTCAGAACTGGTGACCTTGACCCTATCTCGTGACCTTGACCTTTAAAATTCAAGGTCACACAATCAGTCATCACTTTTCATTGTGTATCACAATCATGTAATGATTCAAAGTGTTAATAGTTGAAATAAGACATTTTCGCAAAAGCATGCTTAAGTTGTGACCTCGCTTTGACCTTGACCTGTGACGGATGTTAGCAAAAACCTTTTAAAATCTTGGCCTTTCTCCATAGTTGACATACACCAAAGAAGAGCCTGATAGCACAAATATTTTTCAAGTTATTGTGTTGACAAGGATTTTATTTAAGATTTCAGAACTCGTGACCTTGACCTTTGACCTTGAATGTGAACATGTCAAAAAAATTCCCCAGGGGCATAAGTAAGAAGTTATGTATATGAGTTCTAAAAACCTTCTAGGAAAAAAGTTATAGCCAATACAAAATGCGCGGGCGGCAATGGAAACTGCGCAAAAACTGATAGTCGGAGCTGCTAACTATTAAATGACATTGAAATCAATCTCGTAAGAGTTGAAACTTTATATTTTGTTGATAACGATAGGAACTTGCTATGTGAGGTACCTCTTTGACAAGCTACAGAAAGAGACGGGAATGGAGACAGTTTACCCTTATTGAAGGTAAAAGTGTAAAAACGATAAACTTTAATATTGTGTTAAATGATGCTATGTTCATGATAAGAAAAGAAATGATATATGTTCAATTGGTCTTGGTTGCCTTTCTGTGGGGTAACATGGGGTAAATCTGTTTTTAAAATTGAATCTGTTATCAATTCCATAGCAATTTTAGCACTGCAATCTCAGCCAATGTTACAAGTGCAGTTATGTTTGATGTTTGTCGCAACAGCCACTGTTTTATCATATATACAACATCTAGTAAAGATTTCAAATCACCAGTCAGGGTTTTGTCATAATCTAGATGAGATTTAAAAACACCAAACCAGTTAGTTATAAATCACCACAAGTGTTTGCCACTAACATGGCAATGTCCCCCGCCGGTGACATTGAGTTAGTAAGACACATCATTGGAGCTACTTTATATATTGCATTACTGGTAAAAAGTGACATGATGATCAGCAAATTTTAAGACTTTGGGTGCTTGGGTTCATGATATATCGCAACAAGAGTAACAAAAGTTCAAAAAGTTGTCAAAGTGTAGAGGTGACCTTGAAAATAAGGACAAGGTCACCAAATCGACTGGTGTCTGCGTCATCCTCCAATGTAGACTGATACCAAATTTAAAAACATTTGGTCCAACCGGTCATGATATATCGCGTAAGCAAGAGTTTGAAAAGTGGTCAAAGTGTTGCAGTGACCTTGAAAAAAGGTCAAGGTCACCAAATCGACTGGTGTCTGCGTCTTCACCCAATGTAGGCTGACACCTAATTTAAAAACATTGGGTCCAACCGGTCATAATAAATGGTGATAACAAGAGTTCGAAAAGTGGTCAAAGTGTTGTAGTGACCTTGAAAATAAGGTCAAGGTCACCAAAATCAACTGGTGTCTGCATTTTTCCCCAATGTAGGCTGACAACTAATTTGAAGACTTTGGATGCAATGTTTCATGAGATATCGTCTTAACAAGAGTTCAAAGAGTGGTCAAAGTGTCCTGGTGACCTTTAGAATAAAGCCAAGGTCACCAAAATTGACTGGTGTCTGCGTCTTCCCACAGTGTGGGCAGACACCAACTTTGAAGACTTTGGATGCAACGTTTCATGAGATATCGCGTAAACAAGAGTTAAAAAAGTGGTCAAAGTGTCGTGGTGACCTTGAAAATAAGACCAAGGTCACCAAAATTGACTGGTGTCTGCGTCTTCCAACAATGTAGGCAGACAACAAATTTGAAGAGTTTGGATGCAACGCTTCATAAGATATCGCGTAAACAAGAAATGTGATGTACAGACGTACGGACGTACGTACGTACGCCGCTGAATACATAGTCCCCCGTTCCGCGTTGCGGCGGGGGACAATTATCATATCTAGCGTGTATAGTGCATACTAAAAATCATCTTTGACCCCTTCTCATTTACAATCATTCTTCAACCAACATAAATGTTTGACATTGACGTCCTCTATACTCACCAGTTTGTTACATTCTCCCTGTCCCAGCTTGTAGGAGCAGTTCTTCGGGCAGAGTTCGATCTCACAGAAGAATCCGCCGAACCCTGGCTGACACACACACTGACCATCCACACATACCCGTGTACCCTGACAGTGGTCCGGACACTTGATCACCTGGTAGCTGGCGTTGAACCCGTGCGTTTTCGAGGAAGCTGCGATGGAAGTGATTAAGTTTATGTAAATCTCATGATATAGGTGCTGAGAACAAAAACCTACATTATATAAACTTGAGACTTGAAACACAAATCAATATGCAATACATCCAGTTAAACTCCCGTGTCACAGATCTACACAAAGTATCGTTATACCAAGAATACATTGCTATGAAATGTTTGATACATGATACAAAGGAGTGACTAGTTTTAGTTTCGTATCCAACTGGAAACGAAACCTGAACCATAGTTTCGTATCACTTGGCAGTGCCTATAACTATTGTGTGTATTAGTTTCATGACTATATTTGGCAGAGAACATATGGATGTACATAGTTTAGATATTCATATGATGCAAACAAACATAATGGAAGTTTAGATCCTACAAAGTAGGGCTGTAATGATTCATCGATACCTATGATACAATCGTAGCTTGGGAAATCTTGATTATTGTATCCTGAGCTTCCTGTATCGTGATACACTAAAAATAGATTTCACTTACTTAAAAATAGAGCCATGGGCTCTGTAGCTCATCAGAATTTTAATGATTTTTTATCTAAGGTTGAATATCTAAGTTATCTCAAGTAATACATTGTTAACAAGCAAAATAATATTGGTTTTAGATCATGACCCCTGTGACCCACATTTGGAGTCACAGGGTCACCAATCCTACAATTAAGAATCACCTTTGACCAAAGAATCTCTACACAACATTTCACCTTTCTAGAGCTTTACATATAAACTGGAGAAGAAGATGAAAATAGGTTTTTGGGTCATGACCCGTGACCAAGATTGGGGTCACAGGGTCACAAAATCTACAATTTTGAATCCCCATTGGCCAAGGAGTCTGCACACAACTTTTCAGCTCTCTAGACCTTTTGGAACTGGAGAAGAAGATGAAAATAGGTTTTTAAGGATGTGACCCCTGTGACCCCATTTGGGGTCATGGGGTCACGAAATCTACAATTTAGAATCCCCATTGGTCAAGGAGTCTGCACACAACTTTTCAGCTCTCTAGACCTTTTGGAACTGAAGAAGAAGATGAAAATAGGTTTTTAAGGATGTGACATCTGTGACCCCATTTGGGGTCATGGGGTCACGAAATCTACAATTTAGAATCCCCATTGGCCAAGGAGTATGCACACAACTTTCAGCTCTCTAGACCTTTTGGAACTGGAGAAGAAGATGAAAATAGGTTTTTAAGGATGTGACCCCTGTGACACCATTTGGGGTCACGGGGTCAAGAAATCTACAATTTATAGTCCCCATTACCCAAGGAGTCTGCACACAACTAGTCAGCTCTCTAGAACTTTTGGAACTGGAGAAGAAGATGAAAATAGGTTTTTTAGGATGTGACCCCTGTGACCCCATTTGGGGTCATGGGGTCACGAGATCTACAATTTAGAATCCCCATGGGCCAAGGAGTCTGCACACAACTTTTCAGCTCTCTAGACCTTTTGGGACTGGAGAAGAAGATGAAAATAGGTTTTTAAGGATGTGACCCCTGTGACCCCATTTGGGGTCATGGGGTCATGGGGTCACGAAATCTACAATTTAGAATCCCCATTGGCCAAGGAGTATGCACACAACTAGTCAGCTCTCTAGAACTTTTGGGACTTGAGAAGAAGATGAAAGATGTTAATGGACTTCTTTACTTAGCCAACATGTACAAAGAGTAACGTGTAAGCATTTTCAAAACACATTTATAGTAACTTGAAGATTGGAGAGAGAAAATAGAGTGTACGACCAGCTGTGACGGCAAGGGAGGTAACAAACTTCGAGTTTACAGAACCTTCAAGACTGACTATGGAGCTGAACACTATGTTACAGAACGCATACCACGAGGACACAGAAGAGTGTTAGCCATGTTTAGATGCGGTGTTGCTCCCTTACTTATAGAAACTGGACGTTATAGTAATTTGCCTGTGGATGAGAGAGTGTGTTTTAATTGTTTGAATGTTGTTGAAGATGAAATTCATGTCCTTTTAGTCTGTCCTTTATATCAAACTTTTACAACACGTTTGTTAGCTAATTGTCTTACTCTAGATAGTGATTTTATAAATTTATCGGATGTGGAAAAGTTTGCTTTTATAATGTCTAGTCCTTTACTATGTAATTTAACAGCCAAGACCTGCTATGATGTTTTAAGAGAACGACGCATTCAACTGTATAATTGATACGTGTATTTTTTTATAGTATAATATTTATATCTTATTTATTCTGTATATTTTTATGTGTAAATAGTCTCTCGTAATCCTTTTAAGGATGGCTCATTTTGTATATTTCTTAAAATGTTTATTTACCTGTATATGAGGTGAGACTTTTAATAAACAATCTGTCTGTCTGTCTGTCAGTAACAGGTTCAAACTACTTGCAAAATGAACACAAATAAACAGTTGACCATCATAAATGCTTTTAGCAGGTTTTCTCCTAACAATGGTTTTTTTCCTACCTGTTAGGTCTGCCTCGAAGTAGATGACAATGGTTCCTGTGAGGGCTTGGACTACGAGGTCAGTACCTGGATTCATCCCGCAGAACGCACCAAGCAGCACAGCGTTGCTGACATTATCCGTGTCTCTCGGACCATTCACAAAGTCGGGGATGTCGTCATACACATACACAGAGTCCTGTACAACGAGAGACGTGTCACATTCTGTATTTCATTCTAAATCTGCCTTACGTGGTATGAATTGCTAAATATCGTTCAACATTCACACTATCACACATTTTATAAAATCTATTATGGTCATCAAGCATACCTTCACGCCCATAAGAACATCAATGATTTTTCTGTGGCAATCGACCCAAAATACTAAGTCAGCACTATTTTCAGTTTTTTTTTAGGTTGGCAGATTCAACAGTGGTTCTTTAGCAGCTTTTTTTAATTTAGATACAGTTGATACAGACACATCTTAATTATTTTTCATAGTCTCTTCTGCCTTTCCAAAGCTAAATTTATTTCTAAACAAAGACAGTAAATGAGAAGAGTGCTTGTTTCAAAGTCTCGTATTGACCTTGAAAATGAGGTAAAGGTCACCACAATCAACTGGTGTCTGCGTATTCCCTTAATGAAGACTGGTACCAAATTTGAAGACTCTAGGTCCAGCGGTTCATGAGATATCATGGTAACAAGAAACAGGACGGACAGATGGGGCTGAATACTATATCCCCCGCTCCGCGGCGCCGGGGGGACGGGGGACAACAAAGCAGAGAGTAAATGAGAAGAGTGCTGGTAAAAGCTACGCACCCTGCCACAGTTGACCTGGAGATCTCCCTCTATAGATATAATGATAGTTTGAGCATGTAGTAAAGAAATACTAGATAGATTTTGAAATAGAGGCCGGAAAAGGTCCCTACCCCCAATTTGCACTAAGTTCAAATTGCTTCCATGGAAACCAGAAAAAATAAAAAAGTCAGAATAACCAAAATAGCAAAAGGCACCACTCCACCACTAGGTCTAACCACATACCAAGTTTCGTGAAAAAATATTGAACGTTTTTTTAGATATGGCCCGGAAAAGAAAGCATTTCAGAATGACGGAATAACGGAATAACGGAATAACGGAATGATGGAATGACGGACGGATGCGAAAACATTATGTCTCCTGAAAATTTTTTCGGGGGACATAATAAAACAGAAAGTAAATGAGAAGAGTGCTGGTAAAAGCTACGCACCCTGCCACAGTTGACCTGGAGATCTCCCTCTATAGATATAATGATAGTTGGAGCGTGTAGTCGCATACTCATAGGAGGAATATCAATCTTGTCGAAGAAAGTCAGGATCCACAAGCAGTAGATGTTGGCCTGGTTCTTGAGTCCGCTGCCTTTGTGTGTGCCCACTGCACCACGAGTAATACCAGTCTTGATCATACGGCCGTCACACTGAAGGTAGCACTTTCCACCATTCCTGGAAATATTTAATAATCATTGTCACAATCAATGTTTGTAATCATCAGTAAACTTACCTCTGTATTGTGTTGCGTGAATGAAGGCAAATGAAATACTACTCAAAAAGGAGCTACAAATCACATTGAACGCTAAGATTCCGAGCCACATACCAAGCATCTCCATAGTATCCGTGCTCGCATTCACTGCAGTTCAGGCCCTGTGTGTTGTCGGTACAGTAGCAATGTCCCGTCATGTTGTTACACTCTCCACGAGCCATGTCACCGTGTCCGTTACACTCACACAGGATACAACCTGCAGAAGGAATAGTAGACTTTATTATCTGCCCATGGAAGATACTTCTTAAAAATAATAAACTAGTCTAATACTGCTACACATATGAATCATAAATATTTGCAATCATTACATTGCAATACTTATACCGCTGTCACAATGGTATCTGATAGAAATAAAAATCTTAGGTTGTGTTTGACTAAACACTAGTGTGAAATTAACGTTTTGGCTTTGATGTTTCTAATCAAACACATTGAACACAACTCAAGTGTTGACTCACAGCATCAAAATTTCCGTCAGCTTTCAACACAAGCAGTTTAATTTCCCGTTGAAAAAGAAATGAATAATATAAATATGAACACCTATCTATGTATTAAAATACATCACTCGAGTTGAATTGACCGTTTTCGGTTTTTGATTTGGTTTGGTTTGGTTACAAAATCTAAGATTTTCATCTTGCCGTCAGCTGTTTTGCTCGATTAATGTGGGTGAGTAATACACAGAATATTAAACTCTGCATTATAAATACAAGCTGTTTAAATACACCTCTGCTGTAGTGAGTGAGTGAGTTGGGGTTTAACGCAGCTTTCAAGAGTATTTCACTTATATCGCGGCTGCTAGTATTATGGCAGGGAGAAAGCCCCCAACGCCATGTGGCTATGCACTGCGGTGAAACCTGCGAGCATCGGCTGGAACTAGCAAACCATGGGTGGTACTACGCTGAAATTCAGTGTAGCATTGCACCCAAACCTTACTGCGTGTAGAATAGTTCTCTACTGCAGACAAAGATGCCATGCCCCTGGTGGGATTAGAACCCCGGACCTCTTGATCCGAAGCCGAACGCGCTAACCACTGTGCTATCCCGCCCCACCTCTGCTGTAACCGACAAAGAAACTATGTCCGTGCCTCTAGATGTGAGTGGATCTCCGAAGCTGCCTGGACTGCACTGGCTGCAGTTGGGTCCGGTGGTGTGGTGTTGACACTTGTCGCACACGCCCACCTCAACGTTGCACGTGCTGTGGTTGTTGCAGCCGCAGTTTGTGTTGCAGTCCATGCCGGTCCACCCAGTCTGACAGATGCACTGATAGTTCTCCGGGCCAGAACAGTTGCCATGTACACATGTGTGGAAACACCTGAAATGAGAGTGTAATCGATGAAATTCCTGTTGAGATTTAACACAGATTAAGATATGATATACTGTATGATATACTGGTTACAGTATAGCTTTTAACCTAAATAATATGATTTATATCAATAGATTAAAATGAGCAATGAAGTATCAAAATAAGTTTCATTTTATACAGAATCAAACTTGTAATTATCCAGAAGAGATGTAAAATATCATGATAACGATATCATGAACGCCACTTGTCTTACGTTTCCTCGCAGTCTCCCTGTCCGTTGTCATAGAAACCCTGATTGCAGTGACACTCATACGACTCGTATGTGTTGCGGCAGGTTGCGTTGGGGTGACAGTCATGCAGACCAAGGAGACACTCCTCGACGTCCACACACACGTCGTACATCCACTGAGATGGCTCCGACACAGATATGTTGTGTGTCTCACTGATTAGTATGGAACAGTTGCTGCCTTCAGAAGTACCTGGTAGATAATAAAACACAAAAAAACATTAGCTGGGTGTCATACCATAGAAAACGAGAACTCTATGGCCTGAGAGATAGAATTTTTTATTGAGCTCTCAATACTAACAATTATGTTCATTGTTATTATTTGTATTATTAAGGGAAGTCCACATGAAGTTCTCAGGTGACATATACCACAAGGTTAAAAACTTTAATTGAGTTTCTTGTAAGTCCTTGTTGAGAACAAAGGATATGGCAAATATATATCCGAGAGAACGTTTACAAAACCATTGTCTAAAATTTCAGTTGATACTTATCAATAAGAAATATAAGTTTCATCTTCTTTGTTCTCCCTTCTTTAATGAATGAAAAAGTTGTCTATTTAAAAATTTGCATCAAATTAAAAATAATTTAGCAATAAAAAAATTTCTAATTTCTCACCTGTGAAATCTCCGTCCAGACACATTCCAATGGTTGGATTCTCTTCATTGCCGCACCAGCCACACCCGAAGTTCTCGATACACGTCTTGCAGCTGTTGAAGGCTGCACAGTCAATGCACTGAGGTCCTTCGCTGTCTACCCAACCGGTGCACTCGCCCATTAGGTAGCGCGTCACATAGTCCGAGAAGGGAAGACACTTCTTTGTGTTCTTACACCAGGCACACTTCTCCTTCCCGTTGATGCATTCAGAACAATTTGATAACCTGTGGTATGAATGGAGATTTTGAAATGAGAAGAGATAGGCCTACATTGAATAACAATTAACTATTTGTCATAATGATGCTATGATCTTTTCTTTGTATGATCAGTTAAAGGGGCAGTAGCACGTTTTTTCGCTCAAATAAGTTGATGAAATGTATTTGAAAAATAATTTCACCAATAGTAAAACATCCTTCTGTCTTCGGAAAATAAAGTTTAAAATGAGTGTACATGTTTCGGTAAAGCCATGGGAATCGTTTTTGTAATACAAAATAATAAATTGTGTTCACAATAAAATGGCTGCCATGCAATTTTTGCTGTATACGGAACATAGTTTTTACCACTACAGATAATTGGTTTGTGTAATAAGATGTTTTACCCTCTAAAGTAAATTTAAATGACATAAACTGTCATTATAAATGGGAAATTTGAAAAAATAAATTTTGCAAAAAAACGTGCTACTGCCCCTTTAAGATACTATGTCCAGGGAAAAGTGTATCAGGGAGTTTTACTAAAAGCTTGATCTTCAATCAAAAGCTTTATAATATTTCCGAGTTGAATATTTGAATGTGAAAATATATCTGCAAGTTAAGTACATACGTGTGACAGGGAGGGTTACAGTCCTCTGCATCCAAGATGGCTCCCTCCAGCCGACCCCACCTCGTACACTGACCGTCAGGGGACATCCACTCACACAAGGGATCCTGCGATACATTCACATAAATATATAACCAGGTATATACAATTTCCTTTGTGAATTTGCTTAGAATTCAGAAATTCTTTAAAGTACAGGACCCAATATTTTCGAAGCTCTCTCAGCACTAAGATAGTCGTAAGTGCCATATATTAACATTGACTTACGACTATCTTAGCACTAAGGCAGCTTCGAAAATATGGGCCCTGATCTATATATACAGTCATGCAAAGCGCTTAGTAACAGCATCAAAAGTACAATTGCGTAAAATGTTGGTGCTTTGAGCATGCGCATCCATGGAAATAGTACTTAACAAATGGATTATTATTATTAAAATCCTTGTAACTCACCGAGGCACAGGAATGGCAGTTGACATGGAATTCGCAGGAAGGACATTCGGCTGTGTGGGTGATCAAGTACGGGCGGTTGTCTCCAATAACTTCTGTCAAGTTGCGGGGACCTGTATCTCGAGGTTGACATGAATTGGTTGCCAGACACCAACTGCAGAGCGTGTCAGTCAGGCAGGACAAACAGTTGTAGTGGCCGCTGCAAGATCCGTTACTGTACGGCTCGAGGAACTCGAAGGTTATCACACGCTGAGTGTTGCGGTTGTCCAAGTTCTCGCGGTTCCACTCGAGCTTCGTCTGAGAGGTAGGATAATGCATGTCATCCCCTTTAGGCCCGTTCCTCTGCTTGATCTTCTGCATTGTCTCCTGTTCCATGTAATATTTCATGTCACGCATCACGTTGTGAAACACTGGGCTGTTGTCGGGGCGACGTGCTTTTGTCATATTGAACATTTTCTGTTTTGTTAGGTTTACAACAAGTTCCTGAAATGAGAAAGATATATGCTTAACTGTGACATTTATAAACATTACTGTAATGTCAAATATAAGGGCCATTGGCTATGATCTCTGAATGACGTATCTTTTAAGTTCAGAGACTAACCTGGGTTGAAAGAAAGTCCAAAACTACTAGCCCTGTATCTAAACTTCTCACAAATTAAAACTAACTGCGCCTTGGGTTGTAACTATTGCGAGGGGCACTCTCCAATTCCAAATTTTGAGCTTCCTATGAGAATTGGTAATGGAGAAAAAGTCATTCAAAGGTTTTAAGAACAATGGGTCAGGACCAAATGTACAAACTTTGACCCCTAGGGGCTAGGTACCTCCCCTGAAAATGCAGTCGGAAGCAGTGACCTTCACTGAATATCACAGACAGGGGCCCGATTCAGTCTTTAAGAAATAGTTCAACAAACATATTGCAAAGATCACATTTCTGCAATTTATCATTGGCTAAGATCATACAGGGCCAGAACTTTCAGCAAAATAATTGACCTTTTTCTCGACAGTAGCATCTCGACTAAGGTAGAGTATGCCCTCTGCCTTCTGTATGCCCAGGTAGAGAGCCAGCCGATGGTCAGGCGTCTCCTCAGCGTTCAGGGGGTGAATGTAGCCAGTCAGTCTCGCACTGTACACAAAGCTTCTTTGGATCTCCTTGTCAAAACTGTACACAAACAGCAGCTTTGTCTCCGACTGGCGGATGATAGTCACCTGGGAGGAGGAAAAGAGATTATTGAAACCATACGGCAGGACATGCTTAAGAAATATATTAGGGACCATGGAGTAATTACCTCGAAGATTTGTGGCAAATTGAACATGAGACATTATCAATTTTAAAAAGTATTTTTGTGTACTATATTGTACATACGCTACAACAATCTAATACATTTAAAAAAAAATTATTTTTACATTTTTAAAAAAATTATTTTTACATTTAAAAAAAAATTATTTTAACATTTAAAAAAAAGTTTTTATTACATTTTTTTTATGATTTCAAATGTCTATGATACTTTTTTCGTGGAGGAACTCCATGTTCCATGTCCAATAGAAGAAAATCATTTCTGAAGATTCGAATTCAATTTTCTTGTTCTGATCTTGCGCCTTACCCTGAGATTGTTATCATCATGATTACAGAGTAAGAGCTTATCTAATGAGGTGAGGTGATCTCGGGTTTAAGAACTCTATGAACATTTCACTTATAACAGAGAATATTTCACTTATATCAAGAATATTTCACTTTCAAGAATATTTCACTTTCAAGAATATTTCACTTATATCAGGTCTGCTGGTATTACTGCAGGGAAAAAGCCTGCAACGCCATTGTGGCTATGCACTGCAGTGAAACCTGCGAAACCAAAACTACCGAACCATGAGTGCTACTGTGCTGAAATTCACTGCAGCATTGCACCCAAACCTTACTGCATGTAGAACAGTTCTCCACAACAGACAAAGTTGCTGAAACCCTTGGTGGGATTCAAACCGGAGATCTTGATCCAAAGCCAAACGTGCTAACCACTACGCTATCGCCCCCCTTATCTAACGAAGCAGACAAGCTATAAGTAATTGCTTCAACAGACTTACATCATCTGGGAAGGAAGCATTCTTGGGGTTCTTGTACTTGATCCAGTGGAGGCCAGCTGGGAAGTCCTCGGCCACGCACTGAGCTATAGTGGTGAGGTTACTGCTGACACCTTGCCACCACCCCTCGACACCAGACGGGGTGTTGTTACCTGACTTGCACGGACCCTGGGGATCTGTGGGATGAAAATAACATCTAGTAAAAGCTGAACTTTTACAAAGAGTATCAACCTGATTTAGTATGAACATAATTTGCTTCATTCAATTTTATTACAAGTCTGGAGGGGGTTATGAAGAAAATTGCCCAATTCGCTTGGTGTCCTATAAAATGTTGAAAAGTTGATACGTTTAAACTGCAAAGGGGTCATTCAGTTCAGAATTGGCCAAAATGACCCCTCAGCAGATGACCTAGGAACAACACGGGCCAAGTACATTGTTCAAAGTTAAATGAAGTTTATTCTATAAATTATGCTAAATGAGAATAACATTTCACAGACCTGTTTGTTTTTGGCACGTTGCTTGCTTGACACACCACATACATTTCTCATTGACAACTTGCAGGCGATTGGTTTGACCTCTGACCTCTGCCCCCTGGCCCTGACTGGCACAGGCAGCACATGAATGTAGCGCTGGACAGATGCCGGGACAGTTTGAAACTAGCTCATTGTAGCTGTCTTCCTTGCATATCTGTAGGAAATAAAACAGATCAACAGACTTTTAAAGGGGCAGTAGCACGTTTTTTCACTCAAATAAGTCAATGAAATGTATTTGAAAAATAATGTCACCAATGATGAAACATCCTTATTACTTCAGGAAATCAAGTTAGAAATGAGTGTACATGGTTCCGTATAGCCATGGGAATCGTTTATGTCATTCAAAATAATAAAATGTATTCACAATAAAATGGCCGCTATGCAATTTTTGCTTTATACACAACACTGTTATCACCACTGCGGATAATTGGTTTGTGTTATAAGATGTTTTACCCTTTAAAGTAAATATAAATGACATAAACCACCATTATAAATGGGAAATTTGAAAAAATAAAATTTGAAAAAACGTGCTACTGCCCCTTTAAAGCATTTAGAAAGCCAAAATGAACAAATAACAACTATTTTATTTTGGGATGAAATGAGATGTGCAAACTTTGATCCTTTGATGCACAGTACCTTCCCATTAACAGAAGTTCTTGCGTTCTTTAAAATGCCAAGTGAAAGAATGTCTAACAGGACTCATGAGCTAAAAATTGGACAGAACTAATTTCCAAATTGACTTACATCTCTCCTAGTTCGGTGGTAACAATTGACTCGATCCTTGAGTGAAAAGGTGACGCCGACAAATCTGCGTTTACACAAACGACACTCTGGGTCGCCGAAACACTGATGTGGGGTCATGTAGTCCTGACAATGGTCATACGTGTAATTCATGTTGAAGGAGGTGGACTGTGGATATAGATGTCGAAGTTATATATCTGTGAATATATACCTGCCGGACAAAAATTCTGCCAATCTAATTATTAGTATGTTTGTAATAATAGTTTCTTAAATCTTTGACACTCTAAGCTCAAAACACAATACACAAAATAATGTCATAAATTTTGTTGTGGGTATCATGAAAACCATCACCAAAACTCATAGATTGTGATAGACGCGAGATGTGTTGGAAGGGAGATAACTTGTGCAGTTATATGTGCTGTGTGACATCAAGCGTGTGAATGTGCTGTGTGACATCAAGCGTGTGAACATTTTGTTACTTTCATAAATATCACAAATTATGAGAAATACTGTGCAGATGTGACACTATCATATCTTCAAAGTTTTTTAAACAGGTACATATCGAAAATCATTATTGACGAGTGAATGGTTTGGTATTTTAACGAGCGAAAGCAAGTTAAACACCGACTCCATTGACGAGTTTCATAAACAAGTTATCAAACGGAACAGAGTTTAGTATTTTATTGATTATTCAATGATGTAAATAGCACTGAATTGCAAGAAAATCGTTTTTAGTGCCACTCACTTGCAAATAGGTCACCCACTATTGCAGTGCGGCTAACAGTGCAACCAAAAACAACTATGATGTTACGAGCCGATTATGACGTGGTTATTTAATCCATGGTGATGACGTCACTCTATTGTGTTAACAGTGGATTATTATTAAGAATCTACTGGTCATTGACTAATCCAGTCAGGAGGGGTGTCAGGTTTTGACATTTTCGTAAGGGCTCACAATTTGTTCAAGAATGATGTATTTTGTCTTAGTATATCTGATTAGAATCTTAAAATATCTGATTATTTTTGTAATGTCTGACCCGGGAATCGAACATGTAACCCTTCGTCTGTTACGCAGCGCCCTAACCTATTAGGCTACCAGGCCTGCTGGTAATCATTTGATTGTTTGTCAGTAAGATCCCTGCATTCTAAACAAGACTGGTAAAGTGTGAAAAGCATGGGGATCGTGCTGAAACACATGAAATGCAGGAGTTTGACTGTCAGTCCAATCGCTTCGCGTGGAAGATTTGCGCCATGCACGTGCGTGGAAGAATCCATTTCATAAGGGTCGAAGCTACGTGTACCATATCTGATGAATGGGCACCGAAATTTGCAAAACAATATTTTTTTAGGTTACATAATTGAAATGTATTGTCTATAATGCTAGATAATTACATATGTATGTTTCGTGACGTCATACATGGATTAAGATGGAGAGTGCATTCAGAGCCGTGGATTCGTTAAAAATAATCAAAAAGAGGTCATTATCACAGTTACCTGGTGATGTGCTACACCTATGGGAACCTTGAAAGCCATGAGATCTCCATGAACCCTTCCCGAGTATCCTCCCGCTAAAAACATAATGTCACCATACCCAGCTAGAGCGATGTGACCGAACCGTCCTGTCTTTGGTTTTGTTAGTGATGAAGATGAAAGACCTGAAAATGAAGGTTTTGCATTATATTGTAAATGTTGTACACATACTAAAATTGTCTCAGAGTCACATACAAAATATGAAATGGAGATTAATTCTTAACAGCGAAGTAGTAAAGTTTGCAACGTTGTTGTACAATAGTTTTGGATTGTCATGTGTAAAAAGATGTACAAGATCGTACATGTTTTTGTTGAGCAGGATTCAGAGTAGCATTTTCATTTATTATGTTTGGCAGATCCGTTATCCAAGAAATTAATTTGATTTGCCTTAAAAAGAGAAAGATTCTATATATGTTATCAAAACAAGCAGTATGACTACTGACCCGTGAAATGAGTGTGGTTGACCCACATGTGACAACCAAGATGGTAGAAATGGAATCCTGAGTTGAAGCAGACCTCGAGTTGGTTGTGAGCGTGTGTATTTCCTCCGTATATGACCAGATAGTTCCCGAGAATCACAGCCGAATGGAATGCACGCTCGAAGGGCATGCCGGACACATTAGCTTCCCGATTTTGAATTTGTGACCAATAATTGTCTTCAATATGAAACATGCGTAGTTCGCTAGTTCGGTGACTTATTAATGAATTCTTCTGCATGTAGCCACCGAATACTACGAGTGATTTGGCTTCTGGATAATACACAGTGGTGTGTCCTACTAAACACTTCGGAGGGTAGTTACCTCCCCTTGCAAACACTCTCTCCCATGCTTCACCTTCCATGGAGTCTATTCTATAAATATGATCAATGAACACCCTGTCTTCAGTTTTCCCGCCAAAAAGATAGACCCACTTGTCCACCATTGTTAGGGTATGTCCTGTCACCGCTAAAGGCTGAACAGAGCTGTTAGTAGCTTTCAACGTCCAAACTTTTGAGGTTAGATTAAAGAACCATAATTCATTACTATGAGATCCGTTCGCAACAATTCCTCCAAATATGTAGAATCCATCCTGAAAACCTGCCATAGCATGACCTCGGCGACCTGCAGGCCAGGATGCGGAATTTTCCATACTCTTGAATTTATTCTCCTTCAAACAGTAGTATATCAAGTCATCTAGCACATTATTCAAGTCAAAGCCACCAAATATCCACAAACATTCTGTCTCCTCGTGAAAATACCCTGTGTGCGATGTTCGCCCCGGGTAACCACTTTCCTCCAGCATATACCAATCTCCTTCACCACTCTCATCTTCCGTTGATAAAGCACAGCTCCGCCCAGAATATCCTGGGCTACAGATACACTTCTTCTCATTCTCGTTCAAGCGCTTACACTCTCCATTGTCGTGGCAGTCATTCGGACAGAACTCTAATTGGCAGCCATTGCCCGTATGGTCAGGGTAGCAGCGGCAGGTATTGTTGACACACTGACCATTGCCGCTGCAGTTGTAGGGACAGTCCAGGACGATGTAGTTAGCTTCAAATCCAGCCAGCTTGTAGTTGCGATCACTGAACAGGTACAGCAGCATCTGGTACAGAAGGTATTGATGTTGAGATATGCTTAACAAAGGGCAATTAAAGAGACACTGCGTCAAGGATAAAAATGAGATCACTTTTATCTGCTTATGCTGGTTAACGTGTCTGCTAACAAGTTACGCTTCACTGTCTACATGCAGTAGTTTTATTACTAAGTACTAGTTCAATTGTCTGAAATTTGGGGTCTGTGACTCGTTACCAGACACGTTAATCAGCACAGGTAGATAAATCTGATCTCATATTTATCCTCGATGCAGTGTCCCTTTAAGGGATTTTTCAAGGACTCGGGGCTGAAGACAAATATGCCTTCAATATTACTGCTTTAACAGACAAAGGGTTATACCCTAAGTAATTTGAATGAAACACTTTATCTTCTATTGCAGTATAAGGGACAGTCAACTTTAGATCGTGGCCAATCCCAGAGATGAGATTCCTGTTAACTGGCCACTAGGAATAATTTGGTGCTAATAATTCAACATAAGGGTTGAAAGGAAAGTTAATCTTTTATTGAAAGCTTTTTGACACTCTGACTTATAAATGTCTCCTGAAGTGTCAATCTTTGTTTCCTCATGAGCAACAGAAAATTTTCTAACTAATAGTAGAAAAAGATACCAGTTATCACGATTAATGATTTTCCCAAAGCTGCTACTTACAAATCCAGATGTGGCTATGACAGGCGGGGGTAGACTGTCACCGGAGAGACTGGCCAGGAGTCGACTTGAGTGGGAGTTGCCGTCATAAACAAAGAGGAAGTCAAAGGAACACTCGGTGGACATGCTCTTGAACTCCAGCTGTATCGTCTTGTTCTCGCCCCCGGCTGTAGAGGAGAAGAAGATATAGTTTAAAATAGAACTAGGTGTTTTTTACTCGTAAAAATAAATGTCTCCCCCTTCCCCCAATTCAATTTCAGTTATTAACCTTCTAAAAGACAAAGTCTAAATTGTTGCCATGGAAACAAAAAAAATTGAAAAAGGTTCAAACCCCCAAAAGGCACATCTGCATGATATGAGGAGGCTGTATACCAAATTTGGTGAAGATTGGCCAAGTAGTTTTTGAGATCTGCTTCGGAAAGAAACCCTACCCCTCAAATAGACAAAGTCCAAATTGATACTATGGGGAAGTAAAAAAATATTTTAAATTCTGTAACCCCCAAAAGGCATGTCTGCAGGATATGGGGAGGCTGTATACCAAATTTGGTGAAGATTGGTCAAAAACTTTTAGGGATTCGCTCCGGAAACAAACGCTATCCTTCAGATGGACAAAGTCCAAATTGTTGCCATGGAAACAGAAAAAAAACTGGTGTGGTGTTTACTTGTTTTTAGGTTTAGATGAAGTTTTTGCTAATGTTGCTAATAACTCTTGTGAGCTAGTGAGCCCCCTCAGCCCCAACCACCCCCCTCCCCCACCCCCTCCCGATACACATCCCGTTCCACATATCCTTCACTATATCAAAGCACACAGCTCTCCACCTACATTCAATATACAGGCCATTATATTGCCTTTATCATTGGTTCAACCATCATTACATGTACATTTTGTAATTAATCCATTCACATATTTTTTCTCTTTTGGAGATTAACTTCTTGGAAATGTCATTATAAACTTGATGCTTTGAACAAAATATTTGAAGAGTTATGTGGATACACTTCAACTATATTGAACCAAATGTCACAAGAAATGTGATGAGAAATTTGAAACAATGAGAAATTCTCATTTGCATTTTTTAGAGGGTAGTTTGACTCCGTGATCAATAAGATGAATACTTTATGTTGCAATAGCTGCTCTTATTTCTCCGAAAATGAAAGAAGAGTTCAACAAGGAGTGTCTTATCAATGAGAATAATAACTTTAATGTCTGATAAGGAAGAAAATTGTTCCCTTTTTGAATATGCGGGGGCTGCTACATTTCATATAACGAACCTGACAATTAGATTTCAACGTTCAGGACTATTTCAGGTTTCAATTTGACTGCGTGTCAGGACAGCAAGGCAAAACTCAGTTCACCTACCCCTAGGGCTGCAACGATTCACCTAGACAAGTTCGATTTGATTTTTTTATTTTAACAGTTCGATTTGATTTTTTAACACTACAGAAAAACAAAAATCTGCCATTTTAATAGTTGCTATGCGGCGTTGCTAAGAGAAATGTATAAGCCTCGCTGATTGGTTGAGAATCTCGAAAGGTGAGGATGTAAACCAATCATTGACTAAGTTACATATTGTAGACACTGAACTTGTCTCCCGTTCACATGTGACTTATCATCGCTTGCGAATGCAATTTCACGATCTAATTGTAATATAATCAGGTGACATTTTATTATTTTAGCATATAATTAATGTGAATCGAATCGAAATTTTGAATCATGAATCGATTTTCGATGTCTTTAGTTTGTATTGATTTTCGATACATCGTAGTGAATCGTTGCAGCCCTACCTACCCCTGTATGGAAATCCCCCTACCTTTGTTTGTCACCAAATTCTTTGCTGTTTCCCCACCGGAACTAAAGCTAGGCGACATATTTCTCTAGCTGTTCTCAAATTGAGGCATAGCATGCGCGCACTGCTAATCTTTGGACTGATAATTGGCTGTACATCGTTATCAGCCATAAATAAGTGTAGAACAAACGTCTGTTCTCCTTTTTAAGTAACTCAATTCCATTAACGCATAGCTCTCTGCCAATTATCAAGGCCCCTGTCATCTCATAGGGTCTTTGAGTTCTGAAAAGTATTACCTAAATAACCATGTTGTTTGAAAGGGGGATCAATCATCCTCTATTCCACTCAATTGTCACTGTTGAGATAAATTCAACTCACGCTAGACAAAAAGCCTAAAGCTTATGGCTTTACTATCACAACACTGTTGTCAAATTTGCAACAATGTGTCCACTCAAACCGAATCGGCTAATTAATGTCAATCTCAACTTTGTGATTAACCATGACCAGCAAATAATGCTGGACACAACTATGTTATTGATTCCTACTCGATCTTTAAATTATCAAGATTGTCTAATACTCTTCCCAAATTGTAACAAAACAATAAGGACAAGCCGTTCTATTTGTATTTAATTACTTTAAATGATGGCGTTTTGACTTCAAATTGTAGTCCCTGTTCTATCTAAGTCCTTACACTTAGAGTGAAGCTACCACCGGAGATACATCTTTCCTCATACTTGGTGGTAATTAGAGCTATACAGTTTCATACTGCATGTTGTCTCCCGATTGATGGCTAAATTATCCCTCTTTGTCTATTTACAACCCCTGTATGTAGTTCAGACTTCATATAGTATCAATTAATTGGAAAACAAAGTAGTCAATCCTGAATAAAAGCCTCTTTGAAATTGACTGTTTTCCGGGGAAATAAATTGTAGAATAGTGCATCTACCGGGATACAAACTCGTACCGGGGATGTAGCTCAGTTGGTAGAGAGTCGCTCATCACCCGGTAGGTTGGGGTTCAATTCCCAGCCGCGTCACACCAAAAGACTTTAAAAGATGGGAGTTGTTGCTTCCTTGCTTGGCGCTGAGCATTATAAACCATCTGGACACAGCCTGTATGCTCGCATGTTCTGACGCTATTCAGGTAGCCAATCAGATCGTCCAACATAAGCTTTCGGTACAAAATGCTAGGGGCAAGTAACTCTCAAAAGCAATACTTTTATCAGTTTACGTAACCTGAGGAACGTGTTAACGAATAATTCCAAATGCTAACAAAACAGTGACCATTAAAAACCATGATGTGATTGGTCAGCTATGTGACTGGGTTCTGTCTGCGCTAAACTGGTACAGAACACATGCCTATACAGGGTGTTCTCAGACTTTGTTTAAGAGGAATCGTACCCTCGTAGATAATACTTTTTTGCAAATTTTATTCCTGGGAACAAGGTCGAGTTTTAATCAGACTGATGAATACAATAATTGGTTTTTGTAAAAAAATTAAATATTATTGGAACCTTGTAGATAAAACCCTAAAAGGCAAAACAGCAGCATATACCGGTAGGTTACTTCCATACCAAATTAAGTTTCTAAGTCATATTCTTTTTTAGCGATGCTCTGGAAAATCTGACTGTTATGGTCAAAATTAAAAACATTATTTGAACCTTGGATTAGACACCCGGTGACCCCTAAAAGGCACAACAGGACGATATAAATTTGATTACTTTCATATCAAACTTGCAGTTTTCAAGTCATACACTTTTTGAGTTATGCTCCAAACATGATTTCAGACGGACGGACGGACACACACGCAGAGCGTTATATACCCTGTTTACGACAAATAATTAATAAGATAATACAATGCAAGTCTCAGAATGGTATTTGTATAGCTAAATCGGATTCTTTGCTACTGCAGCATTTATATTACATAACGGTCCGTCTGTCGGCAACATTTTGAAATGCAATTTGAGTAAATAAACTTATATATGTAGTAAGGCTGCAACGATACACTGAAATATCGATGCATCTCGATGCGACAGTCACGATACGATACACGATACAATTACATTTGAATATCGGATAAAAACGATACACATAGTTATTTCAATCTAAATAAACACTAGATAAATCAAGCACTGTACCAGTATTAATTCCATTGATATACGACAATAAATTTTTCCCACGTATTAAAATAATCGTTTTTACTCGACTGCTTTCTAGCTTGAAAACGAAACTAACAAGAGTAACTTCCCTTTAGTAATCGCTTCACAACCGAAGGATAATTTATTCAAATTTGCGACTGCCCTGATAGCTCAATGGTCCGAGAGATATAGGTCAGTTCTTTCGAGCTATCACATTGGTTGATTTTTCTGATCTTTATCTTCGGGTAACTTCGACTATGCTTGACAACTGCCAAGTTTAATACGCAACCAATCAAATCGTGTGAACAAGTAGCAGCAACCAATCAAATTGTGCGAACAAGTAGCATAGTATTTAAGCGTAGTATTTGACAGTCATGGCAGCCAACAACGAAGATTATCGTTTTCTATTCAATCCCTAGACTTTCCCATTTAGCGTATCTAGATACGTATCGTATCGTGAGCTAAGTATCGAGATACATATCGTATCGTTTGCTTAGTGTATCGTTGCAGCCTTACTAAATCGGTTTCTTTGCTACTGCAGCATTTATATTACATAACGGTCCGTCTGTCTGCAACAATTTGAAATGCAATTTGAGTAAATAAACTTATATATGTAGTCTAAGTAATTTTGTGTCCATATTTCTTCAGATTAATCCCAGAGTTAAAATATACATATGTATGATGCTCCCAATAGAGGTTTAAAGGCAAGCCAGCATGACATTTAAACCAATCCCATAATGACATCAATACTGCTTAGGAGGGTGCAGTAGTTTAAACTAGTTTTTCAATCACAATAAAACAAATTTAACGGGAACTTGAAAATATAATGCCAAAACAATAAAGCTTAACATCAAATGTTAAATATCATTGCTGACAGATTCCGTGAGTTATTGCAATATTAAAAGTAAGTCACTGAGACTTACACTGACACTGTCACTGAGACTGAGACTGAGACTGAGACTGGCACTGAGACTGAGACTGTCACTGACACTGGCACTGAGACTGAGACTGGCACTGAGACTGAGACTGGGACTGAGACTGAGACTGTCACTGAGACTGGCACTGGCACTGTCACTGATACTGTCACTGGCACTGTCACTGAGACTGGCACTGGCACTGTCACTGAGACTGACACTGAGACTGGCACTGGCACTGGCACTGTCACTGAGACTGACACTGATACTGTCACTGAGACTGACACTGAGACTGGCACTGGCACTGGCACTGTCACTGAGACTGGCACTGGCACTGGCACTGAGACTGACACTGAGACTGACACTGATACTGTCACTGAGACTGACACTGAGACTGGCACTGGCACTGGCACTGTCACTGAGACTGGCACTGGCACTGGCACTGAGACTGACACTGAAACTGACACTGAGACTGACACTGGCACTGGCACTGTCACTGAGACTGACACTGGCACTGGCACTGTCACTGAGACTGACACTGAGACTGACACTGAGACTGACACTGGCACTGGCACTGTCACTGAGACTGACACTGAGACTGGCACTGGCACTGGCACTGTCACTGAGACTGGCACTGGCACTGGCACTGAGACTGACACTGAGACTGACACTGAGACTGACACTGGCACTGGCACTGTCACTGAGACTGACACTGAGACTGACACTGAGACTGACACTGGCACTGGCACTGTCACTGAGACTGACACTGACACTGGCACTGAGACTGACACTGATACTGTCACTGAGACTCAATCAATAATTCACGCAACCTTTATAATTGAACCTAGATGCACTGTCCATGTAATACAGTTAATGGACCATGACCTTCACTAAGCCTTCCGGGCATCCTTTCATCTCCGACTGTAGACCAGATATCATCAGTTATGATGCAATATTGCATACTTAGGAACATATAAATATTCATAATATTGACAAGAATTGCACTATAAAATATTATGTAATATAAGCAAACTTACAATGCCAAGATTTTCCCCCTGCATATTGCATAAACATTTCACTGATAGATCAGATATGTGGTGTACCATCTAAACATATAGACAATCAAGAGGTAATAAAGGGAATTAACTGTTAATTACATTCTGGGTCTGGGTTTGATGAAGGGGTTCCAATGATTAACCTGCGAAATACAAACTTGATTCCCTATACTTTCTTTCAGTTCTCTTTATGTTTGGACCCCCTCTCTATCAAACCCTTCTAATGTTCCATTTAACCGTCAAGTATAGTAACCCCCACCCTCCACCGTGGATAAGCGGCAACCATATCGAAGATCAGATATGATCATTTATTTGTAAAATGACATGCAAACTCCAAAGAAGGTGCGAGGTAACTTCCCAAAAAATTTCAGCCTTGAGAGTTTAGCAGTTCTGAAGGAGTCGAAAATGTGAAAAGTTATCAGATGACTGCAACTGGATGCCATAAGCCCATCTGGCCTTTCAGACATGATGAGCTAAAACTTCAAAGTTCCACTGTGACCATGTCAAGGACACCATATTCAAACAACCCCTTTGTCTTCCTTGGAGACTATGTATATGATATAAAGAGAATCCTGTCAACGGTTCCCGAGATATTGCAAAATGTCAAAGTCTCGCTGTGACCTTGAAATGAAAACGTCACAAAATTTTGAACAGGTTTGAACAGTACTCTCACTATGGTGAACCTATATATGCAAAATATGAAGAGCTAAATTGAGTTACAAAATAAAATAGAACCATGGCCTCTGTAACTCATCAGGAATTCATTGATCTAATAATAGGTTTTTAGATTGTGACCCCTGTGATTCACAATTGGGGTCACAGGGTCACCAAGTCTACAATTTAGAATCCCTATTAGCCTTTTGACCAAGGAGTCTGTACACAACATTTCAGCTTTCTAAAACTTTATGTACACTACTGGAGAAGAAGATCATGAAAAAAGGTTTTTAAGGATGTGACCCCTGTGACACTTTTTGGGGTCACGGGGTCACCAAATCTACAATTTAGAATCCCCATTGGCCAAGGAGTTTGCACATAAAATTTCAGCTCTCTGGAGTCATTGGTTCTGGAGAAGTTGAAAAAGCAAAAAGTTTACGGATGGACTGACGGAATGGATGGAGGGATTGAGGGACTGACTGACGGACGCCGCCATGCCATGCCTGATGAGCTAAAAATGTATGTAGATATGAAAATAAAGTAAACTCAAATTAACAAACAATCAAGTTGCACACTCCTCAGAGAAAGGGAACTACTCAAACTGCAAAGAATGAATTGACTCTGACCTAGATCTCTGGCAATGATGTGTTGGAGGTCTGGCTTGTTTGTTTAGATCTCATATCCCCATTTAAATACTCTAGACACTAAGAAACCCTATGAATGGTTCCCTCTGTACAGTGACATTTTACCTACATTTCAGATAAATATTTATTGCATCCAGACAAAACATCAATTCCAAAATTTAATTCTATTTCACTTTCTTGTGCCTGTATATTTAATCAAAAGAGACTGAAAACAACAACTACCTGTTCTTGAAGTGATCTTTTTCAAATTAAAGCCTACAACACAATGAACTATAAAATAGAACGGAACAATACGTGGAGAGTAAACAATAGCTACAACCTTGACTTTTTGATAAACAACATCTTTAAAATCAATACTCGTCTACAAAGTTGCATAATGATTGTCAGCTGCACACACACTGCCGTATTTACCAGGATTTATGCAGAGAACAAGGATGACATTTTGAAATCAATTTTTAAATGTAATGAAGAAAAAATATCAATATTAGGAATTTGAATAGACAGTGCACTGAAAGCAGTGATTTTGAAACCTAGAAATGTGAATAAGATAAATGTACTGAGTGGGTGTCTTGCAATAGGCCATTGGCCTGAAGCTCTTCCAATACTTAAATGATTTCAGTTAAATCTATTGAAATTAGTCAACTAAAATTATTAATGATATTTCATGCTGCAACTTGTACCCAAGGTTGAGTTAACTTTTAAAGTTTCATAGATTAATTACTCTTTGTTAGGTGAAGATAAATATTCATGATTCATAAAGGCTAATATGTAGAAATATTAAAATTATTGATCAGCCTCAATGTCCTAAGTCAAGAGAAGCTAGCAGGTCATTTGAAAATGTAATGGGACAATGGCCTATGGCCTGCAGCACTCTGAATCCCTGGAAAGGATACAATGTTTGTTGTCCTTTTAGAAAAGAGTACGTTTGATACAAGTGTGAACCTGTGCCAAAGTGACACAATTAATTTAAAAGACAAACCTGCCTCTCAACAAAAATGTGAGGATTTAGATTAATAGATTCACATGTGGAAATCAACAATTTCAAAGCACCTTTAGAATTCTGATTAACATATAACAAGGAAATGTCAAATGTCTGGAGAAATTAGAAATATAGAAATATAAAAGTGAATAATAAATTTACATGTTTGTGCAGCATTAAAATGAGATCTTATTCTTATCAAGAAACTTTAAAACAACTAATCTGAGCATTCAAAACGGAACAAACATGAAAACAGTGAGCTTATTACTAGCATCATAGGGAGAAGTCATTAATCTTTATTATCATCTAATGGAAATTTATAAGGCTGTGCGATATTATTGCAATACCAATATATTGCAATACAGAGTTGTGCAATACACATATTGCAATACGATTTTCATATCCCAATATATTGCACCATCAAATATTACGCCAAATTTATTCATTTATCTTGTAAAAGGCACATTTACTGGCTAACTTGTATTTAGAACATTATTTTGAAGTGCTAGAATGTGTGTTGGACTGTATTACAAATGATCTTTGAAAAGTCATTTATCAAAATGTGTCATGTTTAAATAGCAAAAAGAAGTTTAAAAGTTGAATTTAGAGTTCATTTAGCATTTTGCAATATCATTGGCACTAGTTAAAATTGTTTCTGGAGAAATATCTCATTGTCAGAAGATCTTGTAATATATTGTGGTACATATTGCAATACATTACAGTTCAACAATACATATTGCAATACAAAACTTGAAGCAATACACAGCCCTAGTAATTTATGTTCATCTAATAAGTGTTTTGATTAACCAGCATTTATACCATCAAAACATTGTTAAAACCTCAAAGTCCAGTATAATGAGGTGAGGTGAGGTGATTTGGGGTTTAACGCCGCTTTCAAGAGTATTTCACTTATATCGCGGCTGCTAGTATTATGACAGGGAGAAAGCCCGCAACTCGATGTGGCTATGCACATATATGGCTATGGAACTAGCGAACCATGGGTGGTACTACGCTGAAATTCAGTGTAGCATTGCACCCAAACCTTACTGCGTGTAGAACAGTTCTCTACTGCAGACAAAGTTGCTGTGCCCCTGGCGGGATTCGAACCCCGGACCTCTTGATCCGAAGCCAAACGCGCTAACAACCCCCCCCCCCCCCCCCAGTATAATGAAATCTGTCAATTGGTGAATTGGCATAGGATACCATAGAAGGTACAAATTTAATAATTAGTTAATACTTGTGCATTTTGAATTGAATTTATGTAGAAAAGTTGTGTATAATAAACGATGGGTGTGCCCCATTTATTTTAAGAGAAAATGATCATGTGAAATGGTTGTCTTGACGTTAATATGACAGGTGAAAGTTTAAATCATTGTTGATCAATAATGCAATGGTGGGGGATTGCGAAATCTACCTGGGATCTTGGAGAGGTAAATCTACCTGGTTGAACGAAATGAATTTTGGCATGTCTAACATTGATCTCAGCCTTCAATTAATAATATTTATTATATGTAAATGTAGATTACTGCACCGACTCAACTTGGTTTTCATTGAATATAATTAAATCATACCATATAAATAAGACTATAGAAAGCCTGAGATAACAGATGAAAACATATTGGAGCAATGCCATTAATAAAATTAATTTGACAATTTGTCAGAGGGCTTTTCAAATTATATCTTACATATGAATATTCTGATAAGAGAAGTATAAAAAACGTGGAATGAAATGCAGAGTTTGCTCCATGGAGCCATCCTAGATTACACTGTCTGGTAAACATTAATAAATAGTGCTTGGCTTTGGACATTGGAAAATATTCAAAGCTCATTCTATAGTGGCCATAGAGTGATAGAGAAAATAGTGACATTAAGGTTAAAGGGGCAGTAGCACATTTTTTGAAAATGTTATTTTTTCAAATTTCCCATTTATAATGACAGTTTATGTCATTTATACTTACTATAGAGCAGGGATCGACACTCGCACTAGTCCGCTGGCCCGAGGCTAGTGAAAATTCAGAAGGGCTAGTGAAATTTGTTTGTATCACTACAGATTAACATATGTTACTAGCCCGAAGAGCACTTCGGGCTAGTAAAGACTTCCAGCGAGCGTCTACCCCTGTAGAGGGTAAAACATCTTATTACACAAACCAATTAGCCATAGTGATAATAACGGTGTTGTGTATAAGCAAAAATTGCATGGCGGCCATTTTATTGTGAACACATTTTATTATTTTGAATGACAAAAACGATTCCCATGGCTTTATGGAACCATGCATACTCACTTTTTAACTTAATTTTCCTGAGAAAGAAGGGATTTTTACTATTAGTAACATTATTTTTCAAATACATTTCATCGACTTAATTCAGCGAAAAAACATGCTACTGCCCCTTTAACCTTTTCACCACTACACGCCTAAAATTCGGCACATAAACCTAATAGCATTCAGGTTTCTTAGTCGTGAAATGTTTAAACTAGAGTAACATTAAGTATTTTTGATCATATTTAATTTGCCTTTCAAACATATTGAATTACATGTTCTGATTTAAAGTTCACATAACCGAGGATGAGCCTATCGCTGCCCAATCAAAAGTTATGGCCAAGGTTAAAGTTTTAAAAAATTGCTCCTATACCAACAGGCCACAGGCTGGGGAGGAAATATAGATATAGGTAGATATAGGTAATACACTTTATATATAACAAGGCTTATCAACCGGAATTTTGAACTCCTATATAAATGTTGTTTAAACGTTACCATTAAATGACATCGGTAAGTATCGTCTGACACGTGTTCCCTAATGCATTATCTATCATCAACATGTCATAGGTCTTACCTCTATGTCACCTCCTCAATTAGAGCTACATCACTTTAATTATGCCAGGCAATAATTACGGCGTTTCAATAAGACGGCAGTGACGTATCTAGGTCAACAGTTTCGCACGGAAGGCGACCTCTTCTCTCGTTGGTACATTTCACGGCCACAACAAACGCACGTGTTACACGGAGGGAATTTCAAACTGTCGAAGATCCTCCGTGTAACACGTGCGTTTGTTGTGGCCGTGAAATGTACCAACGAGAGAAGAGGTCGCCTTCCGTGCGAAACTGTTGACCTAGATACGTCACTGCCGTCTTATTGAAACGCCGTAATTATTGCCTGGCATAATTAAAGTGATGTAGCTCTAATTGAGGAGGTGACATAGAGGTAAGACCTATGTTGATGATAGATAATGCATTAGGGAACACGTGTCAGACGATACTTACCGATGTCATTTAATGGTAACGTTTAAACAACATTTATATCGGAGTTCAAAATTCCGATTGATAAGCCTTGTTATATATATAGTGTATTACCTATATCTATATTTCCTCCCCAGCCTGTGCAACAGGCCCCCTAAGTAATGGAAGGAAATGCATCATCGTCCTCCATCAACCATTGTTCTGTTCCATGAATGCTCGGAACATACTTTTATTGAAATTATCCATGATAACAGGTATAGTCTTACGTTTGGACGCTTCAATTCATTTATCCGTGAACATACAAACAATCAGGTGCACCCATACTTCTTTCAATGGGTATGTTTCCATTTCCGTGAGTATTCATTGACTTTGTTTCTTTACAGTGTTTTGCACTTGAAAATAAAAGGCTCGATCTATATTTAGACTGGAAAACACATTTACTAATTAGGGCAATTTCTCCGCTTATTTGATAGTGAAATTTTTTTTTTGTTGAAAATTTATGTGCATATTTTCCATTTAGATTTATATAACTTTTTGGAAAATTTCTTGTTTATTTATCAAAATACTCAATGACACTTTTAAGTCAAGCGTCAGTGAACACTCAAATTCAAAAGCAATGAAACTGTTATACTACTAGGAGTCATTAGGGCTGTGCAGTGTGTAGGGGTGTGCAATATAACCGGTATATCGGTATAAACCGGTTTTAGATTGTGCAATACAATTATTGCAATATGTTTTCCAATTGGCAATATATCGCACATAATAATTTTAAATGAAATATATGCATTTATCAAAATAATATCTTGTCCTAATGTAAAATTACAGGTTTTAAATGCAAATAAATGCTCTTGATGTGCAAGAACATGCGTTGGGCTGTGTTACAAGTGAAAGTTTCCATTTTGGAATCTACTGTATCAAATTTGCTTGTGATCTTTTGGAGAAATATCCTGTCATTTGAAAGTTCTGTAAGGTATTTCATCTAAAATATTATGTTAAACAGCATTTATAAGTGTAAAACTTTAAAACAAAGTTCTTTCAATATATTGCAATATTATTGCAATACAGAGGCTATGTATTGCAATGTATCGCAATATGAAATTTAGTGCAATATCCAACCCTAGCAGTGTGTAACTGATGTATAGAGAATCTCACCCATGTGTCTTCTTCTAAGTTACAAATATCCGAGGCTTGCAGAGGATATTATTACTTTAATCAACGATTGTTGATATATTTGATATCAGAAGACACGAGGGTGAGATTTTATTTATCATTCAAAATCATTCTTTAACAATTATTAGCAAAAGAATGAAAACAAAACTGCCATTAAACTTCTTCAGCAGTGATCTCAGTGAGGTCATAGCATTGTGACATCATCAGCATTATGGCGTCATTGCATTGTTACGTCATCAACTTTGTGACGACATAGCATTGTTAGCAGTGTTCTCATTGATGTCAAAGCCTTGTGATGTCATTAACTGATGATGTAATAGGATTATGACGATTTGATTGTAGCAATATCTACAATGTAGATATCGCTTGTAGATATCGCTTAATCTCACACAAGCGATATCTACTGTGGGAACCAGTGTTGGAAACCAATGTTTTACAAACACCTGGGACCTGGTGGGAACCAGTTTTTTTACAAACACTGGATGATGAATGATATATACTGGTACAGATTGTGCAATGCAATTACTGCAATATGTTTTTTTCAGTTAGCAATATATCGCACCTAAAATATTTATAAGAACTTTATGTATATATATATATAGAGGATATTTGTCTTTTCTTGACTAATACCATGTTTATCTCATCGAGTGAAGTAGAAAGGTTATATTTTCACGAGTGGCGCAGCCACGAGTGAATATATATAACTTTTCTACCTCACGAGTTATTTTCACTGTAGGTTGATAGACAGTTTATTTCACTGATAAATCCAAGTATTTCACTGCTCATCATATAAAGAATCTTAAGTATCTTGTTCTAGGTTTTAGATACAAGAAAATGCTCTTGATATTCAAGAACATTTGTTTGACTGTATTACAAGTGATGGTTGCCGTTTTGAAATCTGCTTCATCAAATAGCAATGTGCAAATTTAATCGTTTTACCGGTAAGTGTTATTCTGTGTATGGAAACACACAAAGACAGTTTTCCTCAACAATTTCACTCTGCATATTAACCTTCAAGATGATTGCAAATCAAGTCTTCTGAATATGATTGTTCTCATTTAAGGATTGTTTTACATATTTTGTGCCTCTATTAAAGTATATCACCAATAAATTGTATAAAATCGCATAGCATCGAACCGTTACACTCAGTTGTCAGAACCAGCTGACCGTTGATTCAATGACACGTACTCGCCACCTCAACTTTGCTGTGTCAAGTCTGAAGTGTCTATTTGGATAAATTTCAATATTGACGAAGTTAACACTGCTGATCTATCATTTAATAATAATAATGAGGATACTTATATGGCGCTAAATCCACAACACTAAGGGCATGTTCAAAACGCTACACACATTATTACCCTGGTATAAGGACCAACATCATTCCTTTTTCATTCTCAACTCCTCTTGGAGTATGCAACCTGAGGTTATCTGTCACATTGCCTTCACTTCCAAACCAGGTACTCAATTGTACTGCTGAGTGAACAGAGGCACATTTCGAATAAAGTCCCTTGCCCAAGGTGACACCACGAGCCTCTCAACTCATGTCTCAGTGTGGGGCAGGGAATCACCCTTCAAACTCTCAGTTGTTATCCAGCAATGAGGCGGGTAACCCACCCATCCAGCGAGCCACGCCCGTTGTTGCTGAACTTCACTGATAGGGGTCGACTGAGCTATGCACAGGAGCATGTGCCACCACAAATGTCGCTTTTGACCACATGCAAGATTTGTTTGATCAACTAACAGTTATTTTGATTTCCACAGTGAATACAAGCCGCAGAACAGACCACTTGTTCTAATGGATTTACGTCAATAGGTATGAAGGCATGTGTTATCAATGCACAATCTCATTAAAATCAAATCGTTGATTTGTTCTCTGTATTTCATTTGGCTGCCGACTGGTCACTCATCTTCTATGTAGAAATGTAGCCAAATAAAATATAGAGAACGAATCAACGATTTGATTTTAATGAGATTGTATCAATGCACATTTAATCTGTGTTCATTGAGACATAGTTGAATGTTTTTAAGAGCTCTCAACCAATCAACATCCTAGAAATAAGTGTAACAAAATCTGTGTAATTATTTACACAAATATATGTCAAACTTATGACAGAACAACTAACCATTAATACCAACAATTCTAAAATAAAGTAGCTTGTTTAGACAGATAAAATAAATCTCCAATTGATAGATTATGAGGTTGTTTTCACAACCTAAAGGATGGACTTGTTGATGGTAATAATGATATTTTGTTTATCTTTGACGTTTGTTATATTCAAAGGCAAACTATTTGATGATGTTTGTTTGTTCAGTTTTTAGTCAATTTGGAGTAGGCCTAGTTTGTCAGTGTCACTAATTTGTTTCCCTTATCAGCAATTTAACAATATTGACCTTTTTTACAAGCACTGTCCAAAATTTGCAAAGGAAACAATTTATTACATGATTTTACTGTTAATTTATTAACTAGGTTAACTTATGTGTTATGTGTTCTGTATCTTTAGCCTACTGTAAATATAAAATCAACATTGTCTTCTGCATGTGATTAGCGCTTGTTTTCATTTACAAATATAGGTCAAACTCAAAAGGCAACAACTTACCAGTAAAACAACAATTATAATGTAAAGAAGATAGTTTAGACAGATAAAATAAATCTCCACTTGTAAAACTCTGAAAACCAGTCAGCTAAGTTATGTTCACTCTCATTTCAAATGACATGTGTAATTTAGGTCTGTACAAATGTCAAACACAGCACATTTGTTTTTTTGTAGGAATGCTGGCATGCTAAGCATTCTACGTCCGTTGGTGTATCAAATGGACATTATTCTATTATCTACATCACTTACCATCAATAAGCCATTCACAGTGGGCATTTTCCGAGTAAGTATCCGGGCCATCTGAAATGAGACCTTTCTGTCCCTTCAGAACATAGCGACCACTGCACGAACTTAGGCCCTCGTCGAAGGCTGTGAAAACAACAGCAGTGAAGAAAATAATATTCCTTGATGTCACGCAATTCATGACTGACCCGACTTAATTCGACGTCTTGAAGTCTCAAAATGATGCATATCCCCGAACCATCGACCAAGTCAATTTAATATTTTTTGGTCGAGGATGGCTCGCATGTTCGAGTTATTAGCCCATCGTCTGCTTGACTTGGGTCCTGCGCGTCACGATTAGCACCATTTCTACGTGTGTTAGAACTCCTTCACCCCGATCCACGGACAATCCGTGCTACTACATGCCGATTTATCTACAGTAACAGTCTTTAAATCGTTTTGACAGCTGATCCCGCAAGGTGTCCATTGCTTTTGTTCCAAAAACAGCATCTCAGCACTGTCGAATATGATGCGTTTTCATTGGCTGTAATTCGTACATAGTATTTTCCTATCGACTTTTGTGAGTTATTGTGCAGCACTCTCCCGGACATGCAATGCATAAATAATTTACAATGCATAAATGTTTGAATATCTGCCAAATAAATGCCAAATGTTCAAAATTCCTTATGAAATGTTATGAATATATTACCTGTCGAAGTCATGTCACCCGATCTTTCATTAACCATGTTCAGATGTTTGAAAACATCTAAAACCGTATGGATAATAATATATATATAGATATGCTGACTACTATAATGTTATAAAGTACCGTTATTTCCCATAATTCAAACCATATATATGATGAAAGAAAATGCTTATTGTATTATATGTATGAATACTAATCATTCAATAATTACTTATAATACAGCGCGATACATGTTTCGATGAAATCATGTTTCCCTTGTTAGTGATTATATTAGCATTTGGCAGATTTGGAACCGTTCAAATAAAATTATTGCCTACATAATCTTGATTTTAAAAAGAATTTAAGAAGAAAATAAAGTTATTTGCATAGTCAACTTCTTCATTGCAATTATAATATTTATGGAAGTGAATTTCACTTTCTAGACAACTTTGTGACTGTTAAACACCGAAACGTTGACTCTCAATAAAACTTTCGTCGTTTTACTTAACAGTAAACGTATTCTTCGACAAATTAACATACATTTTATATAAATAATCATTCTTACATTTAGATAAATCCCTTGACCTTTCTTGAGAACTGATTACTTGTAAAATAGCGCTAAAATAGAGGGTACGCTTGTACATCCAGTTGCCCACTTCGTCATAATGACTTGTGGTTTGGAAAATAGTACTGCCCTGATTCGGTGACACTGAGGTCAAGCAAGTGCTCGATTGCTCTGTCTGGTGGTGTAACTTGATACATAGAAGAACCAACTTGCTCCGTCTGCCAGAATGCATTATAATTCATTGCAGACAAACTAGAAACAATTCCTCTTGCCTTATGATATATTGAAAATGGAAGGGAAATAAATGAAGTTTTTGCATTTAATGTATTTACTGTCATATGTAGGCTAATATATAACATAATCCAAAAAAGTTTTTTAGATAAATAAAAGTTCATGTGTTTGAGTAAGCCAAGTTATTAAGGTATATGATCGGTTTTGCATGATTTTTTTTATTTGGTTCTAAAATGTACCAAATTACAATAGGTGCTGGTTTAGGTTATATCTTCTTATTCGACTCTCGTATTCACTCCCAATATATATTATTTATATATGAAAATTTGAGGAAGGTTTCGCGTGAAGTAAAATACTTTAGTCGACACTTGCTGTAAATATAATTTTAATGATGACTGGATGCGTCGCATTTCGACTTGTTTACAAGTCTTTTTAACCACATTTTTTAATGTGGACTTGTTTGAGCAGGGGGTAAAACTCGCCGTGGATCCCTTTCTTTATTTATTTGTATATTGTGTATCGTATCGAAGTATTGGACCTAGGAACTGTTTTGTTTCAGCAATACAAATCCCTGTTTTCAACAGTGCTCTGTTACACAAAGCAAAAACGCGAGCTATGTATATGTTCTTCATTGAAAGACGTTTCGGCGTTTGCCTCGTTAGAAATTTATGGTTTACTCCCATCTTTAAACCAGGTAACGATCTATTTATCAGCAGATTTATACAGTCTAGGCTCATTCATCGATGGGGGCGGGATAGCGCAGTGGTTTAGCGCGTTCGGCTTTCGGATCAAGAGGTCCGGGGTTCGAATCCCGCCGTAATACTAGCAGCCGCGATATAAATGAAATACTCTTGAAAGCGGCGTTAAAGGCGCTGTAGCACGTTTTTTTGCAAAATTTATTTTTTCAAATTTCCCATTTATAATGATAGTTTATGTCATTTAAATTAACTTAAGAGGGTAAAACATCTTATTACACAAACCAATTATCTGTAGTGGTAAAAACTATGTTGCGTATAAAGCAAAAATTGCATGGCGGCCATTTTATTGTGAACACAATTTATTATTTTGTATTACAAAAACGATTCCCATGGCTTTACCGAAGCATGTACACTCATTTTCAACTTTATTTTCCGAAGAGAGAAGGATGTTATACTATTGGTGGAATTATTTTTCAAATACATTTCATCAACTTATTTGAGCAAAAAAACGTGCTACTGCTCCTTTAAACCCCAGCTCACCTCACCTCACCTCAATCATATAGATTCATAAACTCGGAAGTGTGCCTGTGTGCTTCTTTATAGCTAGTCCTGCTCCATGAGAAAAGAAGAGCAGTCTAGGTCCCTGTTAAGCAAGTCTAGATAAACTGAAGACACATGAAACTGGTGGTATTGAAAGGTCTATAATCATAAGGATGATTGTACAGTAATTAAATGTTTGTCTACGTTCGCGCGTAATGTATAACACCCCTACTACACTGAGTTGCCCATCCATTTCACATCTATAATAGGGTTCTTTCCTACATATGTTTAATGCACATACGTTGGGCATTCACCAAGGAATCTGTAGATGTCATGTTAACATTTAGGGAGTGTGTAAATACATCATAAACTACGTTCGAAAAAATTAAGCGGGAGAAGGGTAACTTGAGAAATATTTTCTGACGTGAGAAGAGTAACTCAAATATTGGAGAAGGGTAACTTAAATTTTGTTACAGTTCAAGAGACAAATGAAGACGATGTCAAATTTATTTAAGTAGTAAAGCCGTTATGAGGTATATCTACTGAATTTCATCAAAAAGGCCTACGTGACACAATTCTTCAAATGCGTGCACGACGCAAATCATCCAATAATACGTAATGTGGCATTTCAAGCTCAATATCAATAAGTTTGGTTTTTGCATGTTGCGTGATAAAAACCAACATGAAAGAATATAAAATGCATTTAATGACTGTTTGCTCACGTCATAAATTTAGTGAAAATTAGAAGTTTCTACTACTATGTATATTATCATCAAATACGTTATGCTGGATGCTCCTAAATTATGTTATTTCCTTAAAAATTCAAACAATATTTGTATTTAATTTAACAGTACATTTATGCTCACGTGCAAATGAAACGTCCCCACATTTTTTAAAGAATATAAAAATGATAATTGCTGTCGGATAGATGATAGACACATTCTTTGTAGTGAAGTGCTCACATTTTCATACATCAGAGTGTATGCCTTTATTGTTCCCAGATAGCAAGGGTTTGTTGGGCCAACATTTGTATATGGTTGGTTGGTTGGCCAACGCTTTGATAACGTTGGGCCTACATTATCTTAATGACAGTAATCCAACGTCAATGTGACAACCATGGGCCAAACAAACCGGTGATCGTGGGCCAACTATGGGCCAACATATGAATGCTATCTGGGTTATGTCTGTTCAAATACACTTGGGTGATAAATCGCTTTTTCAAGATGTTTTTTGGCCACAGTGTTTGGTATTAGAAAGTATAAATTTAATTAATATAAGATGTTGTCGACCATTTATAACCTTCTTGGATTTAAATTTCCGACAATACTTTATCGTTTTATACTAGTAATCAGATATTGAAAATGCGTCATTTAGAACTAAACGTTCATATATAGATCGGTTATTTAACCAGAAGGTGTCTAAACAGATGTCCCCCTCTTCCCCAATTCACCTTATATAAAAACCTCAAACAAACAAGAAAGGTCTCATTACACATGCCAAGTATAAAAAGCCCTAGCTCTGAGCAATCCGAAGTTATGGCCAAGGTTAAAGTGTTTGTGGACAAACACACAGACAGACAGACAGACAGACAGGTGAAAAACAATATACCCCCGGAATTTCCGATTCGGGGACATAATAACAAAATTTGGACAGAACACTCTACCGCACAAGAAACGTCGCTCAATTTTCAACAGCGTAAAGCACGAAATATGCCGGTGTAAGATTGAAAACGTACCCGCGTTGAAAACATACTCGGCGGGTACTTTTTCAACATTGAATAATGACCCGGGGTCAAGAACATTAATTGCGAATGCCTTTTCTACGGACATGATTAGTAAAGAGGTACCCGCAATCAGAGTATAATAAAAAAAAATGTTATGTTTGTTCAAGTACACTTATGGTGGTGATACCATTTATTGGTTTTTGGCCGGATGAATAAAAGATACATAATTAACCTTCTCGGCCCCATATTTGTTGACGCGTCTTTACAAAAACGTCCTTTTGGACTGTATCTAGTCTAGTTAAGGAGCAAAACGACGATTTCTTAAAACGTGTTTCTCCGAAATATGAACAGATGTTTTGAAAATTCATATTTGGTAGTAGTTGAGTTCTGAAGACATGACATAACGCTGTTTCAGTCGTATTTATCGCCCGTGGATTGACATTTTTTTAAAACTCTTGCACGTGAGTTTATACAAAATGTATACAGTTCGCATATCATTTTTGTTTGATGACACTTGATACTGACTTATTTTAACATTTAGCATTTTAACCTTTGTAATTCATATGTCAATGTTAGTAAGTTTACAATAGGTTTCATCCTATGAGGATGATACTTCTTTATGGAGAAAGCTAGTAGATTGAAATGAAGTTGGCGATATCTGTGTTTTGAATGTTCATCGTACAATAACAACAGAGACAAACTTATGGCATCATTTAAAGGTACATCCATTTAGTTGTTGGGGTCACATATTGCAAACGTTATAAATGATGTTACTTTACCGAGAAGTACCGACTGTAACCGAAAACTACCATTTTGATGATTGTAGACTTAGCATATTGACGATATGAAGGTAGACAATCCACAGCCTGTGGCGCGCGTCAATGACTCAAACGTAATTTTGGAATCTTATTTATAACAGACACACTGATCAATTTGGTTTGATCATGTTTAAAGCCAAATAAAATTTCATGAAACACAATGGATGCACCTTTAAGCACATATACCCACTTCATGCAAATGACATAGACCACTTTCTATCAAGGGGACATTGATTTTGATGAATGTAACATGATTTCTGTGTGTTATTTATATATAAATGTGTGTATGGTTTCGTAGTTATATGCTGATTCTCACTGCAAGTATAAATGTGGCAGGGTGAGACGAAAGTGTTCCTACTGGCCTCGGCTTGTGGGATATCCCTTTAGCTCAACTGGTAGAGCGCTGGAGGTGATCTCACATAAATTATATATTACAATAGTTGTTTGTCCATTCCATCGCCTTTAAAACAAAGTAAACTTAAAAGTTACCCTTCTCTGTGTTCCATTCTCTCAACAGATTACCCTTCTCCCACGAAGTCAGTTACCCTTAAAATTCAGCATCATGTGTTTCTTGTGTGCCAATTTATAATAATTATTTCGGACAGTCTATCTATGCGCACAGAACAGTATGCTAACCATTACAGCAGTGTGCTCAAAGTCATCAGAAGATGACATATCCCACCGGTTCCACATAATTTATAAAACACATCTTTCACAGATAATTGTATATCTACTACTTCAGTTAGTGGGTAATACACATGCTGAGTTTCAGATATGATGAAGGGTTTTGGAGCTCTGCTCCGGAAGCAGACCTATCTCTGAACAAAGTCCAAATCCAACACGTTTCTATGGAAACAGAGGAAAAGATACATTTAAAAAATTTGAAAATATCAAAAGGCACCACTTCAGTTAGTGGGTAATTCACATGCAAACTTTCAGGAAGCTATGATGAAAAGATTTGGAGCTGTGCTCTGGAAACGAACCGGTCTCTGAACAACGTCCTAATTCATTTCAGTGGGTGGGTAATACACATTGGAGTTTCAGAAAAAAAAGTTTCAGAAAGATATCATGAGATAACGGACGTCGGACGGACGGACAATTTTGTGTGTCAGATACGTTATGTTGATTACTTTTGTAAATATACAAGCGGTACATCAGCCGAAACTATAAACTGTACAGCGAAGCAGTAATTAATTATACAAACGGTACACAAGCTACACAAGGAAAAACACAACATACCGCTCTAGTAAACAACCTGAAATTTTTTTCTAGACATGGGTTCCTTTCCACAGAAGTCAATACCAGTGGTTTTTATTTTAAAATTGTATATATTTTTTTCAAATTTTTGATGTCAAACATCAATCGCATAAAAATTGTTGATAGAGTCGATGAGCAAAGCAAGTTTTGGATTACTTATATATGCCACAGTACACTAAAACAGCCTCCCGCCTTCACAAAATGTATCATTTTCCTAATGTATTCACAAATGTGTACACAACGTAATAAGGAATAGGAGAAATCGGCTGTTATATACAGTGTGTGTCGATTTCTACTCCTCTCTACAAACATATCATCGGTGTACACCTTTCTACCTTTTCCGGTGTACGATGATACACAGTGAATAAGGACGGTGCTCAATGACACCAATTTTAACCGCAGTGTTTTAAGTGAATTGTAACATAGAATAGGCGGGATGGTATGCTTTGAGTGACTTCTGTATGTGGAGAAATACTGATAATCATACATCGTTTGGTACTTCAGAAGACCGATACATATACAACCAGAGACCATACAGGTCCTACTTCCCGCGGGTTTAAAGGGGCAGTAGCACGTATTTTCGCTCAAATAAGTTGATGAAATGTATTTGAAAAATAATTTCACCAATAGTAAAACATCCTTCTCTCTTCAGAAAATAAAGTTGAAAATGACTGTACATGCTTCGGTAAGGCCATTGGAATCGTTTTTGTAATACAAAATAATAAATTGTGTTCACAATAAAATGGCCGCCATGCAATTTTTGCTTTGTACGCAACATAGTTTTTACCACTACAGATAAATGGTTTGTGTAAGAAGATGTTTTACCATCTAAAGTTGATTTAAATGACATAAACTATCATTATAAATGGGAAATTTGGAAAAATAATTCTTGCAAAAAAACGTGCTACTGCCCCTTTAACAATCCCAAGCATAACCTCTGTATCGTGTTTTATCCTACACATAAAACGTCAGTGGGTTGAACACTGTGCGAGAGGTAGATTTGTAGGTCAAATGCGATTGTGAGACTTCAGACAGCAAGATGGTTGACCATTCTATCGGTGTACCATATTTGAAACTGTTTATGTATCGCTACAGTAAGGTTTGGGTGCAATGCTACACTGAATTTCAGTGTAGTACCACCCATGGTTCGCTAGTTTCAGTCGATGCTCGCAGGTTTCACCGCAATGCATAGCCACATGGTGTTGCGGGCGTTCTATCTGCCAAAATACTCTTGAAAGCTGCGTTAAACTCAAATTCACCTCACCGATGTATCGCCAATACATCCAATATCCAACTTATTGTCCAGTATAGGATACATCACTTTAAATTGCACGTCTGCCACGTCCATACGTTTGGCAGTAGGACAATGAGATTAACAAATCTTCGGTGTCCATACTATTATTACCAAACAGATAATATTCTCTAAATTTGAGCTTTGTACTACGAGTTACACTTGCTAATAGACGTTCCACGTAATAAGTAGATCCAAAGTTTGAACTTTCTAGCATAACCAGTCATTAAAAGGATTCATCACTTTAACTTGCAGCCGTTTCACGTCCTCATTTTAAAAAAATTCCGTAATTCAATTTACTTCATCCAACAGTTTATTCTGACAATTGCAGCTTCCTATATAAACTTCGGTGAGGTGAGGTGAGTTGGGGTTTAACGCCGCTTTCAAGAGTATTTCACTTATATCGCGGCTGCTAGTATTATGGCAGGGAGAAAGCCTGCAACACCATGTGGCTAAACTTTGCGGTGAAACCTGCGAGCAACGGCTGGAACTAGCGAACCATGGGTGGTACTACGCTGAATTTCAGTGCAGCATTGCACCCAAACCTTACTGCGTGTAGAACAGTTCTCTACTACAGACAAAGTTGCCGTGCACCTGGCGGGATTCGAACCCCGGACCTCTTGATCCGAAGCCGAACGCGCTAACCACTGAGCTATCCCGCCCCCTATTCAGAGAATGTTTCGCTCAGAATGTATGCCACTCCCTTATATGAAGGGGTAGTGGCTAGAATCAATTAGATGGAAGGTACCTTAGTTTTGGGGTAATTAAATTTACAATGTACAAAGTGTGGTAGATGTACACCTAATGATCCAATGAATACGTCTTGAGATATCCCTCAGATCTCACATGCCAAAACTTTTAAAGTTCCTTATGACCTTGTGAATAATGTCAAGGTTACACAAATCTTAGCTGTCTTAAAGTAGGCGAGGTGGTTTGGGTTTTAACGCCACTTTCAAGAGTATTTAACTTATCACGGCTGCTAGTATTATTGCAGGGAGAAAGCCCGCAACACCATGTGGCTTTGCATTGTGGTGAAACCTGCGAGCATCGGCTGGAATTAGCAACCCATGGGTCTTAAATAGGATAACGAGTTCTAGGTTCTTTTTCTTACCTAGAAGCTTTGTGTAAGAAATGGCAGGTTTAACATGTCATGAACGTTCGCAAGTTATGCTGCGATCTTAAGAACAATGTCAAAGTCACCAAAATCTAATCCACTCTTTGTCTTCCCTAGAAGCTTTGTGAAATGTACGAGGAGAATCCAGTGAACCATGATATGCCATCTGTCCCAGTAAATATATGCAATGGTCCACTGTTATACCCTGAAGCCAACCACAGATAGCCTTTCAAACTTCAGTTGGTTTTCGCTCTTTCATATCATTTGATTAGAGCCAATATGGAAATAATTTGTCCCACATCAAATTATCTTGGGAGACAGACCTACAGCATTAGGTACCGGTACTTAACCTTCAGCATGCTGGTGAATAGGTTTTCTTTCCTTTGAAAACCAGGTATGGCAAGCCGGTGAATCTTTTATTGCAAACTCTCCTAGCTCTGTCATTGGTTTATTTTTAAGATAGTTACAGGCTATTTCATGCAGCTTGAGTTGGGTTCCAACCCAAGGTATGAAAGTGGAGCCGAGTGTATACACATTTATCCTGCTCAACATGCTGAAAAATTTGAATGGTTCTTGAGAAATCTTACTAACAAGACTCAAATTGCAAGGTCTCGTCAAGAGCACAAAACTGATAACATTTCTCATTGTGTACCTATATTCAAAATAAAATGTACAGAATTATAGATATTCCATTCCGTATGTGGTTACAGACCGTGCTTTATCTATATACTATATCCTCCACTCCGCGCTAAACACTTGGCAGGGATAATAAATAAAACAATTAAAAGCACTTAAAGTTTATTTTCAGTGGTATTTACAGTGACATGATGACAACATAAAAGTGAATTCCTTGCTAAAATGTACAAACACAAGACTGATAAAATCTTTCATTATAAAAAGTTTCAATGTACAAGACGATTTTGTGCCACAGATAGTTTCAGATGTTTGTGGTCCATGTGACACGTCCGATGATCTCATGATTTGACAGCACTGGTAAGAAAGGTGGCACTTCAGCTTCAACGTCTCTCAACTGAAATTGAAAAGATATTATTTAGGTATAGGTGAGGTGAGGCGAGTTAGGGTTTAATGCCGCTTTCAAGAATATTTCACTTAGTATTATGGCAGGGAGAAAGCCCGCAACGCCATGTGGCTATGCATTGCGGTGAAACCTGCGAGCATCGGCTGGAACTAGCGAACCATGGGTGGTACTAAGCTGAACTTCAGTGTAGCATTGCACCCAAACCTTACTGCGTGTAAAACACTTCTCTATTGCAGACAAAGTTGCCGTGCCCCTGGCAGGATTCGAACCACGGACCTCTTGATCCGAATTGTCGAACGCGCTGACCACTGCGCTATCCCGCCCCCTATTAAGGTATACACTGTGCATTCAACCAATCAGTTGTAACCATGTTTATGTATTGCAACAATTTGTATACAAAATCACACAACGTGCCTTCGTTTACAGCAGTCATATTCTGGACTGCAAGTACAAGTATGTGATGTCTTTTTAAATGAAAGAGTTATCAGGAGTTTCATTAATTTTCAAGAAAACAGGGTATTAGATTTTTACAGGCAGGGAAAGCAGGCTGTTAGGATGGAAATTTAATAAATTTGACTTTTCATAGCCGGGTAATTACATTTGCACAGGTGGGTAAGTTTCCCCTGGGCCATGTCCTGTACCCGGCTATTAACAAACCCCTGAGTTATGTTACAAATTTCGGCCTGAATATAGAAATCCAAATAGCACTGTTACATAGCAGTCATATCAGTAATATCAGTAATAGTCTTAACATAATCCTCCAAATGAAGAGTAAACTTACTGTATGAGGAGATGTCGATCTCGTCGGGCAGTTCTGTGATGTTCACTTCGAACCTCTCCTGTACATCATTCAGGGTAGTCGCGTCAGTTTCGTCCGACACGAACGTGATGGCAAGACCCTTGGTGCCGAATCTGCCAGCTCGGGCAACCTACAATAGTTCAATATATATAGTATTGTCAAAGAAATTAGACATTTCTTTTAGTTCAATGTATTTTTTTTTTCAAACAGTAAGCAATTGTATTAATCTTGTAAAAGTAAATATATTACAGATAATCTGAAGGGAGGTTAGTTTTCCTTATAACATGAGTGACATTGCATAACACTGCTTTGGCAATATTGCAGTGAGTAGTGTGTTAACGAAAAGACAAACCTGTTAGCCTAAACAGTGATATCAATAATGTCCTAAAATATCTCCAGTTTTCTAAATACTTAAGACTTTTGATTGGATAGTAGTTAGAGGAAGAAACACTCACTCTGTGGAGGTATGTGTCGGAGTCCTCGGGCATGTCGTAGTTGAAGACGATGTTGACACGCTCGATGTCCATACCGCGACCAAACAGGTTGGTGGCCACCAGGATTCTCTTCTGGAAGTCCTTGAACTGCTGGTACCGGGACAGTCTGGGAACAATACATACATGTCAATCAAACAAGTCATGTATGACCCACAGGATATAAGGAAAATAGACAATAGGTTTTAGAACCAAGATTATTTACACCAATGTGGGGAACCGAAAAGCTTGGTTTGTTTCTTCAAAGACTTCTTTGGCTTGTAATGCAGCAATTCATGTTAGCAATAACATTAGACCATTCCATGATTATTACAGTAACAGAATGATGACTAATCAAGGTGAGCGGTCAATTCAGCTAGCGAATTTGGTCAATAGTCAAAGTTTTATTTATTTTGCCATGATATAAAAAAGCTGTGATGTAAAGTATGTAAGTTACGTGATAGCTATGAGTGGATAACAAGAATTGAAGGGTTGAAGACATAGTGTGCTGTAAAATTTTAGATTTATTTTATCAAGAATGAAGAGAGGAGAATCCAACTCCTGCTTCAACACTTGTTACTGAACTGATATTCCAATGTCAGTAATCAACTGAGGAACACTTCAGGGTCACTGGGAATTCAGCAAAAATTAACCACAGACAATTGAGAGAAATAGCTGGTTACCTCTCCTCCTGTGTCATGGCTCTGTGGATGGCGATGGCTGGGAAGTTCTGCTCCATCAGCAGTGTGGCCAGGGCCATGCACCTCTGTACGCTCTTCACGAAGATGATCACCTGCACATGTCGTTGCAATTAATGATACAGCTTCTCATTTACTTAAGATTTATTTCTCCATTTATACTTATTTAGCTTTGACAAGTTTGACACAAAAAGTACTTAAACGATTGAGATTAAAAAAGAACCATGAACATCAACTTGACAAGCATTGCTGTTATTTTTACTCAGCCACTGGGTGCTTGTGGTTATAAAAAGGAACAAGGCCCTGCAATACGCAACTTCCCTACACAAAGCATAACTCCAGTTAACCGTTCTGTGTTAGTATAGTAGAATGCAATATGGAATTCAGGTGCATCCTGATGCTACAAAATGCAGCATGGCTAAAATGAGCCAGTGATGGAGTGCCTGGAGATATGCTATGTGTAAACCGTTATACCGTTATAGTTTATCCAACAGAAACTTCATCCAAATCCAATAGCTGATTTATCCAAATTCAATAGCTGATTTATCCAACAAACTTTATCCAAATCCAATAGCTGATTTATCCAACAGAACCTTTATCCAAATCCAATAGCTGATTTATTCAACAGAACCTTTAGCCAAATCCAACAGCTGATTTATCCAACAGAACCTTTATCCAAATCCAATACAGTGATTTTGAAGACAAGAAATGTGAATAAGACAAATGTCCTGAGTGAGTGTCTGGCAATAGGCCATTGGCCTGAAGCTCTTCTTCAAATACTTAAATCTAATGAAATTATTCAACAAAATTCATGAATGATATTTCATGCTGCAACTTGTATCATAGGTTTTAAGTCAACTTTTAAATTTTCAGAGATTAAATACTCTTTGATAGGTGAAGATAAATATTCATCACTCATTAGGCTAATATGTAGAAATAACAATTATTAATCAGCCTCAATGGCCCAAGTCAAGAGGAGTTAGGTCATTTGAAAATGTAATAGGCCAATGGCCTGCACCAATCTGAATCACTGCAATAGCTGATTTATCCAACAGAACCTTTAGCCAAATCCAATAGCTGATTTATCCAACAGAACCTTTATCCAAATCCAATCGCTGATTTATACAACAGAACCATTATCCAAATCCAATAGCTGATTTATCCAACAGAACCTTTAGCCAAATCCAATAGCTGATTTACCCAACAGAACCTTTAGCCAAATCCAATAGCTGAGCAAGGCTCCGATATTTACGGACTTGTTGCAGAATTTGAAGTGGCTGTTTTGCTAAGTGAACTCATTATTTAAAATTCATGTGTAACAACAGTTTACATCAACATCTAATGAAGACATCTTAAAGCAATGAGCCAAAATTGTTACCTGGTTGAATTCCAGTACATCAAGGAGATCAAAGAGTTTGCGGTTCTTTTCGTTGTCCTTCAGCTTGACGTAGTGTTGTTGCAGACCGTGCAGAGTCAGCTTTGAGTCGTCGTCCACATACACCTCCATAGGCTACAAAACCATACAAGCAATTAGAGTTACCTGCCCCTGCCGGCCACCACTTCATTGGGGGTCCATGGGTTGTCACATCCTCTGCCTTGGCTGAGAAATGCTGGCAAGTCTGTTGAAGGCCTGTCCCATGCATTCTGTTTTGCCATTAATCTTGATGAAATTATCACAAAAACTATAGCACTGCTGTCCTTTAATTAATACCTTTAAATCAATTTTAAGGATGACCTTTGTAAATGATTACAAAATAATTAATTGGAAATAAATGGTTCAACCACTTTGATTATTCTGTGAAATATTTCAAGATTGATGACAAAACACAACACTACCTTAACATCTCAAACCATTAACCTATAGAAACCAATGAATATTAAAACATCAAAGACATAAAACAGCTAAATTCTGAAAATATTATCCATCAACCAATGTGAACAATATATTGGACAAAATATGAACTTTATTTTCACAATTCTTTACTATTTCAAGTTCCAGGTGCCATCTTCTTTCAGAGTTGTACTGACACCTGCCTTAAGTAGGTAACATTCATGCACAAATTTGCAAACAAGTCCCATCTCTCATGAATGACCAAAAGTTATCACAAGTCAAAAACTGTTAACGGGTAAACAATTTAGAAAAGGAAAAATTTCTTGTCTATTTTGTCCAATATATTTCCAAATGAAATTATGGAACATTGAAACTCTGGCTTCACAATGTATGGTTACTCATCCTCATTCACTCCCTTCACGCCGCCTCCATTTCCAGGCTCTACGTTATTTTGAAGATCTTCCTCTTCTTAAGATAAGCTAAGTTTATCAATGTGCTTTAATAGTTAATTGTTACAAAGCTTGACTACCAGGCCTTTCACAAAGCACTAAGGTGATAGCTCATCAAGTCTACTGTCAAAGAATGTTAACCTTAGTAAGTGTTGCTTTGTAAAAGGATGCCTAGATCATAAGCAATCTCTCTCCCCTTCAAGGCATAAATCGTGTCAGTCTCCTCCATCACTGGTTAATTTAAGCATTTACTTTGCTGTGCACTTTTGAAGTTCAGGTGCAGTGTGATACACTATGCTAGCAGAGGAAAGTATAAGATATGAGGCACGGCTTCAATTAGCCAGTGATGGAGACTGATTGAACAAGCTGATAAATTAGAAAAACTTCAACTTGAAGCGGCCCGAATAGTAACTGGTCTTCCAAGATATGCCTCTGCGAGTTCTTTATACTACGAAACAGGGTGGGATTTTCTTTCAGAAAGAAGGAGGAGATGTAAATTAACATTATTTTATAAAATACAGAAAGGCCTTGCGCCAGCTTTTCTTCAGGATTTACTCCCGCCTTTAGTGGGCAATATGACACGATATGTATTAAGAAATTCCAATAATTATAGCCAACCTTATACACGACTCAAGTACTCGATATCATCGTTTATTCCATCATCAATTAAATTATGGAACAACATTCCTTTAGCAATAAGAGACTGTGATTCTGTTGCCTCATTTAAATCCAATACTCAAGTCAAAGTAAAATGTGCACCTGTATACTTTTCTTACGGAATTAGAAAACTAAATATCTTACATACAAGACTAAGATATATGAAGAGCTCACTTAATTACGATTTATTTAAAATAAGTGTAAGAAATAATGCATGTTGTCAATGTGGCCACAACTGTGAAAATGTATTTCATTATTTCCTTGAATGTCCTTTGTATATTACTCAAAGACAAAATATGTTTATTTCATTAGATAATATTGTCAGAAACAGAGCTTTAATTAATATTAGTCTTCTTTTACATGGCAATGCAGGTCTCTCTATTTGTGAAAATCAGAATGTTTTCAAACTTGTACATATCTACATTTCTCAAACTAAACGTTTTCTCTGACTTCTTTTGTACATATCCTGACTGCCTGTCCGTCTCTTGTTGCATATTGTTGTGAGAAGAATCGTGTAATTATCTGGAGAGGGCTTTTCTAAGTTGGATAACTTGTGCCCAATCCATTTCTTGAATGAATAAAATATGTTTCAATCAATCATGGAGACTGGCAAGAGTTATGCCTTGCAGCAAGATTCAAACTACCTGTTGGTGTGGTCAGCAAACCGTTTACAGCACATTGTCAACAATGGTTATAGATTTATAGTGTATTCTACACTCTATGGTATAATTTAAACTGATTGCCGACATGTACATACTTGCTGGGTAGTTTGAGTTAGGATTTGAATGATTGAGAATACAGCCAAAATGCCTTTTGAAAGATATCTAAAATTTTGAAATGTTTGATGTTCATTCTTACAACAGGGATAAAACTAGTCTAATTTCATGGATATCAATTTCTTTCGAAAGTTCTAAAGAGAATATATTTGACTGCATTTGGCTATATTCTTTCCTAAGAAGCATCTGATTAATCTTATGGACTATTGTAATACATCTAAAAATTCATAAATGCTGTTAATGAATTTCTTCACTTAACATTTGAGTGAAACAAAAAGCTGCTTTCCCATTTTGCAGACGGCACAAGAATAAAATGTGCAAACTATGCTGTTGTAGATTCAAAAAAGATTGCTGGCTGTTCCTGAATGCTTTCTGTTTCACCTTAGACTTATTGATGCAAATTGGCAGATTCCAAATAAAAGACAAAGAAAAGAATTCTGCAAATTTGCATTGTCTACATACAAACCTATTTGACATTTAAGTAAACCTTACTATTGCGAAGAATTACATTTTCAAAAACAAAAAATAATTCCAGATTTCCTCCAAATATGGCCATGGACAAATCTAACTATAGGCAGCCAAGATGTACCAGAAATAATGTAGAGCACCATCTTCTTTCGATGAACTCCGGGTTCAAAATCACGGGCTTCCTTCCAGGGAAATAGATGCTTGTCCAAAGCAGCAGTCACAAAAGTGTCCAGTTCTTTGGGAGCACAAACACACAGACAGTACAATGTTCACTGGAAAGACACACTTGCCCATTGCTTTGAGAGCGTTGGGTTTTAGTGTGCCTTTAGTCCATAACACATCCTTTCCACAGAAGATGGTATACTTGCAGTAGCAGAAACGGCATGTGCGCTTACAGGGGTGTAATTTGTTTTAACAAATACACTTAAAACTACAGGTTTAAAATTATTTTTCGAAATATCTTTTTTTTCAAGTAAACTGGTTATACTCAATATCAAAAGAATTTTCAAAACGGTTATAACAGATTTATGGGTATTGGAAATGTGATATTGTATGTAACAGTAAAGAATTTTATATTGCATTTGAATAATTTGAAGATGTTGACAATTTAAAAGATTGACATCCTGATGGAGCTTGGGTCGTCTTCGTTCCAAGGGAGTTGGTTGCTTCAAAAACATTTCAGGTGATTGCATAACCATCTGTTGCCCGAACTGAACCACTCTGTGCCTTTGCTAGGAGAGCCAAGACATTCAAGTGCCTCAGATATTTCAACGTAACAATTTATTTGTTGAGAACTGAAAACGGTTTGGGAAAATTAAAACCACTCTGTGCCTTTGCTAGGAGAGCCAAGGTTTTAGAGTGTGTCATTTTAAGATTGAATAAGATTATATCTCATTGTGAACAAGTAACCATAAGCTTATCTAAGGCGCCAATATGTAACCTACACTATTACATAGGTTTCAACTACTAGTGAACAACTTCATTGTAGCCTTTGCTTGCAGAGCCAAGGCTTTTCCAAAGTTCCAGATTTAATTCAAATACAGTATATTTCCTTAAATACATTACAGAATCAGTTTACTTTGACCTGTGAAATACTCTTGCCTCTGCTTTCGAGAGCCACGACATTAGAGCATTTCAAATATTTGATGAATATCAACTTCATTTTGTTATTACATATGCCGAGAAGTAGGGTATAAGATAAATCATTGTGTTAGCTTGCAGAGCCAAGGCATATCGGTACCTCTGGTTTCTAGACTAAACTTTAATTTAAATGCAGAGTTTAACAACTTTACTTTGTTACTAGTTTAAAAGACAGCTGGAGCTAGAGAATTACAACCTTGTTAGCAGGATAACTGGTAAGTAAACATAGTTAGATGAACAGTAAAGATTAGATTTCCTTGATGTTGAACCACTCTGTCCCTTTGCTAGGAGAGCTAAGGTTTGGAGTGCCTCAAATAACATAACGGAGATTTATAGTAAAATTGGGGTGAACTTCTCTATATTACATTGATGTAAGTAAAAAATTTCTTTTATATTTCCAATCGGTTTGATTTCCTTAGATATAAATGCAAGAAAGAGAATTACATCTTGTCAGCAGTATAACTGGCAAGTAACGTTTGTTAGATGAATAACAAAGATTAGTTTTCCTTGATGTTGAACCACTCTGTCCCTTTGCTAGGAGAGCCAAGGTTTAGAGTGCCTCAAATAACAAAGAAGATTTATAGTATAATTGGGGTAAACTTCTCTATATACACTGATGTTATATAAGAAAATCTTAAAAATATTTCCAATCTGTTTGGTTTCCTTAGATATAATGGCAGGAAAGAGAATTACATCCTTGTTCACAGGATAACTGGTAAGTAACGTTTGTTAGATGATAAAGATTAGATTTCCTTGATGTTGAACCACTCTGTCCCTTTGCTAGGAGAGCCAAGGTTTAGAGTGCCTCAAATAACATAACGAAGATTTATAGTATAATTGTGATGAACTTCTCTATATAACATTCATGTAATAAAAAAAATATAAAAATATTTCCAATCTGTTTGGGTTTCCTTAGATATAATGGCAGGAAGGCACATTTTCAGTGCTCAGAATATTGACGATTTCTTCATTCTCCGCTGGTGCTCTACAAGATGGTGCCATGGTGGTAAAGAACGGTGCACAGAAAGCCTATGCTGTCCTCGACGGTAGGTGAAGACCTAAGAGGTAGAACTGCCATTTCAGCCATTGCACAAAATGCCAGGGCCGAGACTATAGCCAGGTGGACGGAGAGGAAATCTGGTAGAATGGGTTTGGGTAATTACATCTTGCATGAACTTCTTGCAGATCGGTCGCACTTCCTTGCTGAGGGTGGCGCTGAACATCATAACTTGCTTCTCATGAGGGGTCAGTCGGAATATCTCCTGGACATCACGACGCATGTCTGGAAAGATATTTATTATATTAAGTCACAATATGCAATGAATCGTCAACAAACATGTAATTATATATGGCTGGTCAAGGTATAAATACAAGATTTTATTCTAGCACTTTTCCTTTATTAGGAGGTAGTGACATTATGTTGTAGGTAATAACCTCTATGATTACTACCTGGTAATTGTAACTAGAAACATGTGCATTAGATGCACTGTGATGTCCCCCACTGCAACTTTCAATCCAACCTTGTCCTCTTGACATTATTTTTCACTTATGATTTTGAGATGGAGGTCCGAAAAGGTTCCTTATCCCTATATGCACTAAGTTCCAACCGTTTCCATGGAAACCAGAAAAATATAAAAATCAGAATAACCTAAGTAGCAAAAGGCACCACTTGTTCTAACCACATACCCAAGTTTCGTAAAAGTTTTCGTAAATGAAAGCATTTCGGAATCACGAACTGAGGCGAAAACATTGTCTCCCGCAAAGCTTTGCGGGGGACATGACTCCAGACCACTTACAAACTGGATTTAAAAACAGTACATACTTGAAATAAGATATATAGAGGCAAGTGTAAATGAGCCAGTGATGGAGACTGGCACTAGTTTTGCCTTGGGGAGGGAAGTTGATATGAGGGCCGTTTGTAAAGTTGATATGAAGGCCGTTTTGGTAAAAACATGTTGAAAACAGTTCAAAGGTAGGCTACTCACCTAACTCAGCAAGCATCTTGTCACACTCGTCCAGGATGAAGTGCTTGGTGTTCTTCAGACTGAGGGTCTTGCTTCGTGTCAGCGCCAGGATACGTCCAGGGGTACCCACGACCACGTGGGGACAATTCTTCTTAAGGACCTCTTCGTCTTTCTTCACAGTGATTCCTCCGAAGAAGACTGCAATCTTCACGCTGTTCATATACTTACTGAAGCGCTCATACTCCTTACTGATCTGGAAGGCCAGCTCTCTGGTATGTGCCAGGACCAAAACGGAGACCTATAAGAATTGAATAAGAAAGGTTTTGGACACATACAAATACAGATTTTCCCTACACCTACATTTTCATTTGGACCCTTTTACTGTTGAATTAATTAGTGACATATTTAACAATTTTGTGATGATAATGTTTTAACTCATCATTCAAAGATGACTATTATGCTAGAAAATCTTACACAGGTTAAACAACTTGTCAAATCTGCCAGTTTTCTTTAATAGGCAACCTTGGTTACCCATGGTTTTATCTATGCTCCGTTACTCTCCACTATATCACCCATGGGAAACCTTATCAGGGGAATCTGTTCTCAAATTACCCGCCCTTGGCCAGCGTGAGGAAGTTGGTAACCAAAGAAAATGCTCAATGGGATAAGACGGAAATGGCCAAGGGCGAGTAATTTGAGTACAGATTTCTTTGATAAGGTTTCCCGTGGGTGATATAGTGAAGAGTAACAGAGCATATATAAAACCATGGGTAACCGTCTAACCGAGGAGGTCTATTAGGCTGCCAGTGTCCAATTTCTGCACAATCACAAGAATTGTACTGAAAGATGTTGTCCATCACAAACTGTCGCCATATCAATATTTATTCTCAACTGAGTACAACCCCTTTTGTAAAATCTCATTTCAATATGATTTCCAAGACTAATCTCCATATCTGGATTTTCTGTTAGAATTCCACGAGCTGCTACCAGGGACTGAGAACGGTAGGGGCCATATGCACATTGGATGAAACAACGCCTCATCAAAATAGGAAATTTTACCATAGCTACAAAGGGGAATGGCCAATTTAGTGAGTGAGTGAGTTGGGGTTTAACGCCGCTTTCAAGAGTATTTCACTTATATCGCGACTGCTACTATTATGGCAGGGAGAAAGCCTGCAACGCCATGTGGCTATGCACTGCGGTGAAACCTGCGGGCGGGACCTCTTGATCCGAAGCTGAAAGTGCTAACCACTGCGCTATCCCGCCCCGGAATGGCCAATTTAAACTTCTTAAGATGACTAAAAGCCCTACAAATGGCCCATTGTCAATGGTGTCTTTCCCAATCCCTGTGCTAGTGAACATTAAATAAAAAGATCAATCCATAAAGTGGCTTGATCAATGCAGGATCAATGCAAGCTGTGACATTACCTGCCCATCCACTGGTTCCAGCTGTTGCAGAGTAGCCAGCACAAACACAGCTGTCTTTCCCATACCAGATTTAGCCTGGCACAGGACGTCCATGGACAGAATAGCCTGGGGAATGCATTCGTGTTGAACTGTAAACAAATTAGTGACACTTTCACATAAAAACTTGGACAAATTCAAAGTTAACTTAGTATGTAGCTGCATGTAGAGTAAAAATTTACAATACAGAGATTAAATATTGGTTTTTATTTCGAATCCCAATATTTTCATTTAGCAAAACTGTTGTGTGCTATATATAATGATTACTTTCTTCTTTTCAATCACTGATACACCTCATATTTACATTCTTTCACATACAAAAATTATTATACAAGTTCACAAATCAAAATGATAGATTCAAATAGAGAAAGCTTACCCTCTGAAGGATGCTCAAAACCACAGTCAACAATGGCGCGAAGGAGTTCTGGCTTAAGGAGGAAATCTCTGAAACCAGAGCTGTGGATGGACACATACGATCCCTTTACATCTTTCTTCTGCTGCCCATCTCCGGCAGCACCCTCTGCCTGGGTCTCATTATCTTCTTCCTCGTAATCTAAGATTTCGTTCTCAACTTCATTGTCTGCCATTCTGGATATTATCTAGAAAAGAAAATTTATTTCAACATTTTATTCAGTGTCATTTGACAATATTTAAGGTAGGAAGAAAGCTGCAACATGCCCTTTCCCCTGAATAATAGTTGATGGCAGTTTGAGGCAAGCAAATTTCACAGATAAATAGAATAAAATAACATACTTGCATGGCTATGGCTGTGGCTTGTGAAACCATTGACATGACTGCTTTCAATGAAATAAGTTCCCCCCGCAAAGCGATCAAACAAAGAAACTACAGCTCCTCTGTATAATTCAATTGCTTACCAAATTGAGAATCATAGCTTATATATACTTGGGGTGGGGAAAATAGAAATTACTTCATACAATTACTAAATGTTTATTTATAAAATAATGCAGCACTGCAAAATTTATTTTTAGAGCCAACAACTCAAACTTAAAAATAATTCAAACACATTGATTACCTAGATATTGACCTCCATAGGATAAATGTCAAGGTTTACGTGACGATCAAGATTTACAAATACAAGTCATGTAACATGAATGGTTGATGAATGAAGACAAAGGCGCCAGCAATCAACAGTTCACTTTTCAAAACATTTCCTCCATGCTATCTTTTCATAACACTAAACTTGAACAGGTAAAACAATAAGTATAACATAAACAAATCAAAACATTCAATCTAATGTTTTTCTAAAATCATTATTTGAGGTTAAGTACTATAAGTAGTGCAATGGCTTCATTAGAGGGAAGTAGTCTTGCATTATGTAGGCCCGAGCCAACATGGAACTCGGAACAAATAACCCTAAGAAAATACTAAATAAAACCTCAAAATGATGTGTGTTTACTAACTTACACGTTTAATAATTACTTAAAGGTAAAGGCAACTATTCCATGGTGTCATTCTGATCTTCAAACAAAAGAAGCCAATTGAAAATTCGATCCAGTACTTAGTAAAATTGCGTTGACCCAAAAGTGAAATAAGACGCCATTTTGAAACCGGCATGAATCATCTTCAAAATGTACAGCATAGATCTACATATACAATAGTTTAAGAGTTACATACCTATGAAAATAGTATCAACAACTATCAAATGATATCTACTTGATTTCGGTAAAAGAATTCTTAAAATCCCGACTGATCTCTTCTGAGGATGGCGAAGGATTTGATCTTACCTTTGGTTCTGTCTGACACGCACGGTATTTCGCTTGAGGCTTCTTCCGGTTTAAGATCGAGGGGCCGTATATGACGGCCATACAAACAAATTAAGATACATTTACAATTCAATACTATTATCAAATAAAAACATGAAAACAATGTATTAGTAATAAACTTTCAACCTCAGAATAATATATAATAATTTTCATTACAAAAGAAAGACATTTTTTATACACTTTTATATATTCGTTGACATTTTTGTGATACGGTCCCTAGTTCATTGCAAATTGGTCACATGACTTAAAGATGGCGGATGGAGACGACCAAGAAGAGGAAAGAAAAACAATTGATATCAGCGAGGCTGATATTCCTATGATAGATGATGAAATTGAGGAGGAAGAAGAAGAAGTAGAAGAACTGCCAAAGGGGAATGAATTTGAAGTTCTTGTTGATGGATGTGCACAAGGTGTTTATCAAATGTCAATATTGAAGCCTTATAAAAACAAATTTAGACTGAAAGTGAAATTTGAAGGACATTTCGGCCACTTTTACAAATGGGAAAATACGCTCATCATATGTTTGTATTCTAAAAATGATATTGTGATCCTAACAATTTTTAATTACCTTATAATTGGGTTGTGAGGCAAATATTTGGGGACTGGGATTTATTCCTGTCAAAGCTGGTTTTGAACTAAAGTCAGTGAGAATCACCTGTTACACTCATGATATTCATGTTAAAAGGATTTTGGAAAAAGTTTGAAATATTTGTATATCCTTGGCAAAATTATAGACTATAATATGATGAGCCCTGTTGTGTTGGATGAGGTTTAAATTTGAAATATTTTTGACCTTTTGTAATTATAATTTCCAAATTTAAAGGGAAAGTTCCAACGATCAATCTATCGACAGCATCCGCCACCTTTGTTTCTTGGCATTACATGAAATGAAAACTCACTATATTTATTAAACCTAATATTAAATTTTGTTAAATATAAAACAAAAACATTACACTGATGGAATGTTCACATGGGCCGTAGCAAACGTTTCCCCACTTTTTAACAAATGTGCGCTTGTCGTCATCAAGTTGTGAAATGTAAGGTCATCAAAATATTAACTTCATTAATATCTTCCAATTCGTCTGTGATTTAATCATGTATAAATATATACCGGTACATGTAAACAGAAATATCCTCTCAAATTTCGTTGGTACAAAAATACTCCGATAGAACCCTCCTTGTAAAGGAGTGAATATTTCCGGAAATAATGATTGTTACTTTATCATTATAGAGTACACAGATCTGAACAAGATGCTGGACAAGTTGGATGTGTGTTTGGACACACTGGAAGAGCGAAGTGATGATCTGTATTCAAAGTTCAAAGATTTACTTGTTTCAACTTGTGAGGCAAGGTTCGAACTTCAGGAATACAATCAAAAGGGAAGACCAGCCGAACGCCAAGAAAAAGATCAATCATAGACAATGAGGATATCATTAATTGAGAAAAATACAATTTTGTGATTGTTCTGTGAACAATAGCAAAATTTGATATTAAAAAAATTGTGTGACAAATTGCAATTTGTGAATTTTGTATACTGTTGAGAAAATGATGGATTTGTTTTGACATCAATATGAAAAATGAGAAAGTAACGCTTTCTATTAATTAGCAAAAGAAAATTATGGCAACTGCTTCATTATTTGTGAGATTGAAAAGAAAATTGAAAACTCCAGAGAGATAGTCAGCCGACTTCTTTTAGTATATATGTGTGACTGACATTTGAAAGGAAAACTGTATTACTATCAGAATGAATGGAAGGAGAAAATGAAAGTAATTTATGGTGATTATTTTGATGGCGCCATTTTCTACCATTCATGGGAGTAGGATGTCATGCTGAACACTTTCTTTTTGAGGTATTTACAAGTTAATGTAAATTTCGTTATTGCTATACATTTGGTGATTCAACTTCAATACGCTATGGCACTGGATGAAGAATGAATTCTTGCTTTGATATATTTATATATAGAAAATCATACTTGTGTATTTGGATTGTTAATATTGAACAAGAAGATGTCATGGCAGTGGATGAACACTGACTTCTTTGATAAATGATGTTTCCTAACATGAAACTTGGAAATCCATATTGTATTTGTGTACTGTGTCGATTTCAATGCTGCTTTAGTGTGAAGAATGAGAACTGTCACATTTGTGAGTACAGTCAGGCCTCGATAATCCGAACGTTTTCTTTTTTCATCAAAAACGTTCGGATAGTGAAATGTTCGGACTACTGAAATGAACCAAACAAGATGGAGTTGATTCCCTTTGAATCTACAGACAGATGAGAATTTATTACAATCACAAACTACTGACACACAATGTAAGACATTACAATTTATCAAAATCATAAACTACTGACACGCTGAACTCCCGTGTCAATCCACTGTCATTGAAGTTTACCTATCCAATGAGTGTGATGATTGCTTGTCAAGGGGATTACCCGAACACTTTTGATGAACCACCGGATTAGTGAAGCAGTAATAGTTGTAATTAACTAATCCATTACGGCTAATTGGCGTTCGGATTCGGAAACAGAATCAACGGATTAATGAATCAACATTTAATGAGTTTAGATAGAGATTAGTTTGATTACAGCTTGCTACCGTTCGGAAACTGCGAGATACTGATTATCGGTGGCCGGACTATCGCGGCTTGACTGTATATATAGGGCTTGTACAGGTGGTATATTGAAACAAATACCTGCACGTTATTGACTGAATTAGTTTTCAGACTACTCAAATAACATGTAACAATGACATGGACAATTTAGTAGAACAAATGTGAAAAGAAGTTTGCCATTGTTTCAGAGAGCGGTAAATCGACACCTCAATTTACAAAATGATATTGTACTAAGGTTTTCTCCTATTATTCCCTTCAAAAGATGAGTATAAATTACATACAAACTTTTTTAAACAAGGGTACTTGATTCCTATAATTGGATTGATTCTAGCAGTGTATGAAAAAATCTGGAGAGCCACGGTATCTATCCTTACAATAAATACATGTACCTTCTAGTCTAAAACATTTATACAAGATATTTCCCTCCTGTTATCATAATTATTAAATTATATTAATGCATTTAGTATTACTTATCAAATACAAATTGAGAAATATAGGGATAGTAATAAAAGACATCCTTCGGAAAATAAATTGGTTATTAAAATTTTCTATTGATAGTCCTGTTGTTGTCCGAAACAGTTGTTTGTAAACCTGAGGCTGTGCAGTTTCCTATTGGTCGCTTAACATTTTATCTTATTTTTTTACTTTCATTTTTGGCTTTGTTGAGTGACCCTTATTTCGCTAATTTTGTGATATGATTTATTGATACCCGGCAAGTTGTTATTATTGTGATAGATAATTTTTGAATATTGTTATATGATTCTTTTGATGAATAAAGATACTTTCTTTAGAAATGTATTATCTTAGTGTTTTATCATCTGTTTATCCCAGTACAAGCAACAGATTCATGAATAAAAATGTTTTTTAAAAATGAGCGTGACTCACAAATACTCAACCCTTTATGTGCGATCTCTTTAATAATAACTCTCTATTGTTCTCATGACAACAAAATTAGAAATTCTTGTTGTGCCCTTGGCACCTGGCAGCCACAGTTCAAGCATTGTTCTTTCCTTTTAATGCATCCTCGGTTGCCCATGGTTTTATATATGCTCCGTTACTCTCCACTATATCACTCATGGGAAACCTTATCAGAGAAATCTGTACTAAATTTACCCGCCCTTGGCCGAAAAGGTTACGTATGCCGGACAACGGACAGACGCCGGACTAGTGAACCAGGGTTCGACATAATTTTTATCCCACCGTTATGTAATACCGTGGGATATAGTCGTCGCCCTGTCCGTCCGTAATCATTTCGTTTCCGGAGCAGAACTTGAAAACCGTTCATGATATCTTTTTTAAACTTTCATGTGTATTACCAATCAACTGAAGTGGTATTTTCAGATTTCTGAAAATTCTTTTTTTTTTGGTTTCCATAGAAACGTGTGGAATTTGGACTTTGTTCAGAGAAACTCAGCATGTGTATTACCCACTAACTGAAGTAGTAAATATATAATTTTCTGTCAAACATGTGTTTTACAAATTATGTGGGACCTGTGGGATATGTCATCTTCTGATGACTCTTGTTTTACTTGACACATTAGCAAGGGCCAACAATCACTTACTGGCCAAATGATAAAGAGTCATAGAAAGAAAACACCAAATGATTATGTTTATATGAGTTCATTTTCGTCCCATATGTTTATCAAAACTATCATTATATTCAGTAATTTTACTCAAATAATACTTTTAGTAGGGGTGCATGGCGTCTGAAAATCTTACTGGCCAGTTTGGCCAATAGAAAATAAAAACTACTGGCCAAACGAAAAATTAACTGGCCTTTAGCCATTTGACCAGTGTATTTGTCGAGTCCTGTGAGCTTAAAGTAAAACAAGCACAAATGGTAATAATAAATACTTTATTTATCTAAAAAAGATATATAAACATAAATATGAGTTCTATTAGTCAAATAAAAGTGACTTGCTTGAAAATGCATCACTGTCAAATATATTATTCTAAAAGATGCTGACAGTGCTGTTGTTTCCCTCATCAGAATGTTTTATTCAAATGTGAACATGAAGCTTGATTTAGGTGAAACATTAAAGGTACATCCATTGTGTTGTTTGGGGTCACATGTACTAAACATTATAAATTGTGTTATGTTACCGAGAAGTACTTACTGTTGCTGAAAATTAACATTTTGATCTCAGTCGACTCAGTAAACCGACGATATAAAGGCAGAAGTGTCTATTTCTGATCGAAAACCACACAATGCACCGCGGGTGGGGCGCGTCAATTAGTCAAACGTACTTTTGGAAACTTATTTACAATAGACTAAAAGAAAACCTTAAGTTGATAATGCTTAATAGGTCTTATAACTACTGTGCATGTAAAAGGAACGTGTAGTTTTGGTTTCTGCACAAGTATATGTTGCTCGATTTTAATCGGAAACTAGTAATTATTGTATATTTGACAATTGGGGATGAATATGCAAGTTGAGTGAAATTATTTGAACTGATATCAGCACATATCGTATGTTGACATGTATTAAAGCCAAATAAAACTTTATGAAACACAATGGATGCACCTTTAAGTTGAGCTTGAAAATTTAAATCCTATGTGACCTTCAAATATTAAAAGCAGGTCCTCATTATACAGTACTACAAAGTTAATTTCAACTTTATGACAGATTTATTAAATAACAAGCAGTTGTCACTAATAGGGGCGAATATTGACCCATAAGGACTATTGCGATAGTGATAGTCTATTGTGACTAACTAACGTGATAGCGATAGTCTATTGTTACCTACTATTGCAATAACTATTGCGATTGTTTATCAATAAACAAAAACATAACAAATTATAAAATAAACAGTGTTTTATTGTCTTTACTTTGAATTTTCTTCTTTCAAAGTGACAGAATTTTAGTGCAAAAGCAACAAGAATGATAACTCGTACATCTTCCTTTTGTTATTTCTTAGCTGTCCGTGACCTGTTTGGAGCGTTCCAGCATTTTTCGAGTCTAAAAGCTGCCTTTATTAGCAAATTTACTTTTAGGTTCAACAGGATTGAATACACTATTGAAACTATAGACGGTTAGCTATGCTATTGATCGTTTTTTAAAGTTACTATCGATAACGTACTATAGATTCAGCAACTATTGTGATAAAACGATAGTTCGATCTATTGTTACCCCTAGTCACTAAGGTGACATGATACCCTGTTGCAAATAAATACCGGTACTTCAAAACTGAAAAATAATATCAAGGTCACCAAAATCTCCCTAAAAGAAGAACGATTGGTGTAAGATAATGATAAGAATCCAATGACCAGTTCTTGTGATGGCAAGATTAACATGTCAAAAACCTCGACTTTGAAAATGTCATGGTCACCGAAATCTAATCAGCCTTTTGTCTTCCCTAGGAGAAGCTTTCAAGCCTTTGAGTAAGATATCAAAGTTTCTAATGACCGTTCCCTGAGTTATATTGCTGACAAGCTTAAAGGTTAGATGTCATATTGTCACATTCGGTTTCATTAAAATGGTATTTCAATTTGACAATTGCTAGATTTTAAATTTCTGAACATGGTCCATAAATTACTTATTTAAAGCTTTTAAAATTTTTTTTTTTTTTTAGCCCAGGCGACCAGAATGAAAATCTGCGGGGGTGAATTTATGAGGTGTGATAAATCACCCAAAACACATGTTTATGCAATAATTATGAAATAATAGTACCGAAATCCCAATTAAATGAACCCGAATGTGACCATGTGGCATGACATCTAACCTTTAAACCATAATATAACATCTGCATGTCCACTAACATTGTAGACACTAATTGACACCCCGCACTTTTAAGGAGGAAAGTAGGCTACTTTGCAAATTATCTTGGCATCCTTTAACCCTTTACATACCTATCTCTATCGAGGGGAGTTCACATGATGTGTGAATACTGCCAACTTCCCAATGCAGGGCATAACTCTTGCCAGTCTCCAGTATTTCCTTAAGAAATCTGTGTTTAGAAATCGAGGCCCGCTATGCATTTCTGGTGCAGCGATTCACTATCTTGACACAACAAAGTGAGGGAAATACCGCAAAGATTAAATCAGCCAGTAATGCAGACTGGCAAGAGTTATGCCTTGCGTTTGAAAGTTGGAATACTGCCAGGTTCACCTTTGTGTAGACAAAGGTTGTTTCAAGTCCTGGCACTTACGCAGTTTTAAAACGACCGAGGAGTGAAGCTCCGAACTCTTTGCAATTTCTGACATTTGTGATGAAATGATAAAATGATTTACAATGAAATGAAAGTATTTATTCATAAATGATTTGAGCAAAATTTCCTTCTTTGTTGTTTTTAATATTGTGCATTTGACAGAGAGGTCTTAAGACAAATGTGTATTACATTGGTGTAACACTGGCATTTTTAAGGAAAAATTTGGAAAATGTAGCTCGAAATTCATTCAAAATGAGTAAAATTTATATTTGTACTGTTAATAATATCTGCATGGTCTTTTTTCATCATTCAAACACCAATAGAAAGTGTTTTTGATGAAATAATTTTTTTTGAATTTTTATGATTTTTGGCTGGTATTGCATTCTCTTCCCACAGAGGTTACTCCCTTCAGATTTCCGATCCTACCCTCTGTTGTTTTACGCTTGAAATCGGGGGCAGAAAGGGAGTGTCCTGATTGGTTGCAATTGAATATAGTTATGCAATCAGCGACGCCGTTGTTAAAGTGACATTTGCCAATGACACTTAAGACCAACGTTTTCTCGTTTAATGTGTTTTCCTCGAAATATGCTATTTGCTTTGTGAAAACTATTGATCATAAACATCATTATAGATAAAGAAGACCAAATCAGAGATAAAAACCAAACATAGTTCATTTGCATTATTTACACCAGACATATTCGAAGGACATATGCTAATGAGCAAGACCCTTCAGAGTAAACTGCCTAAATTTTTTAAGTTACTCGGTCGACGTTGCCAATGACAGATGAGTTTTCATTGGTTAAGAAGTAGGAGGACCGTGTAAGATTCCGCTTTCCACCGCTAGGGGACTCTGCTCTCGATTTCAAGCGAAAAACAACAGAGGGTAGGATCAGAAAATCTTAAAGGGAGTAACCTCTGTGGGAAGAGAATGCTGGTGTTGAGGCCAGAAACAGGGTCTGGTATTTTCGGCAAAAAGTCATTTTGAGTGTCGAAGGTGATGATTCCCAAGTTAAATATATTATTATATTATATAATAAATTATTAAGGTATGTAAAGGGTCAACAAAGTTATCGTTTGAAAGATTTTAGAATTGATTCCATTTTTGATGGCCTGAAACGTAAATATAAGATTAACAATATCAAGATGCTTGTAAACATTATTGGAACTATCCATGTAATAAATACACTGCCATAGTCAAAGTTTGACATGGAACATTTGTACAATCTGGAATATCGGAAACAGTAAAGGTTTTCATCTGTTCCACGAAAATAGGCGGCCAGTTCACCAAAACCACTTCTGCTAATGATGAGGGTTTCACAGGAAGCCAAGATGATCTGGTCTAGAACTACTTTTGCAAATCCATCACATAATTCTTCCGGAGTTTTTGTTGAACGTTCAATATGAAGCAAGTCCCCCTGTAGGTCGGTCACATGATCTGAAAACAGGCGCCTTGCATCTGCTCTCACTTGTTCAGAGTCCGATGTTACAAAGATTTTGAAGTTATCTCCCTTGCTACCATGGTGATGGCTGCGACCGTGGTCATGATCATGGTGGTGATGATGACTGGAGTCATGGTTGCTAGAAAATAAGTTTGTGAAAAAGTCCCACACCAGAGCAACGTCTTCGTACTGGCCTCTTACTTCCGTATCGATAGGATTGCTCGGATTTATTCCAAGACGAATTTGAGCACATTTAAGATGAGTTCCTAACTGTTGCTTGGAATAAAATTCTTGCAGTCTGTTTTCTAACTGGGGTGAAAATTTGAATAAAGTTTGATACACATGTTTGTAGACTTGATGAGTTTCCATTCCCAACATCCAATTGAGATTTTGCCGATACAGCTTATTTTGCTTCAAATATGGAACAAAGTCAAGGTTATGGGAAAAGAAAGTTACTTCTTTAGAAAAGATTTTGTCAAAATCAACTTCGGCTGTTAATCTTACAAACTCAATTTCACTCATTGCGATAAAATACTGACGTTCTTTTGGCAATTCAGAAGGTTTGACCTGCCAGTCAACAGAATTTGGCAATAACAATTTTGAAAGATGGCAAGGAACAGTCATGTGTATACCAAACCTTCTGTTGGTAGCATTGGCTATTAGGTAACTGGCAACGATTCCTTTAAATCGGTCTGCCCAGCCACCACAGTGAAACGTTCCGTTACACAAATAGATGAAGTAACCCTTTTTGGGCAGATTTGGAATGTGGGCGGGCACTTCAATTGGATTTGACATGGATGTTGTGTTCAAATTGTAACGTAACCATAGAAACATCAGCAGGGCCAATCCAACAAAACCCAGGAATGTCACTTTATTCATCCTGGATCTGAAACAAAACAATCAAATCATCCAAACTTAAAGGGCTGGAGCACGTTTTTTGTAAATCTTATTTTTTCAAATTTCCCATGATGATAGTTCATGTAACTCATGCATGACAGTCATTTTAATGTGAAAATATTTTATTATTTCGAATTACAAAAACATTTCCAATGGCTTTACCAAACAAAATCCACTCATTTTTAGCTCATTTGGGCTGAAAGGCCCGATGGGCTTATGGCATGGCATGGCATGGGGTCCATCCATCTGTCATTTTGCTTTTTCGTCTTCTTCGCCAGAACTTTTTCTTGGGAGCTGAAATTTTGTGTACTTCTTGGCCAACGAGGATCACAATTTGGGGTCACAGGGTCACCAAATCTACAATTTTGAATCTCCATTGGCCAAGGAGTCTGTACACAACATTTCAGTCTTTTCCGTTCTGGAGAAGAAGATGAAAATAGGTTTTTAAGGTTGTGACCCCTGTGACCCCATTTTGGGTCATGGGGTCACCAAATCTACACTTTAGAATCCCCTATTATCCAAGGAATCTGCATACAACTTTTCAGCTCTTAAGACCTTTTAGAACTGGAGAAGAAAATGAAAATAGTTTTTTAAGGATGTGACCCCTGTGACCCCAATTGAGGTCACAGCGTCACCAAATTTACAATTCAGAATCCCCATTGGCCAAGAGTCTGCACACAACTTTTCAGCTCTCTAGACCTTTTGGTATTGGAGAAGGAGATGAAAATAGGTTTTTAAGGTTGTGACCCCTGTTGCCTTATTTGGGGTCATGGGGTCACGAAATCTACAATTTAGAATCCCCATGGGCCATGGAGTCTACACACAATTTTTCAGCTCTCTAGACCTCTTGGAACTGGAGAAGAAGATGAAAATTGGTTTTTAAGGTTGTGACCCCATTTGGGGTCATGGGGTCACCAAATCTACAATTTAGAATCACCATTGGTCATGGAGTCTGCACACAACTTTTGGAACTGGAGAAGAAGATGAAAATAGGTTTTTAAGGCTGTGACCCCTGTGACCCCATTTGAGGTCATGGGGTCACAAAATCTACAATTTAGAATCCCCATTACCCAAGGAGTCTGCACACAACTTTTCAGCTCTCCAGACCTTTTTTCGAACTGGAGAAGAAGATGAAAATAGGTTTTTGGAGTTGTGACCCCTGTGACCCATTTGAGATCATGAAATCTACAATTTAGAATCCCCATTAGCCAAGGGGTCTGCACACAAAATTTCAGCTCCCTAGACCAAGTGGTTCTGGAGAAGAAGACGAAAATGCGAAAAGTTTACAGACGGATGGACGGACGCCGGACACCATGCCATGCTTTTAGCCCATTAGGATTTTCAGGCCAGATGAGCTAATAAAATTGTAAATGTTGTTTTAAAATGTTATCAATATATATATAATGGTTGAAAATAATGTTAAAATGAAAAGATGGCTCTTAAAGGCGCTGTAGCAGGATTTTCTTACTGAAATAAAAGTGCGCTCACAGAAATATAAATAAGTGTTACCAATAGATAATTAAATCAATTATCAATAAAAGGAGTTCTAAAACGAATATACATGGTTTGGTTCACCATGCGACTCAGCAAGTCCATAATGTCCAATCGGGTGACAATTTTAATGTGTTTACATAAACATGGTCAAGTTCAAGTGATCTGACTGGTGTAGCGATACCTAAACACTCAGGGTAGAGTTTTAAGTACGATACAATGATGGAATGGTCAACCATCTTGCTGTCTGAACTCTCAATATATAGGCCTCTGAGTCCACAATTAATTTTTAATTATGGTTAGTAACAAGTTTTGGATGGTGAACAGTCTGATTAAAACCGACGGTATTCCGCGGGGGAAATGTGCAAAATAGTGCAACAACCGGGATACGAACTCATATCGTTCGGAGGTTTCCACGCCAAACCGTCTGGTAACAGCCTGTAGACTCCCATGTTCTGACACAATTTAGTAAACCAATCACGAGACGTCCAACAAAAGCTTTCGGTGCGAGAAGCTAGGGGCAGATAACTCCAAACAGCTATCCTTTTGTCTGTTCCGAATGCTTTCAACACAGCGACCGTTTAAAAACTTTAATGTGATTGGTCAGCTATTTGACTGCGCTAAACTGGCTCGGAACACACGCCTATACGGGATGTTCTCAGACCTTGTGGCGAGGAATCTACAGAACCTGTTCGTATCGATTTTAATCAGACTGGATGGTGAACTTCCTGACATTGCCTGTGCAAGGGACTTGTTGTGAAGTCAAAGGACAACCTCTCGGCAGTCTGATTAAAATCCACCTTGTTCCGAGGAATAAAATTTGCAAAATTATGCATCTACCGGGATACGAACAGGTTCTGTAGATTCCTCTCCACAAGGTCTGAGAACACCCCGTATAGGTGCGTGTTCCGAACCAGTTTAGCACAGCCAAAGCCCAGTCAAATAGCTGACCAATCACAACGTAGTTTTTAAACGGTCAATGTTTTGAAAGCATGCGGAACAGACCAAAGGATAGCTGTTTGGAGTTATCTGCCCCTAGCTTCTCGCACCTAAAACTATTCAGGTATGACAAATGTATCAGGGATGCAAAGTGATAGTAGAAAACTCTTTTCGAGATTGATTGCTTTTGCTACGAATTGAATATAGACTTTTTCCTCGATTTTTAATGATATGTATTTCTGAGACACCATTTTGGCCCACTCAAGTTTGACAGGTAAAAAATCGTGTTTCAATTGTCATCACTTAAGAAGTAATGCACCTATTTTGTTGATGTTTGTTTTAATCAAACGAGAAATCACTGTGCTTTAATTCTGTAGTATGTAGTACGTGTAAAATGTTGTTTTAATTGAACGAGAAATCACTGTGCTTTAATTCTTTAGTATGTAGTACGTGTAAAATGTGTGTTAACTATTTGAAACGTGGACTTATTTGGGCAGGGAGGATAATTTGTGTTGCATCCCTTTCTTTATGTATTACTATATGGTATATATATCGCATCATAGTATTGGACCTAGGAACTGTTTATTTTCAGCAATACAAGCCCCTGTGACACTAAACATCTAGCAACATTTCAGTTTTTTCTCTCACCTCCGGAAACACATGTCTCCAATGTAAACAAACATAGAACAAGCTATCCCACAATACCATACTATTTCAGTGCTTCCTCCTTTCAACCACTTCCGGGTCAAATTAACTGTGAATACGGATATCCGTTTTGTACAACACGGTTTATTTGGTCGTCTAAAATGACTATGAGATGTTTCACTCGTTAACATACCAATTTTATAAAGTTTGATAATAAATGGCAAATTTGAGAAAACATAATATGCAAAAAAATAGACGAGCCGCTCGCCTAGGTCAAGCTGGGGCCCTAGGCTCCGTTGTTACCGAAACGGAGGTTTACCGGAGATAGTCACGGCGAGCATTACATCGTCTAGCAAAAAACGTGCTACAGCGCCTTTAAAATTTGATACGTTATCAGTAAGAGTTCATGGTAAATGAGCAGTAACCTGATATCAGACAAATATCATCTTAGTTTTCTATATAAAGTATTGATCTATAAAGTATCTGCATCACCTCAGCATAATTATGAACTCTTTCTTCTTAAAATCCGGACAGTATTTTCGCGCTTGTTCCGGTTTACTGTGTACGAATATATGGGGGAGTAATCATTTGCCATGTAATGTTTTATGATACTGTAAGCATATTTGATGCCTTTTCCTTTTATGGTTGATACCTGAAAATCTAATAATGCTTTTTAAAACATAAAATATGCTTATACAACCGTAAAATTACACGATATTTTGAAGTTAGGAACATCATTTATAATGACATAACGAGCTCTCCCGTCAACAATGGCCGACAATAATTTGTTTGGCGCACACTGTGATTTTCTGGAACAGTAAAAAACAAATTTAGCTTAAAAGGTACTTTCAAATACTAAAATATCCATTTTAAAACTTACTTTGAAACGCATTCAAACCAACTATTACATCATTTCCTTTTTAGTACACGTACTGATGCGGTAATTATTTAATCTCAGTTTTTGTAGGGCAAGTCAACGCTTTTTTCTCTCTCTCTTTCACACACCATCATTTCCACATCGGTGCATTTTGTCTGCATTTATGATCATGTAAACAAACCCTTCGGTAAGGCAACTGCAAAACGGTTATTTCGAAAAAGATGCAAAATGTATAGGCTATGTCAAGAGAACCCCTTTTCTAATTGCACATTATCGACTGCATAATTTACAAAAATAAGTCAATATTTGCACTAGTGTTTACAGAAATGCAATGCTCATGTACCTAACTTTGACGGAATTGCTGGATATGCACCATAATTTCTGCTTCCTTCCAAAGAGGGATAATGTAAGAAAGCCTACAACCACCAAATTAAATGACAACATTTTTAGGTCTCTAGACGAATTAAGTCATGAAGAACGCTATTGAAGTTATCCTGATTATTATTATTATTTGTACAATTTTGTGCCTAGAGTCCAGAGGTAACGGCTGGGCTGATTTCCATGAAATTTTGAGGGATAATAGCGTGTGACCTGAATCGAAGCCCGATTTTGGATTTCGACATCTTTCGTGAATTATCTCCCCTTCAAGTCAAAACTTCAAACCTCAATACCTCGAAAACATATAAAGATATTTTCATAAAACTTTCACCAAAATGTGGGCAACAACATTCCTCATGGATAAGGCCCATGCGGTTTTCGACAGTAATAATAGATTTGTTGCTATTTTAAAAAAACTGAAAATTTGACGAACTTTCACAATTTTGAGGGTACCAGTCTTCAAAAATCTTTTCCTAAAAATTGGCAATATATACAGCTATGTGTGATAGCTCATTTGAAAGCTGAAGTACTGCTGTTTATATGAATCTTATCAACCGCAGCTCCATGTCAATTGTCAAACCGTTTTCGGAGTACAGCATTTTAAAAATTGAACTTAATCCTTACTTGCACAAATAACATCTATTTATCTCTTGAAAATATGTTTTGTAGTATACTCTGTCATAAAACATTAAAATACAAATTTTCAAAGGCGAAATAACAACTTTATATATTCAAGGTTTAAAATTGTAATTACAACTATTGATAGTTGTGTCTTGACAAGTTGTAAAACACATCTACATGTTGTAATCAAAACTTAAAACATTAAAAACTTTTACTTACACCTGTGCAAGTTGTAATTACAACTTTTAAACGTAAATATACACCTTTCAAAATTTGTATTTACAACTTCAAAAGCTTCCAACTTTAACTTTATAATTTGAAGATTCAAATTTTTTAAGTTGTAAGTTCATCTTTTAAAGTTGTAATAACACGTTTCAAACTTGTAATTACACCTTTCAAAGTTGCAATTAAAAAAAATTTTGTCATTGAATTTGGCCGTTGTAGGCTTTCATAGTAATGCATCCCCCTGAACTTGCATGAACTTTTAGTCCTAGTGTCTGTTAAACACTTGAATCACTGTTTTCTGGAATAACAGTTTAAATATGTTAACAATGTTATAATTGTCCCGGAAGGTTTTCTACAAATTTGGCAATTTGGAAACTAAAAAAATGCTCCATAGTTAAATGGTTGTGTGACATGAAAAAAAGTTTTTAACATGTTTCAAATTAGGAACTGAAAACGATAAATGTTATAATGAGTGATCTTAACCCTTTAATTGCGTATTTCTATTTTACCCATTTTAGCCCCTGTGGTTGAATATTCTGACCATCTAGCTCGCAGCCGTATTTTGGCTTAGGCACAAATTAGCTCTGCTTGCGGAATATTCCAGGTGGCTAACCCTGTACCGTTTTTACGAAATATATCATGTCTACATCGCGAAAATGGACTATATACGGGCGTTATATACAATTCCAGGTCGTGGCACCCGTACAAAAATGGTTAATTCATACCCGCATCTTTGAATGAATTTTCTACGATATTTCGTTTTTATTCTATTACTTTCGAAATATTGTCTTTAATTCGGGCCTCATAATATGACCACATGTAGACCCAAATATGGTCATGTTGTTTGACCTTTCCAATAAATGCTATTCTCGAACCATATATGATGTAAAAATGTTGATTAGTTTGTGTGTCGTATGATTTTACATGCCTCTCAAAAAGATAAGCTTGTATCTTTATTTCTGTGAGTAAATATGCTCATTATATATAGAATAAAAGGTCATTCTTTTCTGTTTGTCATATAAAAAATATGAAAATGCATTGAGTAGTTTAGCAGTGATAATTTGTGCAAGAAGTTGTGAAAAGCGCTGCTTGTTTAAAAATATATGAAGTGTGAAAATGACTTTTTCGCAGCGCTTGCTCTGTCTTTATTTCTTTTAGCATATAGCATTATATATATAATTTTATATGGGATTGTAGGATATTCTTTCCCCTTTATTTTGGCGTAAAAAGTTTTGAAAACAACCAATTGGTTCATATGATATCAAGTGCGCGAGTAAGGCGGGTTACCCCTATATGTTCTCGTAATAGGGATACAGTCGCGAGATGCGAGCCAGATATCCTGTACAGGCCTATACGGCCAGGGGTAATGCAAACACGTGGGTGATAATTAGCCCCCAAGGAGATAAGGCTTTTGTAAAGCTAATTATCGATTCATTACGGGTCAACAATGCACACGTTATTTAGTGTGATTTTTGCTGGACATTTCGACCGGACATTGACAAAGATTCTTTTCGTAGCGAACTGTGAGCTGATTTATAGTCTTAAGTTTGACATCCGGAATCCGGTAAGGGGTACCTCGGAATTGTTTATGGCCATCCTGACCATGCCGGGGATAGCAAGTTAAGGGTTAAGGGTTAATAAAACAAAGAGTTGTCAATTCACTTCTCATAATCTTGATGATTATTCCTGGTTGTAATTATACTCCCGACCTTTTTAGGTCGGGGGTATATAGTAATACCAATGATTCCGCCCATCCGTCCGAAGACAATTTTTGTCCGATCGATTACAGAAAAACTATTCATCTCATCCTTTTCAAATTTGGGACATGTCTTCTTCACCAATAGGAGAGGTGCAGTGCGAAATGTAAACCGAATTGGTGAATTTTTGAATTTTTGGCGAATTTTTTTAGTTTTTTACTTCGTCATATTCGGAGCTTGAATGAATGAAGCTACTTCTGTAGTGTGATTTGTTGACTTTTATCATTTTCTTTTTCATGTAACTTTCATCATAAGCTGCTTCTTATTGATTTTACTATTTTCATATATCCACTGGTTATATTTTTGGAAAAGTTAAATTTTCTTTCCTTTCAGCCATAAACTGTTGTATATCCCTCACTGTGCCTACAGGGGTGTGCTTCCATGTACCTGTTGTTTAAAGTCACTCGAATGAATCATTTTGATGGATTAATTTCCAAAATAAAGTTGAAATCAGTGTTAATGGCAGTAGTGTATTATGTTAACCCTACCTTTTCAAGTTACTGTTATTTCTGCTTTTACTTAAATCACCTTTTTTTTTACATGAAGAGACTTTTCCTACACTTTTCACAAACACTTTAATCTTAGCAATTACATTTCAAAGCTTATCAAGCCTTAGGTGTGCATACACCTCTCTCTTTAAGTAAAATGAAAATGTCAAACTTTAACAGTCGGGGGTATTAGTGAGCCACGCTCACTTTTTTGCTTGTTTATTTAAGCATTTTTATTGCTTGGTTGTACTTCAAGTAAAAGGTTTATATATCTCCCAGGATGGCTATCCCGAACTTGTTCACGTTCAAGGATGAGAAACCTGTCCCAGATCCACTGTTTGAGTACACAGATTCTATCAGAGACAGCAAAGTTCCCCTTGTCATAGATAATGGTAAGTTTCTATGTGTTGAACATGTATTCAAAATATTTTATAGTTACCGTATCTGTACAAAGTCATTCTTAGATTTAATGAATGACAGTCAAGTTGGTAATCAATGGGGCTGGGACGAGTAGATATTTTCTATCAGGGTACCTGACCATCTATTACCCTACCCAGATACCTGTTTTGTCGATCTCCAACATCTAATTTGTAAGATTCTGTAATAATTTAGTCAACTGATAGTATGAAGCTAGAAAGCTAAAGCATAGAGATCGATGGCTATTTCAATCAAATTTATACTATCATATTATAAATATATATTCATTTTCATATTGTGTTGGAATCTTCAAATACAAGGCAATCTTGAAATGAAAGAATAACAAGATAAACTGTTTTTTGATAAGTCACATGATAATAATGGGTTTGGGTAATGTGATGGGTACCCGGGTCCTACTCAGTACCCACCCGTCTCAGGTATCCGCGTACCCGTTCCAGTCCTAGTCCTAGTAACACAATCTGGAAAAACAAATGTGATGTCATTGTTGAAGTACATGTTCTTGCAAATGTCTTGAATATTCATACACAAAGGACTTACAAATTGTAATTGATTCCTGTAAAATCATTCTATTTCCACAGAGGTTACTCCCTTCAGATTTCCGATCCAAACCTCTGTTCTACATGGCCTGAATTTCTCAACTCCAGCAAAATTCCCTAGTGGGGGAAAGGGGAACCTCATACTGTATCCCTGCTTCTTAACCAATGAAAACTCATCTTTCAGCGGCCATGTCGACCGAGTGACTTCAAAGATCTAGGCATTTGACTGTCTTGCTAATTAGCATAAGTCCTTCCAATATGTCTGATGTAAATAACACAAATGAACTATTTTTGTTATTTGTCTCTGATTTTGTCGTCTATATTTATGAGCATGTTTATGATCATTGTTTTCACAAAATGAAATAGCATATTTCGAGGAAAACACATCAAATGAGAAAACAATTATCTTACGTATATTTTATCATTATGACGTGTCATTGGCAAATGTTACTTTTACCAATCATGTAAATCGCACCCAAATTCGGGCCAAGTAGAACAGAGGTTAGGATCGAAAATCTGAAGGGAGTAACCTCTGTGGGAAGACAATGTGTAAAATATGATTTGGACTGAATTTAATTTGAGCTTTATCATGACAAAGATTTGTATGAATGGAATTGAATTCATGTAGTAAAATATATTGTTTTTGTTATTTATTTCCATTTGAATAAATTTTGTTGCCAGGAACATACCAGTGTAGAGCCGGCTGGGCATCAGGGAACCAACCTCAACTCGTCTTCAAGAACATAACAGCAAAACAAAGAGGAAAGAAAGTAGGATTATCTTACATCATGCTTGATATTTTAAATTTTAGATATTTACTTAATTTTATGAGTCAACAATCGTCAACACACCTTAACTTGTCATGAAAATGTTAAAAATAACCATAACAAAATAAGTCATTTGGACTTAACGGAAATAACGTCTAACTAAATTATCTACACAACCATTATTCATCTGTCAGAATTTTTTTATTAGACTTTGAGACTATCGCTGATATTTAGATTTTTCTTAGCCAAGGACTACTACTGCAAGTATTAATTTTGATAACTTTGATAATCTCTTTAAAGGGAGGGTTCTGTCGCCATAAGGATTTTTTGCATTACGTGAAATGAAAACATGCTATATTTTACTTAATTTAAAAAAATTTTAATAACTAAAGACTCACACTGATAGAGTATTCACATAGTCACTCATAACATAAACTCATAAAACTAATAAAAATTGCTGTTATGCTGTAACGAAGTTTCCCCACTCGCAGCACCGATGAATGGCTTCAGTTCTCATGGTTTTTATTTTCAAACAAATGAGCGCATGTGTTTGTCAAGTCATCGAAATATTACATTCATTAGTATCTTTTAAATTTAATCGGTTTAAATCATGTATTAATAATGCATATGTGTAAACAGGAGTATCCTCTTGAATTTCGTTTCCACAAAAAATACCCCGATAGAACCGTCCTTTTAAGTAGTGAAGACAGATACAAAAATAAAATAAAATGGTCCAACTTTGATTATGAAATTATTTTAGCAAAGTGTGTAGTATTGATAATGATTATTGAAATTTTATTTTTCACAGGACTCAGAGTTACAAATTGGAAACGACATCACAAATATTGAAGTTGTTCGGTGGATATTACGAACTCAATTTGATAGAAATGTGGTCACCTTGTATGATGTGCAGGTATGTATTATTAATTTTTCAGCTGAATGTTTTAAAATATAATATAAAAATAATATATATATGTTTTAGAATATAAAATAACAGTCTGTTCTATTTTTATGTTTCAAGTTAAATACATTTAACACAGGCAATATAATGAAAACCTGTTATTCATGATTTCATGTTTTATTTATTTTAGGAGCAGATATTCGACTACATATTCACCCATCTGGGAATAAACACAGAGGGATACATAAACCATCCGGTGGTGCTGACGGAACCTGTGTGTAACCCTAACTACTGTCGACAACGTATGTCATTCAGAAATTGTTACTTCAACATTAGCCTTCTTGTAATCCTTGTTAGCTGAGGCGGGATAGCGCAGTGGTTAGCGTGTTCGGCTTCGGATCAAGAGGTCCGGGGTTTGAATCCCGCCAGCGGCACGGCAACTTTGTCTGCAATAGAGAACGGTTCTACACGCAGTAAGGTTTGGGTGCAATGCTACACTGAATTTCAGCGTAGTATCACCCATGGTTCGCTAGTTCCAGCCGATGCTCGCAGGTTTCTACGCAATTCATAGCCACATGGTGTTGCGGGCTTTCTCCCTGCCATAATACTAGCAGCCGCGATATAAGTGAAATACTCTTGAAAGCGGCTTTAAACCCAAATTCACCTCACCTCTTTCTCCCAATTAAAAGTTAAACTATATAATATTTATACTCTCTTTAGTCCCCAAAAAACCTGGAAAATGTTTTTATACAATGCATAAGTTTTAAAGTTGAGTGTTGAAAAAAAAATTAGTTTTAGTTTTAATCGGTCATTGAAATTTCAACTGATTCCTCAAACTATTGTAAATTTTGTTTTGTTTACAGAGATGTCTGAGCTACTGTTTGAGTGTTATCATGTGCCTCAAGTTGCGTATGGAGTTGATGCCCTCTTCAGCTTGTACAACAATATTCCCAAGATGGGTGAGAAATATTGTCATTCTCATAAATGATGCTATCTATTTCACCTGTGAAGAGTAACGACATTAACAACTGGTATCTCCCAGATCATGTAAAGGATACAGGGTACGCTTGATTTCGTCTAAACCAACTAGCGATGTTTAGTCGCTTGCACTGATGCGTCACCGGCCAAACAGCTCACTGGAGGAATCAGCTGCTCAACTGAAACTGCTCATTGTGCCTCAGCCTTGTTCAGGCGTTTCAAAACAAGTTTCTCAATCAGTGAACAACCAGGCCGATGTTATCATTTTATACAATTTATTTACTTGAATAACTTTGCTTACATAAGAAAAACAGCGCCAATAAAAGAGAATGAAATTGTATATTGTATTTATGTAAAATGTAATAATGACAGTGGAGCACAGTGGTGTAGTGGTTAGCGTGTCTGCCTCTCATGCCAACGACCTGGGTTCGAATCCCGATGGAGACACCAAACATTTGTGACCTGGGTCTTATACTGTGTTGTGTCCTTGGGCAAGGCACTTCATCCACATTGCACTCAGTTCACCCAGCTGTACAAATGGGTACCTGGACATGGGAATGTATGGACCTAATCGGTCGCGCGGAGCGCTTCATAGGCGGCACCGAAAGTACGATTCCTTCAGGGTAATAATTATGTAGCGCCTTGAGCATGCATTGTGCATGGATATGTGCGCATTATAAATATACTATTATTATTATTATAAACTTGTTAAACATCTCCTGCTTTGTTTAAGCTGAAGGCAGCTCTATGGTGGTGGACTGCGGCTACCAGACAACCCATCTGCTTCCTGTTTTGAACGGACACTTTGACCCCACCAACTGCCGACGTATAAATGTGGGCGGGGTGCACGTGGACTCCTTCCTGATGAGACTGTTGCAACTTAAGTACCCGGGACATCTCGCCGCTAACACGCTCAGCAGAGCAGAGGTGAAAAGTAACAAGTTGCATTCTAAGGTCTTTCTAAAGACATGAGCCACAAGAAATTGAAAGAAAAAATTTAAAACAATTCAAATTATGTTTAGATAAAGTTTCTAGATTGACATTTTGTATTTGATTTTGGTGTTTTTAAATCCAACATTTGGAGATTTCATAACAAGCGTATTGAAGGAATATTCAGATTGGACTTAACCAGACAGTCTACTATTATAGTGTAGTTTTTAATTTCATTACCACAATCTTTACTTATTGTTTGAGTTATTGAGTTATTGATTGAAAGTTTCTTAGTTTTTTTTATCCCCACCCATAACTAGACTTAACATGACATTAACGTCACACCATCATTTTCAATGGAGAAGATAACATTTGTTCTCAAAACTTGCATGTAATTTTGAAAACTCAATCTGGTTTTGACAGAGCAAAATCTGAAATTAAATTCCTCCTGTCCTACTCATGTAATCTTAAAAATCAAGAAGGTAAAAAAGGCCACTTGTTTATGAAGTCTTACATCCAGTGTATATCAGTTTTCTGTGCTATCGTAGGAGCTTGTACGTGAGCATACGTACATAGCGAAGGACTACGCAGAGGAGCTGGACCAGTGGTTGGACCCAGAATACTACGAGGAGAATAACCACAAGATTCAGCTGCCGTACGCTACCGTGAGTAGACAGATCTTGATGTGTGTAAATCTGGGGTTGGTATTTATTTGGGGTCCAAGGGATTTTATTTCGAAAATTGACAAAATATTGTTTTTTGTCTACATTTCCTTATTATTTCATACAGTGATAAGAGCTGTAGCTAACCAACGTCATTCTAAATTTTGTAGATGTTTTTGTAATCATGTTGACATGATCATCTTTGATATGAACACTTGGGCTAATATTGCACTCATTATTTGTTTATTTTATTGTTTACTGTTTATTGAATCTTTGATGATTGATTTGTTAAAGGTTGGCAGCAACCAGCTGACACCTGAACAGCAGCGAGAGAGACGAGAGCAGCAGATCAAACGCTTGAAAGAAGTTAATGAAAAACGCCGTTTGGAGAAGGTACTTTTTGAACAAGTATAATTTTTATCAATATTAAAGGGGCAGTAGCACGTTTTTTGCAAATTTTATTTTTTCAAATTTCCCATTTATAATGATAGTTTATGTCATTTATGTTTGCTTTAGAGGGTAAAACAGTCTATTAGTAAACCAATTATCCGTAGTGGTAATAACGGTTTTGCTTATAAAGCAAAAATTGCATGGCGGCCATTTTATTGTGAACACATTTTATTATTTTGAATGACAAAAACTATTCCCATGGCATTACTGAACCATGTACACCCATTTTTTAACTTGATTTTCCGAAGAGAGAAAGATGTTTTACTATTGATGACATTATTTTTCAAATACATTTCATCGACTCATTTCACCGCAAAAACGTGCTACTGCCCCTTTAATGCCTATGTTCCATATCTTGCAGTAAGATTTGAACAGTGTTCAGTTGTCGCCTTTTCCATTCATCAGTTGCAGGTTACACTGCAGTACAAAAGCACATTAGTATTGCAGGCTTTCTTCCTGAAATTATACCATGTACTCTTGAAAGCAACAATAAATGACAAATCAACACATCTGCCTTAGGATTTTTATGTAACTCAAAATGCTTCAGTGATTTACTACTTAAGTTTGCTGTGTTGTGATATTGCAGCTAGCAAATGAGGAGTGATTAACTACTAGAGTTAGTTTTGTTGTTGGCCACCGGGAAGTGCAGCGAGGGACAAAGTATTCATCTCTGTCTGTTCCTACAGACGCACATCCATTTTGTTGGCGTTGCGGGCTTTCTCCTTGCCGTAATACTAGCAGCCGTGATATAAGTGAAATACTCTTGAAAGCGGCGTTAAACCCCAACTCACCCCACCCATTCTGTTGCTTTTTAGCACAATATCTCATGAACTGCTTCTTGAGTCTTCAAATTTGGCACCATTCTTCATTCGGAGAATACGCTGACAACAGTTTATTTGAGTGACCTTGACCTCACTTTCAAGGTCAATATGAGACGTTGACCAGTTTTTAAAATGTTATCTCATGAACTGCTGCACCTCAAGTGTTCAAATTTGGTAACAATCTTCATTTCGGAATACCCAGATACCGGTCGATTTGGGTGACCTTTCATTTTCAAGGTCATTAACAGATTTTGACTAGTTGACTAAAATGTTGTAAACCTGGGAGCCGTTGCACAAAACAACCTTAACACTAAGGTTAACCTTAGCGCCATCTTTTAACATTGTACTTAGGATACCTTAGTGGTTTAAGGTGACCTTAGTGTTTCATGCAACGGCACCCTGATACGATAACAATTGAATCTAATATGAAAATCTCACGACATTGTAGAAATCCTGTGTGTCCATCCTTTTAGCTCATATCTTGATTGCGGCGGGGACATGGTCTCCTTTGTGACAATTACTTGTTAAGCTCTGTGTTGTGATGTTGCAGCTGGCGAGTGACGAGGAGAGACTGAGGCAGCTGATGAGTGTCCAGGAGCTGCTTGTAGACGGCGACGAGGACGCATTCGCGGTGTGTAGATTACCGACAATCAAGCATTTTAAAACTTACCACTCATTTTATACAGAGATGTGTGAACGTTGATGTTGCTCTCCATAGGGAAGAAATTAATTTATTTAGTTTAGCATATTACTTTGAATTTCTATGGTAACAGACGCACTATTAATGGCTGTAATATTGATTCTTTTTCAGAAGGGATCCTCCTTGGGGTACATATAGCATAAAAATCCTAATTTTTAACTTGATGACAGGTTGTAACTTAATTTTCAAAAATAACAGTAAAAATAAGTTCAAAAAACACAAAATAAGTGTTTTCCGAACGTGTGACCACCCTGTGTAGAGCCCCATCCCAGTGCAAACCAAGGGATGTAACTCTAATCTCGCCACTTATCAATCTGTCATCGAGCAAGCAAGACGTTCTTCTGCTCCGAAAGTTTTTTGACTTTGAAATAAGTTTCCACTTGAGAAAATGGACAAGACAAAGAGTACTGTATGTGTGGTAACCCCTTTTTATTCGTAGAGGCGAATGTTTAGGTTACTTATATGGTTTTTGTCGCGTTGTAACTTCGTTTTTCAATTCGCACGTGCTTCGAATTGAACGAGTAATGGCGGATGGAAAACGCTCAAAATGGCGGATCTCAAACAAAATGCAATGTGTTAGTACTTTGCTATTCTTGTATTGAGATTTGATTGTTTTGAAGGTTCTTTATCGTGCTTCGCATTGTAGGGCAGCACTTTACTGACGAGGATTTCTCCCTGTTTGAATTTTTTCATTCTCGGGGTCATCGTCTCAGTCGGCAAGCATGTACTAGGGATATTCATGCTTTATTTCTTTCAGTGGCTTACTATTCATTACTTGCCTAGTGCTTAGTTATTATAGTATCGCCTCTGCGTTTTGTTTGTATGATGCACATTTATGAAACATAAACATTGCACTTACACACATGCACACCCCTAAACATTCTGTGTTTGACTTGCAGTCTTTCACCGAATGTGTGGGGTGCAAGACCCGCATTCCCCCTGCCGACAAGCATAACAGGTGTCTGCCTTGTCTTGTCGACGATGAGCACGACGACACCACCTGTAAGCTGTGCCTCGCTTTCACCCCGAGGGCCAAGAAGGAGCGAGGTATCGACATGCTCTTCTATAGGAACCTGCAGAAGGCAGGGCAGGAATTTAAAGGTGCTATCCCCCCCTCTAAAGAAAAGAGGAGTAAGGGCAAGGGTAAGGGTAAGAAGGTGCACTCCCCTCCTATCCCCTCTGCCTCATCGGATGAGGTGGATATGGAGGTGGGGTCACCTGCTGCGGGGGGTTCTACGCCCCCTTCAGTTCTTTCACCTCAAGCACACTTGCATGTTAAAACTAAATCTAACACTAACCCTAATCTGGACGCGGCAGCTATCACTGCCATAATCCAGGGGCAGATGACGGGGATGGTGGGGACGATGATGGCTCAGCTCCGTAAGGAGTTGACCGTCGTCGCCCTGCCGGACCCTGATGTCCGAGGGTCAACCGGCACTCGTGCGGGTAATGACCTCGGGGGCACTACTGAACCGGGCGCAGGCCCCGGCAAGGTAGTGGCTCCCGACGCAGGCATCCGAGAGACTGCTCCGGCTCTGCCTCGTACGCAAGTAACCAAAGCCCCCTCGTCGGTGCAAGGTGCCGAGGTACCGAGCACGTCGAGGGGCACAGGTAACCCCAAGGCCACGGTCACCGGTGCTTCGGCGCCGGTGCAGTCGCAGCCCCGGGGACCGGCTCCGGTCGGGGAACGAGCGCCGGCGAGCAGCGCTGGGTTCCGCATCCCTCTCAAACGGACAATCCGAGATCGGGCTTCGGACACCGGGTCACAGCTTAGTGGCTCCGGTGCCGGGGATCCGGAGGAGGAGGACTCCGACTATTCAGAGGAGGAGGATGAGGAATCCGGCCGAGCTGTCTCGCTCGCCGAGCTTCTGAAGGAGACGCGTGACCGAATAGCGATCGCTATCCCGCAGACGCTCGTTCCCGTCCCGGAGCAGGTCACCGAGGAGTTCCGGCTTCCGGGGGAGGCTTTTGCTCCCAGCAAGCCTCCGGCGACCAGGCTCCGCATCATCGACAGCTTGTTGGTGGAGGCGATCAATCCTCTTCTATCTGGTGCCCGTACGAAGGCTGATTTGCCTGAACTCAACAAGAGGTACCAGTTGGGAGAGGATGGTCTCTTCGACCTTCCGGTTGTGGACGATTGCGTCCTGACCTCCGTCACCCTGTCCGGCGCTCAGGCGCAGCCTTCTGTAGGCAAACAGGGCCGGCGACTGCCTCCATTTCTGTCACAGGCTGCCATGTTGAAGGCCGAGTTCCGTGCCCATGAGGACACATACCGGAACGGAGCCCAACAACTAAGGGTAGCAGTACACGGGGCCTACCTTGCTGCTATGCAGGCTAAGGACCTGGCAGAAGTGCAGGAACTGGGCACCAAGGTGTCCACGTTCCAGAAGCAGTTGGCGGAGGTATCGAGTTATCTGGCTCGGGACTCAATCAGGAGTGCCTCGAGTCAGATGATGGGCGCAGTCATGGGGATGCGCCGGCTGTGGCTAGCAACATCAAAGTATTCGCAGTCCACACGCCTCACCTTGCAGAACCTGCCATTCAGGTTGGGGTCCACCCTCTTCCCTGGATCGCAGGCCGTAGTCAAGGAAGCCGCTGAGCAGAAGGTTGCCTTCGAGGACTCCAAGGTGCTCCTCGAGGAACCAGCTCCGCAAGATAAGCGTGTGCGGCTCTCCCCCCTTGATGGCCTATACCCCACGCCGGGGGGTTCGGGTCAAGCTTCTTGGAATGGCCCTATGGGCAACAAGAAGAGATTCAAGGGGAAGGGAAAGAAAGGGCACTTCCGTGGGGGCCAAAGGGGCCAGCGGAATTTTCGGAACCGAGGCAGGCAAAACAAGCAAACCTAGGCTCTCCGAAGCCCGTGTTACCACCCAAAAGTCCAGCAGCTCGAATGCTGCCGGAGACGGGGGTACACTGTCTTTCCAAAGATCTTCCAGTGGGGGGCAGACTATCTCACTTCGTCTCAGAGTGGGAGAAAGTCACCTCGAATACCTGGGTCCTGTCCACACTCAGGGAGGGCCACTTACCACTTTGGAAGTACGACCCACCGACTTTCTCCGGGATACGGCACACGAAGGTGCCCGAGTTGCCCGAGAAGGCGGAAGTCCTTCGTGCCGAGGTGCAAGCTTTAATAGACAAAGCAGCCATCGAGGTAGTGCCGAAGGGTCAGGAAGAGAGCGGTTATTACTCGACCTACTTCCTGGTGCCCAAGAAGGACGGAGGGTTCAGACCGATTCTCAATCTGAAATATTTGAATCGCAGTCTACAGGTTCCAACGTTCAAAATGGAAACCTTGAGATCGGTCATAGCGTCAGTAGAGACGGGAGATTGGCTGTCGTCAATAGATCTCAAAGATGCTTATCTCCATGTTCCAATGCACCCCGACTTCAAGGAGTTTCTTCGGTTCTCTTTCGACGGGACGTGCTACCAATTCCGGGTGTTACCCTTCGGCATTTCCACTGCTCCGAGGGTATTCACCAAGTTGATGTTGGTGCCGGCACAGGCCGCCAGGTCGCAGGGCAGGTGTTGTCATCCGTACCTGGACGACTGGCTGATCAGAACCTTGTCTCGAGAACTAAATCAGGAGGCCACCCAGCAGGTGTTAGACATCTTGCTCAAGCTGGGTTGGATCATCAACCTGAAGAAGTCAGACATAGCGCCCAGGCAGGACCTGGTCTTCCTGGGCGCAAGGTTCGATACGGCCTCCGGTTCCGTGTCCCTGGCCCCGGATCGGGTGTCCAGAGTGATCGGGGCAGTCCACTTGTTCCTTCAATCGCCGACCCACACAGCCAGGACTTGGCTGCAGTTGTTGGGTCATATGGCGTCGACAGTGGACGTGGTTTGGAGAGCTCGCTTGAGTATGAGACCGGTTCAGCAAGCGCTGGCACGAATGTGGTCACACTCGGACAGCTTCGAGAAGGTTCTAACCACGCCGGTTTGGGTGCTCGAGCACCTTCGGTGGTGGGTTGTCGAGAGCAACCTTCTCAAGGGTCTTCCGCTAGAGCTTCCAACGCCTTCGGTCACCATCCAGACAGACGCCTCCCTATCAGGCTGGGGGGGGGTCCTGGGCGACCTGACAGCCTCGGGCCTTTGGTCACAGGAGGAGTCGAAATTGCACATCAACGTGCTAGAGCTCAGAGCAGTTCGACGTGTGTTCGAGTGCTTCAAGGAGCGGATCAGGGGGCTTGTGGTTCGTCTAGAAATGGACAACCAGACAGCCATATCCTACATTCTGAAACAGGGCGGCACAGTGTCTCCATCTCTCCTTCAGGAGTCGTGGCAGTTCCTACTGTGGTGCGACCAGTTCAGCATTCAGGTGGTTCCTGTTTATCTCCCGGGAGTGGACAACGTCCGTGCGGACGCTTTGTCTCGGCGCATCCTAACACCTCACGAGTGGATGCTCGACCGGGGGATATTCGGAACTATCTCCCTGTTGTTCGGGTCGTTCCAGGTGGATCTGTTTGCGTCAGGGATGACGAATCAGATACCTGTGTTCTGCTCCAGAATACCAGATCCAAGGGCTCTAGCCAGAGACGCCTTCGCGATCGACTGGTCGGACAGAGTACTGTGGGCGTTCCCTCCAGTGCCTCTGATCCCCAGGGTTCTTTCTCAGTTGACCATTCAACCAGCTCGCCTCCTAGTGCTTGTAGCACCACTTTGGTCGGCTCAGAGTTGGTTCCCGTCCGTTCTCAGGTTTCTAGTGCAGCCTCCTGTACTGTTACCCTCAAGACGAGACATACTATTTCAGGAAGGGGCACCACACCCGAATCCCAGGATTCAGTGGGTGGCTTGGCCACTGTCCGGAATCGCCTCCAGGAGAGCGGTATTCCTGCACGAGTTGCAGACACAATACTGGCTTCGAGGAGGGATTCGACAAACCTTCAATATGAAGATCGATGGGCCTGTTATGCGCGCTGGTGTGGCGATAGAGGGCTTCTCGATCCCTTTTCTACAGATCTAGTCGCTGTTTTGGAGTTCCTCCAGTCCAGGTTAGATGCTGGTTTAGCCGCATCGACCGTCAGGGGATACTCTACGGCTATTTCTGCTTTCCACATACCGGTGGACGGTGCTCTTTTGGGATCGCATCCACTGGTACAGCGTTTCTTAGCAGGTGTGGACAGGATACGTCCGGTTCTCCGGCGTATCAGCCCCACTTGGGACCTTTCAATTGTTTTGGATTGGCTCTCAGGTCCGGGGTTCAAAGATTTGAACGCACTGTCATTGCAGCTTTTGACGTGGAAGACCGCTTTTTTGGTGGCATTGGCGTCGGGCAGGCGGGTAGGCGATATCCATGCGATGTCTGCTGATCCCGAACTGACTGTCTTTCACAAAGACAGAGTCAGTATCAGGCTGCCCGACAGCTATCGTCCCAAGGTCGACCATTCGTTCCATGTGACGGCTCCTATCGAACTGCCGACTCTTATGCAGCCGGCCTCTTCGGGGTCTATGGGGAACCATGCTCACATTTTGGATGTGCGCAGGGTTCTCAAGGTCTATATCAAGCGCACCAGGGCTATCCGTAAGGACCAGCAACTTTTCTGCTGTTACGGAGGCACCAAGCCTGGTTTGCCGGCATCTAAGCAGTCAATATCCAGGTGGATAGTGTCTGCGATTGTCATGGGCTACGTTCACAAGGGCTTAGAAGCCCCAGGTCAGTTGAAAGCTCACTCGGTTAGAGCGGTTGCGACGTCTAAGGCGTTCGCGGCGGCTCTGCCCATCGAAGAGATCTGCTCCGCCGCTATCTGGAGCCGGCCGAGCACGTTCATTCGACACTACCAACTAGATAGGCACTCTAGGGAGCGCGCTCGGTTTGGTCAGTCGGTTCTCTCAGGTGGGCAGAGTTGAAACTCTCTAGCTGATTGAGCTTTCGAGTTATTGTTCAGTTTGGTTCAGTTCAGTTTTCTAAGAAGACTAATAAACTAACCTAGTTGTTCATCCTAACCAGTTGCACTGTTTGACGGGCATTTTTATCCCCCGCAGCAGGTGTCCCGGTGGCACTGCCTAGCGGGTAAATACCTACTCCTATTGATCCCCAATAGTCTTTTGAAAAAAAGAGGGGGGGGGGGGGGTATTTGGCCTACATAACGGTAATCAGGCAGATTAAGCCGATTGGTTAGTCCCCAAGGGATCACCCATCCTCAGCCCTCGGCGCGGGAGGTCACGTGATCTGGTAAGTGTGACACCTTTATTGGATTGAGTAGAGCACTTTTAAGGGATATTTAGTGTACAGACAGAATCCACATCCTAAGTCTTCTTTGGGAGTCTGCCTTATGCTATATGTACCCCAAGGAGGATCCCTTCTGAAAAAGAATCGAACCAACCTGCAGAGGTTGCAGATTCTTTGAAGGGATCCTCCTTGGGGTACGGCCACCCACCTCCCCTTATTCTGTCTGACTTGGTTAGATTGATAAGTGGCGAGATTAGAGTTACATCCCTTGGTTTGCACTGGGATGGGGCTCTACACAGGGTGGTCACACGTTCGGAAAACACTTATTTTGTGTTTTTTGAACTTATTTTTACTGTTATTTTTGAAAATTAAGTTACAACCTGTCATCAAGTTAAAAATTAGGATTTTTATGCTATATGTACCCCAAGGAGGATCCCTTCAAAGAATCTGCAACCTCTGCAGGTTGGTTCGAATTTCTCTGGTAACAGTAACTAGTAATATTGCCCAAGTGATGCCAAAAAAGCCTCTCATTCACTGATTACACCAAACTGTAAGGGATACAGTATTGTTCCTAGAGGGGGTCCTGGGGACATTTGCCCACCTTTTTGGCTAGGTGTCCCTTAAAATTTGGAGAAGTAGGATACTTTTATCATTGCAAAGGGTCCAACTTGTTCAGAAATGGCCAAAATGACCCCTCAGGAGATCACCTAGGAACAACACTGGGATAACACAATGTGTCGATGAAGGATATTCTGGGCATAAATTATTCAATGGAAAGTGCAATCTATGTTCACGTTTGGCAACTGAAAGCCTGGTATGTTTTATAAATGTTTGAAATTGATTTGAAGCTTCAAATGATTGTGTATGGCGACATGATAGAAGTACTCAATGGAAAGTGCAATCTATGTTCACATTTGGCAACTGAAAGCCTGGTATGTGTTTTAAATGCTTGGAGCTTTGTTCAAATGTGTATGGCGACATGATAGAAGTACTCTTGCTGCCGACAGAAAGCTCTGTACAATGTCGGTTTCAACGATGCGGAGGAGCTTCAGGCTGATGTCAACAAGCTGACCGTCAGCATACAGAGGGCTAAGGCTAAAATACTGGGCGTGGAACCCCCTCCTGAAGAGCCGCAAGAGGTAAAGTTACTTCTCTTTGTATTCTACCTTGACATAATTGTTTCTCAATGGTTCTCCAGAAAAACTAAATGCATTCAATTATGGATTGAACCTCCTTTTGTACAGCTTCACCATGTATTGACACATCTACTTGTGACGTCACAGTCTATCCGTACAGATGGTCGATTCTAAAGTTTGCTCTATTTTGGAAATCCAAATAACTGATACTAATAAAAAAAATCTTGCCTAAATTCCATGGGCAAGTAGTCCGTGGTTCGAATCCTGCCAGGGGCACGGCAACTTTGTCTGCAGTAGAGAACTGTTCTACACGCAGTAAGGCTTGGGTGCAATGCTACACTGAATTTCAGCGTAGTACCACCCATGGTTTGCTAGTTCCAGCCGATGCTCGCAGGTTTCAACACAATTCAGGGCCACATGGCGTTCAGGCTTTCTCTCTGCCATAATATTAGCAGCAGTGATATAAGTGAAATACTCTTGAAAGCGGCGTTAAACCCCAACTCACTCACTCACTCACTCATTATGATCCACAACCAGGTAAAGGAGCCAGTGTTCGATCTACTCGAAATCCCGGACGAGATGCTGGGAGCGAGCCAACTCGCCGCCAAGAAGAGGCAGAAGATTCTCAAGAGCGCCCGAGAGGGGAGACTCCGTGCCCAGGCTTTACAGAGGGACAAGCGGCAGAAGGTGTGCACCTTTCGTTAATTATTTACTCTTAATAAGTCTTAAAGCGAAGGCCTTTACAGCTAAGAAGTGATAGGAGTTGCTGAGGTTTACATAAGGATCCCCTGAATTGGTACTTAACCCTTAACTTGGTTGGTCCGGGACAGTCATAGAGAATGTTTCATGTAGCCTGACTTAGAGGACAAAACTGTTTCCCCCAATAGATGATGAATGTTTATTTTAGGAACTTGCAGAGGAACGGGACGGCCATAGAGAATGTTTCATGTAGCCTTACTTAGATTAGAGAACAAAACTGTTTACCCCAATAGATGATGAATGTTTTAACTTCTTACAATCTTATCAGATAAAAGGTCTTAATATACTGAATACATATTAAATAGGCTGTTTTGAAGTGATATCACTTATTTCAATAATTAAATAATGCTGCATATCTTAGTCAATGAGTTTAATGAGCAAGAACATAGAAGTTTGCTGCTGTGAAATGGTCGTATTTCAAACATCAGTTAAAAAAAACATTTGTTCTTCTCCTGGAGAAAGAATTAACATGACCTGTAGCCTCCCAATTGTTCAGTGATATTCTGTTTATTTTAGGAACTTGCAGAGGAACGGCGTCTGGAAATAAAGAGGTTGACAGATTTCACAGGTTGGCTGACCGAAGTGCGAAACAAAAGACAGGTCAGTATGATTCGACATTTCATTTTTGTGAATGGCCTTGTGTTGACCAAATATAAACATCTCAAAGTGAAATATATAAAGAATCACCCTTGTGTCTTCTGTTGATATATTTGAGATCAGAAGACCCAAGGGTGAGATTCTATTTATCATCCAAAATCATTCATTACTTTCAATGAAAATGGAATATCCCAGAGCACAGCACTGTCATTAGACTTCAAATGCGATGATGTCGTACCACTGTTACTTGATGATGTAAAAGCATTGTGATGTCATATGGTTGAAGATGACAGGGCATTTTTCAAAACCTACTGCCAAATGATATCTCCTAGGAGATAACCCTTGATCTCACACGAGTGATATCTCCTAGGAGATAACCCTTGATCTCACACGAGTGATATCTCCTAGGAGATAACCCTTGATCTCACACGAGTGATATCTCCTAGGAGATAACCCTTGATCTCACACGAGTGATATCTCCTAGGAGATAACCCTTGATCTCACACGAGTGATATCTCCTAGGAGATAACCCTTGATCTCACACGAGTGATATCTCCTAGGAGATAACCCTTGATCTCACACGAGTGATATCTCCTCATCCTGGCAATTTGTTTAACAATTTAGCCGCTTAATAAGTTAGTGTTAAACGATCATGAGTAGCAAATTTACAGGAATCATGTAAAAAAAACCTAATCTGGGATTGCCCACAGGATGTAAATAGCGTGTTCTGTAATATCATGAGAACCGCATGTAAAGGTTTACCTTGCGATCAGAATCTGGTAAAAGAAGACTTTCTCCAGCTTACTGCTCCATTGACTAAATCTGGAAGTTGGGCAAAGAATATCGATAATCACGTGCTCCTGTTTCTTACAGCGCATTGTCGAAGCGCGCACTGCGAGACGACAGCGGAAGACAGACATGGCCAAGAGGGGAACATACGCTTCCCAACAGAGGATGAAAATCATTTCACAGTTAGCTCAAAGTGAGTGAAACAGTACCAGATCCAGAGGGAGGGTTAAGGGGATTAAAACCCCCCTTTTGAAACTTTTGGCATGAAAATTTAAAGGACTCTCAAGATGAACCGCCCTTCTCAATGAGTGAATCTACTCTTTCAAATTCTTTTTCAGAAGGGATCCTCCTTGGGGTACATATAGCATAAAAATCCTTATTTTTAACTTGATGACAGATTGTAACTTAATTTTTAAAAATAACAGTAAAAATAAGTTCAAAAAACACAAAATAAGTGTTTTCCGAACGTGTGACCACCCTGTGTAGAGCCCCATCCCAGTGCAAACCAAGGGACGTAACTCTATTCTCACCACTTATCAATCTGTCATCGAGCTGGCAAGACGTGTTTTGCAGTCGACGGTTAACTTGAGTTTTTCTTCTATTCTGAGAAAATGGACAAAGTGAAAGCTTCTGTATGTGTGGTAACCCCTTCTTATTCGTAGAGGCGAATGTTAGGTTACTTTTATAGTGGTTTTTCGCGTTGTAACTTCGTTTTTCAATTCGCACGTGCTTCGACTTCACCGAGTAATGGCGGATGGAAAACGCTCAAAATGGCGGATGCTCAAACAAAATGCAATGTGTTAGTATTTTGTATTGAGATCTGGTTGTTTTGGAGGTTCTTTATCGTGCTTCGCATTGTAGGGCAGCACTTTACTGACGAGGATTTCTCCCTTTTTGAATTTATTCATTCTCGGGGTTATCGTTTTCAGTCGGCAAGATATACTAGGTATTTCATGCTTTATTTCTTTCAGTGGCTTACTATTTATTACTTGCCTAGTGCTTAGTTATTATAGTATCGCCTCTGCGTGTTGTTTGTATGATGCACTTTTATCAAACATAAACATTGCACTTACACTCATGCACACCCCTGTACATTCTGTGTTTGACTTTGCAGTCATTCACCGAATGTGTGGGGTGCAAGGCCCGTTTGCCCCCGGCCGACAAGCACGACCGGTGCCTGGTGTGTCTCGTCGAGGACGAACATGACGAACAAGCCTGTCAGTTGTGCCTCAGCTTCACCCCCCGGGCCAAGAAGGAGAGGGGGATGGACATGATTTTCTATCGCAACCTCCAGAAGGCGGGCCAAGAACTTAAGGGTTCGGTCCCCCCCTCTAAGGAAAAGAGGAAGGGTAAGAAGGGTAAAGGCAAGCAAAAGGTTAGCTCCCCTCCTGCCCCCTCTTCCTCATCGGATGAGGTGGACATGGAGGTGGGGTCGCCTGCTGCACGGGATGTATCAAGCCCCCCAGTTCTTTTACCTCAAACACACACTACCAATGTTGCTATTAACCCTAATCCTAACTTGGATGCTGCGGCTATCTCCGCAATCATCCAGGGGCAAATGACGGGGATGGTGGGGACGATGATGGCACAGCTCCGTAAGGAGTTGACCGTCGTCGCCCTGCCGGATCTCGATGCTCCAGGGTCGGCTGGCACTAAAAATGTCGGTAAAGACCTCGGGTCCCCTACTGAACCGGGCGCAGGCCCCGGCAAGGTAGCGGGATCCGACGTAGGCACCCGAGAGACTGCTCCGGCTCTGCCTCGTACTCAAGCTAAAAAAGTCCCTCCGACGGTGCAAGGTGCCGAGGTACCGAGCACGTCGGGGGGCACCGGTACCCCCAAAGGTAAGGGCTCCGGCGCTCCGGCGTCGGGCCCGTCGCTGCTTCGGGGACCGGCTCTGGTTCAGGAACGAGCGCCGGCGGGCAGAGCTGGGTTTCGCATCCCTCTCAAACGGACTGTCCGAGATAGGGCTTCGGATACTGGGTCGCTACTGAGTGGCTCCGGTACCGGGGACCTGTCGGAGGATGGCTCCGAGTATTCAGAGGAGGATGAGGAATCCGGCCGTGCTGTCTCGCTCGCCGAGCTTCTGAAGGAGACGCGTGATCGTATAGCGATCGCTATCCCTCAGACGCTTGTTCCCGTACCGGAGCAGGTCTCCGAAGATTTCCGTCTACCGGGGGAGGCTTTTGCTCCCAGCAAGCCTCCGGCGACCAGGCTCCGCGTTCTTGATAGCTTGTTGGTTGAGGCGATCAACCCTCTCCTGTCTGGTGCCCGTACAAAGGCTGATCTGCCTGAACTTAATAAGAGGTACCAGTTAGGAGAGGACGGTCTCTTCGACCTACCGGTTATCGACGAGTGCGTCCTGACCTCTGTCACCCTGTCTGGCGCTCAGGCGCAGCCTTCTCTAGGCAAACAGGGCCGGCGACTGCCTCCATTTCCGTCGCACGCTGCTATGTTTAAGGCCGAGTTCCGTGCCCATGAGGACACGTACAGGAACGGAGCCCAACAACTAAGGGTGGCGGTGCACGGGGCCTACCTTGCTGCTATGCAGGCTAAGGACCAGGCGGAGATGCAGGAAGTAGGCACTAAGGTGACTACATTCCAGAAGCAGCTGTCAGAGGTATCTAGCTATTTGGCCCGGGACTCAATTCGGAGTGCCGCGAGCCAGATAATGGGCGCAGTCATGGGGATGCGCCGGCTGTGGCTGTCGACGTCCAAGTACTCGCAGTCCACACGCCTCACACTACAGAACTTGCCTTACAGGTTGGGGTCCACCCTCTTCCCTGGATCGCAGGCTGTAGTTAAGGAAGCCGCCGAGCAAAAGGTTGCCTTCGAGGACTCTAAGGTGCTCCTCGAGGACCCAGCTCCGCAAGAGAAGCGAGTGCGGCTCTCCCCCCTTGATGGTCTCTACCCCACGCCGGGGGGTTCGAGCCAACCTTCTTGGAATGGCCCTATGGGCAACAAGAAGAAATTCAAGGGGAAGGGAAAGAAAGGGCAGAACCGCAGGGGCAATCATGGCCAGCGGAATTTTCGGAGCCGAGGAAAGCCAAACAAGCAATCCTAGGGTCTCCACTGCCTGTGTCACCACCCAAAAGTCTGGCAGCTCGAACGCTGCCGGAGACGGGGGTACACTGTCTTTCCGAGAATCTTCCAGTGGGCGGCAGACTATCTCACTTCGTCTCAGAGTGGGAGAAAGTCACCTCAAATACCTGGGTCCTGTCCACGCTCAGGGAGGGCCACTTACCACTTTGGAAGTACGACCCACCGACTTTCTCCGGGATACGGCACACGAAGGTGCCCGAGTTGCCCGAGAAGGCGGAAGTCCTTCGCGCCGAGGTGCAGGCTTTATTAGACAAAGCAGCCATCGAGGTAGTTCCACAGGGTCAGGAGCAGAGTGGTTATTACTCAACCTACTTCCTGGTACCCAAGAAGGACGGAGGGTTCAGACCGATTCTGAATTTAAAGTACCTGAATCGCAGTCTACAGGTTCCAACGTTCAAGATGGAAACCCTGAGGACAGTGATAGCGTCAGTAGAGAGGGGAGATTGGCTGTCGTCAATAGACCTCAAGGATGCTTATCTGCATGTTCCAATGCACCCCGAGTTCAAGGAGTTTCTTCGGTTCTCTTTCGACGGGACGTGTTACCAGTTCCGGGTACTTCCCTTCGGCATTTCAACTGCGCCGAGGGTGTTTACCAAACTGATGTTGGTACCGGCACAGGCCGCCAGGTCACGGGGCACGTGTTGTCATCCGTACCTGGACGATTGGCTGATAAGAGCCTTGTCTCGAGAACTGAATCAGGAGGCCACCCAGCAGGTGTTAGACATCTTGCTCAAGCTGGGTTGGATCATCAACCTGAAGAAGTCAGACATCGCCCCCAGGCAGGACCTGGTGTTTCTGGGCGCAAGGTTCGATACGGCCTCCGGTTCTGTATCCCTGGCCCCGGACAGGGTGTCCAGAGTGATCGGGGCAGTCCACTTGTTCCTTCAGTCGCCCACCCACACGGCCAGGACTTGGCTTCAGTTGCTGGGGCACATGGCGTCGACAGTGGACGTGGTTTGGAGAGCTCGCTTGAGTATGAGACCGGTTCAGCAAGCGCTGGCACGAATGTGGTCACACTCGGACAGCTTCGAGAAGGTTCTAACCACACCGGTTTGGGTGCTAGAGCACCTTCGGTGGTGGGTTTCCGAGAGCAACCTTCTCAAGGGTCTACCGCTAGAGCTTCCAACGCCTTCGGTCACCATCCAGACAGACGCCTCCCTATCAGGCTGGGGGGGTGTCCTGGAAGACCTGACAGCCTCGGGCCTTTGGTCTCAGGAGGAGTCGAAATTGCACATCAACGTGCTAGAGCTCAGAGCAGCTCGACGTGTGTTCGAGTGCTTCAAGGAGCGGATCGAGGGGCTTGTGGTTCGTCTAGAAATGGACAACCAGACAGCCCTGTCGTACATTCTGAAACAGGGCGGCACAGTGTCTCCATCTCTCCTTCAGGAGTCGTGGCAGTTCCTACTGTGGTGCGACCAGTTCAGCATTCAGGTGGTTCCTGTTTATCTCCCGGGAGTGGACAACGTCCGTGCGGACGCCTTGTCTCGGCGCATCCTAACACCTCACGAGTGGATGCTCGACCGGGGGATATTCGGAACTATCTCCCTGTTGTTCGGGTCGTTCCAGGTGGATCTGTTTGCGTCAGGGATGACGAATCAGATACCTGTGTTCTGCTCAAGAATACCAGATCCAAGGGCTCTAGCCAGAGACGCCTTCGCGATCGACTGGTCGGGCAGAGTGCTGTGGGCGTTCCCTCCAGTTCCTCTGATCCCCAGGGTTCTTTCTCAGTTGACCAATCAACCAGCTCGCCTCCTAGTGCTAGTGGCACCACTTTGGACGGCTCAGAGTTGGTTCCCGTCCGTTCTCAGGTTTCTCGTACAGCCTCCTGTACTGTTACCCTCGAGACGAGACATACTATTTCAGGAAGGGGCACCACACCCGAATCCCAGGATTCAGTGGGTGGCTTGGCCACTGTCCGGAATCGCCTCCAGGAGAGCGGTATTCCTGCACGAGTTGCAGACACAATACTGGCTTCGAGGAGGGATTCGACAAACCTTCAGTATGAAGATCGATGGGCCTGTTATGCGCGCTGGTGTGGCGATAGAGGGCTACTCGATCCCTTTTCTACAGATCTAGTCGCTGTTTTGGAATTCCTCCAGTCCAGGTTAGATGCTGGTTTAGCCGCATCGACCGTCAGGGGATACTCTACGGCTATTTCTGCTTTCCACGTACCAGTGGACGGTGCTCTTTTGGGATCACATCCATTGGTGCAGCGCTTCCTAGCAGGTGTGGACAGGATACGTCCGGTTGTCCGGCGTATCAGCCCCACTTGGGACCTTTCATTTGTTTTGGATTGGCTCTCAGGTCCGGGGTTCAAAGATTTGAATGCACTATCGCTTCAACTTTTGACGTGGAAAACCGCCTTTTTGGTGGCTCTGGCGTCGGGCAGGCGGGTAGGCGATATTCATGCAATGTCAGCGGATCCCGAACTGACTGTCTTTCATAGAGACAGAGTCAGTATCAGACTGCCCGACAGCTATCGTCCCAAGGTTGACCACTCATTCCATGTGACGGCTCCTATCGAACTGCCGACTCTTATGCAGCCGGCCTCTTCGGGGTCCACTGGAAACCATGCCCACATTTTGGATGTGCGCAGGGTGTTAAAGACCTATATAAAACGTACCCGTAGTATCCGTAAAGACCAGCAGCTGTTCTGCTGTTACGGGGGTAGTAAGCCAGGTCTGCTGGCATCGAAGCAGTCGATCTCTAGATGGATCGTGTCTGCTATTGTGATGGGCTATGTACATAAGGGGTTAGAGCCCCCAGGTCAGCTGAAAGCTCACTCGGTTAGGGCGGTAGCGACGTCTAAGGCGTTCGCAGCGGCCCTGCCCATCGAAGAGATCTGCTCCGCCGCTATTTGGAGCCGGCCGAGCACGTTCATTCGACATTACCAACTAGACAGGCACTCTAGGGAGCGTGCTCGGTTTGGTCAGTCGGTTCTCTCCGGTGGGCAGAGTTGAAACTCTCTAGCTGATTGAGCTTTCGAGTTACTTGTTGTTTGCAAGTTATTGTTCAGTTTGGTTCAGTTCAGTTCTTTTTCAGGACTAAAAAACTAACTAAAAATTGTTCATTTTTTAACCAGTTATGGCACTGTTTTGGGCATTTTATCCCCGGCAGTAGGTGTCCCTGGGACACTGCCTCGTGGGAAGTACTTCCTCCTATTGTTCCCCATAGTCTCTTTGGAAAAGGGGGGGGGGGGGGGGGGGTATTTGGCCTCAATAACGGTAATCAGGCTGGTTAGCCGTTTGGTTAGTCCCCAAGGGATCACCCGTCCTCAGCCCTCGGCGTGGGAGGTCACGTGATCTGGTAAGTGTGACACCTTTCTTGGATTGAGTAGAGCACTTTTTAGGGGTATTTAGTGTACAGACAGAATTCCACATCCTAAGTCTATCTTTGGGAGTCTGCCTTATGCTATATGTACCCCAAGGAGGATCCCTTCTGAAAAAGAATCGAACCAACCTGCAGAGGTTGCAGATTCTTTGAAGGGATCCTCCTTGGGGTACGGCCACCCACCTCCCCTTATTCTGTCTGACTTGGTCGGATTGATAAGTGGTGAGAATAGAGTTACGTCCCTTGGTTTGCACTGGGATGGGGCTCTACACAGGGTGGTCACACGTTCGGAAAACACTTATTTTGTGTTTTTTGAACTTATTTTTACTGTTATTTTTAAAAATTAAGTTACAATCTGTCATCAAGTTAAAAATAAGGATTTTTATGCTATATGTACCCCAAGGAGGATCCCTTCAAAGAATCTGCAACCTCTGCAGGTTGGTTCGAATTTCTTGCCACTGTGAAATCTTATATTTATGAAATAATAATTAATAACATATTTTTACACAAAGTCATCTCGAAAATCATTCTATGAAATTGAGTCCTCTTCAGTATCGTACTAAAGATTGATTGATAATGATGGATGTTCTGAAAATATGTAAGCAAACAAGATTTATGTTAACTTTGAGCTCTTTGCATTTTACATTTTTTTAGACCATTTATAATTTCTTGGAGGTTATGCACATCGGCCATTAAGAATGATTTGAATGAAGTAATTCATTGGTGTTTAGATGTAGCTCTTTATATTCACAGGTGTTAAATCCTCAAAGAAAGAAGATACATTTGGTCAGAACGATGCAGATTGGGATGTGTACAAGTCCATTGTAAGTATTGTAAACTGAAACCTTGTTTCAATTGAACTGTGATATTGTAGGGGGGGAGGGGGGGAGAAGCAACTGCCCCCCACTTTTCCACAGCCTGAAATTTTTTGGGGGGACCAAAATTGAGATGTAAACGCAAATCCAGATATTTAAGACCAAATATATAGAGAAAAACTTTCAGTCATGTTATGTCAGTTTTTTGGGATGTAGCAGTTCTTGGGAAGCCGAAAGTGTCATATTTTGTGCCTTTAAGGACTAAAACGGCATTGTCAAACACCCAAAATATGACCTGGTTTCAAATCATTGGGCAAACTGTAGTAACATGAAGTATCATGCTAAAAGGTTATCTGACGCCCAAATATTACAGCTTTGCGTCTCTATAACAAGCCCCATCCCCCCCTAACAGAATTTAAAATCTTGCCCCCCCCCCCCCCCCCCCCCCCAACTTTTGAACCGTTCCTACGCCTATGATTAGTGGTCTCCTGTTTGGATTTTGTTGATTCTTGGGTATATTGTTTTGCACCTGTCAGTTTGTCTGAAAAACTTCATACCTTTTGGTTGGTTAGTGATAGGCCTTTGATACTTTCACAAGTGAATCCATTGTGATGACACCTTTCTGAAAAAGTCATAATCTTTTACCTTGTAACTTGGACTATGGTGCATGGAGCTTTTTTCGAAAACTTTTATCTTGGCCATAACTTTTGATTAATCAGTGAAAGTTAACCGTTGATACTACACCGGATCATTCAAATGCGACAGCAGTACCTTTTTCCTTGTGAACAATTTGATATTTTAATTCAAACTATGACCATCAGCTTTGAATGAACACATCTTGTCTAATTGTAATCTCCCCAGAACACGGAGATGAACACGAGTGACTCGGAGGCGGAGGATGAGAAGCTGGAGGAGCTGGAGACGATGCTGAGAGAACACGATCCAGACTTCCAGAGGTGAGCAGACACCGTGAGACTCTTTCAGTGTTGTCACAGCCCCAAGTGTACAGTACACAACCCTGTGCACTTAAAAAAAACCACGAATCCGTTGGTAAATGACCAGATGGTGGCCACATGAATACGTGCAGACACCTAGTTGCAGGTACAGCAACGTGCAGTATCCTTGGACGAAATACTGTGACTATGTGTCCTAGTTCACCCAGCTATGAATGGATGAGCATGGTGATTTAACTTGGTGCGCCTAGTGGCTTCAAAAGTGCATACTTCAAATGAAGCTGAGATTGACAAAGAGTGTTGTTAACAGTGACATCCAATGATCGGGGGCAAACAGAGCGCCTTTGAGCAGCTTAGCTTAGCTGGATATTGGCGCTATACAAATGTTTTTATGTATGTATGTATGTATGTATGTATGTATGTATGTATGGGAGTCATGCTTTCACGCACATGACTCTCTCAAATAATAATAATAACAATGGATGGTTTTTATATAGCACACATATCTCCACATTGTGGCGCTTCCAACATTATAACCCTGGTCTAACCTGGGCTGCCGTAGCCCTCAAAGGTCACCTCTCCCACATCTTACATGAGCTACCCACTTGTGAACAGAGGCACACGTTGAATTAAGTCACTTACCCAGGGTGACACCATAAGCCTTTCCACTTATGTCTTAGTGTGGGGCAGGGAATCACCCTTCAAGACACCTTGTGGTGAGAATCCACTTTGAAACAATTTAGAATACTAATTTTGAATCATGTCTCAAGTAGACATGCATCTTATTGTCAGTTTATAATTTGCTCAGTTTGTCATGAGACAGTTTTCTGTATCCAGAGAGCTAGATTTCGGAGGGTTGCCAGGGGGAGAGTTCGACATCGCAGACTACTACAGACTCTACCTCGCTGTCGAGAGGATCAGGTCAGTGCACGGAGCTTGCCTCACAAATATTTTTTAGAAAATCTAACCAAGTTTTCCATGATCTGAGTTCCATTTAAAACTTTAACAGCAGGTCACGGAAATCCTGAATAATCTTATCCCTTGCAAGTGGCCATTTGGGAATATTCCTGTAAATTGGTCAGTCAGAATGATTGGCATTATTTTTCATTTTTAAAAAAAAAAATTATTAGCTCATCAGGCCTGAAAGGCCCGATGGGCTTATGGCATGGGATGTCGTCCGTCCATCAGTCCGTCCGTCCGTAAACTTTTCACTTTTTCGACTTCTTCTCCAGAACCAATGACTCTAGAGAGCTGAAATTTTATGTACAGACTCCTTGGCCAATGGGGATTCTAAATTGTAGATTTGGTGACCATGTGACCCCAAATAAGGGCCACAGGGGTCACAACCTAAAAAGCATTTTTCATCTTTTTCTCCAGTCCCAAAAGCTCTAGAAAGCTAAAATGTTATGTACAGACTCTTTGGCCAATGGGGATTCTAACTTGTAGATTTGGTGATCTTGTGACCCCAAATATGGATCACAGGGGTAATCACTTAAAACAGCTGTTTTAATGAACTGTGAAGATAATGAGATTTTATGTGCACTTCATATGTCAGCTTAAGAGTAATACTACATTATGGACATGTTTGATGTAATCAATGTGAAATAAGAACTATTGAATAGCCTGTGAACTGAATATTGTGACAGGATGCATAGGACAAAATTTAAAAAGGGTTAACAAATGTTTTATTTTACATTCGATATGTGTACTAAATATGACTGGTGATGAAGTAAGATAAGACTATTAAAACTAGCTACATGAGTTTGTGATACCACATCTTCTTTTCCAATAAAGAAAAATAAATAAAGATGGGGAAAACAAAATTTAAAATACCGGTATATAATTTATTGGCTGTGAGTCCAGGGTCTGCATGTTGCATTATTGCAGGTGTTGACCTGGGGAGTGACCACTCCCTGGCAGAGATGCAAACAGCAGCTTGCTTATACACAGAGGTTTCAGGTTACTTCTCTGCTGTGTTACTGATTTAGTCTTACACTCAGATGCTCAATAGAATTTATTAATTAAATATTGAAAAGGATCCTATGAAACTATGAGCCTATGAGAAACAGGATTTTTAGAAACAAATAGGGGCTCTTTTTCATTATGTAATAAATGTTGATAATTCCAGGATAAAAATAGGAAGTAAAACAATAAACTTCAAAGGTCTACATTATTTATAATGAATATGGATTAATGTGTAACCAATTTTGATAATAAATTTGATGACTGAGCAATGACTTATTATGTGATATCTTAACCTTTTCCTTAGGGATAATTAATAACATGATTCCTGATGAGCTTCAGAGCCAGTGGCTCTATTTTTGTATTACTATTAGCTATTTATCTCAAGATGTGGGAAAACTTAAGTACATATTTATTTTTCTAAATTCTAACATATAACAACTTATAGAAATTCGACGTCCGAACGCTAGTGATATAAGCCATGAGTTCCTTGACCAATCACTATCCACTACTCAGTGGGTGGAGATCTCTGAGATATTGACCGGTAATGTTCTTGACTTGATGTGTCTTGTTTGGAGTTACTGGTGAATACCAGAGTCTTACCAACTAGGTTCCACTTTTATTATACCCCCGACCAACGGTTGGGGGTATATAGTTATACCAACAATTCCGTCCGTCCGTCCGTCCGTCTGTCCTTCCGTCCTTCCGTCCGAAGACAATTTTTGTCCGATCGATTACAGAAAAACTATTCGTCTCATCCTTTTTAAATTTGGTACATGTCTTCTTCACCACTAGGAGAGGTGCAGTGCGAAGTTTAAACCGAAATGGTGAATTTTTGAATTTTTGGCGATTTTTTATATTTTTTAACTTAGTCAAATTCTGAGTAGTTTTTGTCCGATCGATTACAAAAAAACTATTCATCTCATCCTTTTCAAATTTGGTACATGTCTTCTTCACCACTAGGAAAGGTGCAGTGCGAAGTTAAAACCGAATTGGTGAATTTTTGAATTTTTGGCGAATTTTTGTATTTTTTAACTTAGTCAAATTCGGAGCATTTTTTGTCCGATCGATTACAGAAAAACTATTCATCTCATCCTTTTCAAATTTGGCACATGTCTCCTTCACCACTAGAAGAGGTGCAATGCAAAATGTAACACGATTTGGTGAATTTTTGAATTTTTGGCGATTTTTTAATTTCTTTTACTTTATCATAGCTAGAATGACTGAAGCTACTTCTGTATTGTGATTTGTTGACTTCATCATTTTCTTTTTCATGTAACTTTCATCAAAAGCTACTTCTGTGTTCTCGTTGATTTTACTTTTTATATTTCCACTGGTTATATTTTGGGAAAAGTTAAATTTTCTTTCCTTTCAGCCATTAACTGCTGTATATCTCTCACTGTGCCTTCAGGGGTGTGCTTCCATGTACCTGTTGTTTAAAGTCACTCGAATGAATCATTATGATGGATTAATTTCCAAAATAAAGTTGAAATCAGTGGTAATAGCAGTAGTGTATTATATTACCAATACCTTTTCAAGTTACTTGTATTCCTATTTTGACTTAAACCACCTTTTTCACATGAAGATCGAGACTTGTCCTACCATTTTCACAAACAGTTTAATCTTAGCAAATTACATTTCAAAGCTTATCAATCCTTAGGTGTGCAGACACCTCTCTCTTTAAGTAAAATAAAAATGTCAAACTTAAACAGTCGGGGGTAATAGTGAGCCACGCTCACTTTTTTGCTTGTTATAGTAAGTTCACACCTATACATATTTACAAATGTACTTCACTGAAAACAGACAAATTCCGAATATATAAATTAGACTTTATTGACACAATCAAATATCAATACTAATTACTTTAATTAAGAAAGACAAATACATTTCATCTTCCATCAGAGAATAATGTCGTGTATGTTCATTGTTAAGAAGTTAATATCAGAGAATATTGTTCTTCTTATGCATTCAACTTCTAAAGGCCCTTCTAAGATTTCTAAGTATTCATTCATTTTGGTAGTTCATACTGCTTAAGGACAACTTCCCAATGCAAGTCATAACTCTTGCCAGTCTTCATTACTTGCTGATTTAGGCCTTGCAGTATTTCCTTAAGATCTCTGTGCTTTGAAATCCGGACCCACTATGCAGTTCAGGTGCAGCGATTCACTATCTTGGCACAACAAAGCGAGGGAAATACTTCAAGGCTTAAATCAGCCAGAAATGCAGACTGGTAAGAGTCATGCTTTGCGTTTGGAAGTTGTTTTTAGGATAAAACGTCTATGCTCCTTTCCACTTATATACCCTGGATGCAAACCCCCCGTCGCGCTGTGACTTCTGATTCAGCCAATCAAATCATTTTATCGCCATGGTTTTGCGATAAAATTTCAGCCAACCAGAGAGAGCCTTTTTAACTGCAGTTGGCATTTGCTCTTTCGCCCTTCTTCAAGTGATCGGGAACCGTTTTCATATCAAGTTGGCTATCCGGATGAGTTTATCACAGCAGACCATGAATATTTTATCCTGAAATGATATTTGCATTCATTAAAGTAGGTGTGGTAAACTTTTGATGTATTTCGAGAATCTGTATAATTTCCACTGTGATCCATCTCGAAATTGCCGACTCGCCTTTTAAGCGGGGTCAATGGTCGCCAAGGTTCAGGTGGGGTATGCATCCAGGGCATATAAGTGGAGCGGGGCGTATACATTTTACCCTGAGACAGGGTGTGGGTGGTTGGCAAGAACAAACACCAACGTAGAAAGTGAGTGGACTCAAAAAACAATAAAATAAAGATAATTATGCCTATTAAGTGGCACTGAATATTTACGGAAGAGAATTTGTTCCCCCAAATTACAGTTTGTGTTGATTTCAATTCTTTCTACTCTATTTGAATTATATGTGTAATACACATCCAAATTTCGCAAAACTAGTGAATGGATATGTTTTGGTTTCATACTGATATTTCCTTTACAAATTTCCTTGCCATTCATTTTATCAAGAAAGTTCACATGCAGCCATGATCCCCTTTTAAAAGAGCTCCATGTTAATAGGGTGGTATTTGGAAATCGGAAAACTGACAAATGCACCATATAACCTTTAAATGCTTTTACCACTGTTGTGTCCTTCGAGGGCAGTTCAGCACAAATGATGTTTGATTGTTTGATAGTTGTCTCAATCCAACACATTAGCTCCCTGTCGAAACTTATATCGAAAATGGTTGTTTGATGGTTGGTACACCGGTACCAAATATGTCCCTTGCCACCATTTATTTTCGACAGTGTCTTTATGATGAAACTTGTGCCTTTTCCAATTGCAGACGTATAATACAGTGTATCTTTGTATATTTTGAATGTAGTCAGCCACCGTGTTTTCTGTAAGATGTTTACCTTCATCTGTCCAAACGTTTGTTTTTTAATGTACGAACGTGTCGCCCAGAACAATGTATTGGTCTCTCTGTCAAAGTCAAAGGCTCGAAAAGCGTCAGAAATGTTAATTCCAATCCTCTCTGTAGTGTTAGAAGTCAATGATCCTAGCAGCATGTCCCGGGGCTGGTTAGCAATTTTTTTCTCAATAATCATGAGGAATGAGGATTGTTGTTTAAGACCCTTAGCGTGGCTTTTACCCGTTTTCTCCAACTCCTCTGCCTGAGCGCTGTCAAGTGCACAGGCAGCTCTGCACCCAACTGCACATCGGATCTTCAATGTGGACCTTGGCTCGCCTCTCGTTAAAAACTCACGAAAAGATGGTATCCCTATCTGGAACATTACAACACATAGCATAACTGCAAACTTCATTCTGACGCCTCAGTCTTCTTTCATTCTGTCTGTAAATGTACGCAGTGCTCTTGTGGACTTGTCTTTGATCCAAGTGATAACATTAATGAGCTCAATACAACTATTTTTAACCACAACCCATGATCGCTTTTAGTAATTTAACAGAAATCGACATTTATATGAGTTATTTAAAGAAATATATTCTATTGAATATCTCATTGTTGTTTAAGTTTCCTTCCATAGCTCTCAAATTGAATTGTTTCTTTATCCTATGAAAGGTTGAAATTGTTAATTAGGGGTGGATTAGCAATTTAGATGGCTTTATAATTGAGTAGACTCTCTTTAAACTAATTAGCTGCCTTCATGTTAGAGGTTATTGAAAAGTTATAAAAGGAACAAAAGCTCATTTGTTAGCAAAATATTTGGAATCAATATGAAATTTTAATAATTGATCGTTAACATTTCAAAATTGATATTTTGGTATAAAGGTTCCAACACTTAATTCGAGCAATGATGAAAAATGGTTTGCAAATAAAGAAATGTTTATGAATAAAATGAAAAAAAATGACTGGTTTACTTTCAACAGTCAAACTGATCATCATATTTTTTGCTAACCTTAAAGGGGCAGTTGCACATTTTTTTGTCTTTGATCCAAGTGATAACATTATCGAGCTCAATACAACAATTTTAACCACAACCCATGATCACTTTTAGTAATTTAACAGAAATCGACATTTATATGAGTTATTTAAAGAAATATATTCTATTGAATATCTCATTGTTGTTTAAGTTTCCTTCCATAGCTCTCAAATTGAATTGTTTCTTTATCCTACAAGAGTTTGAAACTGTTTTGGAATTCAGATCACTTTATAATTGTTTAGTAGACTCTCTATGTTTAAACTTATAAGCTGCCTTCTTGTTAGAGGTTATTAAAAACTTATACAAAGAACAAAAGCTAATTTGTCAGTGAAATATTTGGAAACAATTTAGAATTTGGATAATTGATCGTAAATATTTCAAAATGGATTGTTTGATGTAAAGACTCCTACAGTGAGTTAAGAATGAATGAACAAGGAACGATGCTGGTCCTTATACCAGGGTAGTAACAATGTTGGTCCTTATACCAGGGTAGTAACAATGTTGGTCCTTATACCAGGGTAATAACGATGTTGGTACTTATACCAGGGTAATAACGATGTTGTTACTTATACCAGGGTAATAACGATGTTGGTCCTTATACCAGGGTAACAACAATGTTGGTCCTTATACCAGGGTAATAACAATGTTGGTCCTTATACCAGGGTAACAACAATGTTGGTCCTTATACCAGGGTAATAACAATGTTGGTCCTTATACCAGGGTAATAACGATGTTGGTCCTTATACCAGGGTAATAACGATGTTGGTCCTTATACCAGGGTAATAACGATGTTGGTCCTTATACCAGGGTCATAACGATGTTGGTCCTTATACCAGGGTAATAACAATGTTGGTCCTTACACCAGGGTAATAACGATGTTGGTCCTTACACCAGGGTAATAATGATGCTGGTCCTTATACCAGGGTAATAACGATGTTGGTCCTTATACCAGGGTAATAACGATGCTGGTCCTTATACCAGGGTAATAACTATGTTGGTCCTTATACCAGGGTAATAACGATGCTGGTCCTTATTCCAGGGTAATAACGATGTTGGTCCTTATACCAGGGTAATAACGATGCTGGTCCTTATACAAGGGTAATAACGATGTTGGTCCTTAAAACCAGGGTAATAACGATGCTGGTCCTTATACCAGGGTAATAACGATGTTGGTCCTTATACCAGGGTAATAACGATGTTGGTCCTTATACCAGGGTAATAACGATGTTGGTCCTTATACCAGGGTAATAACATGCGGGTCCTTATACCAGGGTAAAAATGATGCTGGTCCTTATACCAGGGTAATAACGATGCTGGTCCTTATACCAGGGTAATAACGATGTTGGTCCTTATACCAGGGTAATAACGATGTTGGTCCTTATACCAGAGCAATAACGATGTTGGTCCTTATACCAGAGTAATAACGATGCTGGTCCTTATACCAAGGTAATAACGATGCTGGTCCTTATACCAGGGTAATAACGATGTTGGTACTTATACCAGGGTAATAACGATGTTGGTCCTTATACCAGGGTAATAACGATGTTGGTCCTTACACCAGGGTAATAAAAATGTTGGTCCTTACACCAGGGTAATAATGATGCTGGTCCTTATACCAGGGTAATAACTATGTTGGTCCTTACACCAGGGTAATAATGATGTTGGTCCTTACACCAGAGTAATAACAATGTTGGTCCTTACACCAGGGTAATAACGATGCTGGTCCTTACACCAGGGTAATAACGATGTTGGTCCTTACACCAGGGTAATAATGATGTTGGTCCTTACACCAGAGTAATAACGATGTTGGTCCTTACACCAGGGTAATAACGATGCTGGTCCTTACACCAGAGTAATAACGATGTTGGTCCTTACACCAGGGTAATAACGATGCTGGTCCTTACACCAGGGTAATAACGATGTTGGTCCTTATACCAGGGTAATAACGATTGCTTTTATTTTTTTGCATTTTACATGAGTTGCATACATAGGCCATTTATCAGTAGATCATCTAAAAAGCAGGTGACAACTTGACCAAAACTTATTAGACATATTAACATTGGCATTATTTGATACAGTTAATGTGGACAGGTTAGGAATCTTCAATTCACTTTAACATATTTACTGCACTGAGTAAATTCTTTTATGATCAGCAATATTGTAAGCTTAAAATTTACCTCTTGTGTGCATAGTCTCACAGGTTGTCTAAGGAAACTTTTATTTATCTCACGAACAATTACATTTCTGTGACGAATAAATTGCAGTAAACAAATTTAAAAGATAACTAAGATAAACAAGGATGTTGTCATAGTTCTTCTGCCAACGTGTACACAAAGCATTAGAAATTCTAGTCCAGCCCTATTAAATTCTTATATATATATATATATGAGTAAATTTAAGAAAAAGTGTAAATTTCATGTCCCAGCTATTTGCTGAAAAATATGAGATACTGTTACTCAATTGGTTTGTCAAAAATAATAAAGACACATTTCCTCTACTCACTAAAATCAATTTATCAAAGATATTTTCATAAATAATTATTTTGTAGCATTTATATGTTCGAAAATCTAGCAAAAGTGCCTGTCCCAAATTAAAAAATGACATTTTAGAGCATTATTGAAATGATAAATAAAGCATTAGAGAATCTAGTCCAGCCCTATTATATCTTTATATAAGGACTTAAGGATGTCCGCTCCTTCCGGTTGAACTTCAAAAATGAAATATGATTAAGTAAAGATTTTTTCTCATCTTTATTTACTTCATGATATTCTACATCATCTACATACTTTTAAAAAACAAATGTAATAAAGAAAATGTGACTTTAGAACCTCTAAAAAGTGCTTAAACAGTATAAATGGCCTAAATTTGACTAAAATAGGGGGTTTTCAGGTACATTTTGTGTCAAAGCTTAAAAAAACCAACACTACCATATATATTTTGTCATCGATTTCGGTAGGGTAAAATTTTGTAACATATCAAAAAAAGGAGAAAAAAAGTTTAATTCTTGAAATGAAGTATTTTAAAGTTTTTAGCAGTTTTTTTTTCATTTTCCCATACACTCCCATGTTAAAATTGTACTTCACCCCACTATCTTACAGGCTCATATCTTGAAAAAAAACCACACTACCCCCTATTTTTTAATGCTAATTTTCCAATCATATACTTTGATCTTTTAAAAAATATAATCACAATATTATTTTATTTCTGACAGAGCGCCGGAGGTTCTGTTCCAACCATCCATGATCGGATTAGAACAGGCAGGGGTTGTGGAGACAGCTAACTTTGTGCTCAAGAAATATGGATCTGACCAACAGAATAAATTAGTACAGGTACAGCAGAGACATTTAAAAATAAATTGGTAAATATACAATATATTTCAATAGCAAGAGTTTGAGGCTTGAACCCTATTCTGGGCGTCCTCTGCAGAGAACTTTTTAAACATTTGGATGCATACTGCATAGTCACAAAAGGGTAAGATATTGCATCAAAATTTTGTAGTGCAATAAATTGCAATACACAACTCCTGTAATATTGCAATTTATTAACCATATGGTTGAAAATAACCGAGTTAATAATATTATACCCCCACTACGAAGTAAGCGGGGGTATATAGCGGTCATTCCGTCCTTCCGTCCGGTCAATTTTCTCAAAAACCGTCAAAGGTACATCAACCAAACTTTGTACAGATGTTAACCATGTTCTTCTGATGGCGCACAGACAATTTTTAATTTTCTGAGATTTATATTTTTTGCCGTTTTCATGGAATCGTCACTTTTTGGACTTAGTTTTATTGTGTTCAATGGGGACAAGTTTTCTCGGATACTGTTCAACCTAGGTGAATGAAATTTTAGTAGTGAGTACTCATGACCATACTCTTTATCGAGTTTGAAAACCAGTTCCGAAATATTATTTTTTACGGAGTTATGGCCCTTGAATCCGAAATTGAACTTAGTACCAAAAGAACTGTGATGCTCCAATGGGGACAAGCTTTCTTGGAAACTATTACATCTAGGCGAATGAAATTTAATATGGAGGTAGTCCAGATGATACTCTTCATCTAGTTCGAAAACCAGTTCCGAAATATTATTTTTTACGGAGTTATGGCCCTTGAATCCGAAATTTAACTTTGTACCAAATGAGCTGTGATGCTCCAATTGGGACAAGTTTTCTCGGAAACTATTACATCTAGGTGAATGACATTTAATATGGAGGTAGTCCAGATGATACTCTTCATCGTGTTCGAAAACCAGTACCGAAATATTATTCTTTACGGAGTTATGGCTCTTGAATCCGAAATTTAACTTTGTACCAAAAGAGCTGTGATGCTCCAATTGGGACAAGTTTTCTCGGCAACTATTACATCTAGGTGAATGAAATTTTACATGTAGGTAGTCCAGATGATACTCTTCATCGAGTTCACAGTCCAGTTCCAAAATGTTATTTTTTACGGAGTTATGAAACCCTTGAATCTGTAATTGAACTTGGTACAAATTACCGGTGTGATGCCCTAATGGGAAAAATTAAGTTACCTGAAAAATGTTACATCTGGGTGAATGAAATTTGTAATAACAGTCAGTTCCTAAAATTATTTTGGACAATATTATGATGCTTGAAGCTGTTTTTTAAACATAGTTACCTTCACATCTATAATTCTCAATGGACGGATAGCGGATGGCGGGGGTATGTGAGACATGCTCGATTTTTTCTTGTTGATCACGTTTGCCTAGCAACCATTGTTTTACCGCAACTTCCTGTCTGTAGCTTGCCAAGAGAAGTGGGTAGTTTTCTGGCTAATTTTACGTGATTCAAATGGAATAAAATGAGTAATAAAGAAATTATTACACTCGAAAGTGTGTGATATGGCTTTTACGAAACTCGTGCAAAACTATGTATAACCCTCGCTCTCTCGGGCAATACAAAACTTTCGGAAAAGTCATTTGACACGCTTCCTCGGGTAATAATCTCTATGTATTGAACTTTAATTTCAACATTTTATACTCATGTATGTCTAAGAAATCTCACAATACAGAACTTTACTCAAAAAGATTTGCAACAAAATGTTAGGATGAAGTGCATTCCAAAAAACAACCATCACTTGTTATACACCCTAACGCTTGTTCTTGTACATCTAGCATCTAGAAACCTGTAATGTTACCTTAGAACAAGATATATTTATGATATATGAATATATTTCACTTAAAACATTTTGAAACGATGTATTCGTAACTGAAAAATCATATTGCAGTAATTGTGTTGCACAGGTATACCGATATATCAGCAGCCATGATATAAGTCAATTACTCTTGAAAATGGTGTTAAATCCAAATCACCCATCCTCATCTTCATTTATTCCCAGAATGTGTTTATAACGGGAGGGAATGCAGCGTTACCTGGCTTCAAGAGTCGACTAGAGAAGGACCTCCGACAAATCAGACCATTCCAGTCCACATTCAATGTCTCTGTGGCCGGTCTGTAGTATTTTTGTCTTTGCATGACAAAATAATTATGCATGCCAAAACAATTATCATTATTTTGTAAAATTTACCGTAGTTATTTTTTAATTTAAAAAAAACCAAACTTCTCCTGTATGACTAGTCCTAGAAAGCTGAAATGTTTTGAACAAACTCCTTGGGCAATCAGGATTATAATTTATAGATTAGGTGACCCTGCAGCTCCCAAATGGAGATCACAGAAGCCACGATCAAAATACCAGTTTCCATTGTCTTCTCCACAATGTAAAGTACTTGAAATTTGTTAACCCTCTGACAAATACTTTTTGAACCATACATTGTTTATTGTTTAAATCCCAATGAGCTACAAAGCCAACTGCTCTATTTTGCTAAAGTATTACCCCTCCAACTGTTTCAGCTCACCCGAGTCTAGACAGCTGGTTCGGAGCTAAGAAGTGGGCGTTGTCTCCTTGTTTGGCAACAAGTAGCATCACCAGAACAGATTATGAGGAAATGGGAGAGGGCTATCTCAAGGAGCACTTTGCTTCCAACACATACTGCCCCTCTCCGGTACTTGTACAGAAGATATAGCAGATATGATCAACAGATGAAATTACTTTCTTAAAAACATTAGCATCAACATGTACTTGTACAGGCAGAAAAGTGGAATTGAATAGAAAGAAGTGGAGATTTATCTCCTTTCTTTGCAGTCAGTAGCAAATTCTGAAGAACAGGGAGCATCTTGTGTTGTGCTGTCCTTACTCCTGTACGAGTACGACAGACGTTAGAAACTGAAAATTGAAATTTCATTCTTGAGATGAGGACATTGGCGAGTGCTGCTCCTAGAAAGATCTGTGTAATGGACTGTAAAGAAATGGAATATTGTCTCCTCTGAGTTGCATCATCGGAGCTGTTTAATGTCTGCATACTCTACAACTAGAAGTGAAGCTGGAGTGCACTATAAGGAAATGGCAAGGATGACGGATGAAAAATGCCCTGTAATTCTATCTATACACATTTCCAATGTTTGTGGAGCCTGTCTGAATTGTGAATTGAGTGTTGTTTATCCTTAGCTAAGAGTAACATCTATACAACAAACAAAACCAAATTAAAGAACAAGTGCAGTTGCGGATCCAGGAATTTTGAAGGGGGGGGGGGGGGGGGGGGGGGGGGGTTAAATTTCGTTCCCCAATACCCACCCATGCAAAATATCCCCTGGACCTGCCTCTGAAGTGTGTATCAAGCGTGAAGCAGTAGCTTATGAAAAAAAATATCATCAAACGCTTTAACAGAAATTGATTTGAGTCTCTCATCGTGTTCATTTTTTCCAATGGTTGTATTTTTTGCCCTAGAGGCTGCCCATAAACTTCAGCAGTGCAGATCATGAGGGAAATCATGAACCAGTTGGAGAGGGCTTAGTTCAAGAACATCTTTAACTGAACAAATACTGTCCTACTGCAGTACAATATCAGAAGATTGTTTGAGCTTCAGAGATGATGATTCCCAGGCTATTTGAAATGAATATTCACAATGTCAATGCAGACTTTCTCCCTGCGATAATACTCACCAGCATGACATAAGTGAACTACCCTTGAACGTGCCTGAAACCTCTAATAAGTTTATATCACTTCACCTCAACACAAAGGCTTGGACAGAAAATAGAGTAGCCTTGTGACTTGCTAATAAGAATGACACGAAAAATAAATCATGAAATGAATGTTGTTGATTTCTGTTTTTATGTCACAATGGAAACACTTTAAAAAAAAGACAGTTATTAAGCTGTTGGAACTATCAGTAGATACATATTGTTTCATCATATGGTATTTAATTACAACAGAATTCAAGAGATCATACTGAAAAGCACAATGTATGTTGATAAAGCAGAACTGAACTGATTGAACAAAGTATACTACCGCCAGAAAATAAGGGAACCCATATTTCTGATACCCAAAATAAAGATAGGGGTACAGGTCATCTGCTGGGCATTGCATTCGAACGCCCCCACCAAAACCAAGAACGCTAAGAACGGTGGACACACACATTATTAAATAATTAACCTGTGCGATGAAATCAAATATTTCTGGTAAATCTAGTTATTATATGCGTTCCCTTATTTTCTGGCGTTAGTATATGTTGATAAAGAGCAAAAATGAACTGATTTGAATAAGACAATTAATATTGAAACATTGAAAGAACAACATTGAAGAAACCAATCTTAGAATTCTGACGAAACTCGAAATTTAGATTGGCATCCTCTGAAAAATTAAATAAATAAAGAAATAAATGCTCATGGTTTGTTAGAAATGATTCATGATACAAATTTTACAACACATTTGAAAACGACATGATTACCGGTATACATAAAACAAAATCAAAATAACAATACTAACTTAACACAAAGTTAGAAAAATAGAAATATTGTTTTCTATTTGTTGTAATATTTTGTTACTATTGTATTACATCATATTAATATGAAACCAATATACATGTATAACATTACACCTTGTTAAGCTCTCTATTTGTTTTTAACAGGAAACCTTGTAAGGAGTTTAGTGTGACCTTACTGACGGTCAAATTGGCTTTTAAGGGACAGTAGCACGTTTTTTCGCTCAAATAAATTGTCGAAATGTATTTGAAAAATAATGTCACTAAAATTAAAACACCCTTCTCTCTTAGGGAAATCAAGTTAGAAAATGAGTGTATATGGTTCACCTGAGGCCATGGGAATCGTTTTTGTAATTCTAAATAATAAAATGTGTTCACAATAAAAAAAATTCTACAATGTTTTGTATTTATATGCAAAGGCATTATTAACAGTATGGATAATTAGTTTGTGTAATAAGATGTTTTACCCTCTAAAGTTAATATAAATTACATAAACTATCATTAGAAATGGGAAATTTGCAAAAATTAATTTGCCCAAAAATGTGCTACTGCCCCTTTAATACGTGTACAATTGCAAAGGGAGATAATTCAAGCCATTCAGGAGAGAGACCAAGAAAGGAAAAGGGTGATATTCACAAACTGACACGACAATAGTAGAAATGGTTTCATTTACCGGTATGTTATAATGCTTAATCAACAGTGATATTTGTTCTTATTTCAACACAAAAAATGCAGAAGGATATAATTAATTTACATCTTGTAGAAAATTGGAATGTTAAAAGAATGGATTATAACAAAGGGAGATAATACATCATTAAACAAAGTAAAGGACACAATCTGTATAAATACTAAATCAACAAAACAAATACATGTATTTTTAACATTTCTATAAAATAAGAGAGTTGTTAAAATACTGAACAAAACAAGGGAGATAATCCTATGCTCGGACTGGTTGCTTCATTGCGTTCTCTGTGCTGTGTCCAAATGTATTGCCGTACCGGAACTTCTGGCCTGTAAAGTAAAAAGTGAACCTCTTGAGGTGGGTTTTTTGAGATTGTGGAAGTAATGAATGCTCCCTGATGTGAAGGATCAACATTGCCTCCTCAGTTTTATTTTCGATGTAAGCTCACAGAGGTGGGAAGCTGGGGAGGGCGTTGACCTTTTAACAAAACTCACGTGCCTGTTTTCGTCTAACTTATGAACCAATCAATGATAGCCTTAAATATAATTTCCAAACATTTTTTTACATTGATAAAATATTATGTACTGTTGACACTTCAACTGTGGGAGGTAAGACTGCTCTACGTATCTCTTGTCTTGTGGAGAACACCGGATTCATGGTCCCCCCATCTTCATCATGATCACCTGTATAGCAGTGCATGAAATATGCCAAAAAAGTAGCCATATTGTGTTTCAAATTTGTGATATTGTATGATGGTATTCATAAGAAAAGTAGCCATATATTGTGTCTCAAGATTGTGATATTGTTGATGGTATTCATAAGAAGGATGACTTGATATAATAATTGTTCAAAACCTGTATTACTTCCATTCATACAAGCAAACCAGTGACCATGGCTGACTAATACCCAACACCCTTCATGCGTGATCTCTTTGATTCTACCTATCCTATAGATTATCTCAAAATAAGTTTGATATGGTTTCATAAAGTTTCATCACGATTATACTTGTCTAATGTGTTATGTAAAAATATAAATTTACAAAATCGAACTGTACCTCTCCTGGTTGTGGATATGATTTGTGCAAAATTTGTAAAGAATCGGATGAATAGTTTTTCTCTAATCGGTCAGACAAATTTAGATCTCATAAAATGACTACCGGTAAGTAAACAATACAGAAATTTGTGAAAAAAATTAAAATTAAAATTAACAAAATCGCTTGTAATTCAGCACTGTACCTCTCCTGGTGGTGCAGAAGATATGTGCAAAATTTAAAAAGAATCTGATGAATAGTTTTTCTTTAATCGGTCGGACAAAACATGTAGTTGGACGATCGGACGGAATCCTTGGTATTACCGTTGGTCAGGGTTAGGTAAATGGCAGGAACAATGAGGCACCACCAACCCACTCACTCTCTACTGGGTATAATCCCTTGGTGTCTAGGGCAGCCTGCTCTTTACGCATTGTGTTACAAAGATGCTCAATTGACCATAATAACTCACCAGGTATATGTCCAGTATAGTGGAGCAACAGGCCACTCTCTATCGGATATAATCCCTTGGTGTCTAGGGCAGCCTGCTCTTTAACCATTGTGTTACAAAGATGTTCAATTGACCACAATAACTCACCAGGTATGTGTCCAGTATAGTGGAGCAACAGGCCACTCTCTACCGGATATATTCCCTTGATGTCTAGGGCAGCCTGCTCCTACACGTTTTGTTACAAAGATCTTCAATTGACCACAATAACTCACCAGGTATGTGTCCAGTATAGTGAGGCACCAGCCCACTCTCTACCGGATATATTCCCTTGATGTCTAGGGCAGCCTGCTCTTACACGTTTTGTTACAAAGATCTTCAATTGACCACAATAACTCACCAGGTATGTGTCCAGTATAGTGAGACACCAGCCCACTCTCTACCGGATATATTCCCTTGATGTCTAGGGCAGCCTGCTCTTACACGTTGTGTTACAAAGATCTTCAATTGACCACAATAACTCACCAGGTATGTGTCCAGTATAGTGAGGCACCAGCCCACTCTCTACCGGATATATTCCCTTCGTGTCTAGGGCAGCCTGCTCTTTACGCATTGTGTTACAAAGATGTTCAATTGACCACAATAACTCACCAGGTATGTGTCCAGTATAGTGGGGCACCAGCCCACTCTCTACTGGGTATATTCCCTTCGTGTCAAGGGCAGCCTGCTCTTTACGCATTGTGTTACAAAGATCTTCAATTGACCACAATAACTCACCAGGTATGTGTCCAGTATAGTGGGGCACCAGCCCACTCTCTACTGGGTATATTCCCTTCGTGTCTAGGGCAGCCTGCTCTTTACGCATTGTGTTACAAAGATCTTCAATTGACCACAATAACTCACCAGGTATGTGTCCAGTATAGTGGGGCACCAGCCCACTCTCTACTGGGTATATTCCCTTCGTGTCTAGGGCAGCCTGCTCTTTACGCATTGTGTTACAAAGATCTTCAATTGACCACAATAACTCACCAGGTATGTGTCCAGTATAGTGAGGCACCAGTCCACTCTCTACTGGGTATATTCCCTTGTGTCTAGGGCAGCCTGCTCTTTACGCATTGTGTTACAAAGATCTTCAATTGACCACAATAACTCACCAGGTATGTGTCCAGTATAGTGAGGCACCAGCCCACTCTCTACCGGATATATTCCCTTCGTGTCTAGGGCAGCCTGCTCTTTACGCATTGTGTTACAAAGATGTTCAATTGACCACAATAACTCACCAGGTATGTGTCCAGTATAGTGGGGCACCAGCCCACTCTACCGGAATATTCCCTTCGTGTCTAGGGCAGCCTGCTCTTTAAGCATGGTGTTACAAAGATGGTCAATTGACCACAATAACTCACCGGGTATGTGTCCAGTATAGTGGGGCACCAGCCCACTCTCTACCGGATATATTCCCTTCGTGTCTAGGGCAGCCTGTTCTTTACACATGGTGTTACAAAGATGTTCAATTGACCACAATAACTCACCGGGTATGTGTCCAGTATAGTGGGGCACCAGCCCACTCTCTACCGGATATATTCCCTTTGTGTCTAGGGCAGCCTGCTCTTTACACATCGTGTTACAAAGATGTTCAATTGACCACAATAACTCACCGGGTATGTGTCCAGTATAGTGGGGCACCAGCCCACTCTCTGCTGGGTATATTCCCTTCGTGTCTAGGACAGCCTGCTCTTTACGCATTGTGTTACAAATATGTTCAATTGACCACAATAACTCACCAGGTATGTGTCCAGTATAGTGGGGCACCAGCCCACTCTCTACTGGGTATATTCCCTTCGTGTCTAGGACAGCCTGCTCTTTACGCATTGTGTTACAAAGATGTTCAAATGACCACAATAACTCACCAGGTATGTGTCCAGTATAGTGGGGCACCAGCCCACTCTCTACCGGATATATTCCCTTCGTGTCTAGGGCAGCCTGCTCTTTACGCACGATAGTCACTGGGAGGTTCTTGATGTTCTGGGATCTCGACACATCGTTCGTGAAGTCATTTAGAGCTGTGTTGGTGATGATGGGGTAGCCCAAACCTATCAATCCTCGGGAGCGGGGAACAAATCCAGTGTAACCTGTCAGTAGACAAGGATAGGATGAAGTAAAACCAATCATATTCAGGGCGAGACATTAGCACTAGTCCGGTAGCCCATGACTAGTGAAAAAGAAGCTGGGCTAGTAGAGTGTCAAAACTGGTAGTCCGAAAGACTAGTTAAAATTTGAGGTGAAATGATCATGGAGATTTGGCTAGCGGGAATAAGTCTGGACTTGTACTTTTAGAAATGCTACTGCATTGAAAAGGTTCATTTTTACCCGTCGGTCCCTCTTTGAAAATTCTAGTCAATGCTAGCAAATGGGAATATAATAATGTTGAAGTGAAATGAGGTTTTTTTTTATTATTAATTAAGTGAAATGAGTAAATAATTTGAAATTAAAGTTTTCTGAATTAGCAATAATGCAAATCATTCATTAATCATCTTTTTTCTACGTCTCGTGTCTGTTGGTTACTGGGCTAGAAGAATGTTGGCTGGGCTAGTAAGATCTGAAAGCTACTAGCCCAAGACCATTTCAGGTTAGTTTTTGCCCCTATTATCTTCCTGTTCTAATGAGCTGCAAAGCTTTGAAGCAATTAAAATAATCTGGATCAGAAAAAAATATTATTGTCCTCGAAGATGTGACCAATACCAGTGTATAGACTGTTCTTACGTTAAACAAAAGTGTGTATCTTAAAGGATGACCATCCTTGAAAAATGCTGTTCATCACAAAGGAATGATGTTCTGAGGGAGAACATACCTGACATGAACTGTTTGTTGGGGTCCTCGTTAGGCATGTAGAAGGGAGAAGGCATGAGTTTGACCTCGTTGGGAGACTTGTAGGGTTGTGGTTCCTGTGCCACTGGCTTCAGCGGATGCATCAGACGCACCTTCAAGGGCTGATCAACAGAAATATAATTAGTTCACAGCGAAAATTAATTAAGTGATCAATTTAAAAATAGATGAGAGATGGATACTGAATGGCTGGGTTCTGACCTTTTCTTCATCGGGTACAAGAAGTGCACCTTAAAGTCCAAGGGCCATCTAAATAGCATTATTGAAGTCCCAAGTAGATTAAACAGAGACAAAAACACAAGGACAGAAAAGAAGTTGAAACATGTTATGGCCGCTTCAAGGAAAAACTGTTTCTGGACAGGTCGTTAAATTCGTTTTCCTACATTTTACATAATGTTAGGGCAAAGGGCGTTCTATTCTGTTAATCTCAATATTTATGTAGTTTGTATTTGATGTTCGGTGTTGTGTCCCAATAACGGAGGACAACAACTGACAAAACTTGAATCCTTGGCCGTACCGGAAGTTCTCGTGGTGTTCTGGGAGTCCTTCCGGTCTGTAGAGCCTCAATGTCTTGCAGTTCCTGCATCTTGGAGATGTGGAGGCGATGATCCTTCTCGAAGTCACAGATAGAATTCCTGCAACCCTCCGCGTACCTGGTTCCGAAATAGTGCTCACCCTTGGGGATGAATCCTGCAAAATTGTAACAACCATGGCAGATTTTCAGAACATCATAAAACACAAATTCTGGGTGACGTGTAGACGATGGTCCTTCTGAAACCGTGTTTTCTCAAACGTGCAAATTTGTTGGATCATCACAAACTCATAACGGTTAACGTCCTCTAAATGCCCACAACCCACGGCATACTGAGTATTGGCAATATCATCTGAAAAACAGTAACCCTGACAACCGTATGCCACTTTGGTATGGATGTTAGGTATTTCAATACAGATAGAACATGCTTACAATTGGGGGGTGAATTATAGAATTCAATTCTATGACTGCCCCTTGGTCTTTAAAAAAATGCTTAGGTATCTCAAGTTCCGTTATTGAATCACTTACAGTTCATGTTTATACTTATCCTCGGTTACCCATGGTCTTATATATGCTCCGTTACTCTCCGATATATAACGGAGCATATATAAAACCATGGGTAACCGAGGATGTAGTGGAGAGTAACGGAGCATATATAAAACCATGGGTAACCGAGGATGGTGTATACTAAGAGAAACCAATTCCTTATTAAGTCTCTGAGTGGCATTTAGAAATGGAATACATGCATAAGAAAACAAGAGTTTCTGAATAACAACTTCTTTATTGAGTAGAGACTTTTCTCAATTTCTTATTGGTTAATGAAGTATCAATCGACGGAACGTTTCGTCATTGTGTTCTCAATGTTCAATTTAAGTGTTATCGTGTTGTTAATTATTTCTCTAATTATATGATTTATAATGGATATATACATAACATAGATTACAGTGTTAATGCCTGTCACTAGTGTTATGATTATTTAAGCCCCAGGCTAAGCCTTAGTATCGAAGCTATTATAACCAGAGTATATACTTTAGCAGCGGTATAGAACACCTTACATTGAGGTTCAGCATCTGTCAGGTTGCGCAGACTGGTAGGTATATTGCTCTCTACTGTATATTTGTTCTTTCCCACGTACAATCTTTATCTTGTTGAATGGTAGTGCGTGGTTTTACCCTTGATTATACTTGGGTAGTGGTTTTGAATGGAAGATTGATAGACTAGGACAGATTATAGATAAGATGAAAGCAAGAGGCATTTTAAAGAAGGATTTGGTATCCAGTCTAGTTTACCTATTTAAAAGGTGCTGATTACAAAAAATAGGATACCAAGCTGAAAAAAAGTGTTTTTGACCATCAAAATTGAAAAACAAAATGGCCGCCAAAATTTCACAAAACAATGGCAGGTGATCACATTGTTTTCGTTTGTCACTGAATCTGTTCAAAGTGAATTCCTTGTATATCAAATTGTTTGTATAAAATGTAATGTACTCTAACTCGCAAAGGAGCGTTGCGCCACGTTAAAATAAAGCTATTAAATTACCATCTTAATAATTCTTTGTGAAACATTTCAAAGATTTAAAAAATACGTTCTATATGATATATGCTGTGCCAAAGGATTATGCTTTCACTGTTTCAGACATTTTGCATTTCGTTTTAATTTCTTTAAAAGCAACCAACAAACTACAGAAGTTTAAACAGTGAATAAAATGTTGGCATTATCCTCTTTTACTATTGACTAATATCAAAGTTAACTTTATGCAAGTAGTTATGCTATTAAAACACCCTGGGTGTGGATTTGGACATTGCACCCACTGACATAAAGCAAGTAAACCAAACCGAGTTCTCTCATGCGGTTAGCCCCGATAAGCACTATATCGTCAGCCGGGATCAACATTCATTTATGATCTCAATGTCTCGTTTTGTGGTTCAGTAAGTCTTATTACGAAGCACGGACCTGAGATTATCTGATTAAAGACCTTTTGGGCCAAGCACCCAGTCGGTTTTCTATGGTTATGTAACCTCATATTTATTTATGTGAACAATCAATATGATAATCAATTTTGGGCGTTCGTAGGAAAAGAAGTAGGCCTATATAGTTTTTCTTTTCCAAATACAGGTACCTTCGTAGATTTAAATAATAAACTGTAATTGCTTCACAAGGATATTTACGATTATTTTTATCGCTGTCAGTATTTGTGCTTTTTTTACGAATGAAATATATATATATATTATCCGTTATGTATGGCCTGAAGAGGCTGTGTAGCTGAAAGCGCTCGCCATTAAAATGGATGATTTCTACTTCTAAATCCATTATTTTTTTCATATTTACTACCTGAGAGTTAGACAATCTTCCGATTGTGAACTTTATGTGTATATATATATATATATATATATATATATATATATATATATATATATATATATTCATTTTGATTCATTTTCAAAAGATTAGTTTTGCAAATGATTAGAGATATATAGGCATACACAGATTTCTTATACCAGACACAGTAGGTGTATCTATAAGCCTAGTCCTGCTCAATGACTGTGTATAAAAAATAAGAGCCCTTATAACAGTCTAGATATTTATCCAGCAAGTCGAGATAAACTGAATACATGGGAACTGAACGTATTAAAATATATAATCAAAAGGATGAAGGTAAAGCTATCCATAGACTAAATATTTCTATAATCCAGGTAAGTATATCTATCTACCTGTGTAACCCGGTATCATCTTCAGCTCCATGTGGAAGGGATTAGCAATCAATGGCTGAATGGATAGTCCAGTCTGCGCTAATGAGTAATCCCAGGCTACCTTTAACCTGAGTAATTACTGCCGTATTAACTCACCTGTGGGGGAACCATTTCGTATTAACTCACCTGTGAGGGAACCATTTAGCTATGGTACGATAACTCCTGTGGATATATATATCGGAATGTATTCTGCAGATAACAAGGGACAGACAGACAGACATATATTTTATTAAAGTCTCGCCTCGCGATCATAAAATACAGATATATTATTGACATAAAAGTACGGAGCCACCCAAGAATGGGTCATGAGAGGCTATGTACAGGTAAATGACATAAATTTAAATAAAATTTCAATATAAATCGAATCACATGAACCAGGTAAGAAAATATTGTACAAGTGCTCGTTATAAATAGGAACCACCCTGAGTGTAAAGTACAATTAAAATGTAATATATAAAAGAGATGTGGTACAATGATGAGACTAGCCAAATTCATATAAGCATATTTTAAATAACTATAAAGGAATTATCCCACGTTTAACCTCTTTTAAATCCGCGGGCTCTAGATTTTGTTCTGGATCCCGTTCGACAAAGCAAGAGAGTTAGAATTATTCTAGCCCACATTGGTTTTTGATTGTAACCTTAGATTGTTGACGTATTATATTTAACAATCTCTCACCTCCAGTAAAGTCTCAACTGTTCTTACATCAAATATTCGTGATTCACTATCGATTTATTTGATTTCTATGTACATTCCACCTGATGAAGGAGTGAGTATATACTCCGAAACGTCGTGTATTTTCACATTAAAGAAGTTGTTATCCAGAAAATATTACTGTTCTGATGTAATTTAAGTTATGCACCTCAAACGCAGGGCATTATCAACCCATTACACCTATGTTTGAGCTTACCCCACGTCATAAAATTAAAGGATAAAACACGCTTCCGAGGTTTTGGTCGAGATTGAAAGCACATGGGAGGGCCTTTTCAAGAGAGTATCTCAATGTAAAACGCCGGTGAAGATGAAGAAGTTTATCATTAAAATATAAGAACTACATTGATGTAGTATGGGGTGTCGAAATTATCCCGCGTGTAACTCACCCGTATAGCCAGGCACCATTTTAGCAACAAGTTTCTGGTCTCCCAGACTCTGTAGACGAGACTTGAGAAGGTCGGCGCGTCTGTCCCCATCTAGACTTGAGCCGGGCTCGACATCAGCTAAAACTAATCGCCCGGAGCTCGCCACTTCATTGTCCTTCAACAAGCGAGATGTGGTCCGACCGAATGTCTGGCCAATCTGGTACTTGAACTGGGGGCAGAACCCTCCGTACCTGACATGAAAGTAAAATTTGAATCTTCATTAATAGTTGAATAATATGTTTTCTCTAAGAAAATATAGCTTTTCATTTTTAAACTGAAATGTCTTACTTTCCTTGTAGAACATTTCTTGAGATTTAAGGAAGGGGGGGGGGGGGGGGGGGGGGGGGGGGGGGGGGGGGGGGTTGGTTGGATATAGTTAGGTATGCACTTGGGACTGTAGGATAGGTTTTTGATTGAAAACATATTTTATTCATTTAAGAAAATTGGGCACAAGTTATGAAACTATTTGACAAGTTGACAAGGCTAAAATACATAACACAATGTATGCAGAAGAGAGTAAGAAATCTACAAGTGACGAAGTGGTAAACATGTAATAAACATTATTAAGGAAACACACAATTAGAAATAATATTCTTATGACAAAATGCACTTTGAATATGGTAAGTATATACATTAGTATTTATGTATTAATTGAACCGTTGACTCTTTCCAATGAATTTATGAACATGGTGAAATATGTTTTCATTGACTGTTTGTGAAAGATCTGGATTTCCATACAGGGTTGTATTAAGATCAAATTCGGCCTTTAAATTATAAAATCTTTGCTTTTATTAATTAATATTTAGTAGGATTGGTTAGTGACATTATCGAAATTGTAACTATCGGATTGTTGTAGAAGCATCCAAGACTTCTCGTCGTTCTGGTAACATGCGGCCATGTTAAAATGCGACCAAAGCATTCTGTTACATCATTTGTATTTCATTCTCAAAATGTATATTTACTCGTGTAAAACCAGAGAAACGCATATACATTTCTCGAAATTAATAGTAAAAGAAGCACATTTATCGCCAATATATAAAATATAAAATGAAAAGTACAAAGACACTGATACAACATCCGTAGCTATAACGATGGTTTCAAAATTAATTAAATTCAATACCCACCTTTATTTATTTAGATTTATTAATGACTACATTTACGTGAGAGTATTTTCAAGGTCTGAAAAAGTACACCCGACCTTTCTAAAAAAAAAGTTGTTACCGCGTCTGTGTAATGATATACCCAAACAAGTAAAATGTTTTATAAATTCTTTCTTTGTTTGACTTTTCTTAACATGGGGTTTAGTGTTTCCAAATTTTTGTTTCAATACGACTAGATTAACTGTAAATGTAAATGTAATTCCGTTTCACAATATCAGTTTCCTTCTAACCCGCATGATATTATCGCCTATATAGAATAAGGCATATAAGCCTTATTCTATATATAGGAGATTGGATATATTCTATATACTTGGATCAATACACTCAATAGGGTTAGATCCAGTAATGGAAGAAGATAGGCGATAATATCCAGTAAAATGTATGATCACTGACAGATAGAACTATAGTGGTAATCGATACGATTTGAATTACCTTGTCACCCTTTAGTAAAAGAAAAATGTAAAATCTAAGGAATAAAAACAAATTAGAATGTATTTTAAAAATAATTAACCATTTTATCAATCTCAACTATTTACAATTTACTTTAACAATTTATAATATCACTTGGTGCATTTTGAATAATGCTTTTCGACAAATAAAGGTGTTGGTGCATTGTTCTTCTGCATTGAGTTTCATAAACAAACATAGACAATAAAACTAGATATTTCAAGGAAATAATGCAAACAAACTGTAATAAAAGATTAAATCAATAAATACTGAATGTACTCAATTTATGAATGAACAACACAAGACAATTCACCATGTGTTCCAAGTCCACTGTATATTACTAGACGGTATCTCCAGCAAAGCGCTATAAAATATTATTTTCACTTACCCTGGTGTGTGGTACGGGTCAGGGGTCATCAAAATGCTCTTTTCTTTGGAACGTTCAAGAGGCATGTTGAATTGAAAGAGTGGTCGGGACACGAGATGGCTGGTGAATGTCAGAGAAGGTATTGCTTTCTCTTTCCCTGTCGCTATGGAACAATCGTGTTACGTCACGGGATTTGTTCACCCCTGTGACGTCATAACCTTGGTCCGGCGCCACAGCTTCTTTGATCCTATTTTGTGACGTCATAAACTCATTTTCTTCGCCCCGCTGATCTTACAATGCGATTGGAAATTTAATAACTATCTTCTTATGACATTGTTACATTGTTAGTTGGATACACAATATGTTTGAAATAACAAATCGAGATTAAGCAATAAGCTTGTATGATGAGCGTGACGAAATAACAAATCGAACAAATCCAGGTCGACCCGATTATCTGTATGTCGATTACAACTAAACCAAAGGCTTACGGTACGATTTGTATTTGTATTTAGTAACCCAACTTAAGTTGCCCTGTGAGAACGTCCAATCGCATTGACTTCACATCTGATGTACATATAAGTTATGTTTCTACTGCAAGTTGTAACTGCAGTTATAAAAAAAAAGCATTTTTTTTAGATGATTCTACGCATCCTCTTTTTTCGGAATATTTAATACTACCTTCTGGACGTAGACTGCGAATGCCGACGTTTAGAACAAACAGGTTTCGCCAATCATTCATTCCTTGCAGCATAAGAGAAATAAATTCTGATAAGTGCAATGTTGCACGATAAACACTTTCATGTATAGCATATACTAGTCTCTGTAAACTGTGTTAATATGTATTGTTTTGAATGATATTTGTATGTTTTGTATGCTGGAGAATTGTAATTATACACAACAAATTTCCCTTTTGGGACAATAAATATTATCTTATCTTATCTTAACTACAAATCGCACACTGTGAACAGATCTTAACGTTAAAAAAAAAGTACATTGTGCGATTTTCGATTAATTAAATATTTAAAAAATGATGATTAATTGATTATCGCACGATTGCCATAACATCTATCTGCAATAGTTTGAATGAATTAATTGACGATTGGCAGTTGAACGTGTTTGTAGGTTAGATCACAAGATTATTCCAACGTACTTTTCTTTTAATCCTTTTATATTCTTTCAAATCCATATAACATATGCAATAAACAACAAATAACAGCAAAATGAGATACACGTTATAGATTGTTATAACAGTGTACAGAAAATATGAATCTCAATATTCATACTTTACACTTTTGTGGAGTGATTGACAAATAGGCTATGTTACAGGAACTCGATATCGTTAGTAATATGTATACTGTCGGGCGACAGAAAATACTGATCTTAGTTGGTTTCGATTTTTTCAATATTTAATGTTTAATGACGACAGGGGTAAGAAATGAAATTTACATCAAAATGACCCCTACCATGTTTAAAATCGTGTCAATGTGTGCAGAATCAGGCACATTTATTAATTTTCACATTGAATGTCTTCTTTGTCGATGAATTTCCTTACAAAATGAGCGATTAAAGGTCACAATCGGATCATACATGTTTGGGGGAGGTGATACATTTTGAAATAATGATCCAATTGTGACCATAATTATAGCTCATTTTGTAGGGAAACCATTTAGCTTTCGTATCGTAGTCATCTTGGCCATGACAAAATATTTGATGCGAAATATGACTTTGAATGAGCATGGGGTGGTTTCGTCGTTACATCCCTTTCCTTTTTATGTAATAGGGTAGGGTCTATATAGGTATGTCTTTTAAACGCCGTTTCTAAGCTGTTGGGAACACACTATCTCCAGAAGGTTTACATTCATAAGATAAGTGAGAGGGTATGACGTCACGTGAAGCACTGCTCTGTGAACAAACAATATAGCTGTTCGGCAATTCATACAGCCTATAAGATCAACATACAGTTGAAACATCAGGGCCCATATTTTCGAAGCTGTCTTAGTGCTAAGATAGTCGTAGGTCAGTGAAATGTGTGGCACTAACGACTATCTTAGCGCTAAGAGAGCTTCGAAAATATGGGTCCAGGGCGTCATTGTGTAACGACCAAAACAAACTTGGGCATGGACTCTCGAATCTCTCTTAGCAATGAGGGTACCAATCACCTTGGCATAGGCCTCTCTTAGTGGTAAGAGAGCTTTAAAAAGGGTCCTGGCTTTTCAAATCGCTCAACTTTACGATAGTGATATTAAAGGTAGCTTTACATTTGTGTTTCTGTGTTTCTGCTATAAAATACTTTAAAATCCAGATAGATTACTACAGTGTGTGACACCTTGTGTGCATTGCTAACATTTTGATTTATTAAATCATATAAGCGGAATATATCGTTTCGGTTGTCATTTCTACTAAAGCGTACATAAAACATCGCACTAAGGGAAAACTGGTCTTTCTTCTCTGTTGCGGAACATATTTGCGCTAAACTTGGGTTGGTTGGTTTGAAAAGTTCAGTTGCAGAATGTCCAGGAAAAAACGCAAAAGCATTCAACAAACAATTAAAGCGCTCGTAAAATATTCAGACGACCGTCGAAAGGGACATGAAATTTTCTTCTGTTGGGGGAAGTTACGTCACGGATTTAATTAATTACTTTAATTTAAGTCCGTGGTTACGTGAGGAAACGACAGTACCTTGTGATATCATGCCATATATGCTCATGTTTTGCTTCAACAAACTTATACAACCATTGATAGTTAATATTATTTATTTATGTTTTTGTGAGTTTTGGTTGAGGTTATATTTTTTTTCAAAATTTAATCCCTGTTGTTAATGGTGCATCCATTGTGTTTCATAATTTTTGGGCTTTAAATACGTGCCAACATATTGTATGTGCGGCTTTCAGTTCAAATAATTTCATTCAATCAATCGTCTAGCATATCATAAGCACACACGTGTAGAAGCCGAAACTACACCGTAACACGTCCTATTAACATGCACAGTAGTTACATAATCTATTAAACATTATCAACCCGATTTGTGTCAGATAAGTTTCTAAAATTACGTTTGAGTGATTGGCGTGCGTCAATCGCGGTGCAATGTCATGTTTTCGATCAGAAATCCCTATTTTTACCTTTATATCGTCACTATATAGAATAGTAAATTTAGGCAACAGTCATTACTTCTCGATACAGACAGACAAACAAAATATTTTATTAATGTGTCACATGTTTAGTATATAATCGGGTACAGTGACAATTTAAAAATGGAAGTGTACCACAACGTAGCTTTCCTAGTACACTACGGTGCCATCTAGGCAATATAGAAGTAACATATGGTTCTGGGATAACAGTGTTCTTAAGCTGTCTATATGTACGAAACTTATTTCCATTGGGATTTCCCTGATCATTCCACAGTTCACGTAGCCACTCCTGATGATCTAACAACTGTATATGCTGAGCTGATGCAGTCAATTCACAATTAGATATATGTAGCAAATTTATCACTGGGAGATTCAACGATTGTAACAAAGATGACACAATATTATCCCATGATTTGTCAAGACGCCGTGACCAACTACTAATAATGAAAGGTAATCTAGTATATGCCATACGGTGCAGCCTTACCCAGAATCTCAGTATTTCTAGTCTCTGTTTGGAAAAAGTTCTTGTCCACCCCATGTCACCCCTTACTGCCAAATTTGGGTTTTTATTATTTACTCAAATGAATAATCGGCAAGCACGATTTTGTACTGCGCTTATACAGCTAAAATTCCCCGTTCCCCAAAGAGCTGCACCATATGACAAAATAGGTTGGACTAAGTTAGTGTATAATGTGTTATAAACACTGTAGGCCATACCACCAACAGACAATAACAACATTTATAACTTTGGCATATGTGACCCCAACAACAATGGATGCACCTTCATACATTACACCTGCGTACATTACGTAATGGAGAATGCATGAGGAGCTGTGGATTCGTTAAAATTAATCCATGGTCATGACGTCACTCTATTGTGTTATCAGTTGATTATTATTTATGAATCTACTGGTCATTGACTGTCCCAGTCAGGAGGGGTGTTAGGTTTAGACATTTTCAGTAATGGTACATTTTCGAGACTGATGTCTTTTGTCTTGGTGTATAGGATAGGATCTTAAAATATCTAGACAACTATAGACAAATTAATTTTTGTAATGCATGAACCTGGAATCGAACATGCAAACCTCGCTTGGTAGTCAGCGCTTCTAACCACTAGGCCACAAGACGCTGTTAGAAACCTTAGGATTGAAGTTTCCCTTTTCCCCGCTAGGGGGTTTTGCTTGTGCACTCGGATTCAGGCGATGCAGAACAGAGGTTAGGATCGGAATTCTGAAGGGATGAAACTCAGTGAGTAGAAAATACTTTTTCCCAGATGTTATTGAAGTCATTTTAATACATAGTATCTGTTACAATTAAGTTATCATATTTCACGACCGACGTAGAGTTTGGTATTGGTTGGAATCACGTTTGGTTTTCAATTTGCGATGTTCTTTCAAACGGAATGTTCGAGTTCCACGTTCACCCATGTGATGCGCACATACTTTTCTTTTAAAGATACATCAATTGTGTTTCATAACATTTTATTTGTCTGAAATACGATATGTGCTGATTCCAGTTCAAATAATTTCACTCAACTTGCATATTCATCCCCAATAGCCAATTATATCATAATTACTAGTTTTTAATCAAAATTAAAATGTACAGAAACCGAAACGACACGTCCCATTTACAAGCACAGCAGTTATAAGACCTATTAAACACTATCAACCAAAAGTAATCTGTTTGTTTGGTAAAATAAGTTTCCAAATTTACGTTTGACCAATTGACGCGCGCCACTTGCGATGCATTGACCGGTTTTCGATCAAAAATCGTACCTTTTACCTTTATATCGTCAATATACTAAATTGACTATCATCAAAATGGATAGTCAGTAGGTCTACTTCTCGAAAGATTAACATCATTTATACCGTTTGGCATATGTCACCCACAACAGCACAATGGATGTACCTTTAAGAGAAATATGAAAATTAGTAAAATAGGTATAGGCTACATGTACATGAAGACGAGTGGTTTTTTAAAAAGTTCTAAGCCCAACATAGAAGATGAACTCTTTGGTCAGATTTAAGAAAACTTGGTTGCAATCGCCTTGGCTGCAACCACTGCCAGGAAACCATTTTGCCACTTGCCTTGGTAGCGAAACAAGACTCTGTGTCGCAAAATCGATTAAAGTAGTTGTATATCCATATATTATAGGCTTTTACGATTGAACCAGGGTTCATTATTTCTAATACGTAGGTTTAGATCCGTGAGATGACGATTTCCCAATTCTAAACAAGTCTCATCTTCTGCAACAAAACTTAGGCCTTCTTTCCAACACATAGGCTACATATAGGCCTACATCATTTGGCAGAGTTCCTAGGTTTTCCTTGGCGATTTGAGCATCTTGTCTTCTGATTCAACCTATTGTTCATCCGTTGTCACGCGTGTCGATTTCCCTCTTTTCTTTAGAACCCGCGAATGTTGAGATTTTATATCGCGCTCCCTAGCAACGCTCGCGGCAGTCCTTCGAGTCAGGCGAGAAACAATGGCGTCCAGCTCGCCCGGTCCGGCAACCCGCCAAGTACCCGGATAATGTTTTCCTATTTCCGGGTATTCTTTCTTCATGTAAGGGCGGTTCTTGAACTCCAGCATGTTACGGTGACATTCCTCCTCGTAATTCTGCCGCTCACGTGACCAGAGTTTAGCCCGGATGGAGGAAGCCGTGGTTGGGCGGGAAATGCTGCTGAACAGAAACGAAGACGTCGGGGCCGTGTAGCGTTGGCCGCCATAGTTGCTCTCTGATGAAGTGTCGGACATTCTGGAATGGATATAGATTCATGATAGGTCTAAAAAAAAAACCCACACAAATGGAGCAAAAGAAAAAATAGAGCCATTGGCTCTGTAGCTCATCATGATTTCATTCCTACTAGATCTATCTAAGGTTAAATATTTAAATTATCTCAAGTAATACATTGTTTACAAGCAAAATAAAGGTTCTTAGATCATGACCCCTGTGACCTAGATTGGGGTCACAAAGTCACCAAATCTACAATTTAGAATTCCTATTGTCAAAGGACTCTGCACACAACATTTCAGCTTTCTAGACATAGAATATGAACATAGGTTCTTAAAGTTGTGACCCCTGTGACCCCATTTGGGGTCATGGGGTCACAAAATCTACAATTTAGAATCCCCATTGGCCAAGGAGTAGGCCCATATACACACAAACTTTCAGCTCTCTAGACCTTTTGGAACTGGAGAAGAAGATGAACATAGGTTTTTAAGGTTGTGACCCCTGTGACCCCCAATCTACAATTTACAATCCCCATTACCCAAGAAGTCTGTACATAACATTTCAGCTCTCTAGAATCATTGGTTCTGGAGAAGAAGTCGAAAAAGCGAAAAGTTTACAGACGGATGGACGGACGGGCGCCGTACGCCGGACGCCATGCCATGCCATAAGCCCATCGGGCCTTTCAGGCCTGATGAACTAAAAATGCATTTTTTCTCATGACTTTGATACTCTGCTGAAACGAAGAAAATCATGTAGGCCTAAGTAATGGAAAATCAGATATCACTAGCTTGTTGTTGAATAAAGGATAGTAAAGAATACTCCAAAACTGTCTTTGAAGGTTCCATCCTTGATATGTCACGTAAAGGCCCCTCGCTACATTTATGTTGAGGAATGTTAGCGTAGGCCTTATCGTCTTTGTAGGCCTACCTACACTCATATCCCCATTTCACTGAGTTACGAACCGTTGCGACCGAAAATAGTCAGTAAGTCGTCAGTGAGTTGTCAGTGACTCGCAACGAGGCGTGTCTGAGTCCCCTTAAGTCGGCTTGAAGCGTATTTAAGTCTCTAAGAGTCTCCAAGAGTCTTTAAGAGTCGGGAGGTCAAATTTAGTTGGGAATGGGTTTTTGAACATGTTCAAAAACTCACTCCCGACTTCTTCAGTCGGGCGATACTCGTACTTTTCGACCGGAAATTCCAGAAATTCCATCAAGTCGTATTCAGTCGTGAACTAGTCGTAAGTGGCTCGTATCTAATTCTTATTGGGTCGTATTAAGTCGTCATGTCAGTCGTATTGACTCGTATTCAGTTGTATTGAGTTGTGGTGGTCGTGTGTGAGTCGGGAATAGGTCTTCCCCTAAAATACTTTTCGACTCACTCCCAACTTATGCCAACTCAAGTACGACTAACCAATACTCAAAGACGACCAGTGACGACCCGTTCCAGATTAAACACGATAATAAGGCCAAATAACTCGTATCTGATTCGTATGCGACTCGTAAGTGAGTTCTATCTGGGTAGTGATGAGTCGCAATGGTCGTGAACCAGTCGTAAACTAGTCGTTTTTAGTAATGAGTGGGTCGGGAATGAGTCATTGTCAGAGTCGTGGTGACGGATTAGTGTCGGGAAAGAGTACTAGTTGGCATTCAGTCGTGAACGGGTCAGGAGTTCCTCCTCACTATGTCGTAAGTAAGTCGTAGGTAACTCGTAGGAATATCAAATTTGAGAATTTCACCCCAAATGTTCCCCGACTCATGCCGACAAAGTCGTAGCCGAAAAGTTGGTAAGAGTCGGGAAAAGTCGTGAAGACTTTTAGAAGTCGTAGCTCAGTGAAATGGGGGTATAAGCCCGCCAGTGAAGTTCGCTCGTAGGCTACTCGTAGCTAGGTTACGGTCAATCGTAGCTGTCGTGATTTGAAAACGACGTTAACCTTTTTTCCCGTCAGTTTATGCAACGTTAGGATATAGGCCTACCTGTGTGGTTTTGCCACCTGTGAAGAACGCCAAGGTATTGTAAATATTGATTCAAATCCGACTCTGGACAGAAAACTTCACTCCACTTCCACAACGATCTTTCAGATGCGAATTAAACAAATCACGCCAAATAGAGAATCGCCGAATCGAATGTCATCTGATTACAGCATTAGGATTGTTCTGTACATGGCGCTCTGTGTGTCCTGGACACCTGTCAGCAAATGTAACTACTCGGAGATTAACTCCGGTATGGTACATTTAATCAACGATCTCTATCTCGTCTCACCTGAGTAAAAAGACGCTGGTATTGTGTCCAGGTATGTTATCAAGCCCACCTCGCCTGACCCCCGATCCAAAGTGGTGATATTGTCACAGCCGACATGTTAATCATAATAGTGCTCAATTATGTTTGTATATATACAATGCAATATGCCCATCCCCTATTATATTTCATATAATGTTTTCATTAAATATATTGATATTCGTAGCGTTTTGAGGAAATAACAAGTTCAAAACTAACATAGATTATACGATTTCTCACTCTGATATCATCTTAATGACTTCTAGTTGTATTTATGCAATGACGAGCATGTACCACTGAATTTGTTTCCTAAAATTGTTACCGCCTATTTAGATGAGGCGCCTCAAAAGGCGAGGTGAGTTGGGGTTTTACTTTCAAGAGTATTTCACTTATACCGCGGCTGCTAGTTTTACGGCAGGGAGAAAGCCCGCAACACCACGTGGCTATGCATTTTGGTGAAACCTGCAAGCATCGGCTGGAACTAGCGAACCGTGGGTGGTACTGCACTGAAATTCAGTGTAGTGTAGTAGCATTGCACCCAAACCTGACTGCGTGTAGAACAGTTCTCTACTGCAGACAACGCTGCCGTGCCCCTGGCGGGATTCGAACCCCGGACCTCTTGATCCGAAGCCGAACGCGCTAACCACTGCGCTATCCCGCACCCTACATCAGAAGGAATATAATTCAAAATGAGAAGATTCCATCGAAATTACCATTTGACCCCTCTCAATTTAATGTAAAGGCTTTACGCCAAACTATTACGATTTTCTTCACTGCCATGTATATCTGAACATGTGGAACATGTGACAGATGTGTGTTAAATGACTAAGGCTCGCTATGGAACAAAACATGGCAAATATGGAAACATTCCGTCAAGCAAGACACCACTGGTTGTGCTTTTAGCGACATGTCGCATATACTGTTATTCCAAATGGGGACTTTATGTGTAAGCACAACTAATGGATTTCCTGACAAAACGATGTCGATAGTGACTCCCCGGGGAATTTTACAACCTTCATAAAATCATCATGAAGAGAACTGTTGAGAAACTAGACCGGTTACCACTGATGGCAGATGGAGAAAGTCTGAAAATGACTCTCACGAGAAGAATGATTGAATTACTCGTACTGTCAGGCCTATCCCTCCCGGCTCAACGTTTCGTTGTGTCCTCGTTAGAATTAAATATTAACCAAACTCATTAGATGTAACCACTTAATTGCGGTAAACGTTTCCTGCGTGGCGTGGAGGAGAATTACCTTTAAAGCAACGAGTCACCACGTGCTAAGTAAGGTGACAGTATCGACACGAGACGTCGAAGTCACCGCGTTTGAGAAACCAACATATGAATGCCATCTTGATGTTCCAAGGGTATTCTACATGTATGAAGTGTCGTATTTTATTTTATAAAGAACTCGACTTTCATTTTTGCAGCCACGCCTTTTTCTCGGCGCCTGGATCAGTTCGAGATTCCACTGTTTTACAGAAAACCTTATTTTTAACATTACTATGCTCCCAGCGTTAATAGTTTATTCTCAATCCCACCGCGGCACACATATACGTATGTGTAATGTAGTGATGCATAATTACGATATGATATTAATCTCTTTCCTGGATATAAAAGGACTAAATTACGAATTGTTTTTAAAGGTAGTCCCGTCCGAAATATTACTATAAATATATTAGTTTAAGTCTTCCTGATTTGTAGTAGGGCTAAGTTATTAAATCGCGTTCGCCTTCTGGTTAAAGCTCGAACCATCTGACCTTACCTTTTGTACATTATACTTTACACTATACATTACTTACTATATATGAACTACTTTCGTTCCAACTTCCAAACGCAAGGCATAACTCTTGCCAGTCTGCATTACTGGAACTTCCAAACGCAAGGCATAACTCTTGCCAGTCTGCATTACTGGCTGATTTAACCCTTGCGGTATTTCCCTCGCTTTCTTGTGTCGAGGCAGTGAATCGCTGCACTGGAAATGCATAGCGGGCCTTGATTTCTAAACACAGATTTCTTAAGGAAATACTGCAAGGCCTAAATCAGCCAGTAATGGAGACTGGCAAGAGTTATGCCTTGCATTGGGAAGTTGCTTTCGGTCATTCGTCTCTAGCTCTGATAAACACAAGGCAGGAGAATGCATATAGTTTCTCAAACAATATAATATCCTCTAAAGATGAGAGAATCTGTATACTTCAAAACGTACCTAAATGACTTATACTTTATCAATAAGTAAATATCCTCTATTTATGTAAGTTAAGTATAATTCTACGAACGTTAGCATTATGTCTTGACAAATATCTGGAATAGTGAAGCACACAACTGGTGATAAAATTTCATACAGTTTTAGTACATAATGCCCATCTCTGCCATATAACACGCAACAGCAGAGTAATATAGTATGAGTATAATAATGCTACTAATATGCACAAAGTCAAAACAGTAAATATGAACAAAGCAAGAATGCCGAGGTGACGTCACCGGTGTTACAGCAAGACACCATGCTGCTTCACACGACGACTATAGCCTTCCTCGCAACTGTTTATACACTTTCTGAAGCGGGTCATACCGTCATTTGTTCAGTGTTACATTGACCAGTGGTCAAGTGCCTTATATGACGTAGGATACTTGTTTATGACCGATAGCAGTATGACAGTCTGTCATATCACCATTCCCCAGTTTATATCAGCTAGGTTCAATTCAGATATCAAAGACAATGGGACATTATCATGATTTAAAGCACATGTAGATTTAATATCTGTATGTTTCTTGAAATAATCCACTGACATACAATGTCAAATACTGCTATATGATATATTCCTATGTGTTTATGAGCTATCCAAACAGCGGTCCAATGTGACGTTGCAGTATATTGTATATACTCTTAAAGGGGCAGTAGCACGATTTTTGCAAATTTTATTTTTTCATATTTCTCATTTATAATGATGGTTTATGTCATTTAAGAGGGTAACACATCTTATTACATGGCGGCCATTTTATTGTGAACACATTTTATTATTTCGAATGATAAAAAGCGATTCCCATGGCTTTACGGAACCATGTACACTCATTTTCAAATTGATTTTCCGAAGAGGGGAGTGTGTTTTACTGTTGGTGACATTATTTTTCAAATACATTTCATCGACTTATTTCACTGGAAAAATGTGCTACTGCCCCTTTAACATTCTTAACGGTTCTCTTATCTTACAATATAATATCTGCCAATTTCATATTGTTGGGGAATGTAAGCATTTTAAACCAGAAACAGAAGACACGCATGTTCTTTCAGCAGAGTAGGTACTGCCAATGAACTATTTTTTTTGGTTACAATGAATGACTAACTAACTGACGATAAACGTGTTTCACGTAGCAAAGGGTTTTGAGATTTTATTCAGGGCAATACAGCCATAGTTCAAGTCAAGAAACGTTTTGAAGTATACAGATTCTCTCATCTTTAGAGGATATTTTAGTTTTTTAAAGATTAAAGGGGCAGTAGCACATTTACAAAAATAAATTTTGTTTGAAATTTTCCATTTATAATGATTGTTTATGTCATATATATTTACTTTAGATGGTGAAATATCTTATTACACAAACCAATTATGCGTAGTCGTAATAATGGTGTTGCATATAAAGCAAAAATTGCATGGCGGCCATTTTATTGTGAACACATTTTATTATTTCGAATGACGAAAACGATTCCCTTGGCTTTACAGAACCATGTACACTCATTTTTTAACTTGATTTTCTGAAGAGAGAAGGGTGTTTTACTGTTTGTCACATTATTGTTCAAATCCATTTCATCGACTTATTTCATCGAGAAAACGTGCTACTGCCCCTTTAAATCAGAAAAATGTTAAGTGTGATGACACATACATTTCAGAAATCAAATATCATATATGTGAACGTAAAGTATAGACTAAAATTTATTGTAAGATTTGTTTTTAAATAATACTACGTCTTTCTTATTCCTGTTTCCTTGAGCAAGTCATTTTACATGTTTTTAGACATCTTCACAATGTCACGGGCGTAACGGAAATATTTCCAAATCTTCTCTCTCCGGGTAGGATTTATTTCGATACGTTTTCACCTTGCAATGGAAAGATGGTTTTCAGATAGCATGTTAACTTGCTAAGATAGATGTATATCGTGTTAACAAGACTCCTACATACAAAACATCACTCTAAAAGAACTAGCACGAGGGTTTCATAACAAATATTCTTTATGACATATAGTTTTATATTGAGAACTAAAATAAAAGGCATGCTGGCAACATATCGTGAAAGACTACAACATCTTCTATTGTACGGGCACTAATATACTCAATGACTATACTGGTCATGACTTATGAGTTCTATGCACGTGGGCGTTACATTCAAACCCTACAGTTGGCGTCAACATATAGTACTTGATTTGAATTAAAGGTGCATCCATTGTGTTTCATAAAATTTTATATGGCTTTAATACGTTCCAACTCACCACATGTGATGTCTACAATACAAATAAATTTACTAAGCTTGCATATTTATCCCCAATCGCCAAATAATAACATAATTATTAGTTTCCAATCAAAATTGAGTAACATCATTATGCATGTGCAGACACCGAAACTGCACGTCCCATTTACATGCACAGTAGTTATGGGGCCTATTAAACATTATCAACTCAAATTTGTCTTTTTGTCTGTTATGAATAAGATTCCAAAATTACGTTTGACTCATTGGCGCGCGCCACACGCTGTGCATTGTCCGGTTTTCGATCAGAAATCATTACTTTTACCTTCATATCGTCAATATACTAAGTCTACTATCATCAAAATGGTAGTTTTCGGTAACAGTCAGTACTTCCCGATAAAATAACACCATTTATAACGTTTGCAATATCTGACCCACAACAACACAATGGATGTAGTAAAATGAACTAAATGTTGGTTGAAAATGATCAAACATATCCAGAATGGATCAGGCGGCTATTCTAGAAACTATATAATAATTAAAATACCTTCCCGTTTCAATGCTTGAACTATGAGAGCTGCAACGAAAACGAGCTAAAACTGTTCCAAACTTATCAAGATTTCGTGATAATAAATATGATTCAGTGGTAAAAACCGTCTTAAACTGGGAATATGAAGACATTTTAGAACTATTATATTGTACTAATATACTCAATGACTATTACTGGTAATGAGTTTTATGCACGTGGGCGTTGCATCCAAATCCTACATTTCCTTCTTTCAAAATGAACACACAACATATTCAGAATGGAACACGCGGCTTTTCTAGAAACTCATCTGTAAAACATACACAGGCATCACTCCATTCGACTCCCACCATAATCAACTGATAACATCTGGATTCATCCTCGATAATCCAGCGCTATTGTTCCGATAAATATACACACAAGCGCGCTTGTGTGTAGATTTATCGGAACAATAGCGCTGGATTATCGAGGATGATCTGGATTCAAATAAACGAGAAAGGCTACAACTCAACTCTATATATTTACCATCAAGCACTGCATAGGCCAACATGTGAAATGAACAAATAAACTCACAACTTTGTATAGAAAAATCTGGTATCGTTTTATACATTTACTCTCATTTCCAAATTACATGTTTGTACACATTACTGAACCAATCAAACTATTCATATTCACATTAATTGCATGGAAATATCAAACTCACCTGTAAAAAGTCCCAATTCTGCATCCAAACCACAGGTAACCGTTTCTACATATACCGCTGAATTCGATACCCTCTGTTTTAATACACAGCCTATTGGATGTTATCGGTCGACCAACAACGGATGTCTAGCCGGCAGTTTATTGTATTGGTTTAGCATACAGCGAGATAGATACTGCACTGTAGGCCCTTATACAAAGCAAAGTAATTCATTCGTTCACGCACCAGTGATTTCGTATGCGCCGCTGAGGCGTGTACATAAATAATTACGACATTTTGTTTGTAATCAACTCCGTGATTAAAATCTATAACTCTGATAACGTAACAAACCTTTAATTCAACGATTTGAAATGTTGATATCGTTTGACACGCACCCAAAGAATTATATATACATTTATATGAATGCGTCTTTATGATTAAACAAAGGGAAGTAATTGTCGTTGGAATGAATTTGATGGTTCCAATTCCCACGTTGTCTTCACACGATATATACAATGGAATAAACGCAAATTAATTAACCTGTGGTCACGACAGTGGGCTTGAACGTCAACAGGAGCAAACATTTGAATTGCATGGATCAATATATTGTCTTGCAATGATATACCTTGTCTTCGCTTTGGTCGATGTACTTAAAGAGCCATCACGGATGTTAGTGTTTCAAATTTTTGGAAAATATACTTATAACGTCATTCGCCAGAGAACTTTTTTATCTACAACATGGCATATGTTAAATAATTTTCATATCACGACAATGTATTGCAATTTGGTTTCAAAGAGAAGTATCACTTCGACTAGCGCGCGCTACGGGTATCTGACGTATATAAACAGAGTCCCCTTTTTTGCGTAATACGTACTACACAAACAGCAAGCGCTTCCGAAGCGTGAAGGCTCGTCTCTAGCGCAAGTCGCCATAACAACCCATATGCTGCACGTGCTTCACGCGTCGCATTTGCAATGTACCCTTGTCACACATTACTGAATGTGACGATTGCTTTACAAACTATGTTTCTAAATGTCCTGAGAATATACAAATTATGTCCTGTTTAATGTTCTTTTTATTGAGATAAGACCAGCAAATTATGACAAATTTTTACTCTCATTAATTATAAAATTCAAGCAAAATACCTAGATGGGTAAAACAATTATTCCAATATCTGTAGCAAATACATAATTAAATGAAATGGTGAATAAATAACCATCAAAAAATTATATATTTCGATTTCTTTCATTGCTCATATTTTTTGTTATTCTTTCGTGTCTTTGTTTACTGTGTGTGAGCTAGACCATAATGCTTTGCGCTTGAAAATAATAGACTGGATCTATATTTAGACTGGAAAACACCTTTACTAATTAATGCAATTTCTCGGCTTATTTTAAGTTGGAAAAATTAGGGAAAAATTAAGTGTATTTATTTCACGGAGATAGATTTTTGGAGAAATTTTGATATTTTCATCAACATCCGTGATGGCTCTTTAAAGGGGCAGTAGCACGTTTTTCAAAAATATTTTTTTTTTTCAAATTTCCCATTTATAATGATAGTTTATGTCAATTATTTTTATTTAGGGTAAAACATCTTATTACACAAACCGATTATCCACAGTGGCAATAATGGTGTTGCGTAAAGGGCAAAAATTGCATGAAGGACATTTTATTGTGAACATATTTCATTATTTTGAATGACAAAAACTATTATCATGGCTTTATGGAACCATGTACAATCATTTTTAACTTGATTTTCCGGAGGGAAAAGGGTGTTTTACTATAGTTAACATTATTTTTCAAAAACATTTAATCAACTGATTTCAGCGAAAAAACGTGCTACTGCCCCTTTAAAGTAACATTGAGTATTTCTCATAATATTTTATTTAACTTTGATACGTGCTCAAATGCGATGTGTGCTGATTTAAGACGAAATATGTGAAAATTAGTTGTTTTTCAATGAAAATAAAAGACCTGTGCAGAAAACGAAATAACACGTCACAAATACACTCAACAGCAAAAGAAACGTCACCACAGTTAAAAATGAAATACTGCTGCCGAAGAAAGTCGGTTTTGAATGCTTTTTATAAGGACAAGACTTGTACAGAGATAGCCTCAAACATCAGAGTAACATACTTTTATTTTTATGTCCAAGTACACTTAGGGTGTTGAAATCATTTTTTCAAAAGGGTTTTTGGCCAGGATGCTCTGGCATTCATAAACGGTAGGAATTAAATTAATAAAAGATAATGTCGATATAAATAACCTTCTTGGATTTACAATTATTGACGCATCTGTAAGACGTCATAAAACAAGCCAAAAAGGTCATATGTTCGAAAACGAGGATATCTTAAAATTGGTATTTCTCAGAAATATGAACAGATACTGAAATTTAATTGAGTTTAGTTGGCTTCTGAAGACGTGCTGTACCGGTAACTCTATTTGGGTCGTATGTATGGCTCATTGAATGACACATCTTGCTTGTGAGCTTAGATGGCTCTTTGATAGATTAGAGCAACTAAATACTTAATATTTCTGTTTTAGGACAGTCTTTTCTATTATAGACGGGGGCGGTATAGTGCAGTGCAGTTATCGCGTTCAAGAGGTCCGGGGTTCGAATCCTGCCAGGGGCACGGCAACTTTGTCTGCAGTAGAGAACTGTTATACACGCAGTGAGGTTTGGGTGCATTGCTACACGGAATTTTAGCGTAGTACCACCCATGGTTCGCTAGTTCCAGCCGGTGCTCGCAGGTTTCACCGCAATGCATAGCCACACGGCGTTGCAGGCTTTCTCCCTCCCATAATACTAGCAGCCGCGATATAAGTGAAATACTCTTAAAAGCGGCGTTAAACCCCAACTCACCTCACCGGTAGACAGGTGCATATATACATAAGTACGGTACAGTCGTTGAACATTAACATATTGTGAAGTGATTCGAAATTCAACATAGTTTTCAAGAGCATATATCTCATCATATTGTGTTTATGTGCCTGAAACCTGGAATTCTCGACTGGAACTCGTGACTTGAAGATTTGAATTTCTATGTAGCATTATATCACGCCTTCCTGTGTACAGAACACATCCTGGCTCCGTTAGAAGGGCCACACGTCTCAACAGTAGACATCATCTTGACGCATAGGAACCTCTTGGTTCAATACCAAACGCTCTATCTCGACCCATAAAGTTCAGTTGCAAACAAAAGATAATATCCTCCTTTAGAATATCTAATAATGACAAATCTTGCTTTATGCTAAACAATGCATTCGAAATTAAATACTTCAGAATGGTGAACATGGAATACATACACACACAATAATGATACAATATATAGAGAATCTCACCCAAGTGTCTTCTGATATTAAATATATCAACACGTGTTGATAAAAGTTACAAATTTTTACTTTTATCAACGAGTGTTGATATATTTGATATCAGAAGACACGAGGGTGAGATTCTATTTATCATCCAAAATCATTATTATTACGTTTCAATGAAAATAGTGTGCATCTCTGAGCACAGTTCTGCCATTTGACTTCCAATGCGGTGATGTCATAGCATTGTGACGTCATCATGTTTATGACGTCATATCATTGTGATGTCATTGCTGGATGATGTAAAAGCATTGTGATGTCATGTAGTTTACGGTGACAGGGCATTGTGCAAAATCTACTGCCAAATCTCACACAAGCAATATCTCCTGTGGACCCCAGTTGTGGATGATAAAAGACAATATTACACAGATACCTTATACCTCCTCATAATAAACTTATAGTTAAAGTCATTGCTATCTACAGCCAGACCCGCGCCGGTTACTCGGACCAAGGCTTCAGATATCCACCGGGTATGGTACATTACATCTTCCCAAGGCAAGGTGAACATGTATCGAGATCTCTCCATTTTTTTTACCTTGCCTTCAACCTAGGCAGAGGTGGGGAAATGAATCAGCGACACCTATTGTGATCACGAGTTACGTCCCTTACCATCTGCTAACATACAGCCAATGAAATCGCCGTTTACATTCGGAACCAATTCAAAATAAGCGAAGATTGACACTGTCACAGAGGCAATTCAACTGTCTTCTGATTGGCTTATCCGATTAGCCTGCAGTACGTTAAAATCTTAGCACTGAAAATGCGAGGGTTGAGGTCAAGGGCGGAAAGAAAGGATATGGAATTCTTTTCGTTGCGCCTGTGACGTTGTGAAGATGGGTACATTAGATACACTTTCATGTCTAATCAAAACCCTGTAAATGATTATACAAATATTTCAATTCACCCATTTGATAACTTGGACATCCTTCATTTAGTTAAGACTGGCCTTCTTCAACAATGGATACTGCTTTTAAGAATATGATTCTCTATGACGTCTTATTTCTCTAACTGTCCGTGCAGCTGTAGACTGATTATCATAAGTTACGTAGTGAAACTCACATTTCGGCATCGTTCCCCTTGATAAATGAACTTAGATATATAGACAGATTGTTGACTTTTATGAAGAGCACATGGTTGCCGGTATAATGATATTAGAATGGATAATGTAATTCCAAATGTTCAACTGTTTCATATATAAACTGACGGGCAAAAGAAACTATAACACTCACTTGTTTTCGATTAATTGAATAATACAATAATACCTTTCGGCAGTAGTTTTAATGACTTAATTGGTGAGTGTTTTATTTTTTAACTAAAATATCATTATTTAAAGTAGACAGGGGTAAGAAATCAAATTTTCACCAACATGACCCCTACCATGTTCAAAACGTTGTAAATGTGTGCAGGACGAAGCACATTTATTGATTTCCACACAGAATATGTGCTATATATCGATGAACAGTTGTGTTTTATCAAAATTAATTTGGGGGAATTTCAAAATTAAAATTTTAAATTTTAATTTAAAACAATTTCAAACCGCGTAGAGGTATTCTTTGACTGATTCAATGTTTTGGACTAATTTCACAAACTAGTCCGTTTTTGAATACGTGTCGAAAACTATACATATGATAAATACAACTGAGCCATATACTTTCTTTTGCTCGCCAGTGTAAGATATAGTAACGTATTTATAAAGTGAAGAGGAGTCGTGAGAGGAGGCATAAACTGAAGATATCGACTGATTAATTTAGCTTACCTTCGCCTTTGACTGCACAGGGTATTTCTATTTAGAATATGTATGGGTATTTCGAATAAGTCTGATTTAAATGACACAAATGCACTGTTGTCAGATTTTGTCTGGGATTTTATCTTCCTTATTTATTGCTTGTTTATTGTAACAGGATCCTTCGATCAATGTTAAAGGGGCAGTAGCACGTTTTTTCGCTGAAACAAGTCGATAAAATGAATTTGAAAAATAATGTCATCAACAGTAAATATCCTTCCCTCTTCAGAAAATCAAGTTAAAAAATGAGTTTACATGGTTCTGTAAAGCCATGGGAATCGTTTTTGTCATTCGAAATAATCAAATGTGTTCACAATAAAATGGCCGCCATGGAATTTTTGCTTTATACGCAACACTGTTATTACCACTATGGATAATTGGTTTGTGTAATAAAATGGTTTAACCTCTTAACTCAACATAAATGTCATAAGCCATCATATAAAATGGGAAATTTGCACAATTTTTTTTGCAAAAAACGTGCTTCTGTCCCTTTAACCCTCATCCAAATCCAAGATGTCAACCATGCCACGACCATTGTCATCAAAGAAATCATTGCCATCAAATATCAATAGTGTCCTAATCAAGGTTGGATATGTCAAAGGCATTTCCCAATCCTTGTCAATCGTGTCTCGACTATTGTCAGAAAGTTTCCAGATGTTCATCATGTCAAGATCCTTGTCATCAATGTTTTGCCGCAACCATTGTCATCAACGTTTGAAAATACCAAGCGTGTCTCAACCCTTGTCAGTTCGATTAAAATCAACCGTTTTCCAAGGGACAAAGGTTGCTAAGTCAGATCGGACAGATAGAATGTGTTGCCCTGAGAATGAAATTTTGCATTAATAAAAAATTCATTATATGTCAAGGAAAAACACAATATGTAACAATATATGAAAAGGTTAGAATGTACAAAGATAACAATTAACAATAAACACATGGGTATATAGATATGACTGTCACGGTGTAATTTAGAGATTTAAATAGTGAATACTTGATGGAATAAATGACATCTTTGTGCATTTAAACTTCACATTTAGTACTCGGTAACGTCATCCTGATGGAAGCAGTTCGTAGCAGCTCTTCAGGTACTGTATTCTGTGAGCTACTCTGTATCGGATGTTGAAAGTACAACTTCCCAATGCAAGGTATAACTCTTGCCAGTCTCCATTACTGGCTGATTTAGGCCTTGCAGTATTTCCTTAAGAAATCAGTGTTTAGAAATCCAGGCCCGCTATACATTTCTGGTGCAGGGATTCACTGTCTTGACACAACAAAGCGAGGGAAATACCGCAAGGTTTAAATCAGCCAGACTGGCAAGAGCTATGCCTTGCGTTTGGAAGTTGAGTGAAAGTAGTGCAACTACCGATATACCAACTCACATCATTCGAAGGTTTTCTCTCCAAACGGTCTGATGATGGCTCGTATGCCCGCATGTTCTGATACAATTCAGTTAGCCAATCACAAGACTCCAACAAAAGCTGTCGGTGCGAGAATCTAAGGGCAGGTAACTCCAGGAAGCCTCTCTTTCTTAGGTTTCCATAACATTCGAAATGCTTTCAAAAAGGCGACCATTTAAAAACTATGATGTGTTGGCTAGCTAATGACTGCAGTGGGTTTCGTCTGCAATAAACTGGTAAAGTTCAGTTTATTTCCCGTAAAATCACCAACGGTGGTACATGAGAATACAAACAAATATATATACATCGAGAACACACGCAATATATGGGGTGTCAACACACCTTGTGGCAAGGAATCTGAAGAACCAGTTCGTATTCCAGCAGTTGTAATATGTATTTTGTACTATGTATTTTAATTCCTCGGAACAGAGTTGATTTTAATCAGACTGTAATCCTTGTCATCAAAGTTTGAAGATCATTCACATCCTAAAAATTGTCATCAAAGTTTATAGCAACATAGCATGCCACTAGCATTCATCAACGTTTGATGTCACCCAGTCTTTGTCATCTGAATTTGAATATGTCACCCAGTCTTTGTCATCTGAGTTTGAGTATGTCACCCAGTCTTTGTCATCAGAGTTTGAATATGTCACCCAGTCTTTGTCATCTGACTTTGAATATGTCACCCAGTCTTTGTCATCTGAGTTTGAATATGTCACCCAGTCTTTATCATCTGAGTTTGAATATGTCACCCAGTCTTTGTCATCTGAGTTTGAATATGTCACTGAATCTTTGTCATCAGAGTTTGAATATGTCACTGAATCTTTGTCATCTGAGTTTGAATATGTCATCCAGTCTTTGTCATCTGAGTTTGAATATGTCACCCAGTCTGTGTCATCAAAGTTTGAATATGTCACCCAGTCTTTGTCATCTGAGTTTGAATATGTCACCCAGTCTTTGTCATCTGAGTTTGAATATGTCACCCAGTCTTTGTCATCTGAGTTTGAATATGTCACCCAGTCTTTGTCATCAAAGTTTGAATATGTCACCCAGTCTTTGTCATCAAAGTTTGAATATGTCACCCAGTCTTTGTCATCAAAGTTTGAATATGTCACCCAGTCTTTGTCATCTGAGTTTGAATATGTCACCCAGTCTTTGTCATCTGAGTTTGAATATGTCACCCAGTCTTTTTCATCTGAGTTTGAATATGTCACTGAATCTTTGTCATCTGAATTTGAATGTCACCCAGTCTTTGTCATCAGAGTTTGAATATGTCACCCAGTCTTTGTCATCTGAGTTTGAATATGTCACCCAGTCTTTGTCATCTGAGTTTGAATATGTCACCCAGTCTTTGTCATCTGAGTTTGAATATGTCACCCAGTCTTTGTCATCTGAGTTTGAATATGTCACCCAGTCTTTGTCATCTGAGTTTGAATATGTCACCCAGTCTTTGTCATCTGAGTTTGAATATGTCACCCAGTCTTTGTCATCTTAGTTTGAATATGTCACCCAGTCTTTGTCATCTGAGTTTGAATATGTCACCCAGTCTTTGTCATCTGAGTTTGAATATGTCACCCAGTCTTTGTCATCTGAGTTTGAATATGTCACCCAGTCTTTGTCATCTGAGTTTGAATATGTCACCCAGTCTTTGTCATCTGAGTTTGAATATGTCACCCAGTCTTTTTCATCTGAGTTTGAATATGTCACTGAATCTTTGTCATCTGAGTTTGAATGTCACCCAGTCTTTGTCATCAGAGTTTGAATATGTCACCCAGTCTTTGTCATCTGAGTTTGAATATGTCACCCAGTCTTTGTCATCAAAGTTTGAATATGTCACCCAGTCTTTGTCATCTGAGTTTGAATATGTCACCCAGTCTTTGTCATCTGAGTTTGAATATGTCACCCAGTCTTTTTCATCTGAGTTTGAATATGTCACTGAATCTTTGTCATCTGAGTTTGAATGTCACCCAGTCTTTGTCATCAGAGTTTGAATATGTCACCCAGTCTTTGTCATCTGAGTTTGAATACGTCACCCAGTCTTTGTCATCAAAGTTTGAATATGTCACCCAGTCTTTGTCATCTGAGTTTGAATATGTCATCCAGTCTTTGTCATCTGAATTTGAATATGTCATCCAGTCTTTGTCATCAGAGTTTGAATATGCCAATCATATCCTGCTTCTTGTCATCAAGAACACAAATGATTTTTCAATCTTTAATGATAAAATGTAAAACAAGGTTACAATTTAAAAACCACAGTAACAAACAAAATACATTCATTGGACAAATGTTTTGTTGAAATTGTCGAATGATGATGAAAACACTTCATCAAAATAATGGAATAATATTTATTTTCTTGTATGTCAAACATAACACATGAATAATAAATTCCAGGTATCAAACAAACAAACAAACAAACAAACAATATTGTCGAGATTAAAACAGCCACTTCTTATGGCAGCAGTTGAGAATGAGCACATCAACTGAACCTTTACATCACACATACACATAAAACAAAAGATGGATTGTAACAAAAATACACGTAGCTAAAAAGGCAAAAGTTCTTAAAAGAACTATATTGCATTATAGGATTAATCGGGGTATTTTTGTGGAAACGAAATTCGGGAGGATATTCCTGTTTACACACATATGTTATTAATACATGATTGTGATGACATGAAAGTGAAATTGAAAGATACTAATGAAGGTAACATTTTGATGACTTTATATTTCACATCTTGATAAATACAAGCGCACATTTGTTGCAAAATAAAACAATGAGAACTGAAGCCATTCATCGGCACTGGGAGTCTAGAAAACTTCGCTACAGTGTAACAGCAACTTGTTTATTAGTTTTATTACATGTTATTTGTTACTTTGTTAATACTCTATCAGTGTTTGTCTTTAGTTATCAACAAGTGGCAAAATTGAGTACAATATAGCATGTTTTCATTTCACGTACTGAAAAATATCCAAGATGGCGACATAACCTTACCTTTAATTAATCCTTCACTCTCAGGAATATGATCAATACTGACGATGAAATAATATTTTATCATTTCAATATATCTGTGCAAAATAACGTGAGTTTAAATGTCTAGTTATTTCTGTCCACCATTCTCGTTTGTTTGTACTTAATATCTTGGTAAGAATACAGTATGAAAAGTATGCAGAAGAAACGTAAAAGAAAAAGCTTCATGATTTTCCATAATGAATCGTAAGTATAAATCATGCGAGGATGGGTATGAATTGAAAAAAAGAAGCTTTTTTCAGGGATGAAGGATAAAAGGGAGATTATTCTTTTCTCACGACCCTCATTATAACCTTTCAATGAATGAAAGTTCGGAGTTTGTTCCTTTCTTACAACTCTCTTCAGGACCTATCGATGGGTGAAAGTTCTGAACCCCCGCCCCAAAAAACATTTGTTTCAGTTTCAAACCCACGCCTCAGGTCTTTTTTTTCTAGGTCTTGACAAAAGTAAGGGGCAGAATTATAATTTGTTAGCCTCAGAAAACATTGGACATAGAAAATGCCACTTGTTTCTGTTGAGATGGAGTGTAGGGGTGAGATTATTGACTATTTGGAAAAGAACACATATTTCAGAGGGTTTGTGCTTTATTGATATAAATAATTGTATAAATTTTGTAGTTTTATCGTTTTACCCCCCCAAAAAAATGTTGTAAAAAAAAAATAAATCGCATCATCGCATCATTTTTGTCAGCCTGTAAAGACCAGAAACATTTATTTTTTTATTTTTAGGCCTAACCTTTCAATGAGTTCTTAAATTTGTATTCTATTCTTACAACTCTAATCATGACATATCAATGGTTGAAAGTTCTGAAATTTTAATTTTTTTCTCACGACACTCACTGTGTTCTATCAATGAGGGAATGCAACTGTCTAGACACAAACTGAGAAGAGAATATAGAAGGTCTTGTTAGTTATAACTCAGCTTCCTTCATGGTTTTCCACAAAAGGAATCACAATTTACACTAGGATTGACGCGTCAATACTTAGGTCTTCAAGACGTCTGCTTGACTTCTGCTTGACCTTGATCTCGAAGTTTGACTCTCGGTTATTCACCAATGTCTCTGCTTTAAAATAAGTTATTAAACATGTCTCTATCTTCAATAGTTATTTTACAAAAATTCTCCAAAGAAGGTACCCCTCTGAAAATGGAAAAATCACGTAATAATGGACCCCTACATGATCTTTCTCACGATTAAGACAAAACGGTCATCATTTTCATAATAAGGTGTAACATAGGAGATGTTGTACTTTGATTTCCACATAAGTAGATGATATCATCATTAAGATTGCATACATAATTAATGCGTTATGTTCTTCTGAATATTCAGGAAAATACTCCAAAATGCTCATTTTCGGACCCCTAGACAACGCTCGCGATGTTCGTGGCTCGTTATTATCGTTATAGGAAAATTTGGCTTTCTGTTATGATACTATCCAATATAACAACAAGACATGGCTATCAACGTCCTCCAGCATATTGATTCTCATTAAAACATAAACGCCTGACCACTCCCACTTTTTAAACTCTATAAAGGTGTTGATACCCTCTAACCTCACACCACATTTGATTATCCTATCTCTAACAGTTTCTGAGAAAAACTCTCCCCTTTGGAGATTCAATGAAACAAGGGCAATAACTCCCAAAAAAATGAGTGCAAGCTTTTCATTTTTGAACTCCGTCAAGGTAATGATGTCCTTAAGCCACACACCAAATATCGTGATCCTATCCTAAATGATTTCTGAGAAAAGCTTTCCCCTTAAACTCAGATGGACATGTAGACAGATACGCAGACAGGGATAATAATACTTGAGTAATTGTATCACAGTGAAGTATGCAATGACAGGTCATCATTATACACATAAATACAGTCCATTCATTGATGATCCTTTCATTCCTCAATGTAACTCTAGAACAGTATCAGGCCCCCCAAAAAAAGAATTTGTTTCTGGTTCAGCTCGCATCAGTTTCAAACCCACGCCTCAGGAATATTCTTTCTAGGTTTTCAAAAGTAAGGGGCAGATTTGTAATTTTTTAGCCTCAGAAAACATTGGACATAGAAAATGTCACTCGTTTCTGTTGAGATGGAGTGTAAGGGTGAGATTATAGACTATTTGGAATAGTAACACATATTTAAGAGAGTTTGTGCTTTATTTATATAAATAATTGTATAAATTTTGTTTCCTTAACTCTTCATTCAAAAAAAAAAAATGTCGTAAAAAAAAATAATTGCGTTATCACATCATTTTTGTCAGCCTGCAAAACCAGAAACTTTTTTTTTTTTTAAGGCCTTACAAGGTAAATGTTGTAGGAAGGCAGCACTATTGGACCACTGGATTAAGTGTGGCAAACTCTGGCAACACACAGATCAAGTGTACTTTTATTCAACATTAGGATATTGCAATAGGGAGCATACACAAGATTCTTGACATCTCATCATAACTGGTTTTATTCACTGGCTGACATAAAGGACATTGACACTATAACAGGTTCGTTACATCTAATGTTGATAAAAATAGTCACTGGCTCTGTAGCTCATCAGGTTTTATATACATTAACTAAATTAGTTTCAAAATGCCAACTTCTTGGTGAGAGGTACAACATATAGGAGACACTTTAAATGGAGAAGATAACAAGTGTTTGCCACTAACATGGCAATGTCCCCCGCCGGTGACATTGACTTAGTAAGACACATCATTGGAGCTACTTGGGTTCATGATATATCGTGTTAATAAGAGTTCTAAAAGTGGTCAGAGTGTTGTGGTGACCTTGAAAATAAGGTCAAGGTCACCAAATCGACTGGCGTCTGCATCATTCTCCAATGTAGACTGACACCAAATTTGAAAACATTTGGTCCAACCGGTCATAATAAATGGTGATAACAAGAGTTCGAAAAGTGGTCAAAGTGTTGTAGTGACTTTGAAAATAAGGTCAAGGTCACCAAAATCCCCTGGTATCTGCGTCATCCCCCAGTGTAGACTGACACCAAATTTGAAGACTTTGAGTCCAACTGGTAAAGATATATTTCGCGTTAACAAGGGTGAGAAAAGTGCTCAAAGTGTTGCAGTGACCTTGAAAATAAGGTCAAGGTCACCAAAATAAACTGGTGTCTGTGTCTTTTCCCAATGTAGGCAGAAACCAAATTTGAAGACTTTGGATGCAACGCTTCATGAGATATCGCGTAAACAAGAGTTCAAAAAGTGGTCAAAGTGTCGTGGTGACCTTGAAAATAAGGCCAAGGTCACCAAAAGTGACTGGTGTCTGCGTCTTCCCACAATGTAGGCAGAAACCAAATTTGAAGACTTTGGATGCAACGCTTCATGAGATATCGCGTAAACAAGAGTTCAAAAAGTGGTCAAAGTGTCGTGGTGACCTTGAAAATAAGACCAAGGTCACCAAAATTGACTGGTGTCTGCGTCTTCCCACAATGTAGGCAGACATGAAATTTGAAGACTTTGGATGCAACGCTTCATAAGATATCGCGTAAACAAGAAATGTGACGTAACGACGTACGTACGTACGGACGGCGCTGAATACATAGTCCCCCGTTCCGCGTTGCGGCGGGGGACAAAAAATAGAGCCATGGGCTCTGTAGCTCATCAGGACTTCATTGATTAATTATCTAAGGATGAATATCTAAGTTATCTCAAGTAATACATTTACCAAACTACACTTTAGAATCTCCTTTGGCCAAGGAGTCTGTACACAACATTTCAGCTTTCTAGAGCTTTTCATACTTGAGAAGAAGATGAAAATAGGTTTTCAGGTCATGACCGCTCTGACCCATATTTGTGGTCGCAGGGTCACAATTTACAATTTAGAATCCCCATTGGCCAAGGAGTTTGTACACAAAATTTCAGCTCCCTAGACCAGGTGGTTCTTGACAAGAAGACGAAAAAACGAAAAGTTTACAGACGGACGGATGGACGGTCGGAAGCCGGACACCATGCCATGCCATAAGCCCATCAGGCCTTCCTATTTTTATTATACACCTATCATTTCCATGGTTATACATGAGTATAAGTATCACAATTCAATGCAAACCTTGGATCTGCATAACATCAAAATCAGTTTTCTTTTGTAAGTTTAAGCATCACAGTTGATCATCAATCCCAGGAATCTTCATGTGATATCCTGTTTGAGACACAGTTCCTCCTTGGTTCTTCCTCCTTCTCCTCCTGCTCCTCCTCCTTCTCCTCCTCCGAATCACTGTCTGAGTCGACTAGAGGAACATACACGTTCCCTTTATCTTCGCTCATAGAATAACGAGATTGCAAGTACGACCTGTAGAAATAGGAAAAGAATGTAACAGTGAAACAATGACAATAACTATAATAAGTGCTTGGATGATTTATACTCCATGATCACTTAGTTGCAATTTGAGGTGAGGTGAGGTGAGGTGAGGTGAGGTGAGGTGAGGTGAGGTGAGGTGAGTTAGGGTTTAACGGGGCTTTCAAGAGTATTTCACTTATATCGCGGCTGCAAGTATTATGGCAGGGAGAAAGCCCGCAACGCCATGTGGCTATGCATTGCGGTGAAACCTGTGAGCATCGGCTGGAACTAGCGAACCATGGGTGGTACTACGCTGAAATTCAGTGTGGCATTGCACCCAAACATGACTGCGTGTAGAACAGTTCCCTACTGCAGACAAAGTTGCCGTGCCCGTGGTGGGATTCAAACCCCGGGCTTCTTGCGAACGCACTAACCACTGCGCTATCCCGCCCCTAGTTGCAATTTGAAAAAATGGTGGTACATGAGGATGACAAAGAATCAATGAATGGGGCATTAATCGGCTTTCGGTGGACTTGCAGAAATGACAATAAAGAAGTGATAGGTTCTATGTATCCAGGGAAATCATCAAAGTACATGACAATACAAAGTTTAAATCGTAGTTTTTATGTAGTGCTTGTCCAAGAAGGCGAGTGAGGTAGACCTACGTGATTGTGAAGCTGTTTAAGTTATGAGACTGTCTCAATTAAATTCTTTAGCATATGTGAATTGCAATGACTCAAAGGCCTGTGGTATTCAGCACTGTTACCTGAGTTCCTTTATATCACAGAGTTCATGGATTTTCCTGAATTCAAGGAGTCTTTGAACCGGAATCACAAAGCAACCTTCCCCATCATCAGGTTCAGAGGTCAAGGTCAGTTGATGGAGAAAGTATTCGACCTCAAGGGCTAGTTTTTCATCCAAAGAAAGCCTGTTTTTCTCATAAGGAAAAGTACTCTCGCCAATCTGTTTTGGAAGCAAAAATAGTTTTCATGACTTTTGAGAAGGTTGAAAAACGGTTTTAGCTCATTTTGTAGATAATATAAGCGAATGAAATAACTCTACAAAAATAACCCACTCACCCTGGTTGTATGTATGATTCATAAAGGCAAAATTAAGAAATAAATCTTGAAAGGTTTCCAGCCAGGAGGTTAAAAGGAAAGTAGCACGTTTTTTGCAAAAGTTATTTTTTTCAAATTTCCCATTTATACTGATAGTTTTTTCATTTATATTCATCTAAGAGAGTAAAACATCTTATTACACAAACCAATTATCCGTAGTGGTAATAACGGTGTTGCGTATAAAGTAAAAATTGCATGGCGGCCATTTTATTGTGAACACATTTTATTATTTCGAATGACAAAAACGATTCCCATGGTTTTATGGAACCATGTACACTCATTTTTAACGTAATTTTAAGGAGAGAGAAGGATGTTTTACTATTGGTGACATTATTTTTCAAATACATTTCATCGACTTATTTCAGCGAAAAAATGTGCTACTGCTCCTTTAAGTGATGAGGCTACAGACTGTCAGAAAGAAATTGCATTGTACACTTTGGTTTTAGATTAAATGGTAGAGGGTTGGAATCAAGTCCAGGATCGAGATTACTATTTATCTCATAAAAAGTAATTATAGTTTTTGGCTAATTTATACAAAAACAAGTGTTTGCCACTAACATGGCAATGTCCCCCGCCGGTGACATTGAGCTAGTAAGACACATCATTGGAGCTACTTGGGTTCATGATATATCGTGTTAATAAGAGTTCTAAAAGTGGTCAAAGTGTTGTGGTGACCTTGAAAATAAGGTCAAGGTCACCAAATCGACTGTCGTCTGCGTCATCCTCCAATGTAGACTGACACCAAATTTGAAAACATTTGGTCCAACCGGTCATAATAAATGGTGAAAACAAGAGTTCAAAAGTGGTCAAAGTGTTGTACTGACTTTGAAAATAAGGTCAAGGTCACCAAAATCCCCTGGTATCTGCGTCATCCCCCAGTGTAGACTGACACCAAATTTGAAGACTTTGAGTCCAACTGGTAAAGATATATATCGCGTTAACAAGAGTTAGACAAGTGTTTGCCACTAACATGGCAATTTCCCCCGCCGGTGACATTGACCTAGTAAGACACATCATTGGAGCTACTTGGGTTCATGATATATCGTGTTAATAAGAGTTCTAAAAGTGGTCAAAGTGTTGTGGTGACCTTGAAAATAAGGTCAAGGTCACCAAATCGACTGGCGTTTGCATCATCCTCCAATGTAGACTGACACCAAATTTGAAAACATTTGGTCCAACCGGTCATAATAAATGGTGATAACAAGAGTTCGAAAAGTGGTCAAAGTGTTGTAGTGACTTTGAAAATAAGGTCAAGGTCACCAAAATCCCCTGGTATCTGCGTCATCCCCCAGTGTAGACTGACACCAAATTTGAAGACTTTGAGTCCAACTGGTAAAGATATATATCGCGTTAACAAGAGTTAGAAAAGTGCTCAAAGTGTTGCAGTGACCTTGAAAATAAGGTCAAGGTCACCAAAATAAACTGGTGTCTGTGTCTTTCCCCAATGTAGGCAGAAACCAAATTTGAAGACTTTGGATGCAACGCTTCATGAGATATCGCGTAAACAAGAGTTCAAAAAGTGGTCAAAGTGTCGTGGTGACCTTGAAAATAAGGCCAAGGTCACCAAAAGTGACTGGTGTCTGCGTCTTCCCACAATGTAGGCAGAAACCAAATTTGAAGACTTTGGATGCAACGCTTCATGAGATATCGTGTAAACAAGAGTTCAAAAAGTGGTCAAAGTGTTGTGGTGACCTTGAAAATAAGGCCAAGGTCACCAAAAGTGACTGGTGTCTGCATCTTCCCACAATGTAGGCAGAAACCAAATTTGAAGACTTTGGATGCAATGGTTCATGAGATATCGCGTAAATAAGATTTCAAAAAGTGGTCAAAGTGTCGTGGTGACCTTGAAAATAAGGCCACGGTCACCAAAAGTGACTGGTGTCTGCGTCTTCCCACAATGTAGGCAGAAACCAAATTTGAAGACTTTGGATGCAACGCTTCATAAGATATCGAGTAAACAAGAAATGTGACGTACGGACGGACGCCGTTGAATACATAGTCCCCCGTTCCGTGTTGCGGCGGGAGACAATAAACAAGTGCTCTGAGAGAACACCCAGGTTCCTTATCGTCCAAAAAGGCATTTTAAATGTTAGGGTAATTTAATGAGCTATTAAAAATAAATAAGTATGTCAAATATCTAAGGCCTATCACCAATCAATAAATAATTATGGCCATGGCTAAGTTTCTCACAACATGGATCCTACATCAAGGTCATAAGGTCAAAACTTGGATACATAACATTTTCAAATGTTGACAAATTAAAAATTACTGTCAGTCTGAAATTGGAAAGCTGAGCGCTCTAAGTCAAAGGCAATTACTATTAAAATAGCAATCCAATCGGTCCCAAAAAAGCTACATGCTTATCACTTATGTATATCCAAAACATGTGTAAAGAAAGATTTTCAGAAAGATTGGCCAAAACTGTGGGAGGAGTTGATTTCAGAACACAAGTACCATTTTCGTGACAGACTTCAGACAGACAGATAGGCTGCGCCACGACAATAACCGGGTTAAAGGCTAGATATTCTTACTGAATTTTTTTTAAGTGTAGGTATTTAGGTGAATTTTGTTGCCAACCTTTCGGCCAACTTCTCCCCGCAAGGCATAACTGGAGGTAGTCTCTGAATCACTGGCTAATTTAAGCCTTGCTACATTTCGTCACTCTTCTGTACCAAAGATTTCTAATATCCCTACAAAGTGCATCAGGAAAATAAGTTATGTCTTGCTGGGGGAGTTACCTAAAATGATTCATATCCACCCGGTAAACTGTGGTTAAAATAATAATTTATAATGCATAAGGAAAAATGTTATATGTGATTATATTTTCCCATATTCAAGCATACCAGTGTGAAGGAGTGATCTCCCCTTATGTCGACACTGGTTCCTGTGTTGGTGGAGGTAAAGATGGCTGCCTGAGAACAGTGACCCAGATGTGCAGACTCCGTCGGGGGATCGCCAACACCGGCGTAGGTCACGGTGTAACTGTACTCCTCACATATTTCACTGCACCTTCAGAATCAAAACTTGTATGTAATATTTATTGAAATATTCATAAATACTAGATCTTTACCCTCCCTGTAATTTGTCATGAGGAAAACTAAAATAACTTATTTCTTATTATGAAAACATTGAGCAATGACAAGGCTTGCTGGGTAGATGATGGCATAGGTGGATCCAGGAATTTTCACTTATTGAAAGGGGAGGGCGGGCGGTCATCAAATTTACATGCAACATTTTTCAAACGGGGGGTGTGTTGAACCCCTGAACCCAACTCTGGATCTGTTAATATAGGGATTGTGCATGGACGAAGTCACATCAACAGTCTGATTAAAATCGACGGTTTTCCGTGAAATAAAAATTGCAAAATAGTGCATCTACCGGGATACGAACTCATATCGGTAGTAGGTTCCACGCCAAACCGTCTGAAAACAGCCCGTAGACTTGCATGTCCAAGCACAATTCAGGTAGCCAATCAAAAGACGCCCAACAAATGCTTTCGGTGCGAGAAGCTAGGGGCAGATAACTCCAAACAGCTATCCTTTGGTCTGTTCCGAATGCTTTCAAAACAGTGACCGTTTAAAAACTAGGTTGTGATTGGTCAGCTATTTGACTGGGCTTTGGCTGTGCTAAAATGGTTCGGAACATGCGCCTATACGGGGTGTTCTCAAACCTTGTGGAGAGGAATATACAGAACCTGTTCGTATCCCGGTAGATGCATACTTTTGCAATTTTTATTTCTTGGAACAAGGTCGATTTTAATCAGACTGTCACATCAAGAGATTAAAGGTGCATCCATTGTGTTTCATAAAATTTGATTTGGCTTGGATACGTTCGAACACACCATATGTGCTGTTTACAATACAAACAAATTCACTAAGCTTGCATATTCATCCTCAATCGCCAAATATATCACAATTGCTAGTTTCCAATTAAAACCTAGTAACATCATTGTGCATGTGTAGAAACCGAAAGTGCATGTCCTATTTACACGCACAGTAGTTATATAACCTATTAAACATTATCAACCCAAATGTTTTATTTTATCTGGTTTAAATAAGATTCCAAATAAACGTTTGACTCATTGGCGCGCGCCACACGCGATGCATTGTCCGGTTTTCGATCAGAAATCGACACTTTTACCTTCATATCGTCAATATACTAAGTCGAGTATCATCAAAATGATAGTTTTCGGTAACAGTTGGTACTTCTTGTAAAGAAAGACCATTTATAACTTTTGGCTTATTTGACCCCAAACAACACAATGGATGTACCTTTAAGTGCACAGGAGAACTAGCAATATGATAGACTCATCTAAAGAGCATGAGTAAAGAGTTCACTTCGATTCAAAAAGGAAAAACTTGTGGATTGTGAAATGCCTTTTGAGAGGCCTGCTGGTGAGGACCAATCAACATGGAACTTTGCTTATTCAAATCAGGAGTGGGTTCCTTCTGAAAACTCCCAGGGGTGATATAATGTACAGGATCAGTGCATTAAAGGGACACTGCATCGAGGATAAAAATGAGTCTCATCTTTATCTCACTAAGTTGATTAGGGTGTCTGCTAACGAGTTACGCTTCACTTTACTGTCTACATGCAGTAGTTTTTATTACCAATTACGTCAATTGTCTGAAATTCAGTGCCTGTGACTTGTTAGCAGACATGTTAATCAGCATAGGTAGACACACATGATCTGATTTTTACTGTCGACGCGGTGTCCCTTTAAACACTCAGTGACCAAGGACGGTCTGCAGAGTGAAGAAGCAGTTGTACATGGGTGTGTTATATGCAGTAAAGATGAAAAACCCACTTCACATGTTGAAGGAAAGTGATGGCATGTTTCCAGGGCAGTGCCCAGTCTGATTAAAAATAGACCTTGTTTTTGCCAAATAATGTATCTACTGGGATAAGAACAGGCATGTGTTCTGTACCAGTTTAGTGCATCCGAAACCCAGTCATATAGATGACCAAACACATCATGGGTTTTTATCGGTGAGGAAACCTCCGAACAATATGAGTTCATAGCCCTGTAGATGCACTATTTTGCAACTATTGTTCTTCAGAAAATGGTCGATTTTAATCTGCACCTTAAATTACTTCCGGAAAACAACATGTGTCCAATATGGTTTAACTGATAATTTTCTACTTACCATGATTGAAACTCTGTCCTGGTCCACTCAAACTTGTGGTCCCAATGTCTCATACCAGTGAACCCTGGAAACAGTTGATTGAAATCTGCATTGGGCGTTGTCATGACAACCAGTCGAGGTTGAAGTTTCCCGAAGACCACTGCAACAACTTTCTCCAGGTGTCTTGGTTCCAAATGCTCAATACTGAAGAAGGAAATATAAGATAAGATATAAGATATATAAGAATATAAACAATTATTTGATGAAACATTTTAATTAATGAAATTGTAAATGGTTGATTTGCAAGATATTTTCACTTTTTATAAAAGGTATGCAAAAATGTTGTAAAGGTGGGGGGTCCACCATATCTTTTTGATATATCCAGTTTGACAATAAGTTTTTTAATTTTTTTATCTCTATCTGTATTGAAGGAAGACAGTCAGGAGAAGGTAAAATCACGAGTCTCAATACTCACAACTGCACCATAGTGACAGTTTCACATCCAACATATCCATCTAGATGATAAAGTCTGACAACAGTCTGTCTACCTCTATCTGGACTTGAGGTGGACGTACAGGATCGAGTGTCATGTATTCGCTCTTTAGGGTATTGGATGGCACTTGATTATAGTCCAGTAGATATTATGATTAAGCAGAACACACACATTGAAACCCGCCATGTTTGTTACAACACACGATTCTGTGACATCATGACATATTACGTCATGGGTTTAGGGGATGTGCTATTTATAAATAGCTGTTGACAATAAGGGTATTACACTGAGAAGGTAAGATGGCAAGTCAATATACTCACAACTCCACCATAGTGACAGCTTCACAACCCAAGAGCCTGGTATCGAGTTGTGTGGCATCCCCGTGGTACAGTCGAACAGTGAGAGGTCTCTCTCGGGGCTGAAGGAAGTCGTACATGAGAGGTTTGGTGCTGGCGATGTTTGTTTCCAGCAGGTGCTTGTCGAGATCCACCAGGCTGATGCTCTCCAGGGACGTCACAGTCTTCAGAAGAGTCACGATCTTGCACTGCGCACTGCCAAAGTCTACCATCTGGAGTAGATAACAGAAACACATGGTCTGCAGGCCAGGATCACAAAAACATTGGGTAATCTGCTTTTTACAAGGCACACAATGATATGACACTATACTTATAGTCCTTGGATACACAAAACCTATTTTCCTTGGATATCTGTAGACTATCATTGAAAACAAACAGGGCTCGACATTCATTGTTCCATCTTGTATACGAGAATTAAATAAGAAAAGAGACTGTAAAACTGGGGTGGGGTTGGGTGTGGTGGGGGCGGGTTGGGGGATGTTGGGTGGTGGATGAATTTTTAACGTGATAGCAATCTAATTGTGAATGATGTATCTTGGTTTATACACGTGTGTATTCTATATATATTTATCTCTTTGTGATGTACATATTTTATGTATTTTTGTTTTGCCTGAAAACAGTGTCCAGCAAATTTCCAATGAACATTAAAGAATTATCTTATCTTATCTTATCTTATCTTATCTTTCTTAACCACTAGATGCCAGTTGACGATCCTGTCGGGTATGTTTGTCTAGGTTAGGGGCTGGTAATGTATTGCAGTTGATAGTTATCAAATCGCTACATGGTGTTAAGGACTGGGATGTCAGATGTTGACTACAGTAAGTGATATTACACTAAAAACTTACGACATTATATTTATATTAAGCTTTAACGGCAAAGAATATCTTATTTGTCTGAAATTAAATCAGTTCTAGCAATTATGTCAACCATTATCACAAATTTTCACAATTAATATTTTATTGCAGTGATGACCTTTGCCGCCACTCAGGTACTCTTTATTTACTTTCCATGCTACTTTTAGTATATAAATAAAATATATTGCATGGATCAGCATGAGATAACTTTTAATTGTTGCTAAATTACTGAATTTCCTCTAATAGAACCCGGGCCTCTATTAGAACCCGGGGGGTAAGGGGTGCTGAGGTAAATACAACCCGGGTCTCCAATAGAACCCCGGTCTTTATTAGAACCCTGGTTTTACGTAACAACTGAATACCCCGTGTTGCAGTATAAAATAGTTATACACTCGTTTTGAGGAGAAATATTGGTGTGACCATGTGACATTCAGCATAACAGGTCCATGATAACAAATATCCGTCTTGTTCAGTTAATTTTCCTTTTACAATAATGGACCCCAAGAAGATAATAAACGTCAATTCATGTCTGAAGGATTATAACCCGGCCTCCAATACAACCCGGGTCTCTAATAGAACCCGGGGGTAAGGGGGTGCTGAATGAAATAGAACCCCGGGGTTGTATTAGAGGAAATACGGTACTAAATTTACAATTCAAAATTTATGTAATGAAAAGATTTAGCTTACACTTTTGATGCCATGTTGATGCAGCACCGACCTGACAAAGCCGTATCTCTGTATGTATAATACTGGCACAAACTTTGGTCCGCCAACAGTGTTAGAGCTTTCACACACATCTGTGTCATGAAGTTGCTTTGTGTCAGTTGATTCCATTTCTGAGTAAAATTACTGGAAAGTAAAAGAAATAACATTTCAACCTGGAATATTTATTTGAATCTATTATATTTCTTAATATGATTGAAATTAAAAATCAACATGCAATTTTTTTGTAGAAAATTGGGAAATTTATTGTGGGGTAAACATGCAATTTGTTGTAAAATTATTCTATGATGAAACAATCTTCAAAATCTCTCTCACAATATCTTGGGTGTAGGTGATTTCGTAGGAGGATCCGGTTCGTAGGAGGATATTTCGGTGAATTCGTAGGAGGATTGAACAGTGGATTCGTAGGAGGATTTTTTTTAACATGCTGGGTGATCGGCAATGTTTATTTTGATTATATATTTGGTTAGTTGTTTTAATAAATAAAGTAATCTGTTAAGTACGATCTTTATTTATTTTAAAAATTTTATTAGCAGTGATTTGACGATTGACATATGCCGATGAAGATGAGAAGATTTCGTAGGGGAATTGATTGGATTATATTAGATGATTGACAGTATTTGTTTTGTGTTGTTTGTTTTAATAAATAAAGTAATCTGGTAAGTATGCTTAATCAGCAATGATTGGAAGATCAGCCGCTGCCGATGAAGATGAAAAAGGTCTCACTTCATACAAATACATCTTGTCTTAATCTCAGAAGAATAATGTATTTTAATCCGTAAACTAAGAATAAGACAGTAAGTTATTTGCATCAACTACAGCGCTCTGTGTTGTATGTAAGAAAGATGTTCGACTGAGATGACATGCGACAGTTGCGACGACTTTGTTTGACTTTGCTTCTGTTCTCTCTCATGTCCCGCCAATAGACGGGTGATTACGGCAAATAGATGGGTGATTATGTGGGTGTAAGTGATTAGCAATTAGCCTATCAATCAGTGTTGTTCTCAGATTAGTGTCATTGTAATTAACATAGTAACTGGTGGATCATTGTCTAATTAGTGTCACTGCTGATTGCCTAATTTTGTACATGGGTGATTGCACAACTAGACGCCCATATCTCTTCCCAAGGATTATATATTGAAAGCTAGTTTAATGTTCATATAAATCAATAACTTCACATCTACTGATGCTTAGTAAATATGTACAAACATTATTTAATTACACCATCGAACTAGTTGAAGAGCAGTGTCATAAACTACATCGACGGCAATGACGACTTTACAGAATCATTCGTTTCGGGCCATCTATTTTACAACGCTTCATACAAAATCAACCAACACCAAACAAACTGGCCAAATGAATTATCTTCTTATATTTTATAAAAAAACCTTTTAAAACAAAGCCAAAATAAAAAAGACGCCACACATTTATAAATAAGAACGCTTTCCATGCATTCCTTAGCATTCTATTACTCGTAGTCGCTATTGGATTTGAAGCTAACCCAAGTTTCGTAGCATTGTAGTGACTGCAAACAGAAAATAATGCATGGTAATATAAACTTAGAAAACAATATTCCCATTATATCGAAATGAAATGACAAAATAGTAATTAATTACTTTAGTAACTTCATTATATAAATAATCCTCCTACGAATTCACCGAAATATCCTCCTACGAACTGGATCCTCCTACGAAGTCACCACTCCTACGAACCGGTTCCTCCTACGAAATCACTGGTTCCCAATATAATCTTGATCACTTTTTATCTAATCTTAATAAAAATTTTGAATTATTATCACAGATAATTAATTACTTTTCAAAATAATTATACATTTATATATATTTAAACAGTGTACTGTCAATAATTTTATATCAAAAGATAACAGTTTAAATAACAAAAAGTTTGTGTCGTTTTAGGAAACATTCTAAGTTATTTGCTCGTTTCAGGAATGACATTTCAAAATTACAGAACAAATACATAGAATATACTCAAACATACATGACTGAATCAATAAAACACAGTATTGGTAATTATTTGAGCTCATTTTAGTTATGAAACTTGTTGAATAGAAATCAGGAACTTAGTATCAAGGGAGGTTACTCTAAGAGAAGGGAGGTAACTTTAGTGACTTCCGGTCGGGTTCCAGAATTTTAGGGTCGTCTGTCACTTTGGTGAGTGTGACGTCCTTTTTATTTCAGATGTTTTATCAAGTTTATGACCACAGAAATAGATAAACTATGGACCAAATGTTGGACTTTTAGGTTAATCAGTCGTTTTTCATTTTGTTTCGACTCGAAATCTTCGACATATTTAATTGTAATTAATCGAACTCCAGCTGTCAATGTCCTTTGCGAAATTTATTGAGATTCGTAACTCATGTTGACCTTGTTTGAAGACGACGCACGGTTGTATGGAATTGTGATATAAATGATTATGAGGATAGTTGCAGTGAGAAAAGACTATTATGCTGATTTGATTATAATTTTTGCCAATGTCTATCTGCATTTAACCATAGTTACATGCCATCTAAATAGAAGTAGACTTTCCTATCCTAAGGCTCATCCATAAGCTTTTGGTATAAAATAAATTTGATTGGAAACATGTTAACATCTAAACACATAACATTTGATTATAAGAATGCTTGTTTTGTTGCAAATGAAGAGAATGTTGTAAACAAATATTATGAATAAAAGTACAATGCTTGACAGTCCTCATAATGATTTATTTAGAACTGACTATTATTTTCAGCATGAAAAGTGCAATTGAACGTCCTGGATTGGACACTGCATGTACATCCAAATGTTATTCATATGTCAGTCTCTATATATTTAATTATATAATACAGACACTCATTCATATATTTAAAATGAGTTATATTAACATTTTTGCTGTATCTATATCCGTGCTGTAAATAGTGCAAATTGCAACAAACTTAATTTCAAGTTTTATGCTCAAACATTATTATTTTATTAAACATATGATATGCAGTCATAAATTAATTATACATTTTTGAGAGTTGATTTTTAAAAATGTAATGATAGAATAAACTGACATAGTACATACAGTGCTGTCGGGTAAATCTACGCACCAGACAATACCAGTATATTATTTTATATGTGAAAAATTGATCTCAAGATGAAAGTTTAGGCTTTTAGTAATAACATTAATGTATAAATTATAAGTAGAAATGCTTAATGCATTGACGCTGAAAGTAATCAGATGACTACCCCCCTATTTTTATAGGTCAACAAGTGTAGGCTAAAGATATGCAGTCTGAGTTTGACTACACCATACATTTCCAATTTTACGATTTTATAAAGGATAAAAGTAATTTCAGAAGCTTATGAAAGGACTAGTAGATGGTAGTATAAGTATTTTGGTATCCTTTGACATTTGGTATGTGAGAGAGCAAAAGGTGTCATGATGTGTTGTTCGTTACTATTTTTGTCAATTTTCAGTAATTTGTCACTAATTTGGTCAATAAAAATCATTCTAAAAACTTTCGACTGCTACAAACAATGTGATATCTTCTGAAATTTCCAAAAGAAACAATAAATGAAGTTAATACACTCTCAACATTCACTTATGTTGTATTTGGGAAAGTGCGTATCTTTACTCGACAAGGCTGTAAGTAGTAAGTGACTTGGAAAGCAAATTATTCAACTTCTTTCAATACATCTCTGCAGTAATTTGTGAATGTTTGTCCACGTCTGGTTGCACTGTTTGCATATAGTTAAATTAATGACACCTAATGAAATTACAACTTGAAATTGATAGACTGGCTGTCAATGGGTTGGTGGGTTTAATTTTTAGCTCATCTGGCCTGAAAGGCCCGATGGGCTTATGGAATGGCATGGTATCATGCGTCCGTCCGTCTGTAAACTTTTCGCATTTTCGTCTTCTTCTCCAGAACCACTTGGTCTAGGGAGCTGAAATGTTGTGTGCAGACTCCATGGCTAATGGGGATTCTAAATTGTAGATTTCATGACCCCTGTGACCCCAAATACGGACAGTTCTCTTGAGATTTTATGTGCTCTTCACTTCAGGGAGGTAATCCCAAATGTGTGAGTCCTAACTTTGACAAATGGTTGTTGAGAAAGAAGTTGAGACTTGAAAATTAAGAATAGAGGATCTAACAAAAATTTTGTGTAATATTTATTTTGTAAGCCCATAAGTTTTATCATATTTCTTATGTAAATATTAATATGTTGAATTTTGTTGATGCCTGATGAGCTACAGAGCTAATGGCTCTATTTTTGTGTTAGGTATATAAATACTATTCACAAGAACAGTGCCAACCATTGTACATAGAGAATGCCACTTCTGTCCCCAAATCATCCAATTTTCAATTATAATATTCACAATTTACTGTCTTTGTCTCTGGAAAACATAAAAATGTCTTTGCTGAATCCTATTGATAAAAGCTTTAAATGTTTGAGGTGTGCAAACTCATTAAAATCAGATCAGCTACAACATAACAATCGCACATCGCTGTGTTCTTTATCCGAGTCCTGCTTTCACCTTCCTAACATTTAGTCCATCAAAACCCTGCTTAGATATGGAATCAACTGCTGACTGCTTCCTAAGCTCTTTGCTGATTGGCTGGATTGAAAGGTCATGAGACATAACCACTACAGTATGGCACTCTAAGAATTCGGTTATATTCAGTCTGATTAAAATGAGATTGTGAGGTGTAGGACCCATCTAAGATGAAGCATTACATAGAGGGTAATGTCCGAGGAACTCTCCATTCCTTAAAAATAATGGAGCCAAAGCCCATTATTTTTAAGTAATGGAGAGTTACGAGGATATTACCCTACTTAAATTACACTCAAAGTATTGCTCTTATCAAAATTGCTTTAAAAAGTTAAAGAAATTAAATTTCTACTTAAAAAATATGATGTGTTGTGCAACTCTCCATTACTGGAAAAATAATGGAGTGAAAGAACAATACTATAGGATGAAGTCACGAGTGTAATTTAACCACCTTTGATGCCTTATTAGATGTAAGTTATCAGTCATGTTGCTGTGGGTATTTGAAGCCCATTGTGTAGAGAACAGCAGGCCTCAAAGTAAACATTTTTTTCAAGGAGCGGACACGATCCTAACATATTAATTTTGGGAGCAAAAGAAAATTTCAAGGAGCACATTTTAATTTAAGATTGCTTATGGGAATATATTAATGAATATAAGTAGAAAACTGTAAGTTAGCTAATATTCAATGCCATCTTGTGATGGATAAGAGTATTCTTTTGTGAAGAAACAGTCCTTTTTTTAGTTGACCCCAAATTTTATCAAGGAGCATGTGTGCTCCTTACTAAAAATTACAGGGAGCAAATTGAAAAAATAGGGAGCAAATGCTCCCAAATTGGTAGCAACATTGAGAGCTGGAACAGGATGCAAAAAAGGTCATTGAGGGTTCCCATTTAACTGTCAAACTCTGTGCTGTAGTCTTGTCAGAATAGTGTAATTCATGTGACCGATAAAGTTCAAGAAACGTGCAAATGATCTTCTCCTTATATGTCTGATATATGTCTTTCAGAAATAATGTCTATGTGATTGAAAGTGGACAGGCCACCAACTATTGAGAAGCCATGTCAATTGAATTAAAAGACCTCAGTGCAGCAGCGGTCGCAGCTGAAGCCAACCAATCGGAGGAGACGAAATCTCGATCTAGTGCTTGGCAGCGCCTGCAGAAACGTCTGAAGAGAAAAGGAGTGGTTGAAGTTGACATAGACCATCATCGATATGACATGCTCAATTGTATTCGCTCTGGTATTCGACATGTGCTTCTGAATCACCCAGAACTAGGACCAAAGGTTTGTAACCTCTTCTGAAGTTTTCACAGATATCCTAAGAAACTAGAGTGGCTATGTATGGCTAGGACTTTAAAGATGGTGATTTCCTACAAGGTTCTTTTTGTCAAATCAATGCAATTCCATTAATTTAAACCGAGTTCATATTTTTGATACAGGCACATGTGCACATGTCACGGTGACCTTTGTTTCAAGTCCCGTATTTCGATGTCTGTGACGTCATAAAACAATAGTTTGTGATGTAACTTGCCATCGCAAGAGAAGTGGGTATTTTCTTGCTGACTTAACTCACATCCAATGGAATAGAATAGGTAATAAGGAAATTATTACACTCGAAGTGTGTCATATAACATCTACGAAACTCTCGCTCGGGCAATACAAAACATTCATACTTGTTTTGTAAAAGTCATGACACACTTTCTTGGGTAATAATAATGTAAGGGGCTGAACTCAAGTATGTAATGTAACATAGAAACGCTTATTTATGCAAATTTGATGAACATTGTGATGTAATGTGTTGTAGGGCTCTCACAAGAACAGGGTAACGTAGGATACCGGTTGAATTCCTTAGACTCATGTAGGGAAGATATGTTGTTGCATGATACAATTATGTTATTCATCAGTATCTTAGTCCATGTTGTGATCTTTATTTCAATTGATGGCTGACATTAGACGAGTATCCTATCCTTGACGTACGTAGTAGGGATGCCAAGATCAGTATCACGTTTCAATATCATGATGCCCAGGCAATCAGATAACATTTTATTATATAATTTGGATGGAGATATTCGGTTCTATCAGTGAAATAGACCATTTATCAAACTACAGTGGTGATAACCTTTATCATCGCTCTACTGAGTATAATAAATAGAATATCTATATCTGTTTTTCTTTGACAAATGTCATGTTTTATCATCTCGATGTGCCACTCACAGGAACTTAACATTGTAATCGTTGAGGAGAGACAGATATCCTCTATTTTCAAGAATCAATATTGGAATGTAAAAAAGATATTATTTAAAGAGATTTTACATTACATTGTTTGATCAATACCAGACGGACAGTAAATCAATAAATCAATTGTGACAATAATTATTGCACACAGAAACATGAAATTTATACTCCTCATTGATATTGAAAATGATATTTGAAAATTGATATTGATAAACCCTTGAAGATTGAATATTGATACACATTAAATGGTAATTATTAAATGGTATTGATAAATGTATCACTATCACCTCAACAACTGTTTTGATTTATTGATACCGTGATATTTTGTGGCATCCCTATAGTGCATAGTTCATATTACTTTCTGTTGTAGACCAAAGTGCAATCTATTTATCCAACTCATCTTGCAAAGTCATATTTAATGCAATTTAAAGGTTAAATGGAAGTTTCTCATATGCCTGTCTCACAGGAGTACAATATTTACAATTTAAATGAAAATATTATGTCATGTTTATGTGCTGAGATGAACATATATCTGAAGGAAATAAATACTTACTTCATTGTGTGATAGAAAGAAAAATTGACTTAAATCTGATTCAAACAGAACACAAATAGAATATTTATCACAAAAACTTCTGTTGAGCTTGTAGATTATTCATACTTTTCTGTTCATCATATTTATTTCTTCCAACCTCACTTGATAGTTTGACCCTTGAATAGCACAGTGTTGTTCCTAGGTGACCAGCTGACCAGTCAGTTTGACCAATATTCTATCCACATGTGACCCTTTTCATTGTGGAGCACAGTGGTGTAGTGGTTAGCATGTCTGCCTCTCACGCCAACGGCCCGGGTTCGAATCCCGGTGGAGACACCAAACATTTGTGACCTGGGTCTAATACTGTGTTGCGTCCTTGGGCAAGGCACTTCATCCACATTGCACTCAGTTCACCCAGCTGTACAAATGGGTACCTGGATATGGGAACGTATGGACCTTATCGGTCGCGCGGAGCGCTTCATAGACAGCACTGAAAGTACGATTCCTTCAGGGTAATAATTGTGAAGCGCCTTGAGCATGCATTGTGCATGGATATGTGCGCATTATAAATATACTATTATTATTATTACACAACTATCAAACTTCTCAAAACTATAAGGGACACCAACACACAGGATGGACCTATTTCTCCAGTACACCCTTGAGGATCAACACTGTAGCAATACTGGTCACTTTAACCACTAACCTACTGTACTTTCATCCGTCAAATATACGGAACCAGCCTCACTCTTACATAGAAATTGACCCTCATATCAAGGTATCAGAACGATGTGAAATTTAGCAGCTGAATATATGATTACCAAACCATTCAAAAGACCAATTAATCATAAGTCGCTCACAAAGAGACGATCGAAATGTTGATTTGACCACTGGTTCAAGATCTGTTATCCATGGATATTCAGAGACACACATGTAAAGGGCTAAAATTCTCTCACCAATGCCTAAAGTGATCCATTTTGCTATTTTAATCAATAATCACAATTATGATGGATTACAATTCTGTAGGTCCAGGGTCACTGACTTACCAAATTTTACCTTTGTCCTGCTCAAAAACTAACCAAAAAGTAAATGACTTGTCTACTTTTTAAAACAATCTGCTATCAACATTGGCTTGACTTACAGGCAAAATCTGGTGACTCATTATGACTTTGCAAATCCAGGAGTTCTTGAATTATGATTTATCAACCCCTGGATATGCAGCTTTGAAAACATTAGAATACATTCTGCAGGAGGGAGAAACATCTATTATTTGAGTGACGCACGGTCTATTGAGACATGAACTTGCAGTTTCAATCCTTCAATGTATTTGCTGCCCACAGGACGGTCTAGAGGCGGCTGATTACCATCACGTACTGGAGAAGAAAGTGGAGGCCCCTGATGGCACGGTTAGTTTCTGTGGATTGTTTTAGGAACGATTGACATGAGATGTTGGTATGTTTTATTTCCTTGTTCTAAAAATAGACGGAGGTATTACTATTAAGCCTTTACTATTTAAAAATGTTTTGTTTTGTATGATAAGTCTTATTCAATGATTGTAAGATATGCATACATAGATACATACATACATAGATACATACATAGATATACATATACATAAAAACAATGCTGTTATCTAATGTTGTAAATTTTGAATGACATGATGGGCGATTGTTGTGATGACAGATTTACACGTTTTAAAGTTTAAGGTTGGTTCAGTTTAAACTTTAAAGCTTCCTGAAATTAATATTAATAATGTCTGTATAGTGCAGCTGTTTCACAAGACATTATTACTTTCTTTGCAGCCATTTGTCTTTGCCAGCTACGCAAGTTCAGCTTTTGCAGCAATCCGTCGAGCTATTGGTTTGAAGCAAGATACCTACCTCAACTCAATAGCCCCCGACAAATTGCCGTACTTAGAGTTTGTCAGCAATTCAAAGAGCGGACAAGATTTCTTCCTCAGGTATACAACTCTTCATCTGTCCAATGAGATATGAAATATTCTAAGTATACTTTAGGTTACCAAAGGATGTGTGCATAATGGGTGTAACTATAGAATTGGTTCGTCACCCACCCATTTTCAATACACAGGCATATGAATTTTACCCTTTCTACCTTTTATTTTTTACCTTATATTATTTCCCTTTCATTTAATTTCTTAGGGTTACTGTTAGGGGTAGGGGTAATCTTTAGAATGTACTCTAGGAGGCGAACCAATTCTATAGTTGCTCCGAATGGTGTCTTTGCTTAAATGGTTACAGTGCAGTTCTGCATGGTTACGCACTGAGAAGTTAGAATGGGCCTGAAAAAAAAACTCTGAACTCCACAGCACCAGAAAAACTGCCATAATTTGAGTTTTGTGAATGTTGATGGTAAATTCAAACAAAACCTCCAACATTACTAGATTACAGATTAGCTGCTGTCAGAAGGCCTTATTTAATATACTGGGTTATATTATGGAATACGGTAGAAGCCCTCTAAACTGGCAGCCCTTGAATCCGGCATAATACCGACACAATCTATCATGTCTTTACTTTAATAGCTACATGATTTATTCAGTTTTTTTCCCGCGAGCTACAGGGAGCTCAAACGTTTTTTTCTGTACTGTAATTTGGAAGTTTCTTATTGGTAAAACAGGTATTTGCTTGCAGGGGCACCTCAATTGAAATATATTCTTCTGACATGGTAATAAATATACAACCCATATCCTTTACTCCAAATGCCTAACTTAAAAATAATAATCCATAATTGCAGAGGCCCACAAAATAGTTTTAATAGGAAAAAAGTTTTTGAATTTCTGAAAAAGAAAAGGGCAAATATACATTGTTTACAAGACGTGCATTTTACGTCAAAGCAAATTCAAAGGCAAACTGTGGGGCTATAATCAATGTTTGTAATGTTGTACCCTATCCCTAACTCCATTTGTAATGTCACCCTGTATGTATACCTGCACAAAATGGAAATAAAAAAAAATAAATAAAAAATACAGACACAATATTTGGTCAAGATAAGAAGTTGTTCTCTAAACTGGTACGCTTGAATACCGGCATTCTTTTCCAAGAGTGCTGGTTTCATATCCGTAAAGATATATTCAAAATGGGACTCATTTACTAAGTATTTATGTTTCTGATCAACTTCCAAATGCAAGGCATAACTCTTGCCAGTCTCCATTACTGGCTGATTTAGGCCTTGCAGTTTTTCCTTAAGAATTCTGTGCTTAGAAATCCAGGCCCTCTATGCATTTCAAACTGTGGGGCTATAATCAATGTAAGAAAACCAAGATATATGGATAGTCAACTTCTTTATTGCAATGAATGCTAACTTTGGGGATCAAATGCTGGTCTCGACATCTCATGAGGAAAGTGAGGTGGTTTGATGAGCGGATATATTTCTTCTCCAGGTTGCTTAGTTGATTGATGGACTTGATTGCCACGTCTCCATGTAGACGGCGTATAACATCTTTGAGAGGCATTTTAGAAGTTGTAGAGATGAAGAAAACCAAGATATATGGATAGTCAACTTCTTTATTGCAATGAATTAATTGCAATGAATTGTAATGTTGTAATTACCCCTGACCCTATTTGTAATGTAACCCTGTATGTATACCTGCAAAAAATGGGGAAAAAAAAAAAATACCGACACAATATTTGGTCAAGATAAGAAGTAGTTTCTTAACATAAAGTTCTCTTAACTGGTACGCTTGAATACCGGCATTCTTTTCCATAAGTGCTGGTTTCATATCCGTAAAGATATATATATTCCCCAAATATGACTCATTTACTAAGTATTTATGTTACTGATATGTTCAATTATATTAATTTGTATTTCAGTAATGACCAACAGTATTTGTTGAAGACGGACAGGAGATATTGCATTGACTTCTTCCTGTCAATACTTGGGTGAGGACTCAAAGCATTTTGTAACCTCGAGTGATTGGTTTTCGGACGCTTAAGACACAAATCCATGTTGACAATAAAAATGTTTGAAAATTAATAAATATGTATCATCTATTTTTCCATATGAGCTTTATTTAAAATAAATTGGAGACAATTCGTCGGGGAAAAGGTTTTGATGACTATCTTGTCTCATTTAGTGAGTACATCCAGAATTTTGACAGTCAGCGAGTGTATGCCGTTTTCGGACATCTGATTGGTTAATAGGGATATCCCAAGCTATTTACGTAACTTCCGTTGACCCAGAATATTACAAAAACGCAAGGACAAAGAAATTTTGTTGGTAGCCGGTATGACTTGTTCAAATTATCAAATTGTCGCCTTTTTCATAACATGCAAAAAGTAGTTCAGGATAGAGATAGATTTTAAGCTTAAGAGTGAAGTTTGTATGATATTACAAATCTTAGGAAGTTTCACACGAAACATGTTAGTTATTCTGACGGCTAGCGGGGACCTCTCCTTTGTATATGATCAAAGATGGCGCACAAACGAAGGTGAGTGGTGGTAATTTCGACCGTGAACATTTCGTTAAAATATTTGGAAAATTTGAGGGTCGAAATAATGGAAGAATTACGGTAAAATTAAAAAACCTCTCATGTTATTTCAGTGACTACCTGCAGCACTTCCTGAAGTACCCCCACTCTCTGATCGTCAAGTACCTCGGCCTCTACTCCATACAGATGCCCGGGGAACGCAAGGTATCTACGGTCCCAAACAAGGATCTTTTATACAAAGATTTGAGCACATCATAAAATTTAGACTCTATTTATCCTGTTAAAAATGCTGTCATGAGGAAAAAAATCCAAAGTTAATTGTAATCATGTTTTTTTTTAAATTCTAGAAGCAACACTGACCTAAACAGTATTTTGATAATACTAATTTCCACCTTTTTTGAAATGTGGATGTTGAAGGTTATTTAACTTTAGACATGCTGATTTAGTTAGTGCTAAGTGGTTCCTGAGTGGCTGACTTTTAGGAATCATTAAGCAAAAGGTATTTATAATGAATTGTCATTCAACATTTCAGAAGTTCTTTGTAGTGATGCAGAGTATATTTTACCCAAGTCATCGCATCGAAACAAGATATGATGTCAAAGGAGCATTGGCTGGTCGTTTTCAGCAGGTTGGTGTCGCTTTATAACATGAAACGGCAAACTGTCTTCATTGTCCAATATCTTCAGAAGAGGGAATAATCTGTGGGCATTATCTTAACGTACGCATTTTGTCAGAACATTTGCAGATTGTTTATGGATATTCGAGTTACATTTTGAGATTTTGGTCCGTCCTGATCTTCTTGTTGAATGTCTTTAGTATAACTGTGATGGTGTGATGACTCTTTGTCTATGATTGTCTCAGAACATTGTGACCTTAATGTTACATCATATAACGACTCACAACTTTATAATATAATGTGTATCGAAACTGTGACATCTTCAATGATGAAGTAATAATAACGGTTTCATTTCCTCTTCGACAGCCATATCCACAAGGCAGCAACATTGTTACAGTTCTGAAGGACCAGAATTTCCTGAATGAAGTCATCGATATAGGTATGTTTTCTTTAAGCTTCACGAGAAAAGATTGACACAAGTACTCACATTTAATCTTGAATTAAAATTATAAGGAGACTTACAGCAAGAAAATGAGATTTCAGTGTGGATTCATATCCCTTGGTTTGGATCTGTTCATCTAAAAGTAGTTAAAGAACATAACTTGAAAACTATTTGACTTAAAATTTGATATGGCAGTTACGTATATTTTGGTGCAGTGCTGCAACTCTGGGGTGCCTAAATATTTTAATTATTAACCATGAAGACCAAATAACCTGATTTTATTTTAATTCCTGGAGCCTACAACAGAAACTTTAAACTTCTAATCTTGTGTTAAGGTAGTTCAAGGTGCCCTTTAAAGGGACAGTAGCACTTTTATTCGCTGAAATAAGTTGATGAAATGTATTTGAAAAATAATTTCACCAATAGTAAAACACCATTCCTTCTTCGGAAAATCAAGATAAAAATGAGTGTACATGGCTCAGTAAAGCAATTCAGATTGATTTGTAGATAGGCAAGTGGTCCTCTGTCTAGCACAGTGAAAAGACAAATGCATGAGAATTCAGTGCAACCTTCAGTCATGTGACCAGCTGTTATGAAAGTGAGGCTAAATATTAAGTCAAATAAATTTACAAAAGTTTTTGGATACTCAGCTGGATTTGAACTCTAGATTTGGATTTGAAGTCCATTGCGCTATCCACTAGGCCACGGCACACATTGAAACAAAGTTAATTTAATTTACTTGAATGTGAATATATAATGAAAAATATTGTATTGGCATTAACAATCATTTGTCATTCTATCATCTTAATTCAGGGAAATAACTTTCCTCATATAATACTTTCATTTCTACTTTGGGTTTTTAACCTTCAACAAATGAACAAACCTTGAATCAGAGTTGATATCAGCCTATGTCCCAGCACGGGAGCTTAGATCACAACATCAGAATCTATTGACAGTGCCGAAGTGTAACCTCAAGTGCTTTGGTCAGAGATGTTTTGAGCATTTTGCTCCTAACATGTGGAACTCTCTGCCCAAAAATCTGAAACTATCTCCAACATTTGAATCATTCAAATCAAGTCTAAAAGCCTATCTTTTTGTTCAGTTCTATGGTACATAAGGACTTTCACAATCACAACTATTATATACATGGATTTGTTATTGCTGTTTGTGTGAATATTATATTTATTAGCATTATATGTTTAGCGCCTTGAGCATGCTTTCGAGTGTGGATATGTGCGCTTTATAAATATGCACTATCATAGGCGTAGGAACAGGGGGGGCCCGGGGGGGCCGGGCCCCCCCACTTCTGAACCTGGGGGGGCACGGCCCCCCCACTTTTCACCCACGAAAAAAATTCAATAGCGCCTTCTAGGAGCAAAAAGTCTGTGTCAATTTTGAAGAAAATTTCTTTTCTCATACTATTTTTTCAGAAACTGATAATATGACGAGTCCTCACCCTATTTTTAACACTAATATGGATGAAAATTTTGATCCTACAGCATCTTCTAGTGAAAATACGACATGGCAACCCCAATTTTCAGACGAAATTGAAAAGAATGTTGTTCTTATAGCTGTGTTTGGTGGGAGAAGGGTGCTTTGATACGTTTTTAATACGTTTCAAAAATCGGAAAATGGGGATCTTAAATTTCCGAGTTTGTGGCCCTGGTGGTCCTCAGATGCCATGGCCCAAAAAACCTATTTTAGGCTTTTTCTCCAGAAGTAAGAGCTAGAAAGTTGAAATATCGACACCTAAGACATTTGGGATTGAAATTGTACATCTGGTGACCATGTGACCCCTAGTAAGGGCAACATTAGCCACTCCTGAAAACGTATTTAGCTCATCAGACCTGACCTCAAAAACCTATTTCGTCTTTCTTCTCTAGAACCAGCTCTGTAGTGACTACAGACAGTTGGCATCTCGTGTACATACTCCTACTGTCACTCCTTAGATCATGGGTATCTTGATTAATAAGGGCCCAAGGAACCACAGCATTAAAACATATTTTCGTCTTATTCTACAGAACCACTGATTCCAGAGAACTGGAATCATTAGTACAGTTAGCTTGGCAAGCGGAGATTCTGATTCATATGTTTGGTGACCTATTGATCCCTAATAAGGTCCTCAGGGGCCACAAACTCAAGGACTATATTTGTCTTTTTCTCCAGAACCAGTAACTCTAGAAAGTTGAAGTTCTGTGTACAGGCACCTTGGCAAGTGGGGATTATAATTAATAGATTTGGTAACTTTTGGGTGTCATGGTTTTATGACCTTCTACAGAATGATAAGTCTTTGTAATGGTCTCTTGGATTATGAATTGTAATTTTTCAAACAATATGTCATTTTGGATGCTATTTCAGGATTAATTCTGATCGAACTGCGATATGAATGTTCTTTCTCCGTTTCTGGAACAAGTAAAACTTGTCGACTTTATTTCAATCCTATTTTATTTCCATTTTATCGTGACTTCCGTTGTCTTGTCTGCAAATATTGAAGCTCATACATATTCCTTAGCTTGCAATTACAACTATATGGTCCTGAGTACCCTAACACACGCACTCAGAAATTCCAAATTGTTGCGATTATGGACTAATCGTGGCCTAGTGTAAACGCAGCATATGCAGATTAAACATTTGTAATGATTATTATCCGAAATATTAAGAACAAAAGAACTAGGAATATGATACATGCTAACTTTCAACTATCTCGCGAGTATAGGTCTCTGTCCCTTTCACTGCTAGGACATACTGTCCTTTCTCTCAAAATGAATTATTTCTATTATAATTTTTTTAAATTTCCGCCTTTAAAAATGTGTTAACGGTGCTTATTCTATTCAGGTGCATGTTTCAGTTCAAACACATTTTCAAATGTTCATTTCTGATTTGATCTAGGTACAATTTGGTGTATTTTCTTGACATAAAATCGATTTTTTACAGCCACACCTGTGTCAAGTGACTTTTTTTGGCCTCAAAAGCAAGGTCACGTGACATTTTTGGCTTCCAAAGCAAGGTCACGTGACTTTTGTTGGCGCCAAAGTAAGGTCATGTGACTTTTTTGGCCCTAAAGTAAGGTCACGTGACTTTTTTTGGGCCCTAAAGCAAGGTCACGTGATTGTTAATTTAAATAATCAGTGAAACACGCTTTAAACCCCATCCAAAATGATTTAGATCACCCCCCCCCCCCATCCTGAGAAGCTAATCCACCCCCCCCCCCCCCCCCCCCCCCCCCCCCCCCCCCACAGACGGGGTATTCTGACCCAAGCTCGATCCACCCCCCGCTCTCAAGAAAAAAAATTGGGCCCCCCCACCCCAAAAACCGTTCCTACGCCACTGACTATTATTATTAAATATGCACTATTATTATTATTATTATCTTGCATCATTTAAGATGTTTACACCATGTACAGGTTCCCAGCGAGACTGGTTCATCACACAACTGAAGGCCGACACAGAGTTTCTAAAGGAACTGGCGGTCCAGGATTACTCTCTTCTGATTGGTCGACAGGAACTACACACAGACGAACGAAGGGAGACTCTACCCAACCTGGTTGAGAGACTAAAAAAGTAATCTGTTAAGCTTGTCTAACTAATGTCACATACAGTTTTAGCTCATCAGGCGTGTAAGGCCAGATGGGCCTATGACATGTACCATCGTCTTGCATCCATCAGGCGTCTATGAGCAATGGATATGAATGTCCATGGGTATTGTCTGTGGGCGTCGTCTGTAAATTTTTTGCATTTTAGACTTCTCCAGAAGAACGCCTGCTACCCTTAATTTTGGATTGAAAAATTGGTTATTCATCGACTGAAAGAGTTGCAAACATTAGTTTCTTTCAAGAAATATTAAATGCCAAGATGATTTTGTTGCTGTAAATGGAGCTGGTCCTGGTTTGTAGTTGGTCACTATTTGATTATTTTTATCTTCGTTGTGGATTTAATTATAGATTTAATTTCCTGAATTTCTTTTTCAAGTTTGTGCTGGAAATATAGTAGAGACTTACAAGACTACATGTCAAATTGTTCATTTCTTTGGTTTCTTATTTATTTGAGAGAGGGTGAGTTCATAACCACTGATAGTGCCGATAAAACAACGATAAGCTTAGCTCAGGGAAAATAGCAAGACAGAAACTGAGTTATTTATCTTGGACGAGAATGAGGTTTAGCATTGCAAACAAAGATTGTGAAACCGTATCAATTTATAACCTGCAGGTCTCTTCCTTCGACGGCGTCCACTTCCTCTGACAACAGCTCCCCCGAACATAACGGAAACTTGGACGGGGGTCTTGAAGGGGAGTCTCTTCCAGGGACGCCCAATACCAATTCCAAATCCAACTCTACGGACAAGACCCCTGAACGCAAGATTGGCGTCTGCTTCCCCTTGTCTCTGACAGAAACATCCTACCTTGACAGTCTCATCACGACAGAAAACAGACGACTTCTTCCCAACTGCAAAAATGCTTTGCACATCATTGACGGGCCGACTCATCGATATTTCCTTGGAATAATCGACTTCTTCACCCTGTATGAGTATCGTCAGAAATCCGGGAGGATCTACAAGAATGTCCGCTACTGCTGTGCAGACCACTCTACTGTCCCTCCAGGGGACTACGGGGATCGATTTCTCCGTTTTATCATTGAGAGAGTCAAATAGATCTGAGAGTCAGAATTTAGTCTTTCTATAGTTGTTTTTATACTGAATCAACAGAAAATAGATGTCCTCACTTTGTAGCTGAGGTCAAATAGATGTTGGGATTGTATTATATATATCACTGTCTTGTACTCAATATCCCAATAGTTACGAAAAGATAGATATTAAAGTACTTCATTGCAGGAATATAGTGGACTCTGCTTGAATCTATCCTAGTCTTCCTGTTACTGTCTCATACTAAATACCCTAGAATTATGTCTAGCAGAGACATTTCATCTCTGTATTGTGGAGTTTTATTGTGAAAATTGATAGAAATTGAAAAGAGAATTGTGTAGCTTATCTCTTTCCAAATAACTTCAGACAAATAGATATACAATGTAATAAGATAGATAAAAATAGAATCATAACCTCTTTCTGTAATTCCAACTAGATTTTCTCGTTTATAATCAAGAGAATGTTACATACATGCCTCTTTTCAAGGACCAATGTTAAAACAATGTTTTCATTATAAGATCTTTTTTAGCCATTTTCTATTACCGCTAATGTTTTATACTCCATTTTGAAATATGTAGAATGGGAGATGGCAACTACGAGCTGAGTGCTTGTGTATCTGTTGAAAGGTACGAAAATTACTGAATGCTGAGTTATTTGATATGCATGTATTTTATTGCAACTATTTACATTCTTTGCAGAAATTGATATTAACTATTTGTAATTTGTATTTAAGGCTCTGATTTTGAGGCAAATCATTTGTCCCAAATTCTTACATACTTACAACAGTATATATGATATACATATATTTATCTACTCTTGTCTTATTTATAAAGGTCTGTTTCTAGTACCATTTTATATCTCCTGACCTTCCAGTTGTAATGATTGACACAATTATAGATTTGCATAAATAGAATCCTCCTCATAGAGAACGATCTAAAGGTCGTCTTTTATGAACCGGACGTCTTTTACTTACATGAAATGTGTGTCAAACAACTTTTCTTCATTTGTCGTGTTCAGTTAAGAAAAAAATCACGATTTCTTTCGAGCATTTACAATTTTTGTTTTAGAATTGTTTATGTGAAATAAACTTGATAAGAAGCCAGTTCGGAAGTCTAATTATCCCAATAAAAATTTAGTATCTTAATATAAAGCCACGTTGCCAGTTCAGGAAAGAAGTTGACGAGTAAGCTATACTCATTTCATTCAGGCCATTCCTACCACATTTGATGTGATCAAAGTTACCGATACGAGGTTTGAAGACAGACCCAGGTTATAGGCAGTCTGGTTGTAATGTAAAATAAACTATATATTATTACTTTTTATGATATTAACGATCTCTCTGTTTTTAGAGAATCAAATAGCTTTTATGCAAACGACATAATTATCTATATTATGAATTTATTTTTGAAAGTCGTAAATGAAGCTGAACAATTATTTGATAACGTACTCGACCTCCTTTCATATACAGAATATTTTTACCTGCTCAAGCACAATGAAGTCAGCTACTTACATCGTGTACCTCTCTCTGTTGGTTCTAGTTATTTAGTTTTATCCTGTTTCTATTGTTACCTAAAAATGGCCTGCTGTTTGCTTTTGAATTGTTATAAAACTGTTTTCCAATATAAATTGTTATAAAGTGTTTTTATATACTGTTTTCTGCATAATACTTTAAATTACTTATTTTCATTTTGAATATTCCAACCTTTGGTTGATAATCCATTTCTGTGATTCAACTCTTTTTCTTTCTTTATTATCGACTTACCGGTATGTGTATGTCTGTCTCCGGATTGTTACTAAGAAGTCCTAGGATATATAAAGTTCTTTTAGTTCTAGGTGAGTACAAGAAGCTCCAAAATGTTTTGAACCTTGAAAACCACTTTCTTTTTGTTTTGTTATTTTACCTGAAAAATGAAAATATGCGACCTGCGTGACTTTGATAAAAAAATTACTTAAAACATGAACTGTCTCGGTGATACATGGGTTTTGTTTATGTTTATTGTTTGCATCAATATAAAGTTTAATTCGAAAATACACTTTCAAATTACTTGGAGATTACTACCATAGCTAAGTATTTGTGAAGTCTTCCCACTCGTCTTCAATTCAAGTTTCTGATATTCAGCCTAATTGGCTCCTAGTTACGGGCATCATTGCCGATTGAGATCATTTAACATTTGTCGTTATCTGGTTCCTGTCTGAGTGTGTGCTCTTCCATTGATCTCTTCCTATCAAGCTCTTATCTTGAATATGGAATAATTATTTTAGTGCTCGTTTTAAAATATTAAGGTCTAGATTTTCAAAGTTCTCTTTGTGCTAAGATAATCCTTAGGACCATGTGTTATTGTTGACTTATGGTATTGCTAAGATAGTCCTAAGTACCATGCGTTATAGTTGACTTATGGTATTGCTAAGATAGTCCTAAGTGCCATGCATTATCGTTGACTTACGATTATGGTATTGCTAAGATAGTCCTAAGTGCCATGCATTATTGTTGACTTACGATTATGGTATTGCTAAGATAGTCCTAAGTACCATTCATTATTGTTGACTTACGATTATGGTATTGCTAAGATAGTCCTAAGTACCATGCGTTATAGTTGACTTATGGTATTGCTAAGATAGTCCTAAGTGCCATGCATTATCGTTGACTTACGATTATGGTATTGCTAAGATAGTCCTAAGTACCATGCATTATTGTTGACTTACGATTATGGTATTGCTAAGATAGTCCTAAGTACCATGCGTTATTGTTGACTTACGATTATGGTATTGCTAAGATAGTCCTAAGTACCATGCGTTATAGTTGACTTATGGTATTGCTAAGATAGTCCTAAGTGCCATGCATTATCGTTGACTTACGATTATGGTATTGCTAAGATAGTCCTAAGTACCATGCATTATTGTTGACTTACGATTATGGTAATGCTATGATAGTTTTCAGCAAATGATAGTATGGTTCTTACAATTATTTTAGTGCTAAGAGAACTTCGACAATCTTGGCCCAGACTCAAAACAGTTGTAAAGTAATCTTTGCATTGTTTTTTATTATCTTTTTTTATCATATCATTCAAGGCTGATATTATGTTGTTAATATTAGTAGCTTAGTGGCTTATAACCTTATGGTAGTTGCTAGGCTTGTACACATGAGTTGAAGTCAAGAACATTTAATGTTCATTTGTACTTTTGATACACTTTGTTGTATGTAAGATTACTGTATGTATATAAACTATGTAGGTGTTTTGGTTAATCGTGACTTGCTAGTGCTCTGTTAATTAAAGAAAAGATAGTTCCATTGCATAACCAACTGAACAAAATGTTTCCAGTAGTTTGCAAACTCATTTCTTATTGTCAGATGAATAAAATCTTTCACATAATTTCAACAGAATGAAGACAGTAGTTTGCAAATCCATCCCTTACAGTATATCGGACAGGATAATTAATCATGCAACTCTTACTTACATGTAGCTTTATAAGAGTAGACATATATATACTCAATATGTATGGGTCCGCTGATCCTATTTAAATCTCTTTATTCAATATATTTGCTGACGTACAACATAGGCTGCCATTATGTTTTAAAGCTATATACTCTTTTGAGAATATTGTTTATTTTACACTTACACTTATCGTTTGTAAATATTATTCTTGGTGTTTGGTTGCTGATATTTTAAAAACATTTTGTATCTAGTATATTTTTTGTGATATGTGATTTTCTTCAAAGGGTATCGTTTTTGCATTATTTCAATATATATTTATTTACTCCATGGCTTATTGAAAACAATTATTTATTTTGCTAAAGTATTTAAGCATATCTTTTATTTATATATTTCATGTACCTTCTGGTCTACTTCCTGTGGTTGTTTTGGTTATATTTACAATTATTTATTTTTTCACTCGGTATTGTTATAGTCACTTTATGGTATCAGTTTTATTGAAATCTTGTAGTTGTACAGTGATTGGAATCAAAACTTGGATATGAAATAAAATTATATAGAAAGAAATAGATATATTGGAAGCTTTGTTCCATTACAAACCTGTGGCAATAGTACTCATCACTTGATTTGATATCCATAATTTTACGTATGAAATCATCTCAGTTCAAAGTACATTCTTTTAATACCTTTTCTGATAACTATTTAACTAATTATATCTCATTTATTTACATGTACATTTTCTTAAATGTTAAAAAGAGTATGCAACAGTATAAGTACAGTGATTAAATTAATGACATTTGATAGATTAACACCGTGATTTAGAACAGAAATTATGTTGCTGTGATGATTCCTGCAAATGTTACTATGATCTGATGAAAATTAAATTAATGAAAATTATTGTTATTATTATTCATAACTTAAAACTTAAATCTGTTGATCTGTGAAAATTCAGTATACAAATACTTTTGGCATGTCGTTGCATTCCGTAAATCATTTACCTGCAATATACAGGTGGTTGTCAAGGAATTGTTCCTTGTTCTTGGTTGATAGTTGCATTGAATATCTCTTTTATTATAATCGATGTCTCACATGCATATGCAGCATAAAGATACCAGGTAATATAGTTTTAGAATTTTTGAGATCCTTTGCAAATTTGAATATACCATTAGGCTGTGAGTATTCATAAAGCTGTATGTTTTGATAACATAGTATGTATTCATAATGTAGTTATGCTTAACCTGAGAATTTGAGTGGTTGAAGAAAAGATTACCTGATACTTGGTATAGTTGAAGTTCAAGTTCACTTCTACTTGCCACTTTGACATCCAATTAGTGGTTTTCAAACATCCAGATCTTTCAAAGGTGAGAGGGGGCAGGATAGCGCAGTGGTTACCGCGTTCGGCTTCGGATCGAATCCCGCCAGGGGCACGGCAACTTTATCTGCAGTAGAGAACTGTTCTACACGCAGTAAGGTTTGGGTGCAATGCTAAACTGAATTTCAGCGTAGGACCACCCATGGTTCGCTAGTTCCAGCCGCTGCTCGCAGGTTTCACCGCAGTCCATAGCCACATGTCGTTGCGGGCTTTTCTCCCTGCCATAATACTAGCAGCCGCCATATAAGTGAAATACTCTTGAAAGCGGCGTTAAACCCCAACTCACTCACTCACTCCCAAGGTGAGACCTCGATTCATGCTCATGATGTAAGTTTATAAATCACCAGTGGAAACAGTGTTGACGTTTGTTCTACTGCAAGAGCATTGGAGTAAAACAAAATATTTTAATACCTGATGAATTCAAGTGATATATGTTTATTTGAAAATGAATGTCAACTGTTTAAACTCCTTATTTGTTTTGATCTCTTGATGTTTTGTTCTGTTTATGTTTCTAGCTGTTTTTTCAAAATTACGTTCACTAAAATATTTTGGACATAGATTTTTGAAGCTCTCTTAGTGCTAATATAGTCGTCAGTACCATGTATTAACATTGGCTTAAGACCATCTGAAAGTTAATAAATCTAGGTCCAGATTTTGTTAAACCAAATATGATGTCTAAAGGTAATTTAAAGGGGCAGTAGCACGTTCTTTCGCTCAAATAAGTCGATGACATGTATTTGAAAAATAATTTCAGCATTCGTAAACCACCCTTCTCTTCAGAAAATCAAGTTAAAAATGAGTGTTCATGGTTCGGTAAAGCCATGGGGATTGTTTTTGTCACTCGAAATAATAAAATGTGTTCACAATAAAATGGCCACCATGCAATTTTCGCTTTATACGCAACACCGTTATTACTACTACTACGGATAATTGGTTTGTGTAAGAGGTTGTTTTACCCTCTAAAGTAAATTTTAATGCCACAAACTATCATTATATATAGGATATTTGAAAAAATAAATTTTGCAAAAAACGTGCTACTGCCCCTTTAAAGATATTTTATGTTGTCAGGTGAATATGGTTGTAAGATCAGACTACTTCCATCAAGGCTTTATTTTCTTATTAGATCCTGTCCTCTGTATTAGACATCTTTCAAGATATTTCCATAATTCTAGTAATTGTCTATGTTCTGCTCAACTATGAAACTATTATACTCAACTATTCATAATTGTTTTATTGCTTATCTTGTTATTCATGAAGCATTTTCGTACATATCTTTAAACTGCTCAAGAACAATTTCTGACTTTTATCACAGGTTTTGTACAAGAATGTTTTCCTGTTGACAACCAGTGTATGAAATAAGCCCTAAAGCTGTCAGTTTAAATTTCAAAATTCAAGAAAAAGCAAAATGTTGTCAGTGTTAATGAAATATATATACAGTTGTCACCAGGGCTTATTTCTTACACTGTTACACCTCGCTACTCGCATCATGAAAGTCATTTCTTGTCAAACAGGTGTTTTCACCTTTTGCAAAATATATACGAATGATGTATGTAATTGCCCATCCTCGATAATCCAGCGCTTTCGTTCCGATAAATCTACACACAAACCCTGGAAAATTGTATTTATCTTGAACCTAGTTACCTCCTCTTGGGTCCATGTTTTCCAATCAGAAACGAAACGCAGACACTATCTGCGTAAACAACTCGACCAATCAAAACGCATCTTTTATCACTGCCGTTGTTTAGAGAAACAAACATGGTGGCGGCCGACTCACTCGTTTACGATAAAGTTTGTAACAAATTCAGCGTAGAAAACCTGACAGAAACTCAAAAGAAAGTTTTAAGAAGTCTGTACGAGAAGAAGGATATATTCATGTCCATCAAAACTGGTGGAGGTAAATCTCTGTGCTACCAGGCGTTCCCAATCATCTGCGAAAGCCAAGATCCTGACAAGAGAGTTACGCCCCTTACACAACTTTGCGACATCAAGTGATATCATTGGTTGTTAGAAAGCTAGTGTTTCGCTTAGTCATTGCGAAGGGAGGTAACTAGGTTCGAGATAAATACCCTTAAAGTTTTCCAGCGCTTGTGTGTAGATTTATCGGAACGAAAGCACTGGATAATCGAGGATGGTAATTGTCGAACCATGTCATACTTAACCTTTTGGATTGCTTGATAAATCTGTTCTTGGTCTGGCAGACTAATGCCTCAATTGTTAAACTCTTACAGTCTATTACTCGAGGAAGTAGGATTCCTGTATTTCCGTCACTCAGGAATAGATTGGCTTTAAATGTATGCAGTATTTTAGTAAGTGTTAATTGATGTTAGAAATGACAATTGAATAGGATTAATCTGTTTTGTATATAAAATGAGTTCACAGTTAAAATAAGTATACTTATAGCAGAAGTTTTTAACTACTCAAAGAATTTGTTTGTTTGGTTTAAAAGATAGTTTTTCAATTTGAAATATACCAAAAAAATCAAACTTTTTGCAAATTTGTTCTTGTTTCTTTGGGCAAACTTAAAAAAACTGTGACTCAGCATTTGATACGAGAAAATCAAAAGTTATTTCATTCAAAACAATTATTCCTGTAAGTTCAGAAACTATATTTCTCCCCTGTGAGAGGTATTGAGGATTCTTTAAGTATATTATCTGGCATCTTCCCATACAAAGCCAATTTCCAGTGAGGTACTGTATATAGCACCATGCCTTGAAAATATATATAGAGGATATATCTGTCTTTTCTTGACTAATACCATGTTTATCTCATCGAGTGAGGTAGAAAGGTTATATTTTCACGAGTGAAATTATAAAACTTTTCTACCCCATGAGATGAGATAAACATGGTATTTGTCAAGAATTGACGGATATTCTATTTATTATGTTATCCTTGTAATTACATCCGAAAAGACCTGTTTTCTCGCCGAACGGCCGCTAGGAACAACCCGTCACCACAGCAACACTGTGACATCATAAGCCAATTCACCGCTTGAGACCATTGTTTTATGACGTTAAATTATATCAGTCACTGGTCGCAGTGAAAATATAAGTTATTTTCACTGTAGCTTGATAGACAGTTTATTTCTCTGATTAATCCCAGTATTTCATTGCTCGTCATATAATAAAAAATAATATCAGCCAATCAGAAGACACCAAACAAATCCACAGGAGGGGGTAAAAAGCCTTCAAACAATGTAAAACCACAAGTCAACCCAAAGAATGATTTGACCAAATGAGAAAAAGAATATTATACTAACACTTGTTAAAGTGCAAAATTAATTTGGAATGGACTTCGTCAAGATGTAGTTATTATATAGCGATATATTTCTTGTCTAGTCGATGCAGTGGCATCAATGATTTGTCAAGAAATAAGGATATAAAGCATTTTGGCTTCCAGAAACACTGGTCATGGTGGAATAAAAATTTGGCCTGTTGACCAAAGGGGGTGCAATTCAATATGGCTAACATGGAAATTGGCTTTACAGAGTCCCATAGTCAAGACGGTCACAGAAAATGATTAAAATTGGAAAATTACAAAGGTGGTGTCTATTTGAAACACATTTTGTGTGTGTGGCTATTTTGATTAACACGGTAACTGTAATGGTTATATGCTTAGTGTGGGAAGATGGTTATCGCTATCAAATGAAAATCATCAGACTCTCAGATGGTGCTGTTTTACTCAGAGACTTTATCTCATGTTTTTGATACCTCCAAACCGTTTATCATGCTCACAAATGATCTGTTTATGGCTGATATTATCAAACTGTAATGCTGAACTTTTTTAGTTTGATATTTACCTTTTTTTATATATCGATGTTGCTTGATGTGTAAAAATTATTATAGTGTATACACTTCAAGCCCATTACTACTTTGAAAGTCTTTATGAGTCGTTTATACTGCTTGCTGTATTACAATGTTCATTATCATGACATCAAACGTTTTTAGCAGCTGTCATGTTGTCATGCTATATTTACCACAATGTCAGGCTCTCTTTTATATTTACATGATGTCATGCTGTCTATATAGTTGCAAAGATCTCATCATATCTTTTACTCTATTTATCATGACATGCTTTCTTTGTAGTTATCAGTTTCTATTAATTTTAATGGCTAAGGTTCATGGTAAATTTTGTCATCATGAAATATTGATAATATTGTAAGTGATATGATTGTGATAACAATAGATCGGTTTGCACATATAATCTGATGGTTTTGCAAGTGATCATATATTCAAAAGATTCCATTTAAATTGATTGTAGGATGCAGAAAGAGCTGTGTATGGTAGTTATCTAACAGTTGATAATAGTAGTTATATGTCGTATTTTGTAATCTATTTAGGAGGTATAATGAGGTCAATAGGTACATGCCACTATATAGCACATTTCCAGTACCCGGCCAAAAGTGAGTCATCAAAACTGAAATTCCCATAGACTTTCATGTTAATTAACTGTTGCGGGAATAATTTACATTAATAATTTATTGGCTGAATTGCTTACAAAAGGTATCTACAAGTTGATAAATCATCTCAGCTACATATCCATAATTTCCAATTTATATTCGGATGACAATAAAGAAAACTGCAGCTATTTAAACAAAAAAGTCAGAAAATAACGGCATACTTATCATGTTTAACATGGTGGTTTAACTATGGAGCAGCTGTATAAAAAGCTGTACATGTGTTGCTTAATCAGTTGTCATTCAAAAACTAATCGACGGAAAGATAAAAGGTATTTATGATTGTATAGCAGAGATGATTTCCTTGCTATGTACAATAAGTAAAAATTAAAAGCACTTCTTCTCTATTTATGAAAATTATTCTTCATATGGTTAAGTCTATGGGATTTCAGCTTTGATGACTCACTTTTGGCCAGGTACTTTACATTTGAATATGACATTGGCTGATATATGTCAATATATATGTATACTAGCATACCATTTAATAGAAGCAGAATATGAAGTAGCTATGATGTGTTGTCTGTTAGGACTACAACTAACGCACAGTTCAACCAGGTGGTTGACAGAAGATGCACAGATGCCTTTCACATGTTGTTTACTTACTTAAAACCATATGGCCAGGGACTAACAATGTTTCAGACAGTAACATTATGTTCCTATTAACACATTATTGTGATAATGGTTTAATGCAGAAATAAGTAGACATCGGTCCATAGTGTATAGCTTGTGTCAATAAATTAAAGTAACAGTACTATGGAGTAATTCTAGTAGCAATGAAATGAGTCCGATGTGCAGTACTACTTCTACTGTTAATAATGTGAATCAAGATAACAGTTTCGCCAATACTCATATACAATGTAGTTCTTATATGCTGTGCGTTGATATGAATAAACGGATCCTTGAATACCATCTGATGATTTTTGGTACCATAATATGCTTCTTTCAAGGGTAATACGATCTGATGTACTATCATTAGAGCAGTGTCGTGAGCCTCAAGGTGTAGATAAGGAAATGTATAGACAGTCAGCAAACAAGGGAACTAGTAGTTTACTGTAAGGTAAGGTTATCTTTTTCGGATCCTCAAGACTGCATTAAACAGCTTATTGTAATCTTATTTGAAATAACTAATTTTCAAAATGAAGTTTGAATTGTGATGTTATTTAATGTTTAACTGTTCAACTTTTAAATTTATTCAATTTCCCAAAGGTCTTTGTGGTGCTTTGGTTTTATGAAAGTAACTGATGTTTTACTATTTCACTTGATGTCTTGTTTTGCAAACTTCGTTGTTATAGCACACACGTTGTTGATTTATTCAAATAAAACTGACACACTTTAGTGATTATCTTTTTTTACTAGTCATATCATATTCGAACCATATACACAAAGTTTGACATTGAAAATAGGCAAAACTTATTCATGTACGAGGGAATTTCAATAAGTTTTGCAACTTGTATATTTTTGCTAACACAAGAAATACTAACTTGGCAGATGTGACACTTGTCATAACAGAGAAAGTTGACACGTGTCATGACAAGTTGTAGACACAACAATGAGTGAGATATGATGGATTCACTCACCTGTGGGTGCTCAAAATCGTGGATTCTCTCAAACATGGACAGGGGGTTGTAATAAAGAAAATCATTATCACCCATGTACAGTAATGGGACCTGACAAGGCCACACTTTGCCATTGGACGTTTCAGTTTAAAAGGAAAGGGAGTCCACAGACGATGACCCAAAGTCGGGCAGACCATACATTTTCAACCAACCGGAAACTAAAGTCGCTATATAAAGAAAGAAGTTGGACTCGCCGACGAGAGAATTATCTAAAATTTTTATGGAATTCCATTATTAATGTGAACTGTTGAAACCCTTATTCACCAGCAACTTGGTGTGTCCAAGATGTCTGCAAGCCGGGTCGAGTCCAAGATGTCTGCAAGCTGGGTCGAGTTCAAGATGTCTGCAAGCTGGGTCGAGTTCAAGATCCCCATCAAACTATTGAAAGTTGTCAACGGAGATCATTATTCTGTTGATGAAGTAGGATTTAAGTGACAGGAGATGAAACACTTTGACATAGACTAAACTAAACTTAATTGGAATCCACGCAACGGAACCCGCCAAATTCTCCACCTCAAAAGAAGTTTCACATCTGCTGGAAAAGTAATGGGCAACATAGTTTGAGATGCAAGAGCAACTTCAAGAGGCATAATACTGATAACGTGGCACCAAAACTTGTCAAAGTTACGATCATTGGACAATATCATGCTTACTTATTGAAACAAATGCACAAATCTAAGCGACAGAAGCGTTGTGGGATGTTGACACGCGATTTTACTCTTTTGCACGACAATGCTCTGTTTCAACATCTAACTCACCTATTGTACAGGCGAATGAACTCTGCCCAATACGCGGCAGACGCTTCCAGAATGATGGCGACATTAACAAGGCTTTCACAGAAGCACGGTTTGAGAATATACCTCTGGATTCCATTTACGTGGTATCAACATCTTGATAGACACATGGAATATACTGTATTGGGGTAATTGGAGTTAAATTGAGAAAGGAAAGTTTTAAAACTATTTTTCGACATGGTCTTATATTGATGTTGCAAACATTAGTGAAATAGGTGTATAAAGGTACATACGGAATGTTGTTAAGCAAAGGTCGCGAATCGTAATGGCGTTGACTCTCTCCCTCGTATTATCTCATAACATTATAACAAACATCTTAAAACAAGCTCTTACCTGAAATTATTGGGCAAAGGAAGCTCAAATATCATCTTTGTTACATGGAGTCTGAAGTGTATATATTTGGTGTTGACCGATGTCATTTATGGGCATTGGTGAGTGTCTTCCCTTGTCCAAAACAATTACTTATAATCGACACACGTTTTGAACTTATGTCGCCATGTGACAATCTTTCAAATAGTTTGTTATTTAAAACACAAGATACCAATGAACAGATTTCAGAATCAATATATGACATTCTATGCACAATCCATCAATACTTCATTTATAGCTTCTTTAGGAATACCTCACGTTCCAATGAATGACCAATCTCTATGTACTGGACCAGTCTGTATAACAGGTGATAAGTTTGTGTCAGCGTTTTCTTTGGATGATAAATTTCACTATTACTCGCATTTAAGAGTATACACGACGAGTCGAATTGTCTCATTGCAGGTAAAGACCCACATGAGAGAGTATGTGATTCTGTCCCGAAGACCATGGAGATTCGTATTGTTTTTTTTATTCTTAGAAATACATAATGATTGAAAGGATATCAGAACAAAATATCAGCTTAATCCAATCCACAAAGGGGGGAAGAAGTCGCTAAAATCTTTAGAATACTGTTTTCTTAATTCGGTTCCATTTCTGGCAGGCCACTGATAGTACAGCACGTCGCCACCTGCCAGGTACCCAGCCCACCAGCTGAACGAGCCGACGGTGGAGAGGGTGTGATCACAACTCACTAGAACAGCCATGTCTGTGATGGCGTCATTTCCTTCTATATATACCACATCGTCTCCATGTATATTCTCCCTGGTCCAGTTCATTCCGTTAGAACACACAAGGAACAAGACTCGTCCGTATTTCTGCCTGAAATATTCCGCAGACTTGTTCATGTACTCAGGTGTAGCTACGTCATATCCGAAGGAATTATTTACGAAGTTTCCTCGACGTATGTGCACACCTATCAAGACAGGTGCACTTGAAGAATTTGTACGGTCGAGAAATACGGACACGCTTTTGTCAATTATTTTTCTAGCTTTGTCTAGAATTGATTTTCGAAAGGAGAACTCATTGGTTATATCCTCAGTCACATGTTCGAAGTATTTATACGACTGCATGAAAGCTCCGACGTTTGCGTTTCCCTTGGGTAAGTCAAACAACTTTTGGTCGTAACTACAGTCACGTTTAGCTTTCTTATACGTGAATTTCTTCATCAAGCACTCATACTCTGGAGCCGGTACCAACGTGGCAGATATATTGAAGTACTTTAGAAGAAGGTTATCATCATCTAGAAGTAATGTCCTGTTTGTATACGAAGCTATACCGTACGCAGATGCGTAAATAAATAAACGATTGCCAATACCTCCTCGTGCTTTGCAAGACACGTACGTATCCTCAGTAATGAACTCTTCTATAAGGGAATAGTTACAAGGTCTCTTGGTGGTGATGGCAGTTGTTGAGGTGGTGGTAGTGGTGGTTGTGGCATTGGTGGTGGTGGCAGTTGTTGTGGTGATGGCATCAGTGGTGGTTGTGGCATCGGTGGTGGTTGCATTTGTGGAGTAGGTCATGTTGGGCGAGCTGTCGACATACAGATGAGTGAAGATCGTTAGGAATGGAGGGGTTGCTGCACGTGACCACAAGACCACCATTAGACTCACAACGACGCACAGGCTGAAGAGGCACGCCGGTCCTGAAACAATACACGTGACATGAGAACTTTATTCAAATTTAAATACGCACTATACTATTGTTTTTTTGTGAGAAAAAGAAAAGAGGAACAAATACCCCCAAAAGAAACAACACCAAAACCCACAACTATAAGAACTGATAAGAACAATAAACAAACACACACAAAAAATCCCACAAAAAACAAGACAATACAAAAAGGCACAATGCGACGTGGGTAGCCTGTTTCTAAAGTATTTCCGTTTGTTCATTTATGTGGATGCTAGTGTGCCTATTGGCATAAGTCTTCAACAGAAAGGGAATGTCCTGATTGGTTGCAATTGAATATAGTTTTGCAAACAGCGACGCCGTTGTAAAAGTGCCAATGAAACGTCATAATGATAAAATAAACGTAAGACCAACGTTTTCTCGTTTAATGTGTTTTCCTCGAAATACGCTATTTGATTTAGTGAAAACTATTGATCATAAACATGCTTATAAATAAAGAAGACCAAATCAGAGACAAATACCAAAAACAAAGACATATTTGAATGACATATGCTAATGAGCAAGACCCTTCAGAGTAAAATGCCTAGATCTTTAAAGTTAGTCGGTCGACTGGCCATTGAAATAGGAGTTTTTATTGGTTAAAGGTGCATCCATTGTGTTTCATAAAGTTTTATTTGGCTTTAGTACGCTCCAACACACCATGTGTGTTGTTTACAATACAAACAAATTCAATCAGCTTGCATATTCATCCCAATCGCCAAATATATCATAATTACTAAACTACCGGGCAAAAGAAAGTTTTCACCTAAGTTTATTTCGATTAATTCAATATTTAAAAGAAATCAGATGTATTTGACTATGACACGATACAATAATACTTATTAAGCCATATTGATCTCTGTCGTATTGTGTTCAGATTCACGTGTTCACATTTCTCGGGTCACGACATTTTGTGGAATTCAATATCAGGAAATTACCTTAGGTAAATTTACCTGCTAATTGATGATTGTCATGAACAGAATGAACATCACTTGCTACACAATCATGAAAAGGTGAACAGCACTTGCTACACAATCATGAAAAGGTGAACATCACTTGCTACACAATCATGAAAAGTTGAACAACACTTGCTACACAATCATGAAAAAGGTGAACATCACTTGCTACACAATCATGAAAAGGTGAACATCACTTGCTACACAATCATGAAAAGGTGAACATCACTTGCTACACTATCATGAAAAGGTGAACATCACTTGCTACACAATCATGAAAAGGTGAACATCACTTGCTACACAATCATGAAAAGGTGAACATCACTTGCTACACAATCATGAAAAGGTGAACAACACTTGCTACACAATCATGAAAAGGTGAACATCACTTGCTACACAATCATGAAAAAGGTAAACATCATTTGCTACACAATCATGAAAAGGTGAACAGCACTTGCTACACAATCATGAAAAGGTGAACATCACTTGCTACACAATCATGAAAAGGTGAACAACACTTGCTACACAATCATGAAAAAGGTGAACATCACTTGCTACACAATCATGAAAAGGTGAACATCACTTGCTACACAATCATGAAAAGGTAAACATCACTTGCTACACAATCATGAAAAGGTGAACATCACTTGTTACACAATCATGAAAAGGTGAACATCACTTGCTACACTATCATGAAAAGGTGAACATCACTTGCTACACAAACATGAAAAGGTGAACATCACTTGCTACACAATCATGAAAATTAGAGGTGAACATCATTTGCTACACAATCATGAAAAGGTGAACAACACTTGCTACACAATCATGAAAAGGTGAACATCACTTGCTACACAATCATGAAAAGGTGAACATCACTTGCTACACAATCATGAAAAGGTGAACATCACTTGCTACACAATCATGAAAAGGTGAACATCATTTGCTACACAATCATGAAAAGGTGAACAACACTTGCTACACAATCATGAAAAGGTGAACATCACTTGCTACACAATCATGAAAAGGTGAACATCACTTGCTACACAATCATGAAGAGGTGAACATCACTTGCTACACAATCATGAAAAGGTGAACATCACTTGCTACACAATCATGAAGAGGTGAACATCACTTGCTACACAATCATGAAGAGGTGAATATCACTTGCTACACAATCATGAAGAGGTGAATATCACTTGCTACACAATCATGAAGAGGTGAATATCACTTGCTACACAATCATGAAGAGGTGAATATCACTTGCTACACAATCATGAAGAGGTGAATATCACTTGCTACACAATCATGAAGAGGTGAATATCACTTGCTACACAATCATGAAGAGGTGAATATCACTTGCTTCACAACTGCTTGTCCTGATGAACAGGATGTACACTACTTTCTACACAATTTGTAATTGTCATGAACAGGATAAACATTACTTTCTATACAAGTTGTGATTGTCACGATGAACAGGATGGACATTATTTTATCTAAAACCAAAAATGTACCGCGGTTGGCGCTTGTCAGTTAGTCAAAACAAGGATTTATGTAATATGAGTCATTGGTCAAACGTAATTTTAGAAACTTAATTAACAGACAAAATGAAAATGGGACAAAATGGGTTGGTTATGTTGTAACTTGTGTTACTGGCGCATTCATCACCAAGCACCACCAATAAGGTGACACAATTGCAGTAAGTGAACATTCCACGGAAGGGTAAATGTGGAATCACGCAGAAAATTTTCCAACCAGCTGAGACACTTAAAAGGCAGCTCCAGCTATTACTGCAACTGCCATGGAACTTCCCTTAAAGAAATATTTCATTGGTATATTACTGATTCTCACGTCACCTTGTTGTATTCAGGACTACAACTTCTTGTCCTTTTTCCCTTGCAGGATTCGAACCCCCATTCTCAGAGTCAGACATCAATCGTCTGAACAGAGTGTACCAACAGGTTACATATTCGACCATCGGGACCTCGACGGAATGATGTCTTACAACTGGTAGTTAAAGGTTGTTCCATTGTGTTGATGGGGGTCAAATATGCCAAAACTCTCGTACTTTTTCGGGCCGAGTCCCTTGCGGGATTCGAACCCACATCCTCAGAGTCAGACATCAACTGAGTGTACCAACAGGTTACATATTCGACCATCGCGACCTCGACGAAAAGAGGCCTAACAACTGGTAGTTAAAGGTGCATCCATTGTGTTGAAGGGGTTATTTTATCGAGAAGTACTGACTGTTGCTGAAACTTACAGTTTTGATTGTAGTTGACTCAGCTTAATGATGATATAAAGGTAAATGTAGTTATTTCTGATCTTTCTGATATTTCTGAGTGAAATTATTTGAACTGATATCACCACATATGTCATTTTGACACACATTAAAGCCCAATAACATATCAGTAACACAACGGATGCAGGTTATAACGTATGTTTACGTTCAGTACCCATCTGCTAGATGTATAGTGGCACATCTAATGCCATCTAAATTCGCACGGTATGCGACATTTAATTTTGTATTACCCTGAGTGATATCGGTCGTCTCAATTCTTCAAATATGTTTACTGTTAAGTCGTTTGTTAAGTATAGATAATTTACATTGCTCTGTGGTGATTCTGGTCGCTATAACAGCGTACACATACATTATTGGTTTTTCAACGGATCTTGTATTACTCAGACAGACAGACAGACAGAAGATTTTATTTTGTCTCACAACAACCAATCGCCCTAGACATTTTCACATATAAATTAAATGCATGAAAATGAATAACATACAAATACGAGAGATACTTAGAATATCTAAAAAGGTATAAATGGCATGTAAACGGCAAATAAAAATATAGCTATAAACATATTTACAAATCACATAATCATTTATATAAAATATTTCTACGTTGGGTTAACATGTGGTGACAGGTCCTGGCTGAGTCAAACGTCTATTTGGGGTTACTCATTAGGGTATAAAACTTAGGCCGTGTTCAAGAGAGGTTTAAAAGTAATCGCTCAATTGGCGATTACTTTTAAACCTCTCTTGAACGCGATTGCTCAATGTAGCGCTACGTAGCAAGGCGAGCAAACATCGAGGAATTGCATCGTGTCGTTCAGGAGAGAATGAGCGCTACTTGAGCGCTACATTGAGCGATCAATGAGCAAGTATAAGCGCTCGCTGTTATGGAACGGAGCCCAGGTCCATGTTCAAGAGAGGTTTCAAAGTAATCGCTCAATTGGCGATTACTTTTAAACCTCTCTTGAACGCGATTGCTCAACGTAGCGCTACGTAGCAAGGCGAGCAAACATCAAGGAATTGCATCGTGTTGTTCAGGAGAGAATGAGCGCTACTTGAGCGCTACTTGAGCCCTACATTGAGCGATCAATGAGCAATTATAAGCGCTCGCTGTTATGGAACGGAGCCCTGGTATCGGGTGACATGGAGATAACGTACTCAAGTCCCGTCTGTAATCGCTCAATCATAACGTCACCTTTATTTGATCGGGTCACCCGGATGTGGCCCCTAAGAATAATAAATCGATGGGAAATTGAATGTTTAACAAGTGCACGATCACTTTAGCTACTGCGTGAGGACGTTTGCTAGAGGTCGTTACGGTTTGCTATGGTCACAGCAACGGCTCGCTATGGTTATGCCAGTTTAGGAGATGTTGTGTTGCCTCAAAAATTCTGTAAATAAAGCCACAATTCTACCTTCTTTGAGACATATTTATCGTTATTGGTAAATATTAATTAAGGATTAATTTGATCTAAAAAACTTGAAACGGAAATAATGAAAATATTCAATGTTATATGGTAAAGCATGGCATGGAATTGAAGAAATGACTTTTTTAATTGTCAAAACAATATACATTTCAGTAACTAATGTGGCGATAGAAAACATATATTACAGAAAGCATGCGTGTAAGTTTGTATAGATAATTTCAATTAAATAATGTTATGAAGACATTTCTAATTTGGCATGTCACGGTACTTCAAAGCGTGTTGACAAGTAGAATCACGCAAGTGAAGTCACATTGACAGGACAGTCTCTGTCGTTCACATTCATGTGTAAAAGGCTCCGTAGCACGTTTAATGCATGCGCATTTTATGTTTTCTCAAATTTGTTTTTTATTATTAAAGTTTATGCCAAATATTACCACGTTAATGGGTAAAACAACTCATTATACGACTCGATAAGCCGTATCCATAGACAAACTAGGAAACTTATATGTTTTTTAGGCCGTGGAATGTGATTTTAACTGATTTGTAAAAGCGTAACATGAATGAACTACCATGAATGAAATTCAACACCTGTTGCAAAATGCTCACTGTTCTGTTCAACGTCATCATAGTAATTGTTGGTGATTGGTTCAATTCAATGGTATTTTTGGCCATAATTTCTCAGAGATATATTTGCATGAGAAAATAAAAATCATATTTTCTTTTGTCTCATAATTCACCCACAGGGGCTTGTATTGCTGAAAACAAACAGTTTCTAGGTCAAATACTACGATGCGATATATACCCTATACTAATAAATAAAGAAATTCTTTATTTTATTAGTATAAGGTATATATCAATTCTTTATTTATTAGTATAGGGTATATATCGCATCTTAGTATTGGACCTAGGAACTGTTTGTTTTCAGCAATACAAGCCCCTGTGAATTCACCCTTATCCATTCTGTCGGAAAACAAACATATCCTCATTCGAAAATGATTCTTCAAAATGAAAATTTGTCCAACAAGTATCTAGACTATATGTAAGTAATTTAATATGTATGTAAATATAATTCGAAAATAATTCGAACTGATGACACGATATTAGTAAAATCATCATATTAGCTTCAAATAAAACACAAAAACGTGGAATCGTATAATATACTAAATATCATTTCGTATTCTTAAACGATACAGAAATGAAAACAAGATTAACAAGTGGCAGCCTTTCAAAAAGGCTTCCAATACGTGCAGAGCGAAACCTAGTGACTGCATGTTGTGATAAGTATATTTATATGAAGTAAGTTAGAGCCTGTATGTTCAACATTGCATACTAAACGATGTCCCGTTTAATAACATATTTATGAAACGAGTGAGTGGTTTGGTATTTGACGAGCGAAAGCGAGTTAGATGCCGATACTATTCAGGAGTTTCATAAATATATTTGGGGGAAATTCATCATTAACGAAGTAATTGTCTCCGGGGTGTATAAGGTCTATATTATATATATCTGCTTCATCATTTCAATACATTTGGTGATGGATGTCAGACGTCTACGGTCAACAATTATACGTGGTATGAACTTGATACAGAATTTTGTTTTAAACGGCTACAATGTCAAAGTATTAGTCGCCCGTTGAAGATGTTAAATATATTCTTATGTATATTTAGCTTTAGTTTTAGAGTGCAACAGTGGACTCGTGTGATCTACATTTGAAGCATTGTTAGATGATAACGTAGCTCTAAAGGGCAAGACACAGAACGGCCGCTGTCGCCTCGCTTCCCGGGCAACATGTTAGAGCCTGCGCAGTAAGAAAATAAAGCTCCATATGCTTCCGCTGATCTCGCTACTATAGGTAGCGTGTAGGCCATGCCTACACGTAAAAAGTAATATCCTGAGGGTTTCACATGACAAAATGTGTTTCTAACAATCCAGTCAGTACAAAATAAAAAAACCTACCTGTTCGTCCTCTTATACAATGTGGAAATGGTGACATGATCTCACTTATTGCCCCTGATCCAACACTTTTCCCACTGAAATGATGCTAGATTCAAAAGTGCGTACATTTTTTCTCCATGTGACTATGTGTAATTGCTCAATGCGTCACAGTCATTTGTCAAGACCATTGCAAATCAATATAGCCATTCTGTTGAAAACACGAGGGAAGCAAGTGCCCCAATGAACTGTATCCATTGTAATACCGGATATATTCAATAGAGACAGGTTATCGTCACCCTGTCATATCAGCGACGTTATCAGTGACAGATAACGTTTATTTACGCACCGAAGACCCACACCCTGTCGTTATCACCACAGTATTTTCGTGACCAGGGCCATATCAAAGACAGGTTTAAAACGCGATTGCTCAATGTAGCGCTACGTAGCAAGGCGAGTAAACTTCGAGGAATTTGCACCGTGTCGTTCAAGAGAGAATGAGCGCTACTTGAGCGCTACTTGAGCACTACATTGGGCGATCAATGAGAAATTATAAGCGCTCGCTGTTATGACAGACAGACACATTTATTCAAGTCTCGCCTCAACATAGATATACATAGATATAATACATAAAACATAAAATTACATAGTAAAACGTTGAGCCATCCCCTTCTGAATTATGGGAGACAATTATGTCATTTGAACAAACAAAGTAAAGAAGGAAAAAAAACCCCTAGATATTGCAAATTCAAATCAAAGGGGAAATATACATTCTGACGATATATATACATTTTCAGTACGCTTTTTAAGGATATTAAGAAAGGTTTTGGCAGATAAAAACATCACATCTGGACAGCCAAGTATAACCATCATCTAAACTTAAAAATATATCTAAAGTACTTGTACATTTTAATAAAAATTGGGATCGCTCATTGGCACATAAAGGACAGTGTAATAAAACATGACATACATTTTCAATAAAATCTTTACAGTAAAAACAGGTTCTTTCTGTTAAAGGACAATCATTGTACCGACCAGTTTCAACTTTTAGCGGTGCTACTCCACATCAAAAATGAGCTTGTGCTTTTCTCATTGCACGGGACATATTACAAGTAACATAAAATTCACAGCCAAACTCAAATTTAAAAGTGCAATATGGAACGGAGCCCAGGTAAGTATCCAACATACTATATCTGTGCCGCAGTGAAATAACCATGTTAGAATCTGTTTAAAACAGACTAAGTGCATCAACTACTAAACCTTTTAGGGGTTGTGGCATTGTCAAAACGAATATTTATATGTGGCAGACAAATATTAAATAACATACCTCGTTCATCTAGCATGTGCAATACTTTTAATAAATTGCTGATGTTGCATAAATCCGACTCCTATTCTCTTTCTTCGACCCTGGATAATCACAGTCCGTGGTGCGACCTACCTCCCCGCGTCATTTGGCAATGTGTGTGATGTCAAGCATATGGGAATCCTCTTGCTTACATACACGCACGCACACACACACACACACACACACACACACACACACACACACACGCACGCACGCACTCACACGCACATAGGTAGCGCTGTTTCTTCTTTCTTAATATCGCAATTTGACATAAACGGTCTGTTCTATTTAAGAAACCGTAAAACTGGCCATTTATCGCTAAAGTAATTTTATGTGTAGTTTCTTAATACGCGAAGAATGAATAATATTTACTTTGTTGTTAAATATATGTCAATAATTGACCTTGATGAAGTGTATTATCTTACGAAATTGTGATTTTTTTTTAGGAACTCTTTATCTCCTCGGCCCGGAACTTAAAGATCCACAAACCCCGACCATATCAGTTATCGTTTTTTATTCAAGCATATTCCAAGATGACGAGGATTCCACTTGATATGTGTCAATTCAACAAATAAACCCTTTTTATGACGCCTTTTTAGAACGCCGCTCAATTACGCCTCGTATAACTTTAGCTGAGAGCGGATGCTGCGAGCTAGGTCTTTGACAATACAAAGGAGTCGCTTGGCGTCTAATGACTAATGACTAATGACTAATGACTAATCCACTAGAACTAGCCTTACATAACTGCCTAAATAACATATTTACCTTTGTCCTAAAACAACAAAATTACAGACAGACAGATATTTTATTTAAGTCTCACCTCATACACATGTGTTATACACAGAACATAAAATATAAATGATGAGCCATCCCACAAGGGATCATGAGAGACTATACAGATAAAATGGTATGCAAATAATAAAATGTACACTATACATATAACAAAACAATATAATAAAGCATCAGGTAAATGGCATAAAATAGTTATAAAAGCATATTAAATATATAAAAGGGATTTTCTAAAATCTAAAACATCCATGCAGGTTTTGGCACTCTTTCTAAACATGTATGGGCATGACATAATAAAAGCTAGCTTCTCCACATCGGACATATAATAAAACCTGGCATTGAACATTAAGCATGAATATAACATATTTTGGGTAATATGTTTATATAAGGGGCACTTTAAAAGTACATGGGCTTCATCTTCAATATCACCCTTACACTTTAAAAATATTCTCTGGTCTAACGGTGTGTTATTGTAGCGGATGTCACCACGTGTAATAGGGCAACTCCACACTTGAACAACTCCACACCTGAACAACTCCACACTTGAACAACTCCACACCTGAACAACTCCACACCTGAACAGCTACACACCTGAACAACCCCACACCTGAACAACTCAACACCTGAACAACTCCACACCTGAACAGCTACACACCTGAACAACTCCACACCTGAACAGCTCCACACTTGAACAACTCCACACCTGAACAGCTACACACCTGAACAACTCCACACCTGAACAACTCCACACTTGAACAACTCCACGCCTGAACAGATACACACCTGAACAACTCCACACTTGAACAACTCCACACCTGAACAACTCCACACTTGAACAACTCCACACCTGAACAACTCAATACCTGAACAACTCCACACCTGAACAGCTACACACCTGAACAACTCCACACCTGAACAGCTCCACACTTGAACAACTCCACACCTGAACAGCTACACATCACAGACGTTGTCACAGACCAGGCCGTATTTGGGTTGTACGTTTCATGCACAAGCTTGTTTACAGCTGTATTTGTTTAGAAATATTATGAAATAGTATGGGCCTACACTCGACCGTAAGTGGGGTATAAGACAGATATACCCATACTTTTCCTCGTGTATCAAATGATACCCTACACTTTTCCCCGTTGGAGCCTTACTCGGCTCCGCCTCGTAAGGGCCCCACGGGGAAAAGTGTAGGGTATCATTCAATACACTCGGAAAAGTATGGGTACATCTCTCACATATACTTGACATAGCTTGACAGAGGTTGGTGTCCACCCCATATCCCCCTCCAATGCTGCGTTAGGTGCTGATTTTCGAAGGCCCATAAAATATTTCATTGCACGATTCTGTAAAGTGTTTATAGACGTTTGGTTCCTGGTCCCCCAAATAGCAGCTCCGTATTCAATTATCGACCATACCATCGTGTCGTACATTTTAGTGTATATACCAATAAGCATTCCTCCTATGGCCTTGCATTTCGAGATGGGGAGTCCCAGTGCGCGTGTGACAGAACTTAAAACAGCTTTCTCCATGCGTGAATAATCTAAAAACTCTGTAATGAGGAGTCCGAGATAACTGTAACTGTCCGTTGAGACAGTCCAGTAAAATATTTAGTTCCGCTTCATTCTCCGCCAATAGCACTATATCGTCTGCATACGCTAAAACACTCACTATGGTGATACCGACATCCAGTCCCTTCAGTGTGACAATCAAGTCATTAATATACATGTACATTTAGAATAATAAAGGGGAAAGCCGGCAACCCTGCTTTAAAGCGCACTGCTCATCGAACCACTGGGAGAGGTGTCCGTTAATCTTTATACATGATTTTACGTTCTTATATAATGACTGTAGAGCCACATATATTCTTCAACAGATACCTGACTGTGACAGTCTTTTTCCATAGGATTTCTCTGTTTATTGTGTCATAGGCCTTTTTAAAATCAATACAAGAGTCATCAGAAGATGACATATCCCACCGGTCCCACATAATTTGTAAAACACATCTTTGACAGATAATTGTATATCAATTACTTCAGTTATAGGTGGTAAAACACATGCTGAGTTTGAGGCATTATAAAAGGGTTTTGGAGTTCTACTACAGAAGCAGACCTATCCCTGAACAAAGTCCAAATCCAACCTGTTTCGATGAAAACGAAAGAAAAAGAAATATTCAGAAATCTGAAAATATCAAAAGGCATCACTTCAGTTTGTGGGTAATACATATGCAAAGTTTCAGGAAGATATGATGAACAGTTCAAATCAAAGTGAACACACGTCAAAGTTTATTAAAAATTCATTCTTCATTAAAAATCCATAAGCAAGACCCGCGTTTGGCACGTCGATGTTGATTAGTTCTGTTATGACCATACCAGGTGTAATCTAGTACATTTAGACTTTTATCTGAGGTCAAGTGCGTTTCAGCAACGCCGATAATGTCAAGATGTGATACAAACATGGATCTCAATTTAAAATCATCAGAGATATCGATGTCGTCATTAACCCATCCGTTAACGTTACAAAACCCGCATAAGGCCTAATGTTGGTATGATGATCTGTTAGCTCCGCCCATGTGCCCTCGGCTGTGACTTGTGTGTCCTCGTCGCGGCGCCCGATTGGTTGTCCCGTTGTTGTCACGTGATGTTTGTTGGTAAACATCAGCCCGACCACGTGCGTTGTGTTGACCTGTCGGCCTTGCCTTGTAGATGTCTCCCATCGCCGTGTTTCACCGCCCGTGTCACTGTCGTCGTTGTGATGTTGACGCTGTATCCGTCCACCAATGAACCTGGGCCGTGTTCAAGATAGGTTTCAAAGTAATCGCTCAATTAGCGATTACTTTGAAACCTCTCTTGAACGCGATTGCTCAATGTAGCGCTACGTAGCAAAGCGAGCGAACTTTGAAGTTTTTCACCATGTCGTTCAGGAGAGAATGAGCGCTACTTGAGCGCTATCTTGAGCAATCAATGAGCGATTATGGAACGGGGCCCAGGATATCGGCTGTGTCTCGAAGTTTTCCACTCGGCACTGACAAACTTTAGTTCCCGTAGTTTTATGCCCTCTCTCAGAACACTGTTCACTTTAGATAAAACGTCCTCATTTCCGGATTCAGGCACGTTTCTAAGCACAATGTTTAGTTCAATACCTTGGCTCGATGTCCCTTGAGAAAGTTGTGAGTGTATTACACCTACACTTTTTCTGATATACCTATACTTTTTTCTGATAACCTACACTTTTCTAATATACCTACACTTTTTACCAACTGAGAAACAATGGAGTTAATTTTCTAAATTTCGAAATCTAAGTGATGATACTTTATAAAATGTCAGCTTATAAATGAACATATAAGGCACCTGGAATCGAACCCGTGTCGTGTTGCTTTCTGGCCGAACGACCTAACCAGTACACCACGAAGCCTGTTGAAACTCTGAACATTTGTTCATGACCAATGAATACGGTTCTTAAATGCGTGAAATAATATCACAAATTTATGTTACTTTTTATATAAGAATGTATTTTAATTTTGGTGAAAAATGTCTTAACATGTCTTTCTGTTTTCTCTACCTTTGGCCACGTTGACATTAGCCATGCAGTTTATAGCGTTAGCTGTACATTTCAGCAAGATGCACGTGCATCTGCGTTGACAATACCGTGATTGGGCCATATCAATTAGACTTCGAGCCCCAAATATGGGTAACAATGCAAAGCAGCACGGGCTGCGTTGTCACAGATGAGGCCGTATTTGGGTTTTGCGTTTCATACACAAGCTTGTTTACAGCTGTATTTGTTTAGAAATATTATGAAATAGTATCCGCTTACAATCGATCGTTAGTGGGGTATAAGACAGATATACCCATACTTTTCCTTGTGTATCAAATGATACCCTACACTTTTCCCCGTTGGAGCCTTACTCGGCTCCTCCTCGTAAGGGCCCCACGGGGAAAAGTGTAGGGTATCATTCGATCCACTCGGAAAACTATGGGTATATCTCTCACATGTAACAATATGAGTATTAATGTCTATATCATCATCATCATTATCATCATCATCATCATCATCATCATCTCTTCTTTTCTTCGTGTCTACAGAACAATGTTTCTTCTCACCTGATCGATGCCTCTTACGATCGTTGTTGACTTGTGACGGTTGAGTGAGCGACGGGTAAGACATGACTAACAGGGTATGTTCCCGGTCTGCCTACATCCCATTCTCCCTACACTGCTAAAACAACATGTTACGGTCTGGTGACGGGCTTTTCATGGATGAATAGTCATCAGCATACCTCTGAATTAATAATGGAACCTTCCATTCCTAGTCCCAATCTGCCTACAGTCAACCATTTTAAATAAAACACCAATATTGCAAAGATAGCACTAGTTCTTTATTAGACTGTTTCACATTGAAACATTTGTAACATTTCAATACAACAATATGTCAGGTTTTCACATTGAAACCATTTTAAATAAAACAACATAATTGCATAGATACAGCACTAGTTATTATTGAAACATTTCAATACAACATTTAGTGGAGTTTGACAAAGTGTCCAGCGGCATTCAGGAACTGAAGCACTGTCCCTCTGCCGGTGGCAAGTTGCTGCTTCAGTCGTTGCAGACGCTGGTCTAGATTCCTGTACACTTGTGCTCGGGATCGGACTGTAGCTCCATTTTCTGTCTGTGTTGTGGTACTGGTTCCACAATCGGAGGTGAAACCTGGCATCATCGTCGACCAAGGTGGCTGTTACGTAGTCATTGATGGCAGTGATTCGGTCACCGTCTGGGCCATCTTCCATCACCTCCATCCAGGCATCTTGGACTTGGTCAGGTGGCAGTAGAAGGAGGGCTGCAGCACGACGGATGTGGTTCTGGACTGCTGGGTCATTCTTGTAGTCACCAACTTGACGCCACAGGGTTTGCGTGTAGTGGAAAAAACAGCCCCTGACTTCAGCATCTGGAAATACTGTCTGGACAGCACCAATAGCTGCAGCTTCGTAGTCTGTCTGCACAAACTCTGGTGAGAGGTCCACGCCTGTTGTTGCTGCTACTGCTTCCTTGATGTGAGTGAAGAGTCTTGTGTAGGTGTCTCAGTCTTGTTGGGGAGCAAGGAAATGGCTACTGGAAACATCTTGCCAGACACCAGACAGTGAACAGAATACACCTGGTGCCACAGACTGGGGCACACAAAGAATGTCCCATCCATGTAGAGAGTGTCGGCTTCGCTCATGATGTTCAGCATCTCGGTTGTCGCAAACACCAGGATCTTATTGTCAAAGCCATCATCGACAATCAGGAACTGTCTGCCATCATCTGTTTCGGTCCAGGATCCTTGAAGGTCGACATCTGCCAATGTCTGTGGAAGTGGTGGAAGAACTCTAGAGCGATGACAATAGAGAGATGACTTGACGCTGGAGAAGGATGACATGAAAGCAGCAGTGGCAATGTCTAGTGTTGCAAGTTCTTCGTTGTAGATCTGCTGAACTGGGCCAATCTCACCACAGGATCTTTGACGTAGTCTGCTGAGTAGTCGGACCTCATCTTCGCTCTCAAGAAGGGGATGGCAATGGTCTGTCACGGAAGTGATGTGGTCTCCGATGGTGCTGCATCTTCCTTTGCATCCTCTGACGACACACTTCCAGTGTGTGGCTACCTGGCGCTTCACATTCAGTCTGTAGCGAAAGCCTGCATGAAGAATCTGTTGACCTCCTGCCTGTGAAATGATGAACTCAACTCTCTGAAGGTTAGCCATTTTGACTGAAGAGACATTTTTCACCCAGCTTATAAAGCATTGCATTTTGAAGCATGTGATTATTGTTAATTAATTAATCCCTTTAAACAAATTCACGCTTTCTGTCATTATTTACTTATGAACACACACTCTCCTTTGATCAAGATGTTATGTTCGCTTAGACAGAGAAGTCGTAGGTTTTTTAATCCCCTATCAGCACACTTGCAACATTGGAGTATGCTACTATTGTGAACTAGTTAATTTTATTAGTAACTATTTTGTTATAAAAACATGATTTTCTTTGATCAAAGTGTTATGTTTTCATAAAGAGAGAAACCACGGATCATATAATCTCCCATCAGGATGTTTCACAATTTTTAAAAAGAACTAATCCTTCTACTCAATCCACTTGTTTGGTTTATAGTAACCCTGCGTCTGACTCAGGCACTTGGGTCTTATCCATTATAATAGTACGGGTGTTAGCTTTTGTCCCAATCTGCCTACATTTTTTTGTAGGCAAATTAGGCTGTAGGCAGAATGGGATGTAGGCAGACCGGGACTCAACCACTAACAGCCAAAGTCACTCGAATCACTCAGAGCTGTTTCCGTCATTTTCCGTAAAATACAGCATACGTTATGTAAACTTGACGTTACAATAGAGTCTTTAACACAATTTCAGTAGCTATTTACCAGTGATCTGCTTGTAAATACTTGTAAAAACGTTGATTTCTATAGCGGCTTGCGAGAGCAGTTCAAAACATATATACACGCCCCGTAAAACATACTACAAATGGCAGCGGATGTCAACACTGTTTAATAATTGATGTGACCATTGCTGGACCCGTAATTTTGCAATGTGTTTTGGAACAATTCTTTTCGTTGCCCAATATGGCGGCGACACGCATGTCAGATGAAGATGAAGATGAAGATGTTCAAACATCACAGAGATCTATTACACATTTCATACGAATTATAACGGTGTGAACACGTCTCTTTCATTGACACATGGGGATGTTGAATAAAATTTGTTTTCACATTCGTCCATTTGCAAAATAACAAAATGTGTTTTCCATATTTTTGTTTATCAATGTAGCGGTATGTAATAAGTGATGTATTTGCGTTATTGACACTCTAACTTCGATCAATATTAACTAAGAGGGGAAATCTACACGGCTGAACTATAGCCTGAGTAATATTTTTAAATTGCGAACCAAACAACACACAAGGCCATGGTGAGTTGATCAAAGTTCTATAGTTACAATTCTTTCATTTGAAAATGGTAAGTATACATTTCCATATTTTTTCCGATGTGATTTAAACAGTATATTATTTTCAAAAACACATGAATTGACCACCCAAAAATGCATACAATATAAAATGAAAGGCCCCTTTTTATATCATAGTACATGCCTCTCCGAAATTACTCCCTTCGGACGCACAATTACCCATTATATCAGAAACTTGTAAAATGAAACGCTGTTATGATGTTTTAAACGAATTAAAATCAACAAATCGCCTAAGGATTCCATTAAAGATCTGATGAAATGCATTTTTCTCAAGAATGACAGATGATTACCTCTACGTATATTGTATATCGGAATCAATTGAGCATAAAATCGAGACAATATACACTTTCAATTGATAATTAAGACGATTTTAATTCACCCATTTTAACACGACCGCGATTAGTTTTAGCAATCATTTTGAAAATGCTCACTGAGGCGTGACTGTGATAAGCGACAGGCGGGGCCGGCTAGACAGCTACTCCGCCGAGTGTCGTTAATTAATTAATGATGATTATCACTGCCGCTAAATGAATTTATGAGGTGTATTACATCGCCCAAAAGTGTAATTGTCATCTGCGTAATTACCTAGTTGGATATCTAAACATTCGATATATGGGAAAATTAAGTTGGTTTATTGAATGTTTCTTTGTGAACATATTTGAGCGAAAAAAACCGCGCTATACTGCCCCTTTAACATTCTCAAGGTCATATACATATATCGGCATGTGAACTTGCATGTGTAAGATGCATGATCAGTTTTGCGTGATATTTTATTTGGTTCTAAAATGTACAATATTACAACATGTGCTGGTTTAGGTTATATCTTCAAACTCGAATTTCATATTCAACCCCAAATGCTTAATATATCAAATATATATATATATTTCTATGAAAACCAAGGAACGGTCTCATATATGTATAGTAGCCGACACTTATGGCTCTATCTCACGTATGTACTCGTTATAACACCTATTAAACGCTATAGAAGGAAATCTTCCTATCTAATTTATAACATTTTCACAGTTGGTGATATGTGACCTCACCAACAGGACTATGTCCTCGATATATCTCGACATATTTACTAGATTTTAATCATCTTACAAGAGAGGATTGAAAACCATGTAGATTTTGGTGATGTTGACATTATTTAAAACAATTTTGAATATAAATGTGCGGCAGGGGCATGTTTACCATTGGACTCTTCAGTTAAGGTCTCATACTGCCTACAGTCCTAATCTGCCTACATCCCATTCTGTCTTCAAAACATAGTGTAGACAGTTTTTGAAATTATTTTTTACCCATAGCATAATGGAACAACCCATTTTCCAGTTACTAACATCACGACAGAGTCGCACTCATACAGAAAAAGTTGACCTGTTTATTTAGTATTACAAATAATCACGTCAGAGTACGTAAATTCTTGCATCTACTAACCATTTCACTAACAGCTTATCTGTAGTTATACGATTCAATTTTTAAAAATATTTAAATTTCAAGGATAGAAATTCCAAATATCCTTTAATCTTACTTCTATTTTTTTGGGGTGAAAAATAGCTTTATACATCTTCAAGTTTACAAATGCGAAATATGCACGCTTAATCTTGTTTAATTCATGTTCAATTAACGATTAAAGTGATAATCAAACTATCATTATTATATTATATTATATATTATATTATGAAAATATTTTTGAAAAAATAAGTTTAGTGAGTAGAGGAAATGTGTCTTTATTATTTTTAACTAATTGATAGAGTAACACTAACTAATATTACTGGGATAATAACTGGGACATGAAAATTTGACTCATACAATTATACAGAAACAGTTAACATGTTAACTGAGCATAACAAAAGTTATGCCAGAGAAGGATTAACTGAATCCCTGTATCTTCTCAATGACATGTAAACTGTTAACCTGTTTATTTAGTATTACAAATAATCAATTGACAAATAAAGATATATGGAACCGATGATTTGGTTGAGTTCATTTTTTAGAGGTAGAACAAGACAGCATATAACCCTGACTTCCTGATCACTGGACCTTAACATGTTGTTTTAAGCTGTAGGCAGATTGGGAATGTAGGCAGTATGGGACGCTACGTTAATGGGAAATGAGTCAATAAACGATGACCCAAGGTCGAGCACGCCTTCAAATTTCACCCAACGGTAAACTATAGCCGTGATAGAAAGCAGAATGTTGACTCTCTGAAAACGGGTAAATGTTTCTAAACTTTCTATGGAATTCCAAATATCTGTTGATACTGTTGAAGCCATTTTCCACCATCATCCTGGTGAATCTCAGATATCTACTAGGTGGGTACTTCGACTTCAAAGTCACCATTACAGAACTGAACTTTTTGACGGAGATCTTGAATCTCTTTACTGCGGATAAAGCAGGATTTTAGTGACAGGGAATGAAACACTTTAACCGAGAAAACTAATTCAATAAAAAGGAATTGGAACCAATGAAGACGCTTTATACTCAACAATATGCTGGCAGAGTACTACTATTAATAGGGTTATTATAAACCATTGGACTCAACGTCAAGAGGCGGACATGCTTAAAGGTGCATCCATTGTGTTTAATAAAATCGTATTTGGCTTTAATATGTTCCAACACACTATATGTGCTGTTTACGGTACAAATAAATTCACTCAGCTTTCATATTCATTCCCAACCGCCAAATATATCATAATTACTAGTTTCCAATTAAAATCGAGTAAACATCATTATGCATGTGTAGAAACCTTTACATGCACAGTAGTTATATGACATATTAAACACTATAAACCCAATTTTTTCCTTTTGTCTGTAATAAATAGGATTTCAAAATTACGTTTGACTCATTGGCGCGCTGCATTGACCGGTTTTCGATCACGAATCAACACTTTTACCTTCAAATCGTCAATATACTGAGTCGACTATCATCAAAATGGTAGTTTTTGGTAACAGTCAGTACTACACGGTAAGGCAACACCTTTTATAACATTTGAAATATATGTGACCCCAACAACACAATGGATGTACCTTTAAGCCTAACATGTGTAGGATGTGTAGAATTGAAACCTTCATCAGACTTAATACAGCTGTTGAATAAGAGAAGATTCTGGAGTAAACGTTGGAAGAGACGGGTTTGAGAATATTCTTGAAAGTTTGCAAATTGGGCTCTATCTGAACTGTAAGAGGAAGTGTGTTCCAAAGTAGGAGTCAAACTGGACTGATGTTGCACTAAAAGATTTCAGTGTATAGATTGGATTTGTTAGTAGAAACTTATCCTCAGGTCGAAGGGGTTTTGTATGATGGCTGAGAGGGGCCATTTGATTTCGTGTAAAAATTCAAGCACAAAATATCACAACGAAATCGCGAAATGCGAAAAGGGGTCTAAGCGAAATCGCGAAAAGGAGAAAAACATGCGCGAAACAAAATCATGAAGAAGCGAAATCGCGAAGGAACGAAGGAGCGAAATTGCGAAGGAGAGAAATCGTGAACGACACTCATGCATTCTCAAGTGCACAACCTTTTGAAAAAACCATTCTTCATAAACCACATACTTATATATCGTATATGTTAAAGTGTATTATATAATATAGGCATATGGATTTTAAGTACGGATTAGAATAGTCATTAGATTTTAGTCAGTAGACTCAGTGTATGTCAGTTTATATAGCAGCTCTTGTTGGCCGCATTACTATTTTGACATATTCCAATGTTACTTTTACTTAGTCTTACTTCTCTAACAAATATAAACAATAACAAGTTACCTTTTATCCGTCGTTCATATTACCAGTTCGATTTGCTTTCGTATCGATCTTACATTGTCCTCAATTAACGATACATTTATCATAAAACAACTAGGACTTATTTCGCTTCTTCGCAATTTCGCTCCTTCGCGATTTCCTTCTTCGCAATTTCGCTCCTTCGCGATTTCGTTTCGCGCACGTTTTGCTCCTTTGCGATTTCGATTCGTGGGTGTTTCACTCCTTCGCGATAATGTCTCTCAATTTCGATATTTCGCGTCTCTTTTTCGCGATTTCGCGTCTCTATTTCGCTCCTTCGGAATTTCGTTTCGCACTGGTTTCGCATTTCGCGATTTCGTTGTGATGTTGTCCCGATTTCGCGATTTCGTGCTTGAATTTTTACACGAAATCAAATGGTCCCTCTCAGCCATCATAGTTTCCCAATTTTGTTTTGTTTTGCGATTTCGTTATGATGTTTCGCGATTTCGTTTCGCTGTTTCGCGATTTCGTGTCCTTGTTTCAAAATTTAGAGATTTCGTTTTGATTTTTTCGGGATTGCACGATTTCGTGTTGGAAAGTTCACACGAATCATATGGCCCCTCTCAGCCATCATAGTTTTGGGTGTTTGTAATGGGAAATGAGTTCCGAGGTCCGAGGGAGCTGATCTGTGGATGACCTCAATACGTTTTCTCATGCGAAGTCAGTTTAAGGAATTCAAAACAAATTAAACTAATGAGACATGTGTTTTGACACATGTGATTTTTATACAATTCTAAGTAGGTATAATGTGTGTAGTTACAGCTATTGGCGAAATCCATGTTGCATATTGATCAAATGTTAACTTTAGAAAGCATTGACATATTCTATTGATGTTAAAAGCTAGCATATACAATTTTAAAAATGAAATGTTATGTGTTTATTTTGAATTCAAAAGAAGTTCCATTTCAACTTGAGCCTAAATGAGAAGTCTTTGTTTATCCAATCAAATCTCTGAAAATATCGGTCATGCTGTTTCGACACGGGTCAACGTCATACGACACTCGTGTGACGTGTAAGATTAGTTTATCGTTTTACGTTCACCACGTCTGTAATAACTGAGAATATGTGATTATGTCCAGAAGACCGTGGATATCTTTATTTCTTTTGTTCTTACCAGTGATCTGCTTGTAAATACTTGTAAAAACGTTTATTTCTATAGTGGCTTGCGAGAGCAGTTCGAAACATATATACACGCCCTGTAAAACCTACTACAAATGGCAGCGGATGTCAACACTGTTTAATAATGGATGTGACCATTGCTGGACCCGTAATTTTGCAATGTGTTTTGGAACAATTCTTTTCGTTGCCAAATATGGCGGCGACACGCATGTCAGATGAAGATGAAGATGAAGATGTTCAAACATCACAGAGAAATTAACGATCAAAATGTTGCGAAATTACGTTGAATTATGACTATCGCCGATTCGCAGATTCCTCCAGATACGTCACAGAAGTCACCCCTTCACGGGCCACACCCCCGCAGACTTTCATTCTGGTCGCCGGTGCTAAATCAGGCGTTTTTTTAAAAAAGCCGTATATAAGTAATTTATGGACCAATTTCAGAAATTTAAAATCGAGCAATTGTCAAATTGACACCCCATTTTAATGAATCCGATTTGGACCATATGTCATTTCATCTATCCTTTAAGCAACTCCTGTGTATGACGTCACATCGCGTACGAAAGCTAACAGCCTGTTTAAGGATTTGGATAATTAGCAGGCTATTTTTACTCACTTTGATTGGCGATATCTTGGTAAGTAAGTGACGCCATTATAATAATCTTTTCTGTTTTGTTCACTTGAAAATATTGTCAATATAAATATATGAATAAAACATAGAAAAACCAGAAAGATTATATATCTTAATCAAAGAATTTACTACAGTGTAACCATGATAAACGTCCGTGTTGCCTCAATGAAATCGAGAGCATACTTTTTCTTCCATTAAAACATATACCGATAAAAACTATTGTGAAGTCGAGCATATTTCTAAAATATTAAACTTCAAAGTTCAAAATTATTAGAACTGAATGTCAGTTTGTGTGTTTGCAATAGAAAATAACCGATGTCAAATCGTCATTCAAACCCCAATTTTAATAGCTCGAATACTTGCTCCGTTCACATGAGTGTGAATGACGCTTGGACATCGTTCATTTCCCATTGCAGACACACAAACTGACATTCAATTTTTAAAGGGGCAGTAGCACGTTTTTTGCAAATTTTATTTTTGCAAATTTCCCATTTATAATGATAGTTTATGTCATTTATATTTACTTTAGAGGGTAAAACATCTTATTACACCAACCAATTATCGGTAGTTGTAATGACGGTGTTGTGTATAAAGCATAAATTGCATGGCGGCCATTTTATTGTGAACACATTTTTATTATTTTTAATGACAAAAATGATTCCCATGGCTTTATGGAACCATGTACACTCATTTTTAAATTAATTTTCGGCAAAGAGAAGGGTGTTTTACTATTAGTGACATTATTATTCAAATACATGTCATCAACTTATTTGAGCGAAAAAACGTGCTACTGCCCCTTTAAATGGACACAACTAGTAGGTTACTGTAGAGTAAGATTATCTAATTGGGACCCTATGATAATACTGTGTACACGCTGTGGTGTGTATTAATTCCTTGAAGAGATTAACGACTGTTTTAAACAGCTTATTGTAATCTTATTTGAAATAACTAATTTCAAAATGAGAGTTGAATTGTGATGTTATTTAAATGTTTAACTGTCTCACTTTCAAATTTACTCATATTCCCAAAGGTCATTGTGGTGCTTTACTTTTAGTGACATTATTTTCATTTACTGCCCCTTTAACATTCTCAAGGTCATATACATATATCGGCATGTGAACTTGCATGTTAACGATGCATGATCAGATTTGCATGATATTTTATTTGGTTCTAAAATGTACCAAATTACAACAGGTGCTGGTTTAGGTTATATCTTCTTACTAGACTTTCATATTGACCCCAAATGCTCAATATATCAAATATATATATATTTCTATGAAAACCAAGGAACGGTCTCATACATGTATAGTAGCCGACACTTATGGCTCTATCTCACGTATGTACTCGTTATAACACCTATTAAACGCTATAGAAGGAAATCTTCCTATCTAATTTATAACATTTTCACAGTTGGTGATATGTGACCTCACCAACAGGACTATGTCCTCGATATATCTCGATATATTTACTGGATTCTAATCATCTTACAAGAGAGGATTGAAAACCAAGTCGATTTTGGTGATGTTGACATTATTTAAAACAATTTTGAATATAAATGTGCGGCAGGGGCATGTTTACCATTGGACTCTTCAGTTAAGGTCTCATACTGCCTACAGTCCTAATCTGCCTACATCCCATTCTGTCTTCAAAACATAGTGTAGACAGTTTTTGAAATGATTTTTTACCCATAGCATAATGGAACAACCCATTTTCCAGTTACTAACATAACGACAGAGTCGCACTCATACAGAAAAAGTTAACCTGTTTATTTAGTATTACAAATAATCACGTCAGAGTACGTAAATTCTTGCATCTACTTACCATTTCACTAACCGATTATCTCTAGTTATACGATTCAATTTTTAAAAATGTGTAAATTTCAAGGATAGAAATTCCAAATATCATTTAATCTTACTTCTAATTTTTTTGGGTAAAAAATAGCTTAATACATCTTCAAGTTTACAAATGCGAAATATGCACGCTTAATCTTGTTTAATTCATGTTCAATTAAAACGATTACAGTGATAATTAAACTATCATTATTATATTATATGATATATTATATTATGAAAATATTTTTGAAAAAATTAGTTTAGTGAGTAGAGGAAATGTGTCTTTATTATGTTTAACTAATTGATAGATTAACACTAACTAATATTACTTGGATAATAACTGGGACATGAAAATTTGACTCATACAATTATACAGAAACAGTTAACATGTTAACTTAGCATAACAAAAGTTATGTCAGAGAAGGGTTAACTGAATCCCTGTATCTTCTCACTAACATGTAAACTGTTAACCTGTTTATTTAGTATTACAAATAATCAATTGACAAATAAAGATAAATGGAACCGATAATTTGGTTGAGTTCATTTTTTAGAGGTAGAACAAGTCAGCATATAACCCTGACTTCCTGATCACTGGACCGTAACATGTTGTTTTAAGCTGTAGGCAGATTGGGAATGTAGGCAGTATGGGACGCTACGTTAATGGGAAATGAGTCAATAAACGATGACCCAAGGTCGAGCACGCCTTCAAATTTCACCCAACGGTAAACTATAGCCGTGATAGAAAGCAGAATGTTGACTCTCTGAAAACGGGTAAATGTTTCTAAACTTTCTATGGAATTTCAAATATCAGTTGATACTGTTGAAGCCATTTTCCACCATCATCCTGGTGAGTCTCAGATATCTACTAGGTGGGTACTTCGACTTCAAAGTCACCATTACAGAACTGAACTTTTTGACGGAGATCTTGAATTTCTTTACTGCGGATAAAGCAGGATTTTAGTGACAGGGAATGAAACACTTTAACCGAGAAAACTAATTCAATAAAAAGGAATTGGAACCAATGTAGACGCTTTATACTCAACAATATGCTGGCAAAGTACTACTAATAATAGGGTTATTATAAACAATTGGACTCCACGTCAAGAGGCGGACATGCTTAAAGGTGCATCCATTGTGTTTAATAAAATCGTATTTGGCTTTAATATGTTCCAACACACTATATGTGCTGTTTACGGTACAAATAAATTCACTCAGCTTTCATATTCATTCCCAACCGCCAAATATATCATAATTACTAGTTTCCAATTAAAATCGAGTAAACATCAATATGCATGTGTAGAAACCGACACATTTACATGCACAGTAGTTACATGACCTATTAAACACTATAAACCAAATTTTTTCATTTTGTCTGTAATAAATAGGATTTCAAAATTGCATTGTCCGGTTTTCGATCACGAATATACACTTTTACCCACCTTTTATAACATTTGAAATATATGTGACCCCAACAACACAATGGATGTACCTTTAAGCCTAACATGAGTAGGATGTGTAGAATTGAAACCTTCATCAGACTTTATACAGCTGTTGAATAAGAGAAGATTCTGGAGTAAACGTTGGAAGAGACGGGTTTGAGAATATTCTTGAAAGTTTGCAAATTGGGCTCTATCTGAACTGTAAGAGGAAGTGTGTTCCAAAGTAGGAGTCAAACTGGACTGATGTTGCACTAAAAGATTTCAGTGTATAGATTGGATTAGTTAGTAGAAACTTATCCTCAGGTGGAAGGGGTTTTGTATGACGGCTGAGAGGGGCCATTTGATTTCGTGTAAAAATTCAAGCACAAAATATCACAACGAAATCGCGAAATGCGAAAAGGGGTCTAAGCGAAATCGCGAAACAGAGACACGAAATCGTGAAAAAGAGATAGGAAATTTCAAACGAAACGAAATCGTGAAGGAGCAAAACGTGCGCGAAAGGAAATCATGAAGAAGCGAAATCGCAAAGGAGCGAAATTGCGAAGGAGAGAAATCGCGAACAACACTCATGCATTCTCAAGTGCACAATGAGTAAAAAATGAAGTCGTCCTTATAAACTAGTTGAAATCGCGAAGGAGCGAAACGCCCGCGAAACGAAATTACATATTCCAAAGTTACTCTTACTTACTCTTACTTCTCTAACAAATATAAACAATAACAAGTTACCTTTTATCTGTCGTTCATATTACCAGTTCGATTTGCTTTCGTATCTATCTTACATTGTCCTCAATTAACGATACATTTATCATAAAACAACTAGGACTTATTTCGCTTCTTCGCAATTTCGCTTCTACGCGATTTCGCTCCTTCGCGATTTCGCTTCTTCGCGATTTCGCTCCTTCTGGATTTCGCTCATTCGGTATTTCGTTTTGCACTGGTTTCGCTCCTTCTCAATTTCGTTTCGCGCACGTTTTGCTAGTTTCCGATTTCGTTTCGCGGGCGTTTCACTCCTTCGCGATTTCGTCTCTCAATTTCGCGATTTCGCGTCTCTTTTTCGCGATTTTGCGTCTCTATTTCGCTCCTTCAGGATTTCGTTTCGCACTGGTTTCCCATTTCGCGATTTCGTGCTTGAATTTTTACACGAAATCAAATGGTCCCTCTCAGCCATCATAGTTTCCCAATTTCGTTTCGCTGTTTTGCGATTTTGTTATGATGTTTCGAGATTTTGTTTCGCTGTTTCGCGATTTCGTGTCCTTGTTTCGCAATTTAGCGATTTTGTTTTGATTTTTTCCGGATTGCACGATTTCGTGTTGGAAAGTTAACACGAATCATATGGCCCCTCTCAGCCATCATATATAGTTTTGGGTGTTTGTAATGGGAAATGAGTTCCAAGGTCCGAGGGAGCTGATCTGTGGATGGCCTCAATACGTTTTCTCATGCGAAGTCAGTTTAAGGAATTCAAAACAAATTAAACTAATGAGACATGTGTTTTGAGTAGGAATAATATGTGTAGTTACAGCTATTGGCGAAATCCATGTTGCATATTGATCAAATGTTAACTTTAGAAAGCATTGACATATTCTATTGATGTTTAAAGTTAGCATATAACATTCTAAAAATGAAATGTTATGTGTTTATTTTGAATTCAAAAGAAGTTCCATTTCAACTTGAGCCTAAATGAGAAGTCTTTGTTTATCCAATCAAATCTCTGGAAATATCGGTCATGCTGTTTCGACACGGGTCAACGTCATACGACACTCGTGTGACGTGTAAGATTAGTTTATCGTTGTACATTCACCACGTCTGTAATAACTGAGAATATGTGATTATGTCCAGAAGACCGTGGATATCTTTATTTCTTTTGTTCTTACAAACACATATTGATTCATTTGGAAGAACGTCAGAACAAAACATTAACTTAATCCGATCCACAAAGGGAGGAAGAAGTCGCTAAAATCTTTAGAATACTGTTTTCTTAATTCGGTTCCATTTCTGGCAGGCCACTGATAGTACAGCACGTCGCCACCTGCCAGGTACCCAGCCCACCAGCTGAACGAGCCGACGGTGGAGAGGGTGTGATTACAACTCACTAGAACAGCCATGTCTGTAATGGAGTCATTTCCTTCTATATACACCACATCGTCTCCATGTATATTCTCCCTGGCCCAGTCTATCCCGTTAGAACACACAAGGAACAAGACTTGTCCGTATTTCTGCCTGAAGTATTCCGCAGATTTGTTCATGTACTCAGGCGTAGCTACGTCATATCCGTAGGAATTATTTATGAAATTTCCACGGCGTATGTGCACACCTATCAGAACAGGTGCACTTGAAGAATTGGTTCGGTCGAGAAATACGGACACCCTTTTGTCAATTATCTTCCTAGCTTTGTCTAGAATTGATTTTCGAAAAGAGAACTCATGTCTTATATCTTCAGTCACATGTTCGAAATATTTATACGACTGCATGTAACCTCCGACGTTTGCATTTCCCTTGGGTAAATCAAACAACTTTTGGTCGTAACTAGAGTCAAGTTTCGCTGCCATATACGTGAAGTTATTTATCAAGCACCCATATTCAGATGCCGGTACCAACGTGGCAGATATGTTGAAGTACTTCAGAAGAAGGTTATCATCATCTAGGAGTAAGGTCCTGTTTGTATACGAAGCTATAGCATACGCAGATGCGTAAATAAATAAATGATTGCCAAGACCTCCTCGTGCTTCGCAAGACACGTACGAATCCTCAGTAATGAACTCTTCTATAAGGGAATAGTTACAAGGTCTCTTGGTGGTGGTGGTGGCAGTTTTTGTGGTGATGGCAGTGGTGGTTGTGGCATAAGTGGTGGTTGCATTTGTGGAGTAGGTCATGTTTGGAGAGCTGTCGACATACATATGAGTGAAGATCGTTAGGAATGGAGGGGTTGCTGCACGTGACCACAAGACCACCATTAGACTCACAACGACGCACAGGCTGAAGAGGCACGCCGGTCCTGAAACAATACACGTGACATGAAAACTTTATTTAAATTTAAATACGCACTATAGTATTGCTTTTTTGTGAGAAAAAGAAAAGGGGAACAAATACCCCCAAAAGAAACAACACCAAAACCCACAACTATAAGAACTGATAAGAACAATAAACAAACACGAAAACAAAATCCACAAAAAACAAGACAATACAAAAAGGCACAATGCGACGTGGGTAGCCTGTTATTTCCGTTTGTTCATTTATGTGGATGCTAGTGTGCCTATTAGCATAAGTCTTCAGCAGAAAGGGAGTGTCCTGATTGGTTGCAATTGAATATAGTTGTGCAATCTGCGACGCCGTTGTAAAAGTGCCAATGAAACGTCATAATGATAAAATAATACCGTAATACCAACGTTTTCTCGTTTAATGTGTTTTCCTCGAAATATGCTATTTGATTTTGTGAAAACTATTGATCATAAACATGCTTATAAATAAAGAAGACCAAATCAGAGACAAATACCAAAAACAAAGATATATTTGAATGACATATGCTAATGAGCAAGACCCTTCAGAGTAAAATGCCTAGATCTTTGAAGTTAGTCGGTCGACATGGCCACTGAAAGAGGAGTTTTTATTGGTTAAGAAGCAGGGATACAGTGGTAAGATACTTCGTTTTCCACCGCTAGGGGACTTTGCTTCTGCTCTCGACTTCAAGAAAAAAACAACAGAGGTTAGGATCGGAAATCTGAAGGGAGTAACCTCTGTGGGAAGAGAATGGACATTGTGATGACGAGATTGTTTTCGCTATATAAATTGGGGTATACAGACACTGTTGGTTACTCAACATGAATCAGCGCGTCTTCTATCACTCGTGTGGCTCTCACCTTTCCCAAATCACAACTGATATCTAAGAGTAAAACATTGGTGGAATTTTTTTTACATGTTTCTTCACATCGGGACTACATATACATTAGAACTTGACCCAATCAAGATATACATATACATAGCATATAACTCCTTGTTTGATACTTGCAATGTACCTTTATTTACGTTAATATCCAGTATTATTGAACAGTTTAAATGTGATATCGCCATGTGTCTGCCTGGCAATTTCAATTTATTTGTATTGATAGAATAAGAATGATTCGATCTTAGCCTGAGACGACTTAAGTAAAAAGAGGAACAAATACCCCCAACAGAAACAACACCAAAACCCACAACTAAGCTATGTGCATGTAGACACGACTGAAGTAGATTGAGGCATGTGTGCAGTTCCGAGATGTAAACAAGAACACAGAGAAACATGACCTACCTATGAGACTGTTCCACTAAACAATTGTCGGTTTAGGCGTTAAAATACTGTTTACGAGACGACTATATCGTAATGTCTCATTGACAATATAAGAGCTTTGAACGTCCATTATAGATAAGACTGTTTGCAGGTCGACAGAATAATGAAATATCAAAGTATAAGAAGTGTGTATTATAAACTTTATTGCACACAAATATTTTCATTCACAAACCAACGCTTCGGGATTTTATCTGGTTTCACAAATTACATGGGCAGCGGCACGTCAAAGCGTGTTGACAAGTAGAATCAAGCATGTAAAGCCATATTGATCTCTGTCGTATTGTGTTCAGATTCACGTGTTCACATTTCTCGGATCACGACATTTTGTTGAATTCAATATCAGGAAATTACCTTAGGTAAATTTACCTGCTAATTGATGATTGTCATGAACAGAATGAACATCACTTGCTACACAATCATGAAAAGGTGAACATCACTTGCTACACAATCATGAAAAGGTGAACATCACTTGCTACACAATCATGAAAAGGTGAACAACACTTGCTACACAATCATGAAAAGGTGAACAACACTTGCTACACAATCATGAAAAGGTGAACATCACTTGCTACACAATCATGAAAAGGTGCACATCACTTGCTGCACAATCATGAAAAGGTGAACATCACTTGCTACACAATCATGAAAAGGTGAACAACACTTGCTACACAATCATGAAAAGGTGAACATCACTTGCTACACAATCATGAAAAAGGTAAACATCATTTGCTACACAATCATGAAAAGGTGAACATCACTTCCTACACAATCATGAAAAGGTGAACATCACTTGCTACACAATCATGAAAAGGTGAACAACACTTGCTACACAATCATGAAAAGGTGAACATCACTTGCTACACAATCATGAAAAGGTGAACATCACTTGCTACACAATCATGAAAAGGTGAACATCACTTGCTACACAATCATGAAAAAGGTAAACATCATTTGCTACACAATCATGAAAAGGTGAACATCACTTCCTACACAATCATGAAAAGGTGAACATCACTTGCTACACAATCATGAAAAGGTGAACAACACTTGCTACACAATCATGAAAAGGTGAACATCACTTGCTACACAATCATGAAAAGGTAAACATCACTTGCTACACAATCATGAAAAGGTGAACATCACTTGCTACACAATCATGAAAAGGTGAACATCACTTGCTGCACAATCATGAAAAGGTAAACATCACTTGCTACACAATCATGAAAAGGTGAACATCACTTGCTACACAATCATGAAAAGGTGCACATCACTTGCTACACAATCATGAAAAGGTGAACATCACTTGCTGCACAATCATGAAAAGGTAAACATCACTTGCTACACAATCATGAAAAGGTAAACATCACTTGCTACACAATCATGAAAAGGTGAACATCACTTGCTACACAATCATGAAAAGGTGAACATCACTTGCTGCACAATCATGAAAAGGTGAACATCACTTGCTGCACAATCATGAAAAGGTGAACATCACTTGCTGCACAATCATGAAAAGGTGAACATCACTTGCTGCACAACTGCTTGTCCTGATGAACAGGATGTACACTACTTTCTACACAATTTGTAATTGTCACGAACAGGATGAACATTACTTTCTATACAATTGGTGATTGTCACGATGAACAGGAAGGACATTATTTTATCTAAAACCAAAAATGTACCCTTGTTGGCGCTTGTCAGTAAGTCAAAACAACGACTTATGTAATATGAGTCATTGGTCAAACGTAATTTTAGAAACTTAATTAACAGAGAAAATGAAAATGGGACAAAATGGGTTGGTTATGTTGTAACTTGTGTTACTGGCCAATAAGGTGACACTATTGCAGTAAGTGGACATTCCACGGAAGGGTAAATGTGGAATCACGCAGAAAACTTTCCAACCAGCTGAGACACTTAAAAGGCAGCTCCAGTTATTACTGTAACTGTCATGGAACTTCTCTTTAAGACATATTTCACTGGTATATTACATTACATAATATATTCTCACGACACATTTTTTTATCCAGGACTATAACTTCTTGTCCTTTTTCCCTTGCAGGATTCGAACCCACATCATCAGAGTCAGACATCAACTGAGTGTACCAACAGGTTACATATTCGACCATCGCGACCTCGACGAAAAGAGGCCTAACAACTGGTAGTTAAAGGTGCATCCAGTGTGTTGAAGGGGTTATTTTATCGAGAAGTACTGACTGTTGCTGAAACTTACAGTTTTGATTGTAGTTGACTCAATATAATGATGATATAAAGGTAAATGTAGTTATTTCTGATCTTTCTGATATTTCTGAGTGAAATTATTTGAACTGATATCACCACATATGTCATTTTGACACACATTAAAGCCCAATAACATATCAGTAACACAACGGATGCAGTTTATAACGTATGTTTACGTTCAGTACCCATCTGCTAGTTGTAGAGTGGCTCAGCTCCAATGGCTGAATGCCATCTAAATTCCCACGGTATGCCGACATTTAATTTTAGTTTACCCTGAGTGATATCGGTCGTCTCAATTCTTCAAATATGTTTACTGTTAAGTCGTTTGTTAAGTATAGAGAATTTACATTGCTCTGTGGTGATTCTGGTCGCTATAACAGCTTACACATACATTATTGGTTTTTCAACGGATCTTGTATTACTCAGACAGACAGGCAGACAGACAGACAAACAGAAGATTTTATTTTGTCTCACAACAACCAATCGCCCGAAACATTTTCACATATAAATTAAATGCATGAAAATGAATAAAATACAAATACGAGAGATACTTAGAATATGTAAAAGGGTATAAATGGCATGTAAATGGCAAATAAAAATATAGCTATAAACATATTTACATATCACATAATCATTTATATAAAATATTTCTACGTTGGGTTAAGATGTGGTGACAGGTCAAACAGATGACAGGTCAGAGTCAAACGTCTATTTGGGGTTACTCATTAGGGGATGAAACTTGGACCGTGTTCAAGAGAGGTTTCAAAGTAATCGCTCAATTGAACGCGATTGCTCAATGTAGCGCTACGTAGCCAGGCGAGCAAACATCAAGGAATTGCATCGTGTTGTTCAGGAGAAAATGACTTGAGCGCTACTTGAGCGCTACTTGAGCGCTACTTGAGCGCTACTTGAGCACTACTTGAGCGCTACTTGAGCGCTACTTGAGTGCTACTTGAGCACTACTTGAGCGCTACTTGAGCGCTACTTGAGCGCTACTTGAGCGCTACATTGAGCAATTATAAGCGCTCGCTGTTATGGAACGGAGCCCTGGTATCGGGTGACATTGAGATAACGTACTCATGTGGCCCGTCTGTAATCGCTCAATCATAACCTCACCTTTATTTGATCAGGTCACCACGATGTGGACCCTAAGAATAATAAATTGGTGGGAAATTGAACGATCACACCCTGTAATACGCTTCTGCGTGAGGACGTTTGCTAGTGGTCGTTACGGTTTGCTATGGTCACAGCAACGGCTCGCTATGGTTATGCCAGTTTAGGAGATGTTGTGTTGCCTCAAAAATTCTGTAAATAAAGCCACAATTCTACCTTTTTTGAGACATATTTATCGTTATTGGTAAATATAAATTAAGAATTAATTTGATCTGAAAAACTTACTAAATGAAACAGAAATTATGAAAATATTCAATGTTATATGGTAAAGCATGTCATGGAATTGAAAAAATGACTTTTTAAATTGTCAAAACGATATACATTTCAGTAACTAATGTGGTGATAGAAATATATATTACAGAAAGCATGCGTGTAAGTTTGAATAGATAATATAAATTAAATAATGTAATGAAGACAATTATAATTAGACATGTCACAGTACATCAAAGCGTGTTGACAAGTAGAATCAAGCAAATAAAGTCACATTGACAGGACAGTCTCTGTCGTTCACATTCACGTGTAAAAGGCTCCATAGCATGTTTAATGCATGCGCATTTTATGTTTTCTGAAATTAGTTTTTATTGTTAAAGTTTATGCCAAATATTACCACGTTAATGGGTAAAACAACTCATTATACGACTCGATAAGCCGTATCCATAGAAACACTAGGAAACGTATATGCCTCATAGGCCGTGGAATGTGACTTTTAACTGATAACTGTAAACACGTAACATGAATGAAATACCATGAATGAAATTCAACACCTGTTGCAAAATGCTCACTGTTCTGTTCAACGTCATCATAGTGATTGTTGGTGATTGGTTCAATTCAATGGTATTTTTGGCCATAATTTGTCAGAGATATATTTGTATGAGAAAATAAAAATCATATTTTCTTTTGTCTCATAATTCACCCTTATCCATTCTGTCGGAAACCAAACATATCCTCATTTGAAAATGATTCTTCAAAATGAAAACTTGTCCAACAAGTATCTAGACTATATGTAAGTAATTTAATATAGACCTCATACACCTCGGGAGATAATTATTTCGTTTTTGATGAAATTCCCAAAAGGCAACTTATTTTCAGCTCAAATGATTGCTATCAATGTGTTCGCTTATTAACCTGACAACATTTACTTGTTTCCCTCCCGTAAAGACACAGGGCTTCACAGTGATTAATTACTGATTATCACAGTAAGAATCAAGAGAAGGAAAATAAGTAAGAAGGAAAAGGAGTTAAATATATGTATCTGTATATTATTGTATATTCTTATGTATATTTAGCTTGAGTTTTAGAGTGCAACAGTGAACTCTTGTGATCAACATTTGAAGCATTGTTAGATGATAACCTAGCCCTAGAGGTCACGACACAGAACGGTCGCTGTCTATCTGCAAGGCACCTCCACCTCGCTTCCCTGGCAACATGTTAGAGCCTGCGCAGTAAGAAAATAAAGCTCCATATGCTTCCGCTGATCTCGCTACTATAAGTAGCGTGTAGGCCATGCCTACACGCAAAAAGTAATATCCTGAGGGTTTCACATGACAAAATGTGTTTCTAACAATCCAGTCAGTACAAAATAAAAAACTACCTGTTCGTCCTCTTATACAATGTGGAAATGGTGACATGATCTCACTTATTGCCCCTCTTCCAACACTTTTCCCACTGAAATGATGCAAGATTCAAAAGTGAGTACATTTTTTCTCCATGTGACTATGTGTAATTGCTCAATGCGTCATAGTCATTTGTTGAAATCAAGACCATTGCAAGTCAATATAGCCATTCTGTTGAAAACACGAGGAAAGCAAGTGCCCCAATGAACTGTATCCATTGTAATACCGGATATATTCAATAGAGACTGGTTCAGATTGTCACCCTGCCGTATCAGCGACGTTATCAGTGACAGATAACGTTTATTTACGCACCGAAGACACACACCCTGTCGTTATCGCCACAGCATTACGTGACTCGATTGCTCAATGTAGCGCTACTTGAGCGCTACATTGAGCGATCAATGAGCAATTATAAGCGCTCGCTGTTATGGAACGGAGCCCAGGAAAGTATCCAACATACTATATCTGCGCCGTGGTGAAATAATCATGTTAGAATCTGTTTAAAAACAGACAAGTGCCTAAACTGCTAAACCTTTTAGGGGTTGTGGTATTGTCAAAACGAATCAGACAAATATTAAATAGCATACATCGTTCATCTAGCATGTGCAATACTTTTAATAAATTGCTGATGTTGCTGATGTTGCAAAATCCGACTCCTATTCTCCTTCTTCGACCGTGGATAATCAAAGTCAATGGTGCGACTTGCGTCATTTGGCAATGTGTGTGATGTCAAGAATATGGGAATCATCTTGCTTACACACACGCACACACCCACACACACGCAGGCAAGCACGCACACGTACATCGGTAGCGCAGTTTCATCTTTGTCAATATCGCAATTTGACGTAAACGGTCTGTTCTATTTTAGAAACCGTCGACTGGGAAATTCCTTAAATGATAATGTTGTAAAACTGGCAATTTATTGCTAAAGTAATTGTATGTGTAGTTTCTTAAACGCGAAGAATGAATAATATTTACTTTGTTGTTAAATATATGTCAATAATTGACCTTGATGAAGTGTATAATCTTACGAAATTGTGATTTTTTAGGAACTATTTGTCTTCGCGTCGGAACTTAAAGACCCACAAACCCCGACATATCACTTTTCGGTTTTTATTCTAGCATATTCCAAGATGACGAGGATTCCACTTGATATATGTCAATTTAACCAATAAACAACTTTAATAATGCCTTTTTAGAACGCCGCTCAATTATGCCTCGTATAACTTTAGCTGAGAGCGGATGCCGCGAGCTAGGTTTTGTGACAATACAAAGGAGTCGCTTGGTGTCTAATGACAGAATCCACTAGAACTAGCCTTACATAACTGCCTAAATAACATATTTACCTTTGTCCTAAAACAACAAAATTACAGATAGGTATGGCGAGTGAGCGAAGAAAGCACATCCCAATGGAAGTTGTCAGTTCGGATGGTTCTGTTTCCAAGTCTATGCCGGAAGTGATGAGTAGATGAGAGGTTGTTGAATGTACACTGTGAGGATGACGGGGCGGAGAGTGGAGGAGAGCCTGTGCAGTCTACAGATACAGAAGTGTTGTTTGACGATTGTATCACAGAACAGGAACTCATATCAGCCTTTAGTTGTGTGAAGAATGGTAAATCGACGGGCCCAGAAGATATCCCAGTTGAAGTATTACGGCATGCAACTACCTTCACTTTTTTGTTAAAATTCGTTAATACCTGTTTCAACAATGGCATTATACCTGATATCTGGAAGCGGGGCACTATAGTCCCTTTACCTAAAGGAAACGGTGCAAATCCTAGAGACCCCCTTTCATACAGGGGAATTACACTATCATCAGTTGTTTACAAGTTATACTGTAATACACTGAACAGCAGATTAACAGCATGGGTGGAGAGAAATGACATATTAGCGGAGGAACAAAACGGCTTCAGGAAGGGGAGGAGTACAGTGGATCATCTATCAACGTTAACGTCAATTATTGATACGAGGAAGAAACGGAAGTTATCCACGTTTACAGCGTATATAGACTTCAAGAAAGCTTACGACTCGGTTAACACAGACACACTGTGGAGACAAGTAGACGAACTGGGAGTTCAGGGTAACATGCGACGCGCGCTGCACGAGATATACACAGGTGTCTCGAGGTGTGTGAGAGTTAACGGCTTTAACACTGACTGGTTTACAGTTAACTGTGGAGTGAAGCAAGGCTGCCTGTTATCCCCTCTGTTATTTAATCTATATATTAATGATATGACTATCACGCTGAAGGGATTAGGAAAAGGAGTGAGAATTGGAAACGATATTGTGTGTATTCTTTTGTATGCAGATGACCTGGTGCTTTTGGCCGAGAATGAAAGTGATTTACAAGTAATGCTGGATTGTCTGAACAATTGGTGCTCGAGAAACAGTATGACAATAAATAGTGAAAAATCAAAAGTGGTACACTACAGGAACCCCTCCGTGACAAGAACAGTTACAAGCTTTAAGTGTGGAGATATTGAACTCAATGTTGTTGACAAATATACTTACCTGGGCCTTGTGTTACAGGAGCATCTGGACTTCACTGTTACAGCTAAGGCTGTTGCTAACTCTGCCAGTTGGGCACTAGGTCTTGTTATTGCAAAGTGCAAATCTATGGGAGGTTTACCACATAATGCTTTAAAAAAATTGTATGAGTCTATTGTTTTACCTATCATTACGTATGGAGCTGCTGTCTGGGGTACTAAAGATTTTAGTGTTATTAATATGGTACAGATTCGTGCCTGCAGATATTTCCTCTGAGTTGGGAAGTATACGCCAAACCATGCAGTGAATGGAGATATAGGATGGACGCCAATGCCTGCTAAGACAATGGAGAAGACTGGTTAACATGGATGGAGATAGATTGAACAGAAAAGTATTCGTTTGGAGTGAGCAATGTCAATCACGGCACTGTAAAAACTGGAATTTTAATGTACGCTCCTTTTTTTTTTACCAAGTATGATATGGAAGTGTATTGTAATGTTAATGTATTTTTACCCAGTTCAGTTGTTGATTATGTTTTAGATATGTTTAATGCAAATATTGTTGACTCATGGACGGAAGACGTGAACAGCACCACAGGCAAACTTCGGACATATAAACTCTTCAAAAACAGCTATTTTACTGAAACGTACGTTGATATGCTCATGCCAAGAGGTCACAGAAGTGATTTTGCCAAATTTAGATGTGGCGTCGCTCAATTCCCGATAGAAACAGGACGGTATGAACACCTACCATTGGAAGAACACACCTGTCCATTGTGTACTAATAACTGCACTGAAGATGAAATCCATGTGTTAATCAAGTGTCCGGTGTACGATGACCTCCGCTCTGAATTGTTTACTTATACTTTTTCCTTATATGGTGATTTTTATTCTCTTAGCGAAGAACAGACGTTTTGTTTTTTAATGTCTAATCATAATGTTGTTAGTAGCGTTGCCAAAACCTTATTCCTTCTTTTATCTAGAAGGAATTTGTTATTGTATAATAGTTAAACATTTAATTATTTATTTTAGTAACATGTATATATGTTAGATGTAGTCTCTCATAATTCCTTAAGGAATGGTGCATGTGCTTCTACTGATTGTTTGCTTTATTTTATGTTGTACATGCAGTGAGACGTTAATAAAATATCTGTCTGTCTGTCACATATTTTAGTCTCACCTCATACACATGTGTTATACACAGAACATAAAATATAAATGATGAGCCATCCCACATGGGATTATGAGACACTACAGATAAAATGGTATGCAAATACATAAAATGTACACTATACATATTAACAAAAATAATATAGCATAAGGTAAATGGCATAAAATAGTTATAAAAGCATATTAAGTATATAAAAGGGATTTTCTGAAATCTAAAACATCCATGCAGGTTATGGCACTCTATCTAAACATGTATGGGCATGACATAATAAAAGCTAGCTTCTCCACATATAATAATACCTGGCATTGAACATTAAGCATGAAGATAACAAATTTTGGGTTATATTTTTTTGTATATAAGGGGCACTTTAAAGGGGCAGTAGCACGTTTTTTTGCGGAATAAGTTGGTGAAATGTATTTGAAAAATAATGTAACCAATAGTAAACCACCTCCTCTCTTCGGAAAATCAAGTTTAAAAATGAGTGTACATGGTTCCGTTAAGCCATGGGAATCGCTTTTGTCATTCGAAATAATAAATTGTGTTCACAATAAAATGGCCGCCATGCAATTTTTGCTTTATACGCAACATCGTTATTACCACTACGGATACTTGGTTTGTTTAATAAGTTGTTTAACCCTCTAAAGTATATATAAATGACAACAACAATCAATATAAATGGGAAATTTGAAAAAACAAAAAGTACATGGGCTTCATCTTCAATATCACCCTTACAATTAAAACATACTCTCTGGTCTAACGGTGTGTAATTGTAGCGGAAGTCACCACGTGTAAGGGGGCAACTCCACACTTCAACAACTCCACACCTGAACAGATCCACACCTGAACAACTCCACACCTGAACAACTCAAACCTAAACAACTCACACCTGAACAACTCCACACCTGAACAACTCCTCCAAACCTGAACAACTCAACACCTGAACAACTCCTCCACACCTGAACAACTCCACACCTGAACAACTCCACACCTGAACAACTCCACACTTGAACAACTCACACCTGAACAACTCCACACCTGAACAACTCACACCTGAACAACTCCACACCTGCACAACTCCACACCTGAACAACTCAACACTTGAACAACTCACACCTGAACAACTCCACACCTGAACAATTCCACACCTGAACAACTCCACACCTGAACAACTCACATCTCAACAACTCCATACCTGAACAACTCACACCTGAACAACTCCACACCTGAACAACTCCACACTTGAACAACTCACACCTGAACAACTCCACACCTGAACAACTCACACCTGAACAACTCCACACCTGAACAACTCTACACCTGAACAACTCCACACCTGAACAACTCACACCTGAGCAACTCACACCTGAACAACTCCACACTTGAACAACTCACACCTGAACAACTCCACACCTGAACAACCCTACACCTGAACAACCCCACACTTGAACAACTCACACCTGAACATCTCACACCTGAACAACTCACACCTGAACAACTCCACACCTGAACAACTCCACACCTGAACAACTCAACACTTGAACAACACAACACCTAAACAACTCCACACCTGAACAACTCCACACCTGAACAACTCTACACCTGAACAACTCAACACCTGAACAACTCACACCTGAGCAACTCACACCTGAACAACTCCACACTTGAACAACTCACACCTGAACAACTCCACACCTGAACAACCCCACACCTGAACAACCCCACACTTGAACAACTCACACCTGAACATCTCACACCTGAACAACTCACACCTGAACAACTCCACACCTGAACAACTCCACACCTGAACAACTCAACACTTGAACAACTCAACACCTAAACAACTCCACACCTGAACAACTCCACACCTGAGCAACTCCACACCTGAACAACTCCACACCTGAACAACTCCACACCTGAGCAACTCCAGAAATGAACAACTCCACACCTGAACAACTCACACCTGAACAACTCCACACCTGAACAACTCTACACCTGAACAACTCCACACCTGAACAACTCCACACCTGAACAACTCACACCTGAGCAACTCACACCTGAACAACTCCACACTTGAACAACTCACACCTGAACAACTCCACACCTGAACAACCCCACACCTGAACAACCCCACACTTGAACAACTCACACCTGAACATCTCACACCTGAACAACTAACACCTGAACAACTCCACACCTGAACAACTCCACACCTGAACAACTCAACACTTGAACAACTCCACACCTGAACAACTCCACACCTGAGCAACTCCACACCTGAACAACTCACACCTGAGCAACTCACACCTGAACAACTCCACACCTGGACAACTCACATCTGAACAACTCCACACCTGAACAACTCCACACCTGAACAACTCCACACCTGAACAACTCACACCTGAACAACTCCACACCTGAGCAACTCCACACCTGAACAACTCCACACCTGAACAACTCCACACCTGAACAAGAGAAGAGAGATGGGTGTTTTACTTTTAGTAACATTATCTTTCAAATACATTTCATCAACTTATTTTAGCGAAAAAACACGCTACTGTACTGCCCCTTTAACATTCTCAAGGTCATATACATATTTCGGCATATGAACTTGCATGTGTAAGATGCATGATCAGTTTTGCGTGATATTTTATTTGGTTAAAAAATGTACCAAATTACAACAGGTGCTGGTTTAGGTTATATCTTCTTACTCGACTTTCATAGTCACCTTCAAATGATTAATATATCAAATATATATATGTTTCTATGAAAAACAAGGAACGGTCTCATACAGAAGCCGACAATTATGGCTCTATCTCACGTATGTACTCGTTAAAACGCTATAGAAGGAAATCTTTCTATCTAATTTATAACATTTTCACAGTTGGTGATATGTGACCTCACCAACAGGACTATGTCCTCGATATATCTCGATATATTTACTGGATTCTAATCATCTTACAAGAGAGGATTGAAAACCAAGTCGATTTTGGTGATGTTGACATTATTTAAAACAATTTTGAATATAAATGTTCTACAGGGGCGTGTTTACCATTGGACTCTTCAGTTAAGGTCTCATACTGCCTACAGTCTCAATCTGCCTACATCCTACTCTGTCTACAAAACATAGTGTAGACAGTTTTTGAAATGATTTTTTACCCATAGCATAATGGAACAACCCATTTTCCAGTTACTAACATCACGACAGAGTCGCACTCATACAGAAACAGTTAACCTGTTTATTTAGTATTACAAATAATCATGCCAGAGTACGTAAATTCTTGCATCTACTAACCATTTTTCTAACAGCTTATCTGTAGTTATACGATTCAATTTTTAAAAATGTGTAAATTTCAAAGAGAGAAATTCCAAATATCATTTAATCTTACTTCTATTTTTTTTGGGTAAAAAATAGCTTTATACATCTTCAAGTTTACAAATGCGAAATATGCCCGCTTATATTAATCTTGTTTAATTCATGTTCAATTAACGATTACAGTGATAATCAAACTATCATTATTATATTATATTATATATTATATTATGAAAATATTTTTGAAAAAATTAGTTTAGTGAGTAGGGGAAATGTGTCTTTATTATTTTTAACTAATTGATAGAGTAACACTAACTAATATTACTGGGATAATAACTGGGACATGAAAATTTGACTCATACAATTATACAGAAACAGTTAACATGTTAATTTAGCATAACAAAAGTTATGTCAGAGAAGGATTAACTGAATCCCTGTGTCTTCTCAATGACATGTAAACTGTTAACCTGTTTATTTAGTATCACAAATAATCAATTGACAAATAAAGATATATGGAACCGATAATTTGGTTGAGTTCATTTTTTTAGAGGTAGAACAGGTCAGAATATAACCCCGACTTCCTGATCACTGATCATGTAGGCAGTATGGGACGCTACGTTAATCGGAAATGAGTCAATAAACGATGACCCAAGGTCGAGCACGCCTTCAAATTTCACCCAACGGTAAATTATAGCCGTGATAGAAAGCAGAATGTTGACTCTCTGAAAACGTGTAAATGTTTCTAAACTTTCTATGGAATTCCAAATATCAGTTGATACTGTTGAAGCCATTTTCCACCATCATCCTGGTGAGTCTCAGATATCTACTAGGTGGGTACTTCGACTTCAAAGTCACCATTACAGAACTGAACTTTTTGACGGAGATCTTGAATTTCTTTACTGCGGATAAAGCAGGATTTTAGTGACAGGAAATGTGACACTTTAACCGAGAAAATTAATTCAATAAAAAGGAATTGGAATCAATGCAGTGGAAACACCAAACATTTCAGACGCTGTACACTCAACAATATGCTGGCAAAGTAATAATAATACGGTTACCGTATTTCCTCTAATAGGGGCCCCGGCCCTTATTAACAATTAGGGGGTCTTACCCCCCGGCCCTTATTGGAGGCCCGGCTCTAATTGGAGGCCCAGCCCTTATTATGATAATAGGTTTTCCAAAGTCAACTTGAGACATGCATTCTAATGTTTGAAACAAAGTTTCCCGGTATACATGACACGCTTGTTATAGTTATATGTGTGGTATTAAAAACACAAAAGTAATTGATATATATGCGATCTTTTCACACGTTCTCGCCATTGAACATCAACCGGAAGTAGCGTGGTAGTTAAAGGGAGGGAATATTTAAGTACAAAGGGAAGTAATGATTGACTAGACCCGGCCCCTATTGGAGACCCGGCCCCTATTAGAGGCCCGGCTCTTATTCATGTTTAGGTACCTTTACCCCCCGGCCGCTATTAGAGGCCCGGCCCCTATTAGAGGAAATACGGTATTATAAACCATTGGACTCCACGTCAAGAGGGGGACATGCTTAAAAGGTGCATTCATTGTGTTTGATAAAATCGTAGTTGGCTTTAATATGTTCCAACACACTATATGTGCTGTTTACATAAATTCACTCAGCTTTCATATTCATTCCCAATCGCCAAATATATCATAATTTCTAGTTTCCAATTAAAATCGAGTAACATCATAATGCATGTGTAGAAACCGAAACTGCACGACCCATTTACATGCACGGTATTTATATGACCTATTAAACATTATAAACCTATTTTTTTCATTTTGTCTGTAATAAATACGATTCCAAAATTACGTTTGACTCATTGGCGCGAGTCAATCGCGATGCATCGTCCGATTTTCGATCAGAAATCAATACTTTTACCTTCATATCGTCAATAATATACTGATTCGACTATCATCAAAATGGTAGTTTTTGGTAACAGTCGGTATTACACGGTAAAGCAACACCTTTTATAACATTTGAAATATATGTGACCCCCTACAAAACAATGGATGTACCTTTAAAGCCTAACATAACTGGTAGGATGTGTAGAATTGAAACCTTCATCAGATCAATTTTTAAACTTTATACAGCTGTTGAATAAGAGAATATTCTGGAGTAAACGTTGGAAGAGACGAGTTTTAGAATATTCTTTAAAGTTTGCAAATTGGGCTCTCTCTGAACTGTAAGAGTGAGTGAGTGAGTTGGGGTTTAACGCGGCTTAAAAGAGTATTTATATCGCGGCTGCTAGTATTATGGCAGAGAGAAAGCCCGCAACGCCATGTGGCTATGCACTGCGGTGAAACCTGCGAGCAGCGGCTGGAACTAGCGAACCATGGGTGGTACTACGTTGAAATTCAGTGTAGCATTGCACCCAAACCTTACTGCGTGTAGAACAGTTCTCTACTGCCCTGGTGGGATTAGAACCCCGGGCCTCTTGATCCGAAACCAAACGCGCTAACCACTGGGCTATCCCGCGCCCGCTTTTTGGGTACGCAGTTGCACAGCTGGTTGGACTGAGTACAATGTGGATGAAGTGCCTTGCCCAAGGACACAACACAGCATGAGACCCAGGTCACAATGTGTGTCTCCACCGGGATTCGAAAACGGGCATTTGGGGTGAGAGGCCAGCACGTGAACCGTATAAGGAAGTGTGTTCCAAAGTAGGAGTCAAACTTGAATGGTGTTGCACCAAAAGATTTCAGTGTATAGATTGGATTAGTAAATAGAAACGTATCCTCAGGTCGAAGGGTTTTTGGGGGTTTGTAATTGGAAATGAGTTCCGAGGTTTGATGGACCTGATCTGTGGGTGACCTCAATACGTTTTCTCATGCGAAGTCAGTTTAAGGAATTCAAAACAAATTACACTAATCAGACATGAGTTCGGATTTTCATACAATTCTAAGTAGTTATAAGGTGTGTAGTTACAGCTATTGGCGTATGGAAGGGGATTTGTGCCGAAAATGAAGACATGTTGACTTGTAACTTGTAAAGGGTAACATGTCGTTCTCAACCATACAAGTCTCGAAAAGACAAGTCCAATCTTGCAAAACTAACATTTTAATCCTGTCAATCTTAACTTTCTATTCTCAACTTTACAAAGTTGAAATGTAATTCTAGAAATCGTCAAAGTCGAAAAGTCAACTTGTCATTTTTAATTATTAAATCTTAATAATATGCACATTTAGTAATGTTACAAGTTACGTTTGACAAATGAAAAATGGAAAATGAGGAGTTGCAAAGTCAGCTTTGTAAAACCGACTTCAGCATTTCGAGACTGACACGACTTGCAAAGTTAACATTTCGAGACTGACACGACTTGCATAGTTACGATTGCAATGTTTCAAATCACATCTCTGCACGATTTCGCATTGACCATATTTGGAATATTACGGAAATTAGCGGAAAGGAACGAATAATCCCGATCCGATAAACACAATGTTAAACAATGACTTCTCCCTTGGCAAGCATCTCCCAGCAACTACTGAATGTGTGAGTCAAGTAATAAATCTTACATTTTTTTGTGACCCAGAAGGGTGTTGAATTTATTTTTATTTTGCATTTGATTGTAAAAGGGTATACAGTATTGCACAGTTTACACTCGGGTATAATGATACCTATACATGTATAACGAGTTGGCATAATATAAAACTACATGTTTAATGCCTTCATAAGTAAGACATTCTGTATCAATTGGGTATAAAGAAAACATTGCGTCTTTTGTAAAAAAAAAAGTAACACTAAAAAACAGTTGGTCGGGACATTTTTTCACATTCGATTTTTGTTAGATAATTTATCGACATTTTAAAAATAAATACATGATGGTAAATATGTGTAACTTTTCAAAATAAACCTTACGTAATTTCAAGTGGTTTCGAAACATAAATGACTGTCAGTGTCACGGACTGCCTTGATTTGGGTCCACACAATGATTGTCATTTTCCTGTCTCAGCTTTTGGATCGACGCAACACAGTTCGGTATTTGTTTTCCCGGTTTCCATGGAAACGCAACTTGGATTCCTTTCTGGGGCAGAACTAAAAATCCGTAAGGTATAGCTCAATGAAACATTATTTTCAAATGTTTTCTTAAGTTCATTTCACAGGTATACAGACAAAAGTGAAACAAACATAAAGGATGTGCAGAGCTAAGGACAAATTTTTAAACCTGGAAATATTGTTAAAAAATTCCATTTCGCATGGAAAGAAGGCGTTGTTTTGAATATACGAGCGAATAATATTTGCAACATTAGATACATCCTTGACAATATTTACAACACTTTCTAAGGATATTTAAATTTTTTGGAGGTACTGTATATATCGAGAAGTGTCTTCAGATATCAAATATATCAACACGAGTTCATTAAAGTTACAAATTAACTGTCGCTTGTCGATATCGCTTGATCTCACACAAGCACCATCTACTTCGGGAGCCAGTTTTGGGTGATAAAAGACGATTGTTCATGGAACTTTCGATTCCCCCAAAAAACATTTACGTGATTACATTTATGAAAACATACTGGAAATTTTCTGGTTCAGATTTACAGAAAGAACAAATATTTGAATGACTTATTTTCATCTTCAGCAGCTCTCTTGTGTAGATCGCTCTATTTATAAATATATACTGAACATCTAAAATGGCACACTCTTAGTACAGTTTCTGGACTTTTCAAACACACTAATCCTTGAAATATGTGTATAAAGAAGCCCATTCTGCAACTTCTAGCCGGATTGTGTTGTGTTTTTCCTTGACAACACATTAATTGAATTAACATTTCTTTTCTTTGAACTTTTACATTAATAATTTGATAATAATTTCTACTACAATGAGTTGGTTACATTAATGACTAACAAACAAAAGTGTTAATAGACACGGCAAAGACGTATGTTTAGGGAAGACATATTGTTGTAAAACCTAAATTATCGGAACTATTATCTAAATAAAAATTATCATCGTTTCATATATGAATTAATAAAACACATATTTGATTTATTGAAAACAATACGCATGTCGATGTATTCATGCATGGCCATTTTAGTGAAATCGTACGTTTTTTAAATTATTTTTATATCCTGTATATGTTACAGTCGATTAAAATTTTAAATTCAACAGTGCAATTATATTTTTGAAATTACCAGTGATACAATTCAGTTTGCATTCTGTATTCATAATTATTTTCATATTTTGGCATGTAGAAGTTGAATGTTTATTGTTTAAAGTGTGAAACAACAGATCTAGGCTTATGATTTACATTTCATACTTGAATTCAGTAATGTGATTCTTTATATAGAATTAATGGAATATTAATCATGGACAAATATATTTCTGTCCCACAACAATACACTTTTCACTGCTTCAATTACTAAAAAATATAGTTTGCTTGATAAGTAAATGAAAATAGATAAATTAACATATTCAAAACCAAGAAATAATTTAAACTATAGTTGAGAAAAGTTTGTAAAATAATTAAAAGAGATAAATTCAACTCAGCTAAAGAACATTTCCCCTTGATTATTTGTCTGTAAGAATAAGTTTTCAGTTATAATCAAAGTGCAATGCATTTTTAAAAATGTTTAAAACAAGTATATAAAGTTCCCTGATTTAGATCATTGATTTGTGGTACATTTAAAATATTTTAAAATTAATAATAAAGTTTTCAACAGTGGCTTATGTATTTCTTTCAATTTCTTCCCCACTAACGTTTATATACTTTCAATATCAGGATTTTCTTCATCAAAACTTGGATATTCATTTCTGAATGCAAAAGACTTTACTGAATACACGTAAAATTGGAGTATAAAAAAATGAATGTTGACATGATTGAACTAAGAAGATAATGTGTAAATGAACGCACAGAAAGTAATTATTTTTTTCGGGTTTAGGCTGTCTATATATGGTTCGTAAATCTGCAGTTTTATATGTAAATGAAATTAGTTTTATGATAACGGATCGGATACATTTATCATAGCTTCAATGCCATTCAAGCTATGCGATTCTTAATGTCTGTCAGTGTCATCCATTATTTCATTACTTCCGCATTCGTTTTGCGTTGCAAAAAAATAATTGTTTGTCAAATGTCCTTAAAAATTATTGAGATAATAATTACATTACCTTAGAATTAATTTTCAATTGGTATTTTCGTTTGGCATTTATTTACTAAGCGACACTAGCAAACAGAATGTAAGTGACAGTAGCGCTCCGTGAGCTAACAACGTGCGTTTGTTTGTAGGACATAACAAGAGTTACGTCCCTTGATTTTCAGGGGGCGTGGTCAATTCGTCCAGCGTTGGGCTCAAAATAGACTAAGGGAGGTCTCGTTTTTTCGCAAATGCCTCTCGTCCTCGGAAAACATCGGGAAACTTCCAAATATGGTCAATGCGAATTCATGAAGAGATGTAATTTGAAACATTGCATTCGCAACTATGCAAGTCATGTCAGTCTCGAAATGCAAAAGTCCTTTTTACAAAGCTGACTTTGCAACTCCTCATTTTCCATTTTTCATTTGTCAAACGTAACTTGTAACATTACTAAATGTGCATATTATTTAGATTTAATAATTAAATTAAAATGACAAGTTGACTTTTCGACTATGACGATTTCTAGAATTACATTTCAACTTTGTAAAGTTGAGAATGCGAAGTTACGATTGACAGAATTAAAATGTTAGTTTTGCATGATTGGACTTGTCTTTTCGAGACTTGTATGGTTGAGAACAACATGTTACACTTTACAAGTTACAAGTCAACATGTCTTCATTTTCGGCACAAATCCCCTTCCATATTGGCGAAATCCATGTTGCATATTGATCAAATGTATAACTTTCGAAAGCATTGACATAATATTGACGTACAAAGCTAGCATATAAAATTGTAAAAATGAAATGTTACGTGTTTATTTTTAATTAAAAACAAGTTCCATTTCAACTTGAGCCTAAATGAGAAGTCATTGGTTATCTAATCAAATCTCTGGAAATTTCGGTCATGCTGTTTCGACACGGGTCAACGTGATACGACACTCGTGTGATGTGTAAGATTAGTTTATCGTTGTACGTTAACCACGTCTGTAATAACTGAGAATATGTGATTATGTCCAGAAGACCGTGGATATCTTTATTTCTTTTGTTCTTAAAAATACATATTTATTGGAAGAAAGCCAGAACAAAATATCAACTTAATCCGATCCACAAAGGGGGAAAGAAGTCGCTAAAATCTTCAGAATAATGTTTTCTTAAATCGGTTCCATTTCTGGCAGGCCACTGATAGTACAGCACGTCGCCACCTGCCAGGTACCCAGCCCACCAGCTGAACGAGCCGACGATGGAGAGGGTGTGATCACAACTCACTAGAACAGCCATGTCTGTAATGGCGTCATTTCCTTCTATATACACCACGTCGTCTCCTTTCATATTCTTCTTGGTCCAGTCCATTCCGTTGGAACACACAAGGAATAAGACTCGCCCGTATTTCTGCCTGAAGTATTCCGCAGATTTGTTCATGTACTCAGGCGTAGCTACGTCATATCCGTAGGAATTATTTACGAAGTCTCCACGACGTATGTGCACACCTATCAAGACAGGTGCACTTGAAGAATTTGTTCGGTCAAGAAATACGGACACACTTTTGTCAATTATCTTTCTAGCTTTGTCTAGAATTGATTTTCGAAAAGAGAACTCATGTCTTATATCTTCCTTCACATGTTCGAAGTATTTATACGACTGCATGTAACCTCCGACGTTTGCGTTTCCCTTGGGCAAATCTAACAGCTTTTGGTCGTAACTACAGTGACGTTTCGCTGCCGTATACGTGAAGTTCTTCATCAAGCACTCATACTCTGAAGCCGGTACCAACGTGGCAGATATATTGAAGTACTTCAGAAGAAGGTTATCATCATCTAGAAGTAATGTCCTGTTTGTATACGAAGCTATACCGTACGCAGATGCGTAAATAAAGAAACGATTGCCGAGACCTCCTCGTGCTTTGCAAGAAGCGTACCTATCACCAGTAACGAACTCTTCTATAAGGGAATAGTTACAAGGTCTGCTTGTGGTGGTGGCGTGAACATGTCGAATAAGGACCCTGAAGAATGGAGACGTTGCTATGGTTGAACACAGGATCACAATGATGCTCACAATGGCGCACAGGCTGAAGCAACCCCTCGGTCCTGAAACAATGAACATAAACCTGGTATGAACACTTAACGGGGCATTGCATTGAATGTATTTTAATATACTTTGTACCATATCGTTTCGTGATAAAAAGATGTATTTGTTAAACACTGATCCCCTAACTTATAACAAGTTTCCATTAAAATATCAGAGTGTTCTCATAGCAAAAGTTACACCTGTGAAGTACCCAATTAAAAGTTATGGCCAAAACGAACGTAGAGGTTCAGGGTTATGGCGAGAGCGCCGGGGGAACGCAGTGCAGTCACCTTGGCAACCCAACGGAAACGGAAACGTAGGGGTGAACTTTTTGAACGAGTTGGAAACGTACAACTTCTGTCTGGGTATTCATGGGGTTGCTACTACGCGTCTATTGCGTTCCTATTGCGCTGTTACTGCACTTCAATCACGTCCCTGGCAATCCTACTACGTTCAAAGTGTTCTTAGGGGGTTCACAACAGGTTCAATGAGCGCACTCTACCAGATGTAATACCAATACCATTTATAAGATTTATATGTCCACATAAAGCATGATGGCTTGAGAGAGACAACGTCTTGTCATTGCGGAGTTAGCACATTTGCAGGCCATAGACTAATGAACAGTTCGAGCGCGAATCTACCACTGATCACCGCGCCTGCGTAGTGGGGTATTTGTCAGCGTATTATACATGTTGTAGGAACCCAGTAAGACTGTAAGAGGAACTTGGTGAAATTGGTGTTCAATCACAGAACGCAATAGCATCATCGTAAAAAAACAAAGGGAAACCCACAAAGAACGCACATGGTTGTATTGAGAGCGTGGCAGTTGAGTCGAAAACGCGACTGAAACGCGTTAGAAGCTCCTTAATTTGTTGTGACAAAAACCCGATGTTTTTCGGGTTTCACACGCCGTCTTGAATAAAAAAGGCCATTTTGAAGAACGCAGTGAAAACGCCATGGGAACGCAGTGCAGTGTGGGTAAGGCCAGAGGGGCTCTGTTCAGTTCAGATGTTACAGGAGCAATTGTTCACCCTATCTTAAAGACCCACAAACCCCGACCATATCCCTTTTTTTTTATTCAAGCATATTCCAAGATGACGAAGATTCCATTTGATATATGTCAATTCAACCAATAAACACCTTTAACAACGCCTTTTTAGAACGTCGCTCAATTACGCCTCGTAAAACTTTAGCCGAAAGCGAATCCCACGTGCTAGTCCTTATGACATAATTAAAATTTAAATTAAAATGTTCTGAAGTTGCGAAGAGCCTAGTGGTGTCTGAACATGAACATGTCATCAGAGGACTTAAAGTTTCTGATACTGAAAACGACAACCCATATGTGATATGTGAAAATGTAAATAAACTTTTGAGTGAAGGATTGAAACTGACAACAGCGCGCGCTTCACGTGCAGAAATGAAAAAGCGGACGGCCGGCAAACCAGGTGTCATTATCGCGATGCTAGAATCACCCAGCAACAGAAAGCTGTTCTCAGAAGTAAGAAGAACCTGAAACTTAGCAAAGTCTACAACAAAGTCTACATTGATGCGGCGATATGTCAAGAAGAACTGATTTCTCGGGCGAATCTACGGACCATGATAAAACTACCTTTCCATGGTAACAGGTTAGTTTCCATTGAAGAATAGGAAACTGTACAGCTCGGCGTTTGGAATTCGTGCGGATGGTCCAAACATAATGTAAATAATAAACATTTCAGGGAGCATGTTATTACCGATCTAGACTGCGATATTTTCGGCGTGTGTGAGACATTTCTGAAACATTGTGACAGTATTTCAGTAGACGGATATCGCTGGTATGGCAATAATCGCTGTACTCTCGATGCGACGGCCAAGAGGGGCTCAGGGGGTGTAGGTGCTCTTTTAAAATCAGTTTTATTGAGAAATTCAATGTTGAGGTTTTATATGCTGCTACAGAGGATATGATCTGATTCAAGATATCTTCATATGCGAACAAGGACTTCAGTCTCGTACTGTGTGTGTGCTACCTGTGTTTTGTTGTGTGAAATCTCTCTCCCTGCTTCAGTGCATACAGACAGTGTGAAGAGTGCCAGTATTAGCAGGAGTGAGGATAACCAATATAAACGTTACAACCAGAGTAAAATACATGGTGATTTTCTTGTAAGCAACGAGTGTGTCACACGTTTGAATGAAACTATTTGTAAAATTGAGTGCACAAAATGATGTCAATGTTGCCTATGATGATTTCTTGAATTGTTTATATGATGAACTTGATAAAATTGGCGTTGTTTTTAATGTTAAGAATACTTCTGTGAAGGGTAAGTCAAAGTATAAACCGTATTGGTGTGCTGATCTTGAAAAGCAACTAGATACTGTCTCTGCAGCTGAGCGTGAATGGTTGAAATGTAAGTCGCCATTTAAGAAGAATTCACTTAAAGGATAGATGAAATGACACATGGTCCAAATCGGATTCATTAAAATGGGATGTCAATTTGACAATTGGTCCATAAATTACTTATATACAGCTTTTTACAAAAAACGCCTGATTTAGCCCCGGCAACCAGAATGAAAGTCTGCGGGGGTGTGGCCCATGGAGGGATGACTTCTGTGACGTATCTGGAGGAATCGGTGATAGTCATAATTCAACGTAATTTCGCAACATTTTGATCGTTAATTTCACAAAGAAATCTTCAATAAACCAACTTAAATTTCCAATATATCGAATGTTTAGATATCCAACTAGGTAAATCCGCAGATGACAATTACACAATTATTACATAAACATGTCAATTCATTTAGCGGCAGTGATAATCATCATTAATTAATTAACGAGACTTGGCGGAGTACCTGTCTAGCCAGCTCCGTCTATCGCTTATCACAGTCACGCCTCAGTGAGCATTTTCAAAATGATTGCTAAAACTAATTGCGGTAGTGTTAAAATGGGTGAATTAAAATCGTCTTAATTATCAATTGCAAGTGTATATTGTCTCGATTTTATGCTCAATTGATTCCGATATACAATATACGTAGAGGTAATCATCTGTCATTCTTGTGAAAAATGCATTTCATCAGATCTTTATAACGTGATTATATTTTTGAACGTAAAAAGTTTGATAAACTGTTATGGTCTAAGAAAAGATCTTACCAGAGACAAGAGCAGCAAAAACTCCTTGATAAGTATAAGGATAAGGATTCCCTACAATTTTGGAAGGATATTGGGAAGATAGGGATTGTAAATGATAGGAATACATCAATTCCCTGGGAGGTTTTGGAAAACGGGGCTGCTGTCTCTGATAAGAAAAAAGTTTTGGAAAAATGGGAGACCGATTATTCCAAATTATGTAATGACGCTGAGAGCAATCAGTTTGATAATAATCACCTACAGCAAGTAGTTGACAGTATTTCTAATAATACAGTCCTTCTTGATGGTAACTTTGATTGTGGTGTGTTGAATGTTCCTATTTCACGTAAGGAGGTAATAAAGGCGGTTAATAAAGCAAAATGTGGCAAAGCAGCAGCTCTAGACCTTATCCCGGCCGAAATATTAAAGAATTCTCATTGTATAGATATTTTATTACGCATCTTTTCTTACTGTTTTTATAATGATACTTGTCCTAGTGCTTGGAGAGAAAGTCTAATATATCGCATCAAAAAGCCCGATAGAGATCCACGCGATCCAATGGGTTACCGCGGTATATCGCTTTTGTCAATTCCATGAAAAATCTACGCGGATATACTCAACACACGCTTTTTCTGAGTGGCTCGAACCACAGGCCCTCGGGTCATTGCTTTTCACACTATTAAAAAAAAAAATAAATAAATAAAAAAAAAAAAAAATTGAGATGACCCCCCGATTTTTACGCCCTCAGAATGTATTAGTCTAGAAAAGGCCGGACACTTGGTTTGACCCCACTCGTCTTCGAGGCCGCGCGCTACGCTCTCACGGCGTGTAATCGATTAAAACTTTATACAGACATTTACTTGGATGATTTACCTATCGATCAACATTCATGGAACCTACCACCTCTTTATTGCCATTTCTACAAGTCGACCGAAAGCCCTTTTTCACTCTCAACGTACTAATGTGTACACAAATGGCGACGGGGGGTGTGGTCGAAGCGAGCGCTCTGATTGGTCCACGCTTATAACCTTACATGTCGTTATCAATTTTCAGTTGCAAGGGAGATAACTCTTACTCACTATGCACGACCGTTTTCCTTTTAAGTAGATTATAGAGTAAAATAACATAATATATCTCTTTATCATAAAACAAATACTATACTCCACAATTATAATACAATGATTTTATTATCATACTTCTAGACACTTATTAAAGTTTCGAATGTGCATGGCCAACACTCTCAATGAAAATATACGCTAAGGCTACAAGGCTATATGTGGCTACAAAGCACCTGAATCTGACAATTTACATGACTTCGAAAACAATGAAATTGTTCTGGGTCCATTTTGTCGACTGTGCATGGTTATAGCGTTTTAAAAAAAAATGTAATATTGGTGTGAAAAGCAATGACCCAAGTGCCTTCATTGTTTTCTATTACTTGACATTCTCAGCGCAGGATAAAATAGCAGGAATGGTGATTTCCTAATATTTCAAAATATATTTTGAAACATAGACAAAACATAGAGAGTTAACAGAGTATATTAATGTGGACTATTACAGATTGCAAGAATTAGATTAGTCGATTTATATCAACATGATCGTATCATCCTTGAATGTTAATGACTCGTTCAAACGATAATCATTCAGAATGATTATCGTTTGAACGAGTCATGATTCACATTTTCAAAATCCGTTTCTCTTGTCTTCGGCTACTGGACTAGTGTGATAACTTAAAACACTACCTCTTTACCATTGTTTCTAAGCATCCTAAGTTGTCATATTCAGATATGCTTTGTAGCCACATAGTCTTGTAGCCTTAGTGTACATTTTCATTAAGAGTGTTGGCCATGCACATTCGAAACTTTAATAAGTGTCTAGAAATATGATAATAAAATCATTGTATTATAATTGTGGAATATAGTATGTGTTTTATGATAAAGAGATATATTATGTTATTTTACTCTATAATCTATTTAAAGGGGAAACGGTCGTGCATAGTGAGTAAGAGTTATCTCCCTTGCAACTGAAAATTGATAACGACATGTAAGGTTATAAGCGTGGACCAATCAGAGCGCTCGCTTCGACCACACCCCCCGTCGCCATTTGTGTACACATTAGTACGTTGAGAGTGAAAAAGGGCTTTCGGTCGACTTGTAGAAATGGCAATAAAGAGGTGGTAGGTTCCATGAATGTTGATCGATAGGTAAATCATCCAAGTAAATGTCTGTATAAAGTTTTAATCGATTACACGCCGTGAGAGCGTAGCGCGCGGCCTCGAAGACGAGTGGGGTCAAACCAAGTGTCCGGCCTTTTCTAGACTAATACATTCTGAGGGCGTAAAAATCGGGGGGTCATCTCAAACTTTTTTTTTTTTTTTTTTTTTTTTTTTTTTTTAAAATAGTGTGAAAAGCAATGAGCCGAGGGCCTGTGGCTCGAACGTAATGATTTGCTCGCCATAGAACAGAATGGTTTCTGTAGTAAACGTAGTCACAGGGGGTAAGCCCTGTCCATGCTAAACCGGAAGTTGGCAGTCGTCAACAACCATTTTCTCGATAGACGCTGGTTTTTCAACTGGGGTTGGTCCCGAAATCGGTTAGTTTTGAACATTTTCCATTAAATGATGTTAACAATATCAACATGTTTCAACTCTTGAATAGCTATAGTTTACAATCGCTACATCTGTGGAACATGACATGTAATATATAGTTTACAATTTTAACATTTTGGGAGCCAGTCAATCGTCGTCAGGGACAAAATCCGCGAAAAAGGCGACTGACTACATGAAAACAGCAAATCTACATGGATCAAGCCCATATTTTGTGTAATTTTAAGTCGAATGTGATGATCTAGGACTTGCATCATCAGCTTTCACAGATTGATCGAAACCGAGATATTAGTAAAAATAAAAACTGTACACATTGATGGTAGTTGCTCTATCACTGTCCAGGTTGTTGAACTTTTTTAAAAATAACTGTCTATGGTAGTTGCCTTGCAGAAAACCTTTTTTTTTTTACATTGTGGGGGTTAATAGTACATGTAAAGGTGCAACGTGAATTGCTTTTAGCTGCCGCTTTTCATACAATTTTATTGACAATTTAATTGGTAAACTAATGAACTTTTCGGTAGATGTCGAAAACACAAAAAATACAAGTTTAACATATAAATCCATCGTTTTAACTACAACTTATATATTATAATAGTGCCATTTGTGTCATTCTTACCCCTTGAAATATTTTTATCTAGAAAAATAATGTAATAATGATTTATTACCATCCCTTTCAATGATTTATCCAAAGCACGATGTAATGGATGCCATCTTCAACTTCAGTCTTGTCATCCATTAGTCTTGGAATTATATCTCCTTTTACCTTTTATCAGCAATATAAGACAGTGTGATGCTAATGACATTGAACAATGAATCTGTGGACAGGAAATGAGCACATCCATATAATTTATAATTTCGTCTTTCTTAAAAGTTGATTGTTATTAAAATTCAAAGGACACGAGGATATAAGAATATCGAGCAACATGTCATCAATATGTTAAAATTAGATATGTTTGTAAATATTTGCGCATAGCATTAGTAGATGTAACTGAATGATTTGAACACTAAATTAGCTTTTTGCAATCACAGTTTACTAAAAAATATGCTTTGTAAATTACTGGGACGTGACCTTAGTTCTGAAATCATCCACGAATGACAAATTAACCAAATCATTAAGATGAATAAAGCTATTTTTAAATCCTGGTCATGTAGCTTTACATTTCAAATAGATTCAGAGGACAATGCTGTCCATCAAACCAGTTCACCGAAGTTTCAATCTTAAAGGTCCTGTAATGTGGATTGGTGATTGTAAATACCTCAATTGCATTTATTATTCACCATTATCCTATCATCATGTCTTAAAGAAACTACATTTAAAATAAGTAATGATGCATGGACTAATATATTTGTCATTATCTTTGACTGTAATGGTAATGTGTTATAAGCCTTAATATTTACTGTACATAGAGAATATGTTATTCAGAGAGGACCGACTGCAGAAACATGCTGTTAAAGAAGAATGTCCTGAGATCGCATTTGACTCGAAATAACACCAAAAAATAATGACCAAAATCATGTGGAAACCCGGGCTTTTTTTCATAATGGTAAAATGACAAAAGTCAAGGCAAAAGTTTAATCACCAAAAATGCACATGCGAAATGTTGAACTACGATTTTATACATTTTCGGAGAAAATATTAGTGACACAGTTTCCACAAGATAGGTCAAGCTTAGTAACTTCTGTTAATTTCTGACTCGCTTAAAGCCTCGGTCCCAACCCACCGTGCGTTTTTTTGTCCGTACGTTTTTTGGGGAGGCCACGTTTCTGAAAAACGTGGGGAGGAAGTGGGAAACGCAGGGAAGGAGCAAAACCAATGCACGTCACACGCAAGGTGTAAGTACGTTGCCCGCACGAAATGCCTCATTTGTCAGTTGAACTGGGGAAGTGCCGAGTAATCACTGACGACGCACTGGCAACGTAGTTGCAACGTGCTGAGCACGCACGTGCTAACCGTGTCGTCCGTGGTGTATGTGTCCATGTGAAAAACTTAAAAAACTCACAGAGTACGTGCGTTGTTCGCACAGTGTCCGTAGAGTGCAAGCACGGAACCTACAACGTACGGCTACCACTATTTTACCCACGTTTTTGCACGTAGACAGCATGCACTTAAGAGAATCATAAAAAGTCAGATTTTGTGGCATTCTCAAGAAACATTACTCACGTCCTACCTTAGGTCTACTGCATTAGGATAGATAAATAAAGTTTTTTAAAAACATTTTTCTGTTACCTACTAACAACTATCAAACCAACTACCTGTACAGTTCATTTTCAACAACCTGGACAGTGTGTTTGTCAACAGGAGCAACTACCATCAATGTGTACAGTTTTTAATTTTGCTAATATCTCGGCTTCGATTAATCTGTAAATCCTTTAACTTTGATACAAGTTCTAGATTATCATATTCAACTTAAAACTACATAAAATATCGACTACATCCATGTAGATTTGCTGTTTTCATGTAGGATTTTCTCTCTGACGTTGATTGATTCTTTCCGAAATGTTAAAATTCTAAATTATTTATGTAGCGATTGTAAACTAGCTATTCAAGAGTTGAAACATGTTGATATTGTTAACATCATTCAATAAAAATGTTCAAAACTAACCAATTTCGGGACTCACCCCTGTTGAAAAACTACTGGACAGGCTAACCCCCTGTGGTAGTACATCCGAACATATTTATACACTATTCTCTATCATCAAAAACCGGCAGTCGACAAATCTCCCAACTTACGTGTGTTATATCGATGCAATGAAAGCGTTCGATCGTGTCAATCGAGAATGTCTTTGGTATAAATTGATAAAATTGGGAGTAAATGGAAAATTCTTTACGGCTGTCAAATCGCTATATGAAAATAATCACTCGCGTGTTTTAGTAAATGGTAATATGACCAATAGTTTCGCGGTAAATAGTGGAGTTAAGCAGGGCTGCGTTTTGTCACCAATACTTTTCTCTATTTTTATCAATGATTCAGTTCATGAGGTTAATACACTCAACTGTGGGATAGAGGTAGATAACACCATCCGGCGGTTCAACAAAATGAAGCGCTTCGTAGCACTCATTGATAGTTCAATGAGCGCTTCTTCTCTCTTGAATGACACAGTGCAAATTCCTCGAAGTTTGCTCGCCTTATTACCCAACGCTACATTGAGCAATCCCGTTCAAGAGAGGTTTAAAAGTAATCGCTACCTAAACCTATGATGTTGCTTTGATAGCCCCCAATGAAGCATCACTTCAACGTATGCTTCATTGTGTCAGTGAGTGGTGTAAGAAATGGCGCCTTCAAATTAAAACCCAAAAAACCAAGATAGTCCATTATCGTAACATTTCCTCTGTACAGCCATTTTTTAGCTTTACTTGTGGCAATGAAAATATAGAGGTAACTAATTCCTATAAATACTTGGGAATTTTGCTTCAGGGACATTTAGATTTGCAGTATACAGCTAAAGCAATTGCTAAATCAGCTGGTAGAGCGTTAGGAGTTATTATAAGTAAATTTAAGGCTGTTGTATGACAGTTTAGTTCAACCTATTTTATCTTATGGATCTGCTATATGGGGCACATCCTCGGTTACCCATGGTTTTATATATGCTCCGTTACTCTCTACTATATCACCCATGGGAAACCTTATCAGAAAAATCAGATTTACTTCTATTATCCACGGGTGGTCTTCAGCAAAAAAGAAGTTTTGGGGTTGCACTGTCGGGAAAATTTTCCAAAATATACAATTGTCTTTAAATTTTAATTTTACTATTCTAAAAAGTAAACTTATTGATATAGATACAGCAAATTGGTTTAAATCACTTTGGGATGATAAGGGGAATATAAATGGTTACAAGTTAAGGACTTATCATCTTTTTAAGACTTATTTTGGTACATCTTCTTACGTAACATCAGTAAATGACAGGGCTCATAGAAGTTACTTAGCAAAGTTTAGATGTGGCACACTGCCCTTAGAGGTCGAACTTGGCCGGTTTAAGAAGCCCAAAACTCCCTTAGAGCAACGTATATGTAGATATTGTAAATCCTCTAAGATTGAGGACGAGACACACTTTCTAATAGATTGTAATTTATATTCTGATCTGAGAACCTTTGATCGCGTCTCCTCTAAACATCCTAATATCAGTAATTTGTCAATTCCAGACCAATGTCCATTTATTATGCAGTGCGACGATCTATCTAATTCCGTAGCTGCACTCATTACCAACATGTATAACCTTAGACTATTCACTCCCGCCTCTAGTGATATTTTAGTATAATATGTTATCACTTATTTTCATAAGAGTTCACTATGGCTTTACGGAAGTAGGTCAATCACGGCGAAAACTGCCGATGATTGCCGATGTTTCGACATCAACAATCATGGGGTACTGTTTCATAGGTCATATCTTATCACACGAACGCGTGAAATATGAAATTTGGAAAGATATTTTGAATTTTGTCCAACCAGCTGAGACACTTAAAAGGCAGCTCTAGCTATTACTGCAACTGTCATGAAACTTCCCTTTAAGAAATATTTCACTGGTATATAACTGATTCTCACGTCACATTGTTGTATTCAGGACTACAACTTCTTGTCCTTTTTCCCTTGCAGGATTCGAACCCACATCCTCAGAGTCAGACATCAACTGACTGTACCAACAGGTTACATATTCGACCATCGGGACCTCGACGGAATGAGGTCTTACAACTGGTAGTTAAAGGTTGTTCCATTGTGTTGATGGGGGTCAAATATGCCAAAAACTCTCGTACTTTTTCGGGCCGAGTCTCTTGCGGGATTCGAACCCACACCCTCAGAGTAAGGCAACTATCGCCAGCACTGACCGTACCAGCAGCGTACCACATGACCATTTCGCCTTGACAAAATCGAGGCCCAACAAGCGATAGCTAATTTTACATTCAGTACCATTGAAATCGTTGAACACTTGTTCTTCGACTCAATAACATTCATGAAAACAGCTTTTTGCAATTGAATCACTTACGCAACGTAACCACGTACATCTGTTGCGTCACCACCACATTAATGTCTGTATTGTTGCTCGTGGTTGTGTGAAAATCTGTTTCAAATGTTTTTCTGATCAAGCACTGGTCGAAAACTGAACAACTTTTTCGGGCCGAGTCCCTTGCGGGATTCGAACCCACACCCTCAGAGTAAGGCAACTATCGCCATCACTGGCGGTACCAGCAGCGTACCACACGACTATTTCGCCTCGACATAATCGAGGCCAAACAAGCGATAGTTAAGCTAATTTTACATTCAGTACCATTGAAATCGTTGAAAAAATGTTATTCGACTCAATAACATTCATGTAAACCGCTTTTTCCAATTGAATCACTTACGCAACGTAACCTACATCTGTTGCATCACCACCACATTAATGCGAATACGTGCCTGTATTGTTGCTCGTGGTTGTGTGAAAATCTGTTTCAAATGTTTCTCTGATCAAGCACTGGTCGAAAACTGAACAATTTTGTTGTCTCATTTCAACAATCTCCATTCGTTTGTGACATTACAACTTCTGAAATTTACATATATTATGCAGAAATTGTGCAACTTAATAATGCTGTAATTTTGCTAAATTAACTGTTCATGATAGTTTTTAGGAAACCTAATAAGATATCTGGTTGGCGTTTATTTTGGCCGACAGTGTATAACGGGTTTTATAAATACTGTGCATGTACATTGGACGTGACGTCGAAATTATAAAATGGTGTTTCGATTTTCATTGAAACTAGTATTTATGATATATTTGTCGTTTTGTGATGAATATGCAAGTTGAGTGAATATATTAACCTGAAATCTGCATGTATGGTAAGTTATTATTATTTGCACCGATTTTGTCGAAACCACTTTGGCAAAAAGGAATGCAGCTATTACAACCAAACTTTACAAGTCTGATAGCCCTTACTATGTAATTTTGCCGCGAAGCTTTTGGGCCCAATTGCCCCATCCATTTAAGGTCCAGTTCGATTCTAAGTTTTGATTTTTAGCATGGGAAATTAGCACTTTTTTAAAAGATGCGCATTGACAATGCAAGCACAAATGTAAATCGCAGTGAAATCGTAGATCACATGGTTTAGCCGTCATCTTGGATTTTTAAAACTTTTTCAAATTTTCTGACCCTATGTACATGTAGCTTCGAAGACTCCGAAGACATTTTCACCTAAAAGCTGAAACTATTTTTATATATAGCTGAAACATTTGGAAATAACAAGTTTGTTCTGTTTTGAGCGAACTCCTAATACTTTTTACACAGTGACCTTTCAAAGTTTGGTGCATTTGAACAATGTACCAATTTTAAAGACGAATATTTCATTAACCTGGAGGTTTTGATGCATGATATTTTCAGGACTACTAGACAAAAGATTAGTGTACATGAATCAATTATAAAATCGATCGCGAACAGTCATTTCCGGTCGAGAAAAATGGTACAAAATGATACAAAACAGGGTCTCGAATTTTTAACCTTTTTAAAAAATATTCAAAATACACTTGAAACCTTTTTTAAAAGATACGCAAGAACAATACACACAAAATAGTAATCATGGCGAATTCGTAAGTCACGTTGTTAAGCCGCCATTTTGATTTTCTTAAAATTTTTGTGATTTTGACAGGTTAAGTTTGGGTCTAAATAATCCTAGAGACATACTAGAGACTCGCAACTTGTTTTAGAAGATGCTTAATTAGACAAGCAAAATATGGTACCATGGCGAAGTCGTAGGTCACGTGGTTTTGACGCCATATTGAATTTTAACCGTTTTCTTCTGATTTTAAAATGGGGACTATTCCAATCATGTTAGAGACATACTAGAGACTAAAATGCACCCCCTCTCTCTCAATCAAATACAGGACGGAAACACAAGGCAAACCTGTTCTTTACAGTATCTATATGATGAGTTTGCTATTTGCAGCATAAATCTTCAAAAATGAAGATTTGGTCACGATATGACAAGACCCTACGGACGTCGTATGTATGCCCATACGTACGCACAAGTGTACAAAGGGCTAAGCTAAGCTAAGCTAAGCTAATTATGAAAAAGGGCTTTTTGGCTATTGTACCTGAACTCAATTTGACTCGAGTGGGTGTGAGATCGGTTGATGCAAGTGTTGACTTGCCTGTTGCACTATTCCAACTTTGAACATGGATTTCCTCTCATCCGGAATGGTGTCGACATTGTGATATTTAGTTTTGTTGGAAAATTGAAAAGGAAACTTTCACAAACACATTTTGCTGCTGCAAAAGGAGCAAAGCACCATAAACGTTTCTCCTACGTTTTGACTCCAAACGAACAAAGGATACTGCTTCCAATGACAACAGATGACTCATGGCGGGCTGAATCATTTTATCATCGCTTGCGACTATATTTTAATTTTCGGTTTTCTATCTAGGGAATGACAGTTATTTGATCAACATATATACATAGTTATGAAAACATTTAACACGGCAATCTATGGGAACATTATTTTTATTTAATGTATATATGTAGGTAAATTGGATGACATTTGTTAAACTGTTGTACACCAAGCTGAGATGGTTTCAAATAAAGCTGAAAACAAAACGACATTGATCTAATCAGAACCTATTAAATGAACATTATTCATCCTAGACTAAATTAACATGCAAGTCTATGGAAATAGCGTCAGCGTCTGAATACAACTTGCAGGGTCTGCAGTGGAAACTGTGTAATGTACCTACCCCTTCGTCTTCTAAAACAATGTCGAAATGATGGCATGATTTCATTAATGCGCTGGCTTCAATAAGTTTGCTCCTGAATTCATGCTTGATTCAAATGTGCACACATTTGTTCTCCATTTGACAATGTTGTAAAACATTGCACAATGTATCAAAGAGGGCAGGTTCGGAACAGTCCAATGGAACGAATGAAAACCATGGCAAATTAATAGAATAACCTGTTACCACAGACAAAACAAACACTCCCAATGAACTGTATACATTGTAATATTCATTGTTACTAATAGGGGTAGGGCCACAGGGTCGCACGGCACTCATTGACAGATAAAGTTTATTTTCGCGACACGGATCCCTGCCTTGTCGTTTATCACCACAGTATGCAATAGTGAACAGGAAGTAACTGACAACACTTCTACCTTTACAAACATTCACTCATTGAAAGAAAAGGGGGGAGGGGGGTCGAACCCCCGCTGCCACCCTTCCCATTCATCAGCCACTGCCTTGTTGTTTATCAGCACAGTATACAAGAGTAAAGAGGTAGGTGTCGACTTAGTGTATACACTGTTCTGGAGCAGTTAATTCCAAACGCAGATTGTAATAGAAGAATGTTTAAATGAAGTATTCGGTTTTTTAGTTGAGCCAGTACTAGATGGTACCGATCTCAACGTTATGGAAATGTGTTGAAATCCCATAAAACTTCCGACCCTGATGTGCCATTAACATCAACACCCAAAGAAAAGGTCAATGTTATTCAAGCACACTCAGTTTTTTGTTGCATCAAATATGTCAATAACGCCCATTTTGCCACCATAGTTATGTTTCTTCATGTCGACGGCCAGTTTAAAAGCAGGACAAGAGTAAATACTTGATTGCTAAGTATACACTGGCCTGTAAGGTTTTGTTGCACAAGGGAAAAACACAAGAATTTGTACTATTGAAGGTAGTGTTATCCCACATATAACCACGTTATAATTGTTTCATAAATAATCTCATGACATGTATTTCTGATCAGTCATCATGTTTAACGAGTCGTTGTTGAGTTTGATAAACTTATATTGTGTACTGTTAAATGTTAATTGGGCCTTCAGCTTCTCGTCCTCGGTGTCTACACAGGACAAAAAGTGGTGGAATCCGCCTGCCGGATCCTTCCGGAATCATCAGGATTCTTCGGGATCCGCAAATTTTTGGAAGAATCCGGAAGGATCCAGAAATCGGATTCCACCACTTTTTGTCCTGTGCTACATCCAGGTTCGTTAACATGATCCAGACCTGGTCCAGACGGAACTGACGTCACAGACACTCATATAACGATTATTACATGATATGTTTGACAAACAAGTTAACTGTCCTCAGAGTGAAGTGTTAGATTTATATAGTTTAGATATATCAACAAAGTTATCTTAACTGGTGTACCATCAACGGTGTTAGTATCTACATTCATTCATTGCAATAAAGAAGTTGACTTTTTAGACTAATCCATATATCTTGGTTTTCTTCATTTTGCAACTTCTAAAATGCCCCTCGAAGAAGTTGATGTAACATAAGTCATCATGTTAAAAAAGTCGTTGTTGAGTTTGATTGACTTTTGATTGTGTACTGTCAATCTATTGAAAACTATCTGTAATGTTATACGTCCCCTACCGTCTAAGGGGTGTTGTGTTGATTTCTTAATAAGTGGCAATATGTGTTTGATGAATGGTCGACACTCCACTGACAATAACTTTACCTTTATTTCAACAAAACGTTCGTCCGTTGTGGGCTATTATTTTGTTCCCTATGAACTTGTAGATAGTTTTATCAATTTTACTGTGACCCGTCCTAATGATCTTAGCAGTGCTGCAGGGTGTGTGGGTTGATAGACGACGAGGCGTTGTTAAAGTTTAATATCACTCTTTGTTGACATGGCACTTAGCATCGTCATGCTGTTACAACAGGGCAACCTCCAAGTCAGGGCGCACTACCTTCGAGTAGCTCAGCGAGTATATGAGTGACGTGTCGGAGCGGTTGCTCGCTGTCTGGAGCTAGACAACAGGGGTCAACGAAATACGACAGGTGATGCCTGTAAGATTAGTGTATCATTTGTTGTACATTCACCACACGTGTCACTAGAAATATGTGCATGTGATGGACTGTGATGTCCACCGCTCAGACTTTCAATCCAACCATGTCCTCTTAACATAATTTTTCACTTATGATTTTTAGATGGAGGTCGGAAAAGGTTCATTATCCCTGTATGCACTAAGTTCAAATTGTTTCCATGGAAACCATAAACAAATTCAGAATAACCTAAGTAGCAAAAGGCACCACTCCAACACTAGGTCTAACCACACAGTAAGTTTCGTGAAAAAATTCTGCATAGATTTTGAGAAAGAGACCGGAAAAGGTTCCTACCCCCATATGCACTAAGTTCAAACCGTTTCCATGGAAACTTGCAAAAATATTCAGAATAACCTAAGTAGCAAAAGGCACAACTCCAACACTTGGTCGAACCACACACCAAGTTTCGTGAAAAAATACTGCATAGATTTTGAGAAAGAGGCCGGAAAAGGTTCTTACCTCCATATGCACTAAGTTCAAACCGTTTCCATGGAAACCAGAAACAAAATAAAACTCAGAATATCCTAAGTAGCAAAAGGCACCACTCCACCAATAGGTCTAACCACTTACCAAGATTCGTAAAAAAATATTGAACAGTTTTTGAGATATGGCGGAATATGCGATTCTGTCCAGAAGACAGTGGAGATTTATTTATTTTGTTCTTAGAAATACAATGTACATAATGATTGAAAGGACGTCAGAACAAAATATCAACTTAATCCGATCCACAAAGGGGGAAAGAAGTCGCTAAAATCTTTAGAATAATGTTTTCTTAAATCGGTTCCATTTCTGGCAGGCCACTGATAGTACAGCACGTCGCCACCTGCCAGGTACCCAGCCCACCAGCTGAACGAGCCCACGGTGGAGAGGGTGTGATCACAACTCACTAGAACAGCCATGTCTGTGATGGCGTCATTTCCTTCTATATACACCACGTCGTCTCCTTTCATATTCTTCTTGGCCCAGTCCATTCCGTTAGAACACACAAGGAACAAGACTCGTCCGTATTTCTGCCTGAAGTATTCCGCAGATTTCTCCATGTAGTCAGGCGTAGCTACGTCATATCCGTAGGAATTATTAATGAAATTTCCACGGCGTATGTGAACACCTATCAAAACAGGTGCTCTTGAAGAATTTGTTTGGTCAAGAAATACGGAAACGCTTTTGTCAATTATCTTCCTAGCTTTGTCTAGAATTGATTTTCGAAAAGAGAACTCATGTCTTATATCTTCAGCCACATGTTCGAAGTATTTGCACGACTGCATGTAACCTCCAACGTTGGCGTTTCCCTTAGGTAAATCAAACAACTTTTGGTCGAAACTACAGTGACGTTTCGCTGCCGTATACGCGAAGTTCTTCATCAAGCACCCATATTCAGATGCCGGTACCAACGTGGCAGATATGTTGAAGTACTTCAGAAGAAGGTTATCATCATCTAGAAGTAAGGTCCTGTTTGTATACGAAGCTATACCATACGCAGATGCGTAAATAAATAAACGATTGCCAAGACCCCCCTGTGCTTTGCAAGACAGGTACGAGCTCTGAGTAATGGACTCTTCTATAAGGGAGTAGTTACAAGGTCTCTTGGTGGTGGTGGTGGTGGTGGTGGTGGTGGTGGCAGTTGTTGTGGTGGTGGTGGCAGTTGTTGTGGTGGTAGCAGTGGTGGTGGTGGCATTTGTGCAGTAGATCATGTTTGGAGAGCAGTGGACATGTCGAGTAGGGACCCTGAAGAATGGAGACGTTGCTATGGCTGAACACAGGATCACAATGGTGCTCACAATGGCGCACAGGCTGAAGCAACCCCTCGGTCCTGAAACAATGAACATATACTTGATATGAACACTTAACGGGGCATTGCATTGAATGTATTTTAATATACATTGTACCATGTTATTTGTGATAAAAAAGATGTATTTGTTAAACACTGATCCCCTAACTTTTACAGTGTTTCCGTTGTCCGGTATATACCGGACATTGACCGGTTTAAATTTAACATGTCCGGTAATTTCAAAGGCTGCCGGTCATCATGTCCGGCAAATATTTCAAAAGCTTTTATCCCCATTCTTACTAATTTGTCAAAATCTACGCTCAATGTTTTTCTCGTTCATGAAATCGTTACCTTTTAGAATGCCATCGATGTATTTTCAAACAAAAAGCAGAGTACCAGGAAAAAACCCACGCTAAAAATAGCCTGAAATTGGTTATAATGCAGAGTCTCGTCAAAAACGTGATCTCGCTCGACGTTAGTAGTTTACTGATTTAAAATTTCGAATCAGCAGACGACACTGTCGTCTTTTTTTGGGGGTAAACCAGGTAAAAAACTCATTGCAGAAGATGAGTCTGAGAGCGGCACTAGTGAAAAATCTCCTATTGCAAGCAGTAGCACGTCTAATCAGACGATGTCTTAGAAGAAACAGAAAACGAGTGACAGTGACAGTACGACTCGGAAGTTTATCCCTGAATGGTTAAATGAATTTCGATGGTTGCGTCATGAAGACGAAAAGGGTGGTGAATCGGTTATGTACTGCAAAATATGTGAAGCTGCCCAAAAAGTTAATGGGTTTACTAAAGGGTGCATCAATTTGAGAAAATCTGCGCTCAAAGAGCATAGGGATAGCGCATCTCACTACCAAGCGGTTACTGTTATGTACCAAAAAAATGCTATGGCGAGCCACATGGAACAAGCGAAAGAAAAGGGTGATGCAAAACTGACGGCAATGTTAAATACAGTGTTGTTTATGGCCCATGAAAACATTGCCACTGTGAAATTCTCTAAACTGATAGAACTTCAGAAAACAAATGGCTGTGCAGCATTGAAAGGGGAAGTTTATACCCATTCTGACTCGATTGAAGAAATGGAGCATGCATCAGTGGAAAGTACAATTGCTGACCTTAAAGAATTCAGAAAAGTGGAGTCATTGGACTTGTTATAGACGAAACTGTGAATGTCACAGTCGAAAAAAAACTTATCTTGTTTATCAGAATTCACGACAATGGAAAACCAGAGACAATTTTTCTCGGAAATTTCTCTGTACACAGTGGAACTGCTGAATGTGTGACCGAAAAAATCAGAGAAATACTTCCACAATGGAATATTGATATGCAGAATGTTGTAGGTCTCGGTTCTGATGGGGCGAGTGTTATGACAGGAAAAAATACAGGAGTTGGTGTTCGTCTACAATCAAACGATTCTCCCTACCTAGTGCACGTGCACTGTGTTGCCCATAGAGTGGCACTTGCATCGGCTGATGCAGCAAAAGTGTCAAAGGTCGTTGCTGAATATCGTAGAACACTGATATTTACAAGTTTTATGAGTATTCAGCTACTCGATACAACAGATTGAAAGAATTAACAAAAGTTCTCGAAGACGCAGATTTCTCAAGTGTGAAACAACCAAGTTCAGTTCGGTGGCTGTCTGTAGGAAGAGCTGTCAAATCGATAAAGGAATTATTACCTGCACTTGTCATGGAAATAGAAGAGGAGGCTGCAGAACGCAACAACCCTACAGCGGTTAACATAGAAAAGAAAATCAAAACATACGCGTTTGTAGCCATGACCTACATGCTGTCGGATGTTATGTGTTACATGGACAAACTAGTGACATTGTTTCAGAGGGACAATCTCAACCTTGGAATGGTAATGCCAGTTGTCAATTCCACCATCGCATCATTGAGAGACCTGGTTCAAAATCTTGGACATGATGAACAATATTTTATTGACAACGTTCAGAATGGTGAATTTCGGGGAATGAAACTCAAGTATGCTGACGCCAGATCTGTCTCAAGTTACAAGAAAACACGTAACGGATTTATTGAAGAACTTTGTACTTCACTGCAGAATCGTTTTCCAGACGATAGTTTGAGTGTCCTGACAAGTCTGGGATAAAGTTCTAAACCCAAGTCGATATCCAGCTACGAACGATGAACTATCTGATTACGCACGGGATTCCCTTCAAGTGCTTATGGATCAATTCGGCAAGCCCATTGGTCAACAAGTTAATGACGTCACGGGGTTGCCCATCGATCGTGAGCGCACTGAGCGAGATTTCCGTCACTTCAAGTCAACTGTGTCAGGTCTTGGTACAGTAAATCTAGAGGAAACATGCAAAGTTATTCTGCAGAATTACGCTGACATGTATCCAGATTATGCAGTGTTTGCATCTGTTGCGCTAGTTATCCCTGTATCAAGTGTGCCGGCAGAACGTGGTTTCAGCTTGCAGAACCGAATTCACTCGGCAAGTCGAAACAGACTTTGCGAGAGACGATTGAACAATTTGATGCTCATGAACATGCACACCGAACAACGCCACACTGGTGCAGCTGTACGCATATTCAGAAATAAAAAGAGGAAGATTTGAGTCAGTGAGTATTTGTTTTATTTTCATTGTTAACACTTATTAATTGACCAGTAAAATTTACAAATGTCCGGTAAATTTCATGCTTGCCGGTCACGATGTCCTGCTGTTAAAAAAGCCAGCGGAAACACTGTTTTAACCATAGTTTCCATCAAAATATCACACTGTTCTCAAGGAGTTCTCATCTCAAAAGTTACACCTGTGAAGAAACCCAATTAAAAGTTATGGCCAAAACGAACGTAGAGGTTCAGGGTTATGGCAAGAGCGCCGGGGGAACGCAGTGCAGTCACCGTGGCAACCCAACGGAAACGGAAACGTAGGAGTGAACTTTTTAAACTATATTAAACTGAAATCTGCATGTATGGTAAGTTGGAACGTATAAAAGTCAAATAAAATATTATACATCACAATAGACGCATATTCAAGACAATAACACAACCAATTCTAAAACTTCAGTGTTCACAAAACACAGACCAGTTAAATTCGGATAGTGACGTAATTTCCAAAGATTTATTAATTTAATCTAGGATAAATACTTTTACAAATACGATTTTCATCCGATTCTATTCATATTTATCAAGTTTGTGAGGAGTCAACTTTGCTACAACCGCATAAGTTATATTTTATTATTAAGGATTCAGCCCTTTGGGGCAGAATTCTTATTGTTATTGGCGTGTTTTTATTATTATTATTTGCACCAATTTTGTCGAAACCACTTTGGCAAGAAGGAATGCAGCTATTACAACCAAACTTTACAGGTTGATAGCCCTTACTATGTATTTTTGCTGCGAAGCTTTTAGGCCCATTTGCCCCAGCCATTTAAGGTCCAGTTCGATTCTAAGTTTTGATTTTTAGCATGGAAAATTAGCACTTAGAGACTTGCAATCTTTTTTAAAAGATGCGCATTGACAATGCAAGCAAAAATGTAAATCGCAGTGAAATCGTAGATCACGTGGTTTAGCCGTCATCTTGGATTTTTAAAACTTTTTCAAATTTTCGGACCCTATGTAGCTTCGAAGACTCCGAAGACATTTGCACCTAAGAGCTGAAACTATTTTTATATATAGCTGAAACATTTGGAAATAACAAGTTTGTTCTGTTTTGAGCGAACTCCTAATACTTTTTACACAGTGACCTTTCAAAGTTTGGTGCATTTGAACAATGTACCAATTTTAAAGACGAATATTTCATTAACCTGGAGGTTTTGATGCATGATATTTTCAGGACTACTAGACAAAAGATAAGTGTACATGAATCAATTATAAAATCGATCGCGAACAGTCATTTCCGGTCGAGAAAAATGGTAGAAAATGATTCAAAATAGGGTCTCGAATTGTTAACCTTTTTAAAAAATATTCAAAATACACTTGAAACCTTTTTTAAAAGATACGCAAGAACAATACACTCAAAATAGTAAACATGGCGAATTCGTAAGTCACGTTGTTAAGCCGCCATTTTGATTTTCTTCAAATTTGTTGTGATTTTGACATGTTAAGTTTGGGTCTAAATAATCCCAGAGACATACTAGAGACTCGCAACTTGTTTTAGAAGATGCTTAATTAGACAAGCAAAATATGGTACCATGGCGAAGTCGTAGGTCACGTGGTTTTGACGCCATATTGAATTTTAATCGTTTCCTTCTGATTTTAAAATGGGGACTATTTCAATTATTGTTAGAGACATACTAGAGACTAAAATGCACCCCCTCTCTCTCAATCAAATACAGGACGGAAACACAAGGAAAACCTGTTCTTTACAGTATCTATATGATGAGTTTGCTATTTGCAGCATAAATCTTCAAAAATGAAGATTTGGTCACGATATGACAAGACCCTACGGACGTGTACAAAGGGCTAAGCTAAGCTAAGCTAAGCTAATTATGAAAAAGGGCTTTTTTGCTATTGTACCTGAACTCAATTTGACTCGAGTGGGTGTGAGATCGGTTGATGCAAGTGTTGACTTGCCTGTTGCACTATTCCAACTTTGAACATGGATTTCCCCCATCCGGAATGGTGTCGACATTGTGATATTTAGTTTTGTTGGAAAATTGAAAAGGAAACTTTCACAAACACATTTTGCTGCTGCAAAAGGAGCAAAGCACCATAAACGTTTCTCCTACGTTTTGATTCCAAACGAACAAAGGATACTGCTTCCAATGACAACAGATCACTCATGGCGGGCTGAATCATTTTATCATCGCTTGCGACTATATTTTAATTTTCGGTTTTCTATCTAGGGAATGACAGTTATTTGATCAACATATATACATAGTTATGAAAACATTTAACACGGCAATCTATGGGAACATTATTTTTATTTAATGTATATATGTAGGTAAATTGGATGACATTTCTTAAACTGTTGTACACCAAGCTGAGATGGTTTCAAATAAAGCTGAAAACAAAACGACATTGATCTAATCAGAACCTATTTAATGAACATTATTTATCCTAGACTAAATTAACATGCAAGTCTATGGAAATAGCGTCACCGTCTGAATACAACTTGCAGGGTCTGCAGTGGAAACTGTGTAATGTACCTACCCCTTCGTCTTCTAAAACAATGTCGAAATGATGGCATGATTTCATTAATCCGCTGACTTCAACAAGTTTGCTCCTGAATTCAAGCTTGATTCGAATCTCTACACATTTGTTCTCCATTTGACAATGTATCAATGTATCAAAGGCCTATCAAGGTTCTTAAGTCCAGAGAATTTACATTTACAAGTCTTGTGATCGCCCAATCAAAACTTCACCTGTATTTGATCTCGAAAGTTGTCCAGGAAGTGGCCCCAAAAAATAATAAATGTTTAACACGTGCACGATAGGGCGCTTTCTCAATATCGTGACATAGCGCACAAATATATTGTTGGTTTCTCAACGTGAATCTGCGAATCTTGTATCACTTATGTGGCTCTCCAATCGCCCAATCAAAACTTCACCTGTATTTGATCGGGACACTCGAAAGTTGTCTAATAAATGTGTCACCTGGAAGTGGCTCCTAAGAATAATAGATATTTAACATGTGCACGATAACGCGCTTTATGAAGATCGGGACTTTTGAGATCGGCACGTCAGCATTAGAACTTGACTCAGTCAAAAGATAAAGATTACTTTCAGCAAACGACTCCATAACTTATCCTAGCACATCCGCTTTTCAATGTGTACATATCAAGTTCGAATGTGACATCGTCATATGCCGGCCTAACTGCACCCGCAGGGGCGGATCTAGAGGGGGCCATTGAAACCAACCTCACTACAGTGGTGAACCACCCCTTGTTGCCACAGACATAGTACATTTACCCTGTATATATCTATCACTAAGCAGAAAGCCCCCCCCCCCCCCCCCCCCCACCCCCAGTTTCCAAAAAAGCTGTATCCGCCCCTGGGACCCGTCTTGATAGAATGTGAATGATAAACCGGCATTTCAGGACTAAAGTATTTTGATTGTTGTACAATATATTCTGTTTGATGTTTTCTATTATTGCCGACACCTTGATGTAACATCACGGGAGTCCATGTACAATGTGAAATGGAAAAATAATCTAAAAAACCACGCAAAAAACAAACTGTTACGTTATTGGTGATCGTTATGAACAGGATGAATATAGATTATCTGGATAACAACTTCTTTATTGTGAATATACCCGACGTTTCGCAGTATATGCTTACTCCTTCATGCTCTTAAACGTTATGTATGCTCACGATAAAGAAGCTGTTATCCAGAAAATCGAAAAAGATTTTTTCCCTTTGAAAAGATTATAATATTGTTATGTTTCTGTTAGCTGTCATACACAGTCTCTGCTGTAATTATGTCGTATACATTCAACAAAATATCAAATATGTATATTGTATTAACGACAGTGCATATACACTTGTCATCAATTCAAATATCAGGTATATCTAAAAAATTGACCTCATAGTTGATATTTTACGAATGCAAGAGTGTCACAAGACATTGATGCGAATATATATATATATATATATATATATATATATATATATATATATATATATATATATATATATATATATATATATATATATATATATATATATATACGTCCTTGATTTATTATACAAGTTAATAAAAAAAAAATCATCAATATATTACTGTATATGAAAGTTTTTTCTCGTGGCGACATCTGAAATAGTCAAAAGGAAAGACTAGTAAGACGGGCGTTGATACGATGCTTGAAAGACAAATTACATGATATAATTTGCACTGAAATACACACAAGTGAAATATACAAGGTGAACAAACATTCGGTATGCATCTGTAGTACTGTATGTACAAGCTGTAGTACTGTGTGTACAAGCTGTAGTACTGTATGTACTGCAGTACTGTGTGTACAAGCTGTAGTACTGTATGTACTGCAGTACTGTGTGTACAAGCTGTAGTACTGTATGTACTGTAGTACTGTGTGTACTGTGCTGGAAGTTGATGTGTACTGCAGTACTGTGTGTACTAGCTTGCTGGAGGTTGATGTGTACTGTAGTACTGTGTGTACTGTGCTGGAGGTTGATGTGTACTGTAGTACTGTGTGTACTAGCTTGCTGGAGGTTGATGTGTACTGTAGTACTGTGTGTACTAGCTTGCTGGAGGTTGATGTGTACTGTAGTACTGTGTGTACTAGCTTGCTGGAGGTTGATGTGTACTGTAGTACTGTGTGTACTGTGCTGGAAGTTGATGTGTACTGCAGTACTGTGTGTACAAGCTGTAGTACTGTATGTACTGTAGTACTGTGTGTACTGTGCTGGAAGTTGATGTGTACTGCAGTACTGTGTGTACTAGCTTGCTGGAGGTTGATGTGTACTGTAGTACTGTGTGTACTGTGCTGGAGGTTGATGTGTACTGTAGTACTGTGTGTACTAGCTTGCTGGAGGTTGATGTGTACTGTAGTACTGTGTGTACTGTGCTGGAAGTTGATGTGTACTGTAGTACTGTGTGTACTAGCTTGCTGGAGGTTGATGTGTACTGTAGTACTGTGTGTACTAGCTTGCTGGAGGTTGATGTGTACTGTAGTACTGTGTGTACTGTGCTGGAAGTTGATGTGTACTGTAGTACTGTGTGTACTAGCTTGCTGGAGGTTGATGTGTACTGCAGTACTGTGTGTACTGTGTGTACTGTGTGTACTGTGCTGGAAGTTGATGTGTACTGTAGTACTGTGTGTACTAGCTTGCTGGAGGTTGATGTGTACTGTAGTACTGTGTGTACTAGCTTGCTGGAGGTTGATGTGTACTGTAGTACTGTGTGTACTAGCTTGCTGGAGGTTGATGTGTACTGTAGTACTGTGTGTACTAGCTTGCTGGAGGTTGATGTGTACTGTAGTACTGTGTGTACTAGCTTGCTGGAGGTTGATGTGTACTGCAGTACTGTGTGTACTGTGCTGGAAGTTGATGTGTACTGTAGTACTGTGTGTACTAGCTTGCTGGAGGTTGATGTGTACTGTAGTACTGTGTGTACTAGCTTGCTGGAGGTTGATGTGTACTGTAGTACTGTGTGTACTAGCTTGCTGGAGGTTGATGTGTACTGTAGTACTGTGTGTACTAGCTTGCTGGAGGTTGATGTGTACTGTAGTACTGTGTGTACTAGCTTGCTGGAGGTTGATGTGTACTGCAGTACTGTGTGTACTGTGCTGGAAGTTGATGTGTACTGTAGTACTGTGTGTACTAGCTTGCTGGAGGTTGATGTGTACTGTAGTACTGTGTGTACTAGCTTGCTGGAGGTTGATGTGTACTGTAGTACTGTGTGTACTAGCTTGCTGGAGGTTGATGTGTACTGCAGTACTGTGTGTACTGTGCTGGAAGTTGATGTGTACTGTAGTACTGTGTGTACTAGCTTGCTGGAGGTTGATGTGTACTGTAGTACTGTGTGTACTAGCTTGCTGGAGGTTGATGTGTACTGTAGTACTGTGTGTACTAGCTTGCTGGAGGTTGATGTGTACTGTAGTACTGTGTGTACTAGCTTGCTGGAGGTTGATGTGTACTGTAGTACTGTGTGTACTGTGCTGGAAGTTGATGTGTACTGTAGTACTGTGTGTACTAGCTTGCTGGAGGTTGATGTGTACTGTAGTACTGTGTGTACTAGCTGGCTGGAGGTTGATGTGTACTGTAGTACTGTGTGTACTGTGCTGGAAGTTGATGTGTACTGTAGTACTGTGTGTACTAGCTTGCTGGAGGTTGATGTGTACTGTAGTACTGTGTGTACTAGCTTGCTGGAGGTTGATGTGTACTGTAGTACTGTGTGTACTGTGCTGGAAGTTGATGTGTACTGTAGTACTGTGTGTACTAGCTTGCTGGAGGTTGATGTGTACTGCAGTACTGTGTGTACTGTGCTGGAAGTTGATGTGTACTGCAGTACTGTGTGTACTAGCTTGCTGGAGGTTGATGTGTACTGTAGTACTGTGTGTACTAGCTTGCTGGAAGTTGATGTGTACTGTAGTACTGTGTGTACTAGCTTGCTGGAGGTTGATGTGTACTGTAGTACTGTGTGTACAAGCTTGCTGGAGGTTGATGTGTACTGTAGTACTGTGTGTACTAGCTTGCTGGAGGTTGATGTGTACTTTAGTACTGTGTGTACTGTGCTGGAAGTTGATGTGTACTGTAGTACTGTGTGTACTAGCTTGCTGGAGGTTGATGTGTACTGTAGTACTGTGTGTACTAGCTTGCTGGAGGTTGATGTGTACTGTAGTACTGTGTGTACTAGCTTGCTGGAGGTTGATGTGTACTGTAGTACTGTGTGTACTAGCTTGCTGGAAGTTGATGTGTACTGCAGTACTGTGTGTACTGTGCTGGAAGTTGATGTGTACTGTAGTACTGTGTGTACTAGCTTGCTGGAGGTTGATGTGTACTGTAGTACTGTGTGTACTGTGCTGGAAGTTGATGTGTACTGTAGTACTGTGTGTACTAGCTTGCTGGAGGTTGATGTGTACTGCAGTACTGTGTGTACTAGCTTGCTGGAGGTTGATGTGTACTGTAGTACTGTGTGTACTAGCTTGCTGGAGGTTGATGTGTACTGTAGTACTGTGTGTACTAGCTTGCTGGAAGTTGATGTGTACTGTAGTACTGTGTGTACTAGCTTGCTGGAGGTTGATGTGTACTGTAGTACTGTGTGTACTAGCTTGCTGGAGGTTGATGTGTACTGTAGTACTGTGTGTACTAGCTTGCTGGAAGTTGATGTGTACTGTAGTACTGTGTGTACTAGCTTGCTGGAGGTTGATGTGTACTGTAGTACTGTGTGTACTGTGCTGGAAGTTGATGTGTACTGTAGTACTGTGTGTACTGTAGTACTGTGTGTACTGTGCTGGAAGTTGATGTGTACTGCAGTACTGTGTGTACTAGCTTGCTGGAGGTTGATGTGTACTGTAGTACTGTGTGTACTGTGCTGGAAGTTGATGTGTACTGTAGTACTGTGTGTACTAGCTTGCTGGAGGTTGATGTGTACTGTAGTACTGTGTGTACTGTGCTGGAAGTTGATGTGTACTGTAGTACTGTGTGTACTAGCTTGCTGGAGGTTGATGTGTACTGTAGTACTGTGTGTACTAGCTTGCTGGAGGTTGATGTGTACTGTAGTACTGTGTGTACTGTGCTGGAAGTTGATGTGTACTGTAGTACTGTGTGTACTAGCTTGCTGGAGGTTGATGTGTACTGTAGTACTGTGTGTACTAGCTTGCTGGAGGTTGATGTGTACTGTAGTACTGTGTGTACTGTGCTGGAAGTTGATGTGTACTGTAGTACTGTGTGTACTGTGCTGGAGGTTGATGTGTACTGTAGTACTGTGTGTACTGTGCTGGAAGTTGATGTGTACTGCAGTACTGTGTGTACTAGCTTGCTGGAGGTTGATGTGTACTGTAGTACTGTGTGTACTAGCTTGCTGGAAGTTGATGTGTACTGTAGTACTGTGTGTACTAGCTTGCTGGAGGTTGATGTGTACTGTAGTACTGTGTGTACTGTGCTGGAAGTTGATGTGTACTGTAGTACTGTGTGTACTAGCTTGCTGGAGGTTGATGTGTACTGTAGTACTGTGTGTACTAGCTTGCTGGAGGTTGATGTGTACTGCAGTACTGTGTGTACTGTGCTGGAAGTTGATGTGTACTGTAGTACTGTGTGTACTAGCTTGCTGGAGGTTGATGTGTACTGTAGTACTGTGTGTACTAGCTTGCTGGAGGTTGATGTGTACTGCAGTACTGTGTGTACTAGCTTGCTGGAGGTTGATGTGTACTGTAGTACTGTGTGTACTAGCTTGCTAGAGGTTGATGTGTACTGCAGTACTGTGTGTACTGTGCTGGAAGTTGATGTGTACTGTAGTACTGTGTGTACTAGCTTGCTGGAGGTTGATGTGTACTGTAGTACTGTGTGTACTAGCTTGCTGGAGGTTGATGTGTACTGCAGTACTGTGTGTACTGTGCTGGAAGTTGATGTGTACTGTAGTACTGTGTGTACTGTGCTGGAAGTTGATGTGTACTGTAGTACTGTGTGAACTAGCTTGCTGGAGGTTGATGTGTACTGTAGTACTGTGTGTACTAGCTTGCTGGAAGTTGATGTGTACTGTAGTACTGTGTGTACTAGCTTGCTGGAGGTTGATGTGTACTGTAGTACTGTGTGTACTAGCTTGCTGGAGGTTGATGTGTACTGCAGTACTGTGTGTACTGTGCTGGAAGTTGATGTGTACTGTAGTACTGTGTGTACTAGCTTGCTGGAGGTTGATGTGTACTGTAGTACTGTGTGTACTAGCTTGCTGGAGGTTGATGTGTACTGTAGTACTGTGTGTACTAGCTTGCTGGAGGTTGATGTGTACTGTAGTACTGTGTGTACTAGCTTGCTGGAGGTTGATGTGTACTGTAGTACTGTGTGTACTAGCTTGCTGGAGGTTGATGTGTACTGTAGTACTGTGTGTACTAGCTTGCTGGAGGTTGATGTGTACTGTAGTACTGTGTGTACTGTGCTGGAAGTTGATGTGTACTGTAGTACTGTGTGTACTAGCTTGCTGGAGGTTGATGTGTACTGTAGTACTGTGTGTACTAGCTTGCTGGAGGTTGATGTGTACTGCAGTACTGTGTGTACTGTGCTGGAAGTTGATGTGTACTGTAGTACTGTGTGTACTAGCTTGCTGGAGGTTGATGTGTACTGTAGTACTGTGTGTACTAGCTTGCTGGAGGTTGATGTGTACTGTAGTACTGTGTGTACTAGCTTGCTGGAGGTTGATGTGTACTGTAGTACTGTGTGTACTAGCTTGCTGGAGGTTGATGTGTACTGTAGTACTGTGTGTACTGTGCTGGAAGTTGATGTGTACTGCAGTACTGTGTGTACTAGCTTGCTGGAGGTTGATGTGTACTGTAGTACTGTGTGTACTAGCTTGCTGGAGGTTGATGTGTACTGTAGTACTGTGTGTACTAGCTTGCTGGAGGTTGATGTGTACTGTAGTACTGTGTGTACTGTGCTGGAAGTTGATGTGTACTGCAGTACTGTGTGTACTGTGCTGGAGGTTGATGTGTACTGTAGTACTGTGTGTACAAGCTGTAGTACTGTATGTACTGTAGTACTGTGTGTACTGTGCTGGAAGTTGATGTGTACTGTAGTACTGTGTGTACTAGCTTGCTGGAGGTTGATGTGTACTGCAGTACTGTGTGTACTGTGCTGGAAGTTGATGTGTACTGTAGTACTGTGTGTACTAGCTTGCTGGAGGTTGATGTGTACTGTAGTACTGTGTGTACTAGCTTGCTGGAGGTTGATGTGTACTGTAGTACTGTGTGTACTAGCTTGCTGGAGGTTGATGTGTACTGTAGTACTGTGTGTACTAGCTTGCTGGAGGTTGATGTGTACTGTAGTACTGTGTGTACTAGCTTGCTGGAGGTTGATGTGTACTGTAGTACTGTGTGTACTAGCTTGCTGGAAGTTGATGTGTACTGTAGTACTGTGTGTACTAGCTTGCTGGAGGTTGATGTGTACTGTAGTACTGTGTGTACTAGCTTGCTGGAGGTTGATGTGTACTGTAGTACTGTGTGTACTAGCTTGCTGGAGGTTGATGTGTACTGTAGTACTGTGTGTACTGTGCTGGAGGTTGATGTGTACTGTAGTACTGTGTGTACTAGCTTGCTGGAGGTTGATGTGTACTGTAGTACTGTGTGTACTAGCTTGCTGGAGGTTGATGTGTACTGTAGTACTGTGTGTACTGTGCTGGAAGTTGATGTGTACTGTAGTACTGTGTGTACTAGCTTGCTGGAGGTTGATGTGTACTGCAGTACTGTGTGTACTAGCTTGCTGGAAGTTGATGTGTACTGTAGTACTGTGTGTACTAGCTTGCTGGAGGTTGATGTGTACTGTAGTACTGTGTGTACTAGCTTGCTGGAGGTTGATGTGTACTGTAGTACTGTGTGTACTGTGCTGGAAGTTGATGTGTACTGTAGTACTGTGTGTACTAGCTTGCTGGAGGTTGATGTGTACTGTAGTACTGTGTGTACTAGCTTGCTGGAGGTTGATGTGTACTGTAGTACTGTGTGTACTGTGCTGGAAGTTGATGTGTACTGTAGTACTGTGTGTACTAGCTTTCTGGAGGTTGATGTGTACTGTAGTACTGTGTGTACTAGCTTGCTGGAAGTTGATGTGTACTGTAGTACTGTGTGTACTAGCTTGCTGGAGGTTGATGTGTACTGTAGTACTGTGTGTACTAGCTTGCTGGAGGTTGATGTGTACTGTAGTACTGTGTGTACTGTGCTGGAAGTTGATGTGTACTGTAGTACTGTGTGTACTAGCTTGCTGGAGGTTGATGTGTACTGTAGTACTGTGTGTACTAGCTTGCTGGAAGTTGATGTGTACTGTAGTACTGTGTGTACTAGCTTGCTGGAAGTTGATGTGTACTGTAGTACTGTGTGTACTAGCTTGCTGGAGGTTGATGTGTACTGTAGTACTGTGTGTACTAGCTTGCTGGAGGTTGATGTGTACTGTAGTACTGTGTGTACTGTGCTGGAAGTTGATGTGTACTGTAGTACTGTGTGTACTAGCTTGCTGGAGGTTGATGTGTACTGCAGTACTGTGTGTACTAGCTTGCTGGAAGTTGATGTGTACTGTAGTACTGTGTGTACTAGCTTGCTGGAGGTTGATGTGTACTGTAGTACTGTGTGTACTAGCTTGCTGGAGGTTGATGTGTACTGTAGTACTGTGTGTACTAGCTTGCTGGAGGTTGATGTGTACTGTAGTACTGTGTGTACTGTGCTGGAGGTTGATGTGTACTGTAGTACTGTGTGTACTGTGCTGGAGGTTGATGTGTACTGTAGTACTGTGTGTACTAGCTTGCTGGAGGTTGATGTGTACTGTAGTACTGTGTGTACTAGCTTGCTGGAGGTTGATGTGTACTGCAGTACTGTGTGTACTAGCTTGCTGGAGGTTGATGGTGGAATGAGGCACTTATTTGGAAAATGATAACGTGAATTGATTGCGACCGAATTATTTCTTTTGTCTCAAAATGATCATTCTTAAAAACATCAGTTTATTGTATTCGTGGCCTCAGGTACATATTCAAATGAACAATAATGACATACATATACGCATTGACAAAGGTAAGCACCCCACTTTATTCCATTGAACAGCAAAAGTTGTCTGACAAGAGAAAAGACAACGTGTCAGTAGAAATAACCATATGGAATAAGAGAACCGTAATTTGACATTTTAAGTGAAAAGGTCATTCCTAAAACATTTCGCTTTTTGGATTTTTGCATTTATAAAAGTTAAGTATTTTGGTCTCCAACACATGTTACGCTATAATGAGAAATGAAAGTGAATGTTTGTTGCCGTTTTGTAAAAGTCACTGTTCAGTTTTAGTCACTAGTCACACACCTTCAACCTTCAACACCTCAAATTTTGAAGGAACAAATTTAATTAACGGCTTGAACTATGAAAAATCCAAAATACTTGGAAAATCAAATAATTGTAGCCTTTTTGTCAATAGTTGTCAATAATTGTTAAAAAAGGGATAACATTTCACCAACCGGTTACTTCCTTATTAGTTGGAGGCTCAAACGCCTCAAACCTCTTACAGTGTTGGGATATCACCCTATATTACAGTTGGAATATTCAAAATAAACGTTCAACCACTCATGCTTGGCCTCTACATATTTTGGAAAAATATATGACCAATGAACATGAGCTGTAGCAAATATTGAACCACGTGGGTAATTCGAAATAATTATCCCCTTTTACTGCAACATGAGAGGTTCATATTGAAACGAGCGTTGTGTTATTTTTCCTGTGTTAAGACCCAGAGTACAAATGTGTTTACATCAATATATTACAGAGTTACCTTCTTTTGTTTTATACATTCAAATACATGTTGAAGATATTTAGCAAGATTTAGCAGAAATATGTTATTGGTTGATTGACAAAGTGTTGAACCATTAGTATAATTGCTCTTGTCACTATTACAATTTGGGAGGAAACGTTTTCTCTCTGGTACAAAATATATACAGTCATACAAAATATGTTTTTCGTTACATTACAATGTTTACAGATATAAGCATTATTAGTATTTACATTTTTCCTACTCAGAAATCCAATTCTAAATAAGGTTAATACACGTCTATGCTTTATGTAAAATGTGAGAGAGTCACTCTGAAGAGAAGAATGCCAATTTTGATATGAACATTCTCTGACACGTTGGCTAAAAACATGAACAAAATTATCTTGATCCCCAACCGCTTGGCTAACCCAAACAAAACCGAAGCCATAACGAAAAAGTAAATATTTTACATGATTGACCCAACTTCGTCTCTTTCTCTGAGCAATGTGTTATTTTGGATCTCATCGCTTTTAAAGATATGACTTTTCAATTGAAAACCATTTTACACGTGAATCAGCAGACATGTACCAATTCAGTGCATCCAAGAATCGTTACAATCAAACGTTATCCGCACGACGCAAGCATCTGCACATCAACTTCAACTTTCCACTTTTTTCCACTACGCGTTCGGTTTCAATTTAAAATGTACTCGCTATCAATCAAGTATAACATGTCTCTGAGTTTCAAACACAGTAGGTTTATCTCCATTCTACCATGACCGTTTTACCATGGGACTCTTCTTGTCTGATGCTGACAGTGCGTACAACGCCAGGGCGCGAGCTCTGAATTATGTTCGAAAATTCCTTTGTGACAAAACAGTGATTTCGTACACATAATATTGTTGTTATACACAAATTTACCCGCCACAAGTTCTCTTTAACCATTTAAAAAATCTGATATATGTGTCATTTATTACGGGAGTTTTAATTTTGTTTTCCCAACATTTGGGTACACAAAATCGAGATTCGTATTTCCTGAATTTCGCATTTTTGGAATAACCCTCATAAACATCACGCGACGTTCAAAATGGCTACCGTTTGCCACCAGCTGTGAATGACGAGCTTGAGGACTTGTATTTATTAAAATGAAGTGTTCCAGGTGTGGAGGGTAACTGTCTCATTCGGGTAAGGAATGCACATTCTAGTTATACACGTAGGTGTGCAGATGATATGACATATCTTTTTCTTATTTTGCATCAAAACGTTACGCTCGGTTTTCAGATCCGGCTGATAATTGCGTCATTGCGTTTGCTCGCTTTCTCAACTGCATATGTGTTGCTATTTCAAGATCTTGTTACTGACGATGTTTGTCTTGCTAATCTATCATTTAATGTAGCTCTAAAACACGCTACAGGAAAGATAAGTATCAGTTATTTTCACAAGTAGAGCATACTTTAGAATCGGCCGTTTGTTCGGATAGATTGTGACGTCACAAGGTAGAGGCGTCAATACGCGGTGAAGCGGCGCTAAAATCAGAGGAGGTTCAATCCGGAATTGATCACGTTTGATTTTTATTACACAAACCAATTATCCATAGTGGTAATTGTTGTATCGCAAGTATGGATCTATCCCATCTTAAGATGGGATAGTTCTCTGGGCTATCCCAACTGTGGATAAACCGCTATCTCAAGTTGGGATATCCCATATGAAGATGGGATAGCAGAACATTTTAGAAAAAAATTAGTTTTGATGAAAAAACTGACTTTGATGAAAAACCGACTTTGATGAGAAAACTGATTTTGATGAGAAAACTGACTTTGATGAAAAAAACAACTTTGATGAAAAAAAAAACAACTTTGATGAAAAAAACGACTTTGATGAAAAAATTACTTTTGATGAATCCATTGAAAATTGAATTTGATAATAAATGAATTTACTTATGAAGAAAAAGACTTAGAATACACAAATTATTGTTGCAAAATACTAGCTTGCTGGAGGTTGATGTGTACTGTAGTACTGTGTGTACTAGCTTGCTGGAGGTTGATGTGTACTGTAGTACTGTGTGTACTAGCTTGCTGGAGGTTGATGTGTACTGTAGTACTGTGTGTACTGTGCTGGAAGTTGATGTGTACTGCAGTACTGTGTGTACTAGCTTGCTGGAGGTTGATGTGTACTGTAGTACTGTGTGTACTAGCTTGCTGGAGGTTGATGTGTACTGTAGTACTGTGTGTACTAGCTTGCTGGAGGTTGATGTGTACTGTAGTACTGTGTGTACTGTGCTGGAAGTTGATGTGTACTGCAGTACTGTGTGTACTGTGCTGGAGGTTGATGTGTACTGTAGTACTGTGTATACAAGCTGTAGTACTGTATGTACTGTAGTACTGTGTGTACTGTGCTGGAAGTTGATGTGTACTGTAGTACTGTGTGTACTAGCTTGCTGGAGGTTGATGTGTACTGCAGTACTGTGTGTACTGTGCTGGAAGTTGATGTGTACTGTAGTACTGTGTGTACTAGCTTGCTGGAGGTTGATGTGTACTGTAGTACTGTGTGTACTAGCTTGCTGGAGGTTGATGTGTACTGTAGTACTGTGTGTACTAGCTTGCTGGAGGTTGATGTGTACTGTAGTACTGTGTGTACTAGCTTGCTGGAGGTTGATGTGTACTGTAGTACTGTGTGTACTAGCTTGCTGGAGGTTGATGTGTACTGTAGTACTGTGTGTACTAGCTTGCTGGAAGTTGATGTGTACTGTAGTACTGTGTGTACTAGCTTGCTGGAGGTTGATGTGTACTGTAGTACTGTGTGTACTAGCTTGCTGGAGGTTGATGTGTACTGTAGTACTGTGTGTACTAGCTTGCTGGAGGTTGATGTGTACTGTAGTACTGTGTGTACTGTGCTGGAGGTTGATGTGTACTGTAGTACTGTGTGTACTAGCTTGCTGGAGGTTGATGTGTACTGTAGTACTGTGTGTACTAGCTTGCTGGAGGTTGATGTGTACTGTAGTACTGTGTGTACTGTGCTGGAAGTTGATGTGTACTGTAGTACTGTGTGTACTAGCTTGCTGGAGGTTGATGTGTACTGCAGTACTGTGTGTACTAGCTTGCTGGAAGTTGATGTGTACTGTAGTACTGTGTGTACTAGCTTGCTGGAGGTTGATGTGTACTGTAGTACTGTGTGTACTAGCTTGCTGGAGGTTGATGTGTACTGTAGTACTGTGTGTACTGTGCTGGAAGTTGATGTGTACTGTAGTACTGTGTGTACTAGCTTGCTGGAGGTTGATGTGTACTGTAGTACTGTGTGTACTAGCTTGCTGGAGGTTGATGTGTACTGTAGTACTGTGTGTACTGTGCTGGAAGTTGATGTGTACTGTAGTACTGTGTGTACTAGCTTTCTGGAGGTTGATGTGTACTGTAGTACTGTGTGTACTAGCTTGCTGGAAGTTGATGTGTACTGTAGTACTGTGTGTACTAGCTTGCTGGAGGTTGATGTGTACTGTAGTACTGTGTGTACTAGCTTGCTGGAGGTTGATGTGTACTGTAGTACTGTGTGTACTGTGCTGGAAGTTGATGTGTACTGTAGTACTGTGTGTACTAGCTTGCTGGAGGTTGATGTGTACTGTAGTACTGTGTGTACTAGCTTGCTGGAAGTTGATGTGTACTGTAGTACTGTGTGTACTAGCTTGCTGGAAGTTGATGTGTACTGTAGTACTGTGTGTACTAGCTTGCTGGAGGTTGATGTGTACTGTAGTACTGTGTGTACTAGCTTGCTGGAGGTTGATGTGTACTGTAGTACTGTGTGTACTGTGCTGGAAGTTGATGTGTACTGTAGTACTGTGTGTACTAGCTTGCTGGAGGTTGATGTGTACTGCAGTACTGTGTGTACTAGCTTGCTGGAAGTTGATGTGTACTGTAGTACTGTGTGTACTAGCTTGCTGGAGGTTGATGTGTACTGTAGTACTGTGTGTACTAGCTTGCTGGAGGTTGATGTGTACTGTAGTACTGTGTGTACTAGCTTGCTGGAGGTTGATGTGTACTGTAGTACTGTGTGTACTGTGCTGGAGGTTGATGTGTACTGTAGTACTGTGTGTACTGTGCTGGAGGTTGATGTGTACTGTAGTACTGTGTGTACTAGCTTGCTGGAGGTTGATGTGTACTGTAGTACTGTGTGTACTAGCTTGCTGGAGGTTGATGTGTACTGCAGTACTGTGTGTACTAGCTTGCTGGAGGTTGATGGTGGAATGAGGCACTTATTTGGAAAATGATAACGTGAATTGATTGCGACCGAATTATTTCTTTTGTCTCAAAATGATCATTCTTAAAAACATCAGTTTATTGTATTCGTGGCCTCAGGTACATATTCAAATGAACAATAATGACATACATATACGCATTGACAAAGGTAAGCACCCCACTTTATTCCATTGAACAGCAAAAGTTGTCTGACAAGAGAAAAGACAACGTGTCAGTAGAAATAACCATATGGAATAAGAGAACCGTAATTTGACATTTTAAGTGAAAAGGTCATTCCTAAAACATTTCGCTTTTTGGATTTTTGCATTTATAAAAGTTAAGTATTTTGGTCTCCAACACATGTTACGCTATAATGAGAAATGAAAGTGAATGTTTGTTGCCGTTTTGTAAAAGTCACTGTTCAGTTTTAGTCACTAGTCACACACCTTCAACCTTCAACACCTCAAATTTTGAAGGAACAAATTTAATTAACGGCTTGAACTATGAAAAATCCAAAATACTTGGAAAATCAAATAATTGTAGCCTTTTTGTCAATAGTTGTCAATAATTGTTAAAAAAGGGATAACATTTCACCAACCGGTTACTTCCTTATTAGTTGGAGGCTCAAACGCCTCAAACCTCTTACAGTGTTGGGATATCACCCTATATTACAGTTGGAATATTCAAAATAAACGTTCAACCACTCATGCTTGGCCTCTACATATTTTGGAAAAATATATGACCAATGAACATGAGCTGTAGCAAATATTGAACCACGTGGGTAATTCGAAATAATTATCCCCTTTTACTGCAACATGAGAGGTTCATATTGAAACGAGCGTTGTGTTATTTTTCCTGTGTTAAGACCCAGAGTACAAATGTGTTTACATCAATATATTACAGAGTTACCTTCTTTTGTTTTATACATTCAAATACATGTTGAAGATATTTAGCAAGATTTAGCAGAAATATGTTATTGGTTGATTGACAAAGTGTTGAACCATTAGTATAATTGCTCTTGTCACTATTACAATTTGGGAGGAAACGTTTTCTCTCTGGTACAAAATATATACAGTCATACAAAATATGTTTTTCGTTACATTACAATGTTTACAGATATAAGCATTATTAGTATTTACATTTTTCCTACTCAGAAATCCAATTCTAAATAAGGTTAATACACGTCTATGCTTTATGTAAAATGTGAGAGAGTCACTCTGAAGAGAAGAATGCCAATTTTGATATGAACATTCTCTGACACGTTGGCTAAAAACATGAACAAAATTATCTTGATCCCCAACCGCTTGGCTAACCCAAACAAAACCGAAGCCATAACGAAAAAGTAAATATTTTACATGATTGACCCAACTTCGTCTCTTTCTCTGAGCAATGTGTTATTTTGGATCTCATCGCTTTTAAAGATATGACTTTTCAATTGAAAACCATTTTACACGTGAATCAGCAGACATGTACCAATTCAGTGCATCCAAGAATCGTTACAATCAAACGTTATCCGCACGACGCAAGCATCTGCACATCAACTTCAACTTTCCACTTTTTTCCACTACGCGTTCGGTTTCAATTTAAAATGTACTCGCTATCAATCAAGTATAACATGTCTCTGAGTTTCAAACACAGTAGGTTTATCTCCATTCTACCATGACCGTTTTACCATGGGACTCTTCTTGTCTGATGCTGACAGTGCGTACAACGCCAGGGCGCGAGCTCTGAATTATGTTCGAAAATTCCTTTGTGACAAAACAGTGATTTCGTACACATAATATTGTTGTTATACACAAATTTACCCGCCACAAGTTCTCTTTAACCATTTAAAAAATCTGATATATGTGTCATTTATTACGGGAGTTTTAATTTTGTTTTCCCAACATTTGGGTACACAAAATCGAGATTCGTATTTCCTGAATTTCGCATTTTTGGAATAACCCTCATAAACATCACGCGACGTTCAAAATGGCTACCGTTTGCCACCAGCTGTGAATGACGAGCTTGAGGACTTGTATTTATTAAAATGAAGTGTTCCAGGTGTGGAGGGTAACTGTCTCATTCGGGTAAGGAATGCACATTCTAGTTATACACGTAGGTGTGCAGATGATATGACATATCTTTTTCTTATTTTGCATCAAAACGTTACGCTCGGTTTTCAGATCCGGCTGATAATTGCGTCATTGCGTTTGCTCGCTTTCTCAACTGCATATGTGTTGCTATTTCAAGATCTTGTTACTGACGATGTTTGTCTTGCTAATCTATCATTTAATGTAGCTCTAAAACACGCTACAGGAAAGATAAGTATCAGTTATTTTCACAAGTAGAGCATACTTTAGAATCGGCCGTTTGTTCGGATAGATTGTGACGTCACAAGGTAGAGGCGTCAATACGCGGTGAAGCGGCGCTAAAATCAGAGGAGGTTCAATCCGGAATTGATCACGTTTGATTTTTATTACACAAACCAATTATCCATAGTGGTAATTGTTGTATCGCAAGTATGGATCTATCCCATCTTAAGATGGGATAGTTCTCTGGGCTATCCCAACTGTGGATAAACCGCTATCTCAAGTTGGGATATCCCATATGAAGATGGGATAGCAGAACATTTTAGAAAAAAATTAGTTTTGATGAAAAAACTGACTTTGATGAAAAACCGACTTTGATGAGAAAACTGATTTTGATGAGAAAACTGACTTTGATGAAAAAAACAACTTTGATGAAAAAAAAAACAACTTTGATGAAAAAAACGACTTTGATGAAAAAATTACTTTTGATGAATCCATTGAAAATTGAATTTGATAATAAATGAATTTACTTATGAAGAAAAAGACTTAGAATACACAAATTATTGTTGCAAAATAAAAAAGACTTTGAAATACAATGATGATACAAAGGATCATTAAAAAAATGGGCAAAATATAACTTTAAAGGGGAAAGGGATAAAGTCAAAGCTTAAAATAATTTGATAACACATATCAATTTTGATAAAAAATACTTTTATGAAGAAAATGAAACCAAAGCTAATGGCAGAGGAAAGTCTTGTTGGAATTGGCTATTACTAATAAGATAATTCACTTTAAAGCTATATCAATGCTTCCAATAACTACAACTTAGAGTTTAGACACCCTAAATGTGGATAGATTAAATCAATTTGGGCCAAAACAGTTTTATTACAGACATTTCTGTTCATAATTCAACATAGATGTTGATAAATCGAGTATTTACAAGTAATCAAAACATCTTCTACCATTACATTCTAATACTTAATGGCGCTGTAACACGCAATTCTTACTGAAACAAAGTAACCTCACAAAAAGGTAAATACATGGCTAGATAAAACTCCTTAATAAAAATAGGTAAAAAAAACGAATGTACATATGGTTCAGTTAAGTCCATTTCCCTTCGAGTGGCCATTTTAATGTGTTCACATTAAAATGACCGCTCGAAGGTAGTTCAAGTGATCTGACTGATGTTGGGATACATAAACAGTCAAAGTACAATTTAAATTATTGCACAATGATGGAATGGTCATTCATTTTGCTGTCTTTACTCTCAAATTAGCATCAGACCTACAACTCTACATCTCACACTGACGAGTTCCATACTACTCTCGATTTATAGGTTTATTTTTTATATTTATTGCTTCTTCAAGTACATATAACCATTTTCTATTGATATGGTTTATCGGGTCGTGTAATAAGATGGTTTACCCTCTGACGTAACAATATATGGTATAACTTATATAAGAAATGGAAAATTTGAGAATTTGTTGAAAAAACTGTGCTACAGCACAATTAAGGAGGTAAGGGCAAGGTTTAGCAATCCCAACTGTTGATAGATTCCCAATCCAACAACGTTAACATGCTTTTAATGATTACGTAAAAGATTATCATAAAGAAGCTATTTAACCTTTAAAAAGACTAATTTCAATATTGCATTATTAGAATAAATGAAGTTAAGTACCGGTTAGTCTAAAATTAAGCTATCCCAACTGTGGTTTAATATTATACTTTTGGAATAGTTGAAGTTGGATACCCGCTAGTCTAAGGTTTAGCTATCCCAACTATGGATAGATCCCAGAAACACACAGTTCAGCATGGAAATGCTGTTAAAGACATTATTTTTCTTAAATACATAGACTATTATCATAAATAAAGTGCTTAGATGTTAAAACACCTGCTTTTAACATTACACTATTAAAATAAATGAAGTTTGATAACGGCTAGTCTAAAGTTTAGCTATCCCAACTATGGATAGATCCCAGAAACACACAGTTTAGCAAGGAAATACTATTAAAGACATTATTTTTCTAAAATACATAAACTATTATAATAAATTAAGTGCTTAGATGTTAAAACACCTACTTTTAACATTACACTATCAAAAAAAATTAAGTTTGATACCGGCTAGTCTAAAGTTTAGCTATCCCAACTATGGATAGATCCCAGAAACACACAGTTTAACCAACATAAGTCCTTTCAATGCACAGTGTGTAGTGTCTCATTCTGTGATGCAAGTTGATGGGGTGGCTCTTGCATTCAAGATTATTAGTCAATTGAACAACTTTACTGTTGGTATAATTCCTTATCATATTGTGTAAGATCATCATTCTTATAAACAAAATAACTGTTAGAATAATCTCAATAGCATATATTAAAACATCAACATTAATTTGAGCAATTTAACTTTCATTATAACTCCCTATACTTTCCTTATATTCTAGACGTTAGTGAGTGGCAGAAATAGTTTTATGCAATGATAACTTATCATCATTCTGAATTGTACTGTGTTTGACCTTTACCAAATGATGCACGTTTTGAAAGTGAATATTGTGAGTACAATATGTACAGGGGTAATTTTCAAGTTCGTTGACTCAACCTTGAAGTGATGAAAAATTTAACAAGCATAACACATTTCAGAGAAACTTACTTTTAATGTTATTTTAAAAATATATACTTGGATTACAAAACAGTCAAGTAACACGTGGTAAACGAGTTGTTTCAATTTGAAACAAACATATTTGGGTAGTCAAGCACCGAGCAGAAAGCAATGTGAGACACATAGCATGTGACAGATTTATATGCACTTGCACCTCTCGTAAAGTGTACTGCAGCTATGCAGATATATTGATTTCGGTTATAACAAGATTTAGGCAAAGCTATTGAAGCGTGAGTTACATAGTTATTTAACACACATTGTGCACTATGTAAGATTATCATATATCTATCAAAGATATGGGATGTTTTGCATGTGTGATAGAGGTTAGAAAACCGCATCCATATTGCTGCCCGGTCCGAAAACCATATCAGCCATATCAGCCCGGTCCGCAAACCCATATCAATATCAGCCCGGGCGACGTTAGGTCAGAGTGATCTCCCTTTGCTTACAGGCACTCTAACACAGAGTAACGTCACAAGCGAAGCAGTGTCAGAGTAACTGGTTCATTTCCGACAGAGTAGCCTCCAAACAAGGATGTTGTTGACGCCTTTAACTTATTTGATTAAATATGCTTTTACTTCGAAAGTTGAGTGAGGGATACGGCTCACATAAACAAAATTTAAAGACTTATTTATAGTGTAGGGTAGCCTATATTTTATTATTATATATAATGTATTTTCGCATGAAAGCATCAAATTTTAATATTTCTGTAAATAGTTTGTCATGCTATAGACAAAAAGTATGATATATGATAAAAAGGTTACAACATGTAATTTTTCATACCATACCCCATATCAGCCCTCGACCCATATCAGCCCTCTGGCCTGCGGCCCTCGGGCTAATATGGGGGTCTCAGGCTGATATGGGGTATGGTATGAAAAATGACATGTTATAACCTCTAAGTATTAACAGTTATCTGACAGTGATATAATCATCTCATATAGAGATCCTGATATATGCAGTGTCCAAACAAAACAAAGAATGTGTTAGATAGCATGGGGACACTGGTTTACACATTTTTATATTGCTGAAACATACATAATCTACATTATAGAAACCACGCCATGTTTACATGTTCTTACTAAACCACTAAAACACATAATCGATAGTATGTAACCACGTCAGATTAACATTTTATATCTAAACCTCTCAACATATATAATGAACAGTACCAACATGATATCGTATTTATATTATTTATATTAAATATTTGAATTATTATCAAAATCATGGAGATTAAGTGATATTTACATCTTCTATGTCCCGGACTAAAGTGTAATGTATTCAACAGTTGGAATTTTGTTATCAAAAGAAGAACTTGGAATATTTTAGCCAGTATTAAAGACCCTGTCTTAACTGATTTTCTCTCTGGTAAATTTCATCTCACTTCTTCTACAGTATTGTACCCCTTTAAGTAATGTTCAGAAAATGCATACACTGTTACACTTCCAAGCTATAAAACGAACTGAAGGACGTCCATTGACATACCAAGGTGAAGTTTCACTGCGGGAACATGATGCAACCAGCTGGGTAGAATAATTACATCATTGAAACTGATGGGTTTATTTATTATCTTTGATGATATTTGTAATCTGTTAAACGTTTGATTAAATTTACAACATGTAGCGGGAATATGAAAACCAGTCTTAAAGGGTTTGTTCAAATAAAATATTGTATCGCTACCCATACCCCGGATTTACACACATATTGGTTCTTTCATTTTCCCTGTAATAGAAACATGCAATGTTTCTCAGGCGTCAGCGCATCACTTTTATTTGTGCACGTGACAACTTTTTATTGTCATTTAAAACAATAAATTACGAATTTGCTGCATCATGTTTGCTAATCCAAAAATCCGTTCACGTACCAACTAAATCGTCTGCAGGAATGGATGTGCTTTTGTTTTGTATACTTCTAGCATTTCCAAGCTATATTCTGATGAGAAAAACATAATGTATTTTTCCTTTGGCACAATTATTTCCAACAAAAAGTAAAAAGAAAATCCTACCCCTTCGTCACTTTTAAGAAAAAAGTGACCGAGAAACATTTAATTTGTTATCCTTACATGAAGTGTTCTAAAACCTGTATTGTAGGAATGATATCTAACTTAGCATCTATAAGCCTAACAGAGTGTGAAGTATAACCTACTTAGTATGTTCAACAATCACTTTTAAACTCATGATGCAGCCACTAGTTAAAGATTTTAAGATCTTAATGTTAAATGTCTTTGTTAAACATGTGTTTAGAGCAAACGGATATTATAACTACTAGTTTTAAAATCAATCAGATACAATGACACCAAAAGTGATCGAAGTACACACCAACAAAAATATATACAAATTTGAAAAAAAAAGTGAGCATTGAAAATATTGAAGGTCAATATCGGTTGTCATAATGTGAGTAATTCCATTCTTTCAAGTGAACTGATGAACCTTTACAAACTGCCTTTTAACTAAATTTAGTTACAGCAGTATAAACCTAAAAAATAAGACTTTTTGCAAACAGTTAAAATCTGACAAAAGTTGCTCATTGATGTGTGTACTAATTAATGTAATGACACATGTAAACAACAGAGAGAAGGGCGTTGGGGGGGGGGGGGGGGGGGGGGGGGGAGAGAGATAGTAAAACACTGTTTTACTACTATTTTACGGAATATTTTGGAATTTTTGCTACCAGTCTTGGGTGAACATTAACATGGGTAAAATCATTCAGAAAACACTTTTAAGTTAATAAAAATAATTACCCTTGTATTCGATATTTTATCAAGAAGTTATTTTGTAGTTATATTTGATATCTTTGACACTCACAAACAAGTTACACAAGCTTGGCCGGGTCTTACTCTCAATTGGAGACAGTAAAATGTGCACATGACACAACATGCAATACATTTATAGTTCCTCTAAATCAATGCTACAACAAGCCAGAGTTCATACCTCTTATCAGTCACGAGAACAAGCTGACATTGAGGCATGAATCATACCTGGACAAGGCCATTACAAGCTTTACATGAAATACTAAGAATACCCCGCAGACCCATTTTGTTTCTGGAAACTATCCATAGTTTTTTTAGAACAATAATGTCTTTAATAGCATTTCCATGCTAAACTGTGTGTTTCTGGGATCTATCCATAGTTGGGATAGCTAAACTTTAGACTAGCCGGTATCAAACTTCATTTATTTTAATAGTGTAATGTTAAATGTGCATGTTTTAATATCGAAGCACTTATTTCAAGATAATGGTTTATGTATTTAAGAACAATAATACCTTTAATAGCATTCCCATGCTAAACTGTGTGTTTCTGGGATCTATCCATAGTTGGGATAGCTAAACCTTAGACTAGCTGGTATCAAACAATGTTAAATGTGCATGTTTTAACATCTAAGCACTTCATTTATGATAATGGTTTATGTATTTCTGAAAAAGAATGTTTTTAATAGCATTTTCATGTAAAACTGTGTGTGTTGGTGATCTATCCACAGTTGGGTTAGCTTAACTTTAGACTAGCCGGCAGTTAACTTCATTTATTCTAATAATGTAACATTGAACTTAGCTTAAATAGCTTCTTTATGCTAATATTTTGTGTAATCATTAATAGCATGATAAGGTTGGTGGGTTGGGGATCCATCAACAGTTGGGATTGCCAAACAGTGCCCTTACCTCCTTAAATGCGCTGTAGCACAGTTTTTTCAACAAACAAATTCTCAAATTGTCCTTTTCTTATTTAAGTTATACCATATATTGATACGTCAGAGAGTAAACCATCTTATCACACGACCCGATAAACCATATCAATAGAAAATGGTTATATATACTTGAAGAAATAATGCGACCTATAAATCGACAGTGGTATGGAACTCGTCAATGTGAGAGGGAGAGTTGTAGGTCTGATGCTAATTTGAGAGTTAAGACAGCAAGATGAATGACAATTCCATCATGGCCACTCGAAAGGAAATGAACTCGCATCGCTTAACCAAACCGTGTACATTCGTTTGATCTTGCCATTTATTTACCTTTTTGTGAGGTCACTTTATTTCAGTAAGAATTGCGTGCTACAGCGCCATTAAGTATTAGAATGTAATGGTAGAAGATTTTTTCATTACTTGTGAATACTCGATGAAATGGACTTAATGTCTGTAATGAAACTGTTTTGGCCCAAATTGATTTAATCTATCCACATTTGGGGTGTCTAAACTCTAAGTAGTAGTTATTGGAAGTATTTAAAGGGAATTATCTTATTAGTATTATTGGTGAAACAATTCTGTGTTCAAATTTAAGAAATAAAAGCCAATTCCAACAAAGAAGACTCTCTTCTGCCATTATCTTTGGTTTAATTTTCTTTATAAAAGTATTTTTATCAAAATTAATTTGTGTTATGAAATTATTTTAAGCATTGAATTTTATCCCTTTCCCCTTTAAAGATATAGTTTGCCCATTTTTAAAATGATCCTTTGTACCACCATTGTATTTCGAAGTCTGTTTATTTTGCAACAATCATTTGTGAATTCTAAGTCTTTTTCTTCATAAGTAAATTCATTTATTATCAAATTCAATTGTCAATGTCGTTTTGTCATTTAAGTAATTTTTTTCAACAAAGTCATTTTATTCCATCAAATTTATTCTTTTCATAAAATTCATTTTTTTAAATTATTTTTTTATTTTCATAAAAGTCAATGGATTCATCAAAAGTAAATTTTTCATCAAAGTCGTTTTTTTCATCAAAGTCGTTTTTTTTTTATCAAAGTCAGTTTTTTCATTAAAGTCAGTTTTGTCATAAAAGACAGTTTATTCATTAAAGTCGTTTTTTTCGTCAGTCATTGTTGTCATTAAAATCACTTTTTTCATAAAAGTCGGTTTTTCCATCAAGGTATTTTTTTTCATTAAAAACAGTCTTCTCATTAAAGTCATTTTTTTCATCAAAGTCGGGTTTTTCATCAAAATCAGTTTTTACATCAAAATACATTTTTTCATCAAACTCATTTTTTTCTAAGATCCCAACTTGAGAGAGCGATTTATCCATAGTTGGGATACAACAGTAATAACGGCGTTGCCTTCAACCGTTTTGGCTGAATGTTAATAAAAAAAAATTCGTGAAGGATAATAAAAAATATAGTCACACGTGACGATAAAAGGATTCAGCAATTAATAAATAAAATGTAATGAATGAAGCCATCCTTCTATTGTTATTGCGCATCTTTTAAAGAAAGTTGCATGTATCTAGCATGTCTAAGTAGGATTATTGAGACCCACATTCCAATGAGCAAAACGGCATATTTTCGGAATCCTGGAGAAAAGTCCAAATTGTGACGTAACTATCAACATTTACATGATAATGATCTGAAGTTGAATTGTTAAGCAAATATCGGGAAAAAAATTGCAATTGATAACCTTGACATTGATTACTTCTTTTTATAGAGTGATGTCCCTTTGAACATAAAGCAAAAAAAACGGACACTTAAACAAGTACCATATTCAAGGGCAGGTAATTCAAGTTCTAGGACAAAATTGAAAACTATGGCTCATTGGTTTGTTAACCATGTATTCAGCTGTAATATGAGCTATCACACTTGTCTGTGCGTGTTGTTGTTAGTGAGAAGAAGATTTTTGAAGACTCACACCTTCAAAATCGCGAAATTTCAGTATATTTTCAGATGATTTCGAAAGTGTCCAAATTGTTCCATAACTATTAACATGTATATGATAATGATCTGACAAAGAATTGTTGAGCAAATATCGGGGAACAAATAACAATAATTAATTCTGACATTAGTCTATATGTGACCGAGTTATTTCCCTTTGAATATAACGCAAAAACACGAACATTTTAAAAAGGACCATATTCAAGGGGAGATAATTTTAGTTCTAGGAGGAAATTAAAAAAAATGGTTAACCATTTATTCAGCTTTAATATGAGCTATCACACGTGTCTGTATGTGTTGCTGTAAGTGAGAAGAAGATTTTCAAAGGCGCACACCCTCAAAATTGCGAAATTTCGGTACATTTTAAGTTTTTGGCAATTTGTGACCAGGACTGACTGTTCGCGAGCGATTTTATTTCTTAATTATAATGACAATAGTATTAACTTACTCTACTGAAAAAAGTCATGAAATTCGACGGGTAGGTTTTTGAGTTATGTCCATTTGAAATTTGTCAAAATCAACCAACTTTGAGTGTTATCTGTACAAAAAGTACACACCATGCATTCAGCAATGCCTCAGCTGTATAATGTATAAGATTCAGCTTCGTGGTGCAAGTATCTTCAGAGATGAAGATTGTCAAAGGTGCATGGGGTTGGGACATTTTCAAAAGTGCAAAAAAAACAATATGGCGGCTAAACCACGTGACTTAAAAATTCGCCATGATTTACCTTTTTACTCGTATTGACATTGCGCATCTTTTAGAAAAAGTTTCAAGTCTCTAAGTGCATTTTGAATTTTTTTCCCATGTTAAAAATGGACATTTAGTCCAATGGGCCCAAAAGCTTCGCACCTCTATTCTACATTGAGGGCTATCAGCATGTAAAGTTTGGTCGCATTTGCTTCAGCCGTTTTTGCTGAATCTTGATAACAAAATTCTTGAAATAATAATAATAATAAACAAGCCAATAACAATAAGGATTCAGCAAAATGCTGAATCCTTAAATTGGCCACAAGTGACGATAAAAGGATTCAGCGCTTAATAAATAAAATGTAATAAATGAAGCCATCCTTCTTTTGTTATTGCGCATATTTAAAAGAAAGTTGCATGTGTCTAGCATGTCTGTAGAATTATTAAGAGCCACATTTGACATGCACTGCAGGACTCGAAGTGATATTGGAAAAATGACATATTAATGGACCCCTACATTATGTTTCTCATGATTAAGTTAAAACGGTTAACATTTTCATATAAAGGTGTAACATAGAACATGGTGGGCCTTAATTTCCACTTAAGTAAATGTAATCATTATTCATATTGCATACATAATTAATGCTTATTTCAGACCTCTCGACCACGTTTGCGATGTTTGATGCTTAACAATTAACTTTTTAATGGAAGGGGTTGAAATACAAGTTTTTGTTCTTGAAAGTACGCTTAGGCAGATGCAACTAATGTTTCAATATCGTAATTAGTAATCGTTTTAAATTCTATGAAAATGACGATTTTTGAAAATTGACAATGTACTATGACTAGTCATACGCAAACTTTGACAGATGAATATTTGAAATTTATTATTCTTAATGAATGACATCTCATCTTCAAAACGAGCTATTAAACATATCGATATTTTTAGTGGTTTATGATCGAAAATTCTTCAAAGAAAGTACCGCTCGAAAATTCTCAAAATCACAAAAGTCCAATTATGTGTTTCTTTGTTCAAATTGTGCCGAAACTATCAACTTTTATATGATAATGATATGATAAGGAATTGTGGAGCTTGTTATAAGAAAGAGATTGCAGTAACTTTGAAATAAGTCAGTTTGTTACAGAGTTATGTCCCTTTGAACATGAAGGCGAAAAGCGAAAATATAAAAAAAAGACCATATTCAAGGGCAGACAGCTTTAGTTCTAACATGAGATTCAAAACTTTGTCAGGTCATTTAGTTAAACATTTATTCAGCTTTCAGATGAGCTATCATACATAGTTGTATGTGTTGCCGGGATTTAGAAGATTATCAATTATAATATGCAGTGGCAAGCTATTAATAATGATATTTTATATTTACTCGGGTTTTGGTATGTGTGGGGAAATCAGCATATTCACAGTATTTCTATGTTTGTAAATGAATTTTTCAATAGATTAAACTTGATTAAATGTCGACAGTTTGTCATTTTGTAAGAATATATAAATATATATTCTTACAAAATGACAAACTGAAGATTAACTTCCTAAACTTTAACTTAGTGTTCATCAGGGAAACTTATACATTGTGTTGCTAATGATGTCAACATTTAATCAAGTTTAATCTATTGAAAAATAATCTATTGAAAAATTATTACTCTATTGAAAAATTCATATATACATTTATTTTAGTTTTTCTCTATTAAACTTAGTGTTAATAATACGCTTCCCAATCGATGATGTGATCCTTGTTTTTCAGGGTATGCTCAGATAGGGCGGATTTCTGGTCAAGTTTGTTGACGGACGCTTGGTGTTCCTTGATCCTTGTGTTGATAGGTCGTAGCGTTTCTCCGATGTACTCTTGGCCACAATGACGTGGGATTTTGTAGATGCATCCTCTTGGGTTGGGGCTTGCAGTGCTGGTTCCTCTGCCGTTGGCTTGATGGTCTTGTCGCTTGTGAATGTTACATCCTCTCAACTCATGTCTCAGTGTGGGGCAGGGAATCACCCTTCAAACTTTCAGCTTCATTCAGCAATGAGGCGGGTAACCCACCCATCAAGCGAGCCATGCCCGTTGTTGCTGAACTTAACTGATAGCGGTCGACTAAGCTATGCACAGTACCACGTGCCACCAACCTTCCTCATTTGTCCTGAATCGTTTTAGATCTACTCTGTTCCTTATTTTTTCAATAGTTTGTCGAAACACTGAGTCATCAATTTGTAATATAGGCCTATGGTTTCTCTCAAAATCACTAGTAGTTTTCTTCCTCAAATTCGTATTTAGTTTAATGTAGGGTTCCATCCATGGACTTTGATTAAATTGTAGAATTATGTGTACTTTCGTTAACGTCATAATAAATATATGATTGCAGATTTCTGTAATGAATAACGTATTTACATTTATTTATCAAGTTTGGCACCATTTTTTTTACATCGGATAATTTTTCTCTGCCTAATAATTCATTTTGGGGAACCATTTTTTGTTTTACCATTAACCTTTCAGGAGCTAGAGGATAGGTAATATGATAAATATATTTTACTTTCGGATATTCTAAATCGTCTTTCAGAATTAACCCCTTCTTCGAACCCTTAGGTATATTCATAATGTAGGAGGCAAAATTTTGCAAACGCCTTTCTGTACATTCAACCCACCTTAATTCCCCAGTAGGTAAATATTGGCTCTTCACCCAGCCGTAAAGATTATTTGCATCTAAATAAAGTATATACTTTGATGCTTTACTCGAATCATATCCTTTTACATATTTATCATTATCTCTAGAATGTCTTTTAGACACCATAGAAATTCAAAAGTGAAGTCCTTTCTCGATAAACAAGTGCATGTCATAATCGGTCAATAGTTGTAGTTTTACACCAGTTGTCTTAAGTAAAGCATCCCAAGAAAAGCCTGGACTTGTGCAGGATCTAATTCATATTGTGTCAAACAGGTCTTTCTGAATGTCTCAAATACATCAGACAGTAACAATGCGTCATGATAAAGGTCATGATAGTTACCTAAAGTCTTACACCCAATGAGGTCAACACATTTTTAGCATGTCCGTATTCATCAACAGATTTATGACTTTCAGATAGATCATTATAGACATCTTCAATAGGTGATAATTCGTTTTCTTCCAACCTACCCCGACTGAATATGGATATATTCCTTTTTCAATAATAAATGCTGGTTCGATTCCTGAGTGTACTTCATTAGCAGAAACTGACAACTGTCAATAAGCCGAATGTTTCTTTAATGAAAAGGATATATATCTTTCCATATTATTAGGTATACACTTAATATTACAATTAACTTAAAAATACCCTGCATAATAAGATGTGCATCATAAAAGTTCAGATTGTGTCACACTACAGGTATAATACTACTTCCGAGTTTTATTATAAGTTGTAAACTGCATTTACTATGAGCTGCATCGCAATATATACCTGTAATATAGCAGGGCTAACGTACTCTATCACCTCCGATGGGTCTGTTGCAAATCCAACAAATTTTGACTGTTCTAAACTCAATAATATCATTCTTAGTCATATCTATCACTATGCAGAAAGACCCCCCCCCCCCACTGACAGCATTTGTGAAAAGTACACCCCCTGAGATATGAATTGAATAACCCACTGCTACGTAGATTCGAACCCACACCCTCAGAGTAAGGCAACTATCGCCATCACTGGCGGTACCAGCAGCGTACCACACGACTATTTCGCCTCGACATAATCGAGGCCCAACAAGCAATAGTTAAGCTAATTTTACATTCAGTACCATTGTAATCGTTGAAAAAATGTTATTCGACTCAATAACATTCATGTAAACCGCTTTTTCCAATTGAATCACTTACGCAACGTAAGCACGTACCTACATCTGTTGCGTCACCACCACATTAATGCGAATGCGTGCCTGTATTGTTGCTCGTGGTTGTGTGAAAATCTGTTTCAAATGTTTCTCTGATCAAGCACTGGTCGAAAACTGAACAATTTTGTTGTCTCATTTCAACAAATTCCATTCGTTTGTGACATTACAACTTCTGAAATTTACATATATTATGCAGAAATTGTGCAACTTAATAATGCTGTAATATTGCTAAATTAACGGTTCATGATATTTTTTAGGAAATCTAATAAGATATCTGGTTGGCGTTTATTTTGGCCGACAGTGTATAATGGGTTTTATAAATACTGTGCATGTACATGGGACGTGACGTCGAAAATATAAAATGGTGTTTCGATTTTCATTGAAACTAGTATTTATGATATATTTGTCGATTTGTGATGAATATGCAAGTTAAGTGAATATATTAAACTGAAATCTGCATGTATGGTAAGTTGGAACGTATTAAAGTCAAATAAAATATTATACATCACAATAGATGCATATTCAAGACAATAACACAACCAATTCTAAAACTTCAGTGTTCACAAAACACAGACCAGTTAAATTCGGATAGTGACGTAATTTCCAAAGATTTATTAATTTAATCTAGGATAAATACTTTTACAAATACGATTTTCATCCGATTCTATATCAAGTTTGTGAGGAATCAACTTTGCTGCAACCGCATAAGTTATATTTTATTATTAAGGATTCAGCCCTTTTGGGCAGAATTCTTATTGTTATTGGCGTGTTTTTATTATTATTATTTGCACCGATTTTGTCGAAACCACTTTGGCAAGAAGGAATGCAGCTATTACAACCAAACTTTACAGGCTGATAGCCCTTACTATGTAATTTTGCCGCGAAGCTTTTAGGCCCAATTGCCCCAGCCATTTAAGGTCCAGTTCGATTCTAAGTTTTGATTTTTAGCATGGGAAATTAGCACTTAGAGATTTGCAATCTTTTTTAAAAGATGCGCATTGACAATGCAAGCAAAAATGTAAATCGCAGTGAAATCGTAGATCACATGGTTTAGCCGTCATCTTGGATTTTTAAAACTTTTTCAAATTTTCTGACCCTATGTAGCTTCGAAGACTCCGAAGACATTTGCACCTAAGAGCTGAAACTATTTTTATATATAGCTGAAACATTTGGAAATAACAAGTTTGTTCTGTTTTGAGCGAACTCCTAATACTTTTTACACAGTGTTATTTCAAAGTTTGGTGCATTTGAACAATGTACCAATTTTAAAGACGAATATTTCATTAACCTGGAGGTTTTGATGCATGATATTTTCAGGACTACTAGACAAAAGATTAGTGTACATGAATCAATTATAAAATCGATCGCGAACAGTCATTTCCGGTCGAGAAAAATGGTACAAAATGATACAAAACAGGGTCTCGAATTTTTAACCTTTTTAAAAAATATTCAAAATACACTTGAAACCTTTTTTAAAAGATACGCAAGAACAATACACTCAAAAAAGTAAACATGGCGAATTCGTAAGTCACGTTGTTAAGCCGCCATTTTGATTTTCTTAAAATTTTTGTGATTTTGACATGTTAAATTTGGGTCTAAATAATCCCAGAGACATACTAGAGACTCGCAACTTGTTTTAGAAGATGCTTAATTAGACAAGCAAAATATGGTACCATGGCGAAGTCGTAGGTCACGTGGTTTTGACGCCATATTGAATTTTAATCGTTTCCTTCTGATTTTAAAATGGGGACTATTTCAATTATTGTTAGAGACATACTAGAGACTAAAATGCACCCCCTCTCTCTCAATCAAATACAGGACGGAAACACAAGGAAAACCTGTTCTTTACAGTATCTATATGATGAGTTTGCTATTTGCAGCATAAATCTTCAAAAATGAAGATTTGGTCAGCATAAATCTTCAAAAATGAAGATTTGGTCACGATATGACAAGACCCTACGGACGTATGTATGCCCATACGTACGCACAAGTGTACAAAGGGCTAAGCTAAGCTAAGCTAAGCTAATTATGAAAAAGGGCTTTTTGGCTATTGTACCTGAACTCAATTTGACTCGAGTGGGTGTGAGATCGGTTGATGCAAGTGTTGACTTGCCTGTTGCACTATTCCAGATTTGAACATGGATTTCCCCCATCCGGAATGGTGTCGACATTGTGATATTTAGTTTTGTTGGAAAATTGAAAAGGAAACTTTCACAAACACATTTTGCTGCTGCAAAAGGAGCAAAGCACCATAAACGTTTCTCCTACGTTTTGACTCCAAACGAACAAAGGATACTGCTTCCAATGACAACAGATGACTCATGGCGGGCTGAATCATTTTATCATCGCTTGCAACTATATTTTAATTTTCGGTTTTATATCTAGGGAATGACAGTTATTTGATCAACATATATACATAGTTATGAAAACATTTAACACGGCAATCTATGGGAACATTATTTTTATTTAATGTATATATGTAGGTAAATTGGATGACATTTCTTAAACTGTTGTACACCAAGCTGAGATGGTTTCAAATAAAGCTGAAAAAAAACCGACATTGATCTAATCAGAACCTATTTAATGAACATTATTTATCCTAGACTAAATTAACATGCAAGTCTATGGAAATAGCGTCACCGTCTGAATACAACTGGCAGGGTCTGCAGTGGAAACTGTGTAATGTACCTACCCCTTCGTCTTCTAAAACAATGTCGAAATGATGGCATGATTTCATTAATCCGCTGACTTCAACAAGTTTGCTCCTGAATTCAAGCTTGATGCGAATGTCTACACATTTGTTCTCCATTTGACAATGTATCAATGTATCAAAGGCCTATCAAGTTTCTTAAGTCAAGAGAATTTACATTTACAAGTCTTGTGATCGCCCAATCAAAACTTCACCTGTATTTGATCTCGAAAGTTGTCCAGGAAGTGGCCCCAAAAAATAATAAATGTTTAACACGTGCACGATAGGGCGCTTTCTCAATATCGTGACTATTGAGATCGGCACGTCAGCATTAGAACTTGACTCAGTCAAAAGATAAAGATTACTTTCAGCAAACGACTCCATAACTTATCCTAGCACATCCGCTTTTCAATGTGTACATATCAAGTTCGAATGTGACATCGTCATATGCCGGCCTAACTGCACCCGCAGGGGCGGATCTAGAGGGGCGGTGCAGGGGTGCGCACCCCCCCCCTTTTCATTTAACATTTAAAAAATGACCATTGAAACCAACCTCACTACAGTGGTGCACCACCCCGTTTTGCCACAGACATAGTACATTTACCCTGTATATATCTATCACTACGCAGAAAGACCCCCCCCCCCCCCCCCCCCCCCCCTGACAGCATTTGTGAAAAGTGCACCCCCTGAGATATGAATTGAATAACCCACTGCTACGTAGCTGTCTCTTACTCCCCCTCTGGAAAAGTGCACCCCCAGTTTCCCAAAAAGCTGTATCCGCCCCTGTTGATTATTATCAGGCTGTACATTATGAACTTTGCTGTTTATCGATTCACAGTCAGCATAAATGACATAAGGTAAAGACATTTGATTTTTAATTTTTTTTTTAAACAGAGAGTATTCTTTCCCTCCTTAGGCATATCAATTCTAACAGCAGGTTTACTGACGCCCTTACAATCATCTATATGTTGTAGAAGAAGATCTCCTCTAGAATACCCGTGAAGGCACCTTTCACAAAAGTATTTTTTATTCTTGTGTTTAGATTGATCACTCAAAAGTCAATTTAAATCTTTTATCAAAGTATAATTATATTTGTTTTCTATATTTGATAGAAACAGATTAATTCTAGGAATATTTTCTTCAACCGAACTATTCCTATGAACAATAAAACCAGTGTTACTTGTATTATTTTCGAAAACAATAATAGCCAAGTTGTTCATTTTTCCTACCTTTGCAATTTGTTAAATTAGTGGAGGCGTGCCAATAGCAGTAAAATAAAGACGGATATGAAGATGGCCTATCACAATTATTTTTTTTGCTGGAAATAAAGCAGATCTTGAAGCCCATCTTAAAGGGGCAGTAACACGTTTTTAGCAAAATTAATTTTTTCAAATTTCCCATTTATAATGATAGTTTATGTCATTTAAATAAACTTTAGAGGGTAAAACATCTTATTACACAAACCAATTATCTGTAGTGGTAAAAACTATGTTGCGTATACAGCAAAAATTGCATGGCGGCCATTTTATTGTGAACACAATTTATTATTTTGTATTGCAAAAACGATTCCCATGGCTTTACCGAAACATGTACACTCAGTTTAGACTTTATTTTCCGAAGAGGGAAGGATGTTTTACTATTGGTGAAATTATTTTCTTATTCTTATAATACTTCGGTAAGTCTATGTAAGAACCTCCTTTCAATTGATTATATGTCGCTATATCACATTTTATCTACATAGTTTACTATCCATCTCGAACCAAGATGAGTCCATTTTTCTGACCTTTCTTGTATCACTTGCCGAGATTTAGTTAAAGAAGGAAGAATACCATCCGAGTTTGAAAATACATCTTGTTTACTTCTTAGAAAAACGTCTGTAACAGTTTTCCCTTCATCTTTACTCAACTGAAGTTTAATTGCCAATTGGTATTTAATATAAGTCAAGTTTTTTTTAATTCCTCAGTAAATTTTCTTCAATAAGGTTATCACTGTTTTTGAATAGTGTTAATAAATCTTTATAATCAAGATTCATTTCCCAACTTAAATATCCATTAAAAGGAAAAAATTCTAATCTTTTATATTCTCTTTTATATTCAAATCAATTTTAATTTGTTAATTTGTTCTGGATATTCTTTGTCTTTTGTTTTTGGATTTATCTTGATTGTTTTTGTTTTTTAATTTAGAATTTTTGTTGTTGTTATTTCTCATTGAATTGACCAACCTTTTGTCACTTCTGATCCTTATTTTATGATAATTTAGAATTAGCTCTTCAAGACAAAAGTCAGAAGACCTATTGTTATTATCTCGGTTCTTCATTAGGTCTTCAAGACGAAAGTCAGAAGACCTTTTGTTATTATCCTGGTTCTTCATTATTATTGTTATTATTATTATTCTTTGTACTTTGTTTGTCCAGAGCTTTCTGAAGTAACCACTGGGCCGATTCTCATGAAATGTTCAGGATGATAACCTGTGAGCCAACTTTGATTTTAACTTTTCGGATTTTCGACTTCTTTCACGAGTTGTCTCCCCTTGAAGTTAAAATTTTAAACCTTCATAGCTCGAATACTAATCAATATATATTTTCTCAAAACTTTTACCAAAATGTGGTCAACATTCCCCATCAAAAAGGTTAATGACTTTTTTTCGGCCGTAATAATAGATTTTGTGCTATTTCGAAAAAACTGAATTTTGTGTGAACTTTCGCAGTTTTCAGGTTAACAGTCTTTGAAAATCTTCTCCGGCAAATTCTAACGGCAAAACATATAACGTTGTATGAAAGCTCATATGAAAGCTGAATACCTGCTTCATAGCATGCCCTGTAATTTGAGTTATCTGCCCTTGAATATGGTCCTTGCCTAAATGTTATGTTTTGGCTCCATATTCAAAGGAATTCTCGAAGTTATGTCAAAGTTATTTACTGTAATCTCTTCATAATATCCAGCTAAACAATACAATACTTTTTGAGGGGTACTTTCTTTGTAGAATTGTTGATCGTAAACCACTGATGATACCATCATGTGTGATAGTTCATTGTGAAGTAGAGATGTCATGTATTTAGAATAATAAAATTCAAACATTTACCTGTCATACTTTACGTGTGACAAGACATAGAAGATTGTCATTTTTCGAAAATCGCCATGTTCAGCAAAGTTCAAAGGATCATAGTTGCTTAACTAATTAAGATAATGAAATTATATTTACTCCTTCGGATGAACAATTTCAGGAACAACAATTGTTCTGATGAACTATTTCATCAAAAAGTTTATAGTTAAGCTCTGAACATCGCAAACGTTGTCCAGTGGTCAAAATTTAAGCATTTTTGATTATTTTCTTGAATATTCAGAAAAACATAACACATTAATTATATATGCAATATAAATGATGATACCATCTACTTAAGTGGGAATTAAAGCACAACATTTTCTATTTTATACCTTAGTGTGACAACTTTATCCATTTTATCTTTATCATGTGAAACATCATGTAGGGGTCCATCAATGTGTGATTTTTCCATTTAGGGGTAGTTTCTTTGGCGAAATTTTGTAAAAAAAACTACTGAAGATAGAGACATGTCTGATAGCTCATTTTAAAGGGGCAGTATCACGTCTTTTGCAAATTTTATTTTTTAAAATGTCCCATTTATAATGATAGTATTTGTCATTTATATTTACTTTAGAGGGTTAAAGATCTTATTACACAAACCAATTATCCGTCGTGGTAATAACAATGTTGAGTATAAAGCAAAAATTGCATGGCGGCCATTTTATTGTGAACACAATATATTATTTTGAATGACAAAAATGATTCCCATGGCTTTACAGAATCATGTACACTCATTTTTTAACTTGGTTTTCCGAGAAGAGAAGGGTGTTTACCTATTAGTGAAATTATTTTTCAAATACATTTCATCAACTTATTTCAGCGGAAAAACGTGCTACTGCCCCTTTAAAGCGGAGAGACTGATGAAAAACCGAAAGTCCAAAATGGAGTTCAAGGTCAAACAGATGTCTTGAAGACAAAAGTACTGCCGCGGCAGTCCTAGTTTTTATATATTTATATTTTCATATTATATTTTTTTAATATTTAATGTATTCTATTAAATAAATTCATCACAACCTATTACCTAAAGAACAGCCTTTATTCAAGAGATGTATAAAAACCAACCATGATTTATATGAGTTTTACTAATCCCAAACATTTGTACAATTTCATTATAACTTTTGTTAATATTCATTTCTTGATAAAATTTCTAAGAAAAAATATTATGAGCCCCAATCTTTTGTATCCTCTTAGAGTCATGTTCAATTTTTCCAGTATTGCAATATATTTCTTTGCAACAGAATTTTAAATTGAAATCGGAATAATTTTTTTTCTTTTTTCTAAAGATTTCATAGATAAGACAAATATTTTTCTGGGTTTTGTTATAATTGTGTTTCTATTTATTTGATATTCTTCAAAGAAATTAAGACTTTTAGTTTCTTCTCTAGTCTATACACCTTACTCCCTCATAAGTAAAAATTGTATTCTCATGGATACATTCTACATAATTTCTCACATTTATTACATGATATAACAAATTGACAACAATTTTCATAGAATAATTTATTTCTATTTATGATAGTTTCTTTGTGTGGACATTCCATTTTTTATAATGCCTACTAAAATATTTTTGTATTATTTTTATTCTATAAGCAATAAACCCTACTACAACCATTTCCAAAATAACAAATATTATCTCACCCTGTTTTTGATATTCTGAATGAGTATAAAATTTCAGCTAAAGTAGGCCCCGGTTCTAATGGTTCTAAGGGGGTTCCAAATCTCACTTGATATTCATGCATTGCTTCATCAACATCCCCAAAAGTTTTCATAGCATGATTTTGTCTTTTAAATTGAGCATTTATGAAATCTTGCGACTCTGTGTTTCTCCCACACATTCTTGGCAATTGCTAGTTTTCCAAGGCTTTTTATGTCTTTCCCTTTCCCATTATCCATTTTGAAAACAGATAGTTGATCCCAGAGAATTCCAATTCATTCACAATCCCCCTCCCACCATCATAGCAATTGTGGCCATTTTTATAAATAAAGTTATATACCCCTAACTAAGTCAGTATATCAATGGGGATAAGTGTATGTTTTTGAAGATAGTCTTTTATTAACATTGCTCCCCAAATATGTAGTGTGACCATCCCAACATTGAAGTCAAGTTTAGGTGTACCAGTTTTAAATACCATGTTACTAACTCTTGAAGTTCCAATGACTAATCCTGTTATTGCTGCAGCATGATAAAATGTGTTTAAGAGGTTTTTAGGTTCAGACATCATCTCTTTCTATTTCATACCAAATACTTTATTCTTTAAAGGTTAATTATCTCCAGAATTACTCCTTATGGTCCTAATGATCCTTGGATTGGATCTCGAAACCCAAACTCCAACTCCTATTCCTATAACAAATATCAGAATTGGGAACAATATATTTCCATGATTTATAGCCACAGTACTTTGTTCGTTAGTGGAATTATGGTGTGGTGTATTCTGTTGTGTATTCTGCTGTGCATACTGTTGTGCGATCATTTGTTCGTATTTTAATTTCTTCACCATAGCCCCCATCCCATCGGCCTTTTTAGGAATTTTTGTAACTGTAAGTTTTGGGAGTTTCTTCATTAATTGTCTGTAATGGTTCCAATGGGGAGATTTTCTCTGATTCAGACAGCTATATTATCCAATATTTTATCCTTAAACTGGCAGTTGTTATGAAAGTTGTAAGCGATGTTAAATACATTCCCCATCTATAATAAAGCTCATAACAAGATTTATTCATAGCATGACCAACAAAAGGGTCTGTGTTAAGATCATCAAAATTTGTACTTTAATTTTCTGGAATAGTATCGAAGAAATAGCCTGCAGCATTAGAATATAACTGTAGCAAAGACTTCCTAATGTCTTAAAGATTGTCTGGTCCAAAAGATCTTGAGCATTTGATTCAGTGATTCAAGAACAGTTGTGTTTAATCATATTTTGTATCAAATAATTGACATTTACACGAATGAGAAGAATAGTTTGATATTCAATTGAATTTGAATTAAGTGAATATATGATGTTCTCTTGTGGAACAGTTTTAAAATGGTTGTGTTAATCTCATTTAGTCTAATCCAAATCTCATCTCATCTCAATCTCATCTCTTTTTAAAAGTGATCTCTTGTGGAACAATTTCATTATATCTTCTTTTGAAGATTTGACCACTTTAATATTTTTTTTTAGGTCCTGAAATTTTGACAGCTCCAAAGATATCAATGCAAATTCAGCATCTGAAACCCCTCCATCAGCCTTAGACATAAGATCGGATATTGTATTTAATTTAGAGTTGGCAAGAATACGGATGTGTTAAAAAAAATTCAATGTTGAATGTAAACTACCGGGCAAAAGAAAGTTTTCACCTAAGTTTATTTCGATTAATTCAATATTTAAAAGTAAAATCAGATGTATTTGACTATGACACGATACAATAATACTTATCTGCAGTAGTTTGAATGACTTTGTTGGTGACTGAGGTTAAATTTTAGTTCAAATATCTTTTTGTAATGAAGACAGGGTTAAGAATGAAATTTTCACCAACATGACCCCTGCCCTGTTTAAAATGTTTTAAATGTGTGCAGAATCAGGCACATTTATTTATTTACACATAGGATATGTCTTTTATGCCGATGAACAGTTGTGTATCATCAACGATAATTTAAAAACAAAATTAAACTTAAAATTTCATTTTTTTTAAAATAAATAAAAAACATGTAGAAGTATTCTTTGACTGCTAACTAAACACCTGTACTTATCAGTTTTGGATTATGACATTGAAAACTTGAGATATTTGCAATTGAAAATCATATATATGATACAATCAACTGAGGTGAGTACTTTCTTTTGCCCGGTAGTTTTGTTTACGATTAACAGCCTTTAATGCTATCCCTAGGAGACCAGTTACACTCGCTGTAACCTCCCACCCGATTGCTACTGGTGCCATAATTACAGTTGATCCCTGTAACTCCCCAAAAAACACTCAAATTAATACAAGAAGTATATAACATGTCAATTACATTTGTAATCTTAATGTAATAATCTCCCAATATTTTTTTTTATCCTGTTCATTAAGTATTTCTTCCTTAATTTCACTAATTCGTGATAAACGGAATGGGTTAGCATCATTCTCTAACACAGAACGCATTTTTTAAATTCAAGTTTTCAAATGTTTAAACGGCAGTGGTGGGATTTCTTGAGAAGAACACAACAGTTTCTTAAAGACAGTATTATCTTACATTGGTATCTTATCAACCTTAATTCGGCTCCCCGGTGGGCGCACATCTGTAACACCAAGGTCTCCTAAGCTATTAACAACAATAGTGGGTGTTATGTAGATCTTACAAAGCTTATTTTCGACAGTCCATTTTATATTCAATCCAGGTAAGATTGTTACAAAATCGTCTGGTAAAGCACCCAACAGTAATTCAATGTAAATATAATCTCCATATCCCTCATAATCCCTCATTTATTATTTTCTTTATAAGTTTTCTTTTCCAATCATGGCGGTCTTTGGGTTTTAACACTTACACTGTCGGCCAAAAGAAACGCCTACTTGATTTTTCTAAAAGTGAAAGATGAAATAATTTCTGAAATAGAATCAATGGTGGTCTCCAAGTTATGCTGAACACAAATTGACATGTAAGTCGTTTGAAATCGTGGAAAAACTGTGATTCGAGTCAATAACATTCATGTAAACCACGCCCAATGAATACCGCTATTTCCAGTTGATTCACTTGCGCACCGTAACCACGTACATCGGTAGTGTCATCACCATTTTAATGCAAATACGTGCCTGTATTGTTGCTCGTGCTTGTATGAAAATCGGTTTCAGATGTTTTTTTGATCAAGCACTGATCGAAAACTGAACAATTCATTTGCCTCAATTCAACAATCGCCATTCTTTTGTGACATGACAACTTCTGAAATTAAGATATATCATGCAGAAATGGTGCAACTACATTATGCTATACTATTGCTAAAGTGCTCATTATAGTTTTTACGAAATAAGATATCTGGTAGGCGTTTCTTTTGGCCGACAGTGTATATCCACTTTAAAGTTTGCTGGTTGACGTATTTCCAATTGTTGATATTTGGAGTCGTGGTATAGAAACCCATAAATAGCACCCTCTTTACCATTGGTGCCACACAGGGGTGTATCTGAAAGCTCTGTTCTTTTATAAACACCAAAAGAAGTATATTGAAGGCCATAAATCGTATCCTTAGGTGAGGGGCTATCGAAGCCTTCCACATCTCCTAGATCAACTATTCCTAAATTAACACACTTTTCAGGTCTTGGTCCGGAAGATTCACACATATTTTTATCATTAGTAGGTATTCCTTTAAACCTGTGTTAAGATTGGATTTCAGGCTCTAAGTTGTAAACCTAAAGTTGTGTATAAAAGATTTATTAATTGATTATTTGTGTCCATTATTGAACCCATTATTGAGATTGAAAAGTTCGGTATTCGGGCCAGTTTAAATTTTTTTTATATTGCCGGTTAGTAAATGTATCATATTTACCATTGTTGTAATTTTCATTTCCCACAGAAATTGTCCTCAATATAGTGGAGGGTTTTTCTCTAAGAATATTTTCACTCGTATTGACACAAGATGTACACAAAGGTGTTTAAAGCGCAACTCCCGGATAAAATTGACCAAAATTCGTTTGACTAAACCAAGCTTAATTGTACACTAATCTTAATCTGTATGCATAGTATCGTGCTCAATAGATTTTCCGTGAGGTCATAAATTTTTAAAACAATAGATTATTTTATTATTTGCGATTATAAAAAAATAGCGTCATTTACTTGCCACGATCGTTTTGTTCCGGTGATGTAACCGGATGTGACGTCAACTGGGTCAAACAAACGTGACGTAACAGCCACGTGAAAATGTAAACAACACAGTGCTTCACTTCGGTGATCGCTTTTTGACGTTTGGGTCACAAATAAAGTTAAACTGAGAGTGAAATACGAATATCTGCTGTATGAAAGTATAATGGCAACGAGGAAATAGCTAAATATTTGTTTTGGTACATAATTATGAAAAGAATTCATGATCCGAAAGGACGTCAAATTCTGTAGCCTAGTGTAGGAGTCGTTGTCCTCTGTCGACACGGAATGATTTCGGTAAGTGGGTCTTTGATTTCTTTCTTCTAACGATGCATAATTTGTTATGTGTATGGACATGTTCTTTCGAAAATATAAATATTACTTGAATTTTCAATCTGAGTCGAGGAAAACAACATTATCAGTCTCTCAAATCGTGGCTCTCGTCGAGTGTGTTTTGCAGATCCAAATTTCGATACGCGCTCACAATCTTCCAAAGTGATTTTTGAAAGAAATTTGTCTGTCCCACAGGGATGGCAGTATCCAAATTTTCATAACCGTAGTAATTTTTACTAGCCTCGGTCTGAATGACTGGTGTTAATTTTAGCCCAGAGATTCATTAACATGTCAATTATGAGAACTTATAATTAATTTGCACTACTTCTTTGGTAAAATGTGAATGTGTGCATGACTCGCCTTTTTTTAAAAAAAAGTTTGTAATTGATTTGTCTTCAACTTCAGGAAATTATTTTTTAAATATCGACATTTGCTTTCAATGAAATATATTAGACAGATATCAAATTCAAATCCATATAACAATGGTGTAGAAATTACTATTGGTATTTTGAAAAATACAAATTAGAAGTCATATGAGTTAGTGACCATGAATGTATATGCATATTTAAATTTTCAAAGAAATGGCTTTCCATAAAAGATTTCAATATTTTGTTTGACAACTATTTATTTGTTTGTGATGAAATTAGACTGAGGCTGTAGATGTTTAGAATTATTTCACTTGCCTGACATAAAAATATCAAAGGTCCTATCCAAAATACAAAAAAAAACATGTTATGAATTAATCATGTGTAAACATATGCAGCATCAAGAAATATTTATTATTGTTGTTACAGGTGATGGGAGTCCCTAATACAAGAGGACACAACAACAACAAAAAACCCATTTGGAATGGACTGTATGTGCAGTAAAATATTTGTGCTGAAGGTGTGATCCTTTGATATCAGCAAATGATATATATAAACATTGTCATAAGAAGTAATATATGCTGATTGTGTGAACTGATATCCAAATCATTATCTTCTCTTGGATATGAGAATGTGCCAATGTTTTAGAAATATTGTATTCAACTTTGCAGCAAACTTCAGCTACCTCAGAGAAAGACTACACAAAACATTATTACCCTTTAGATACATTTGTTGAATTCTGATTGGTCAATAGCCAATGCATACGAAACCGTGTAGGTGGATTTGCCAGGGTCTACCCTCCGTATGACCCGTGAGACAGGTCACGTGATTAGACTACACAGGTTTTACGGATGACCTTGACCTTAGATGGAATGCGGAAGTAAAACGGTTGCTCGACTCGGAATTTCAGGATCGAAACTTACCTTAACGAACATAAGTACGGTGATTTCAACTTATATACATTATTTATTTTGTTTGCGTCAATAACATAATTCAATAAAAACATGTGTCTCTATTATTCATCAGGTAATAATAATTTGAAAATCTATTATTTTTTAGCCGCAGAGTTATCTCCCTTGATATTGAGCGGTACACTCTTTACAGTGTTCTTCCTGTTTCACACAGTGTGGAGTTTTTATCACAAACGAAAATAGCTATGTAGCCTATATATTTTTTATCGAAAAATGAGTGAAATAATTACAAATAATAGATCTAAAGAGTAATAAATTCGTTACACGGTGTTTTGACAGGGTGTACGGGACTGTAAGACCCTTGTTTATTCCGCATTTCCTTCGGCTGCGCCTCAGGAAAATACGGAATATACAAGGGTCTTACAGTCCCGTACACCCTGTCAAAACACCTTGTAACTAATAGTGTAATAGTGAATCAAATTAATATTCAATTTAATTATGAGAGTAAATGAAATCAAATATTTCCCAAATTATTTAAAAATAAATTTTATGATAAAAAGTAATTTCATGTGCACTGTTTCTATGTGCATGTAATTCCTAAAATGCAAACACTTACACAAAATAATGTTCAATACATGTATAAGTTTGAATAAATTTGGCTCTTATATTTGTTGTTTGTTTTAATCATGACTAAAAAGTGGAAATGCAATATTGCATCTTAAGTGACTTTAATGTCACAATAAAAATAGAAAACTTTAACATAATTTTTTTTCAGAATTCTTAGGTCTGTTTCAAGGTAAGTTTGTTTGATATGCAGGTGGTGTAGGCAAATGTAAAAAACACAAGTCATGCTTAAATAGGTATTTACACACTGTTACAAATCTATTTTTTAGAAATAAATATCTTTGTCACTTTGGATAATGCTATTTACAAAATTAATCATATGCATTGTGATGAAGTATATTTTTAATTTTTTTTTTATCTAGATCTGTAACTGAAAATACAGGTTTGAATTTTCCATTTGATCAGATATATATACTTGGCAAGATATAGTCAGACAATATATCGGTATGTAAACTTTGAAATGAATAATAATTATCTTGTTATTAAAATAACATATCAATCACCAAAAATTCCATTATTTTTACTTATTTTATCCACTAAAATACAGATCAGTTACAGTTAGATACAATTTTTTCATTCTTTCATTCAATGTCTTTCAAAATTTATGAAACAATATCACTACAATTAAATTATTTCTATTGCAATACACTATTCATCCTAAAACAAAATTGGGTACGAGTTCAGCGTAACGTGTGGATATGCATATGAGTTCACTGCATCCCGAGAAGACATCACGTGACCATGCAGGTACGGTAAAGTTATTTCGCCAAAAATTAAATAACCTATATATTAAAGTCACCAAACTACAAACTATTTAACTACATGCATACACTATAAATGATGTATCTAAAATACGTAAGTTTGCCAAATATGTCAGCACTGAAACACGTATATGATATCAGCTGTTCGGTTAATTATTTGGGAATTTACTTCCGGGTTTAGTAAGAACCATTTTTAAAACTTTATCGCTGATATTGAGTATATTCCTTTTCTGTTTCTCTTCAAGTTGTCATATGCAAATATCTTGCAAGTTTTGACGTTAAATGGTCGACTGGTATGATTCCTATTGCCCGCGCAGTTTACTCGTCTGAAAGTGTTATTAATACGGCGGTAGCCATTTGCATTGGTTTGTTTACTCCAGTTGACGTCATACATTCCTTCGGGGAAAATCGAGATTCCGTAAAACAAGATGGCCGACACATCAAAAAGCGACGTAAACAGACAGTTTTCTGATTTTTTTTTACGATTTGAAGTCACACATAATTTCAAAGGTAATGGGATGCGAGAATTTGTTGTTTATAAACCGATTCACATAATTTCCATGTCCATGTTTCCATGGTCAAATAATTATCCAAAATAGCTTTGATTACATTGAACTCCAACATAGCTTTGTTGACATTGAACACCACCCAGACGCTAAAACTGAATTTACTAGGGCTAAACAAGAAATCAATATTAATCTATATCTATAAATCAATATTAGTAGATGCTGAAGGCTTTAAAGGCGCTGTAGCACGTTTTTTGCAAATTTTATTTTTTCAAATTTCTCATTTATAATGATAGTTTATGTCATTTATATTTACTTCAGAGGGTAAACATCTTATTACACAAACCAATTATCCGTAGTGGTAATAACGGTGTTGCGTATAAAGCCAAAATTGCATGGCGGCCATTTTATTGTGAACACATTTTATTATTTCGAATGACAAAAGAAATTCCCATGGCTTTACGGAACCATATACACTCATTTGTAACTTGATTTTCCATAGAGAGAAGGGTGTTTTACTATTGTTGACATTATTTTTCAAATGCATTTAATCGACTTATTTGAGCGAAAAGACGTGCTACAGCGCCTTTAAACTCACTGCAACATGTCCAGATATTTTGAAAACTACGAGGTACGAGGGGCGTTCAATAAGTGTTGCAACTTCAATATAAAACCAACTCGCGTACACTCATACACTTATTCCATTTCTCTTTAAGACATTTGATGCCGCTTTTGTAGAAGTCTTCCGTTTGCCCCCCTAACCACGCCTCTGTGGCAGCTTTGACGTCTTCGTCATCCCGGAAGTGCCTTCCACGTAGGGCGGATTTCAGGTTTCTGAACAGGAAGTAGTCACTGGGGGCTAGGTCTGGGCTGTAGGGTGGGTGGTTAAGCTGTTCGAATCCACAATCACGTATAGCGGCCTGTGCAACTCTTGACTTGTGGACTGGAGCGTTGTCATGCAAAATCAGAACACCACGTGTCAACATTCCACGGCGTTTCTGTCGAATTGTCTTTCGCAATTCTTGCATTGGGGTTGGCATAATATTGACCATTCATTGTAATTTTGGTTGGCAAGTAATCAATTAATAATATGCCTTTTGCATCCCAAAAGATTGTCGCCATAACCTTGCAAGCTGATGGTTGAGTGCGAAACAGGGGAGGCGGTGAACTCGGGTGCTTCCCTTGCTTGGATTCCAGTTTAGTTTCCGGGTCCCAGTGGTGGATCCAGGTTTCGTCACCTGTCACCAGACGAGACAAAAACCTGCCTTCATCCGCATTAAACCGATCCAGGAGCTCCATGCAACTTTCGGTTCTTTGCTGGCGATCTTGTGCTGTGAGGTTTCTGGGTGCCCATCTTGCAGATACCTTGGACATACCAAGATGGTCATGAATTATTTTTTCAACACTTCCAACTGATATCTGGAATTCCAAAGACAGTTCAGAAACTTTAACACGGCGGTCAGCTAAAATTCGTCTTTCGATAGCGGCAATAACTTCCGGTCGGGTGACTTCAGATGGCCTGCCTGACCGTGGGTCATCGTCTAAGGACTCCCTGCCCCGCTTGAACTGAAGAGACCAGCGACAAACTGTTGAAAAGTTAGGAGCATCCTTACTTATCACATTACACATACGATTATGTATTTCTGTAGCTTTGCATCCCTCTTTAGTAGGGAACTTGATCACAGCGCGTTGTTCATGTTTGAGAGAATCCATGATTATGGAGACCACTAGGTCAGCGCAGCTATTATATCTAAATAATTGTTATGTCTAGAAATTGTTTTGACATGTGTCAATGTTATGTTTTGTCTATAGTAACACCTGCTATAAGCTGACACTGTTTATGTAAACACCAATGCCCCGCTTGCAACACTTATTGAACGCCCCTCGTAACTATACATAATGAAAAAGAAATAGACGCCTGGAATAAGAACCCCATGCAATTGTGGCAAAATCAACTTCACTTCGCGATCTGGGTTGCTACTTCTGACTGTGGGGTGTCATATAAAGATCATCTCTCTTCAAATATAGGATTAACGGAGGCAGTATTTACATTTCAGGTATATTATCAGGTTAGACGTATATTAAAAGTGATTGAAGTAACATTACCACAAGATAAAGAATGGAGTGCTTATAATAATTTATTATAATGTCAGAGAATACGAACGTATATGTAATTAATTTGGTGTCCCAAAGACAGCTAATTTTTAGTTTTGGCAGCCCTTTGAAGTAAACAGGGGTCAATCTTTCCAAAACTACAGTTTTCTTCTGTGAAATATTCAGTAAGTGATCAACTTGGTCAAACACAAATCATATATTTCATCTTAAACTCATTCAATGTATTTGTGATGAATTTGTTCTCATGTAGTCAATATGAAAACTTTCATTCGAAAATTAATTAAAATTTTCTATTTGATTGTGCCAAATTTCATAAAGATGCACCACTGACGTGACGGTCAGAGAATGAGAATGAGAATGAATACATTACAATGAAGGTCAAGTTACATGATATTTGCACAAAGATACACATGGAGGTGAACAAACTTTCGGTATGCAGCTGTACAACTAATATAGCTTGATAAACATCTTCAATGACTGCCCTTTAAATCTTTCAAAAGAATTTTGAAAAATTGAAAGGAAGATTTACTAAAACCTGCATGCATCATATAACATCTAGGTCTTATTGAAAGCTATAGGACTGTATGGAGTGTATCTACCCGGATCTCACAGAACTGGGAGCTCTTGCTTCAGCTGCTTCTACGCTCTATGGCTCATCAACAAAGAAGGCCTCCTCTCTTTATATACAATACTCTATTATATAGAACTCACGGCAACACCCCGTTTACTTACATAAATATACACATGTGATTTAAAGTATACATACACCTTGAGTATACATGTGTATCTGAAGGTTGGAGTAAAAGTATTTTACTGTGCGCTTATATAAGGGAAAAGAGAAGGTAATTCATACCTATTTTGAAACATTTGTCAAGTCTTAATTAATGTGTGGAACAATTCAGCTGTAAGCCGACGAAATCACTCCACATTTAAGTTCATCAAGCCTGAAAGGTCCAATGCATATAACCGAAGAAGGCTTTAAATACTGTAAACCGTAAATGCTTATATGTAGAGCTTCGGTTGAAAGATTCATATAAACAACAGTGATGTAACTTCCGAATGTGTCTGTATGTGTTGCCGTTATTTAGGAGAACGTTTTTGAAGACACTTATCCTCAAAACCGCGAAAGTTCATCACATTTTAAGTTTTTTTCGGAATAAAGTAGAACACAAATATAACGAAACCGGATATAGCGAACGCACGTATATAGCGAACAAATTTATAGTTCCTTCAAAAGCCCTATGATTAAAAGGAATGTTGTTGCCCACATTATACACCCCCGGAAATTCTTGTGTTATGTTCACAATCAATATGAAACAAAAATATGGTGACCCCTGATAAACAAACTTGTGTACTGATGTGATGATCGATTTAAATTTATTACTTTTGACTCAACTTGTGAAGTGCCCCGAGTGATAATTAAGGATTCAGCGCTGAAGCTCTGAATCCTTATTGTTATTGGCGTGTTTTTTGTTTTATTATTATTATTATTTGCACCGATTTTGTCTCCACCACTTTGGCAAGAAGGAATGCAGCTTGTACAACCAAAGTTTACGGGCTGATAGCCCTTGAAGTTGATCCTCGAAGCTTTTTTGGCTCAATCTCCCTAGCAATTAAAGGTCAAGTTCGAATCCAAATTTCGATTTTGAACATGGGGAAAAATTTTCAAAATGCACTTAGAGACTTGCAACTTTTAACCAAAAAATCCGCAATGACAATGCAAGCAAAAAAGTAAATCATGGCGAAGTCGCCTGTCATGTGGTTTTGACGCCATCTTAGATTTTCAAACTTTTTCAAATTTTCGGACCCCATGTACTTTTGCGGAATCACCACTCCGAAGATATTTGCAACTTACCATGAAACTTTATTTATATAAAGCTGAAACATTGGGGAATAACAAGTTTGTTCTTTTTTGAGCGAACTCCTAATACAAATCCTAAAAACACTGACAAAACATAGGATGCAAATGGTAGAAATATTCTGCATTATAGGAGAAATATTTAAACTTGTTTCTACTGACTAGTCTTACACTCAGATTATGAAAAAAGTATTTATTCTGAAAATATCACCATTTCATCAAATATTGAAAAGGAGAATTTTCAGAAAAAGTCTCCTTTTCAATATTTAAACAAACAATTCTTCAGAGTCTAAATGTTAGACCACTGCTGACTCCAATGATAAAAATTGTGTGAAGTCACCCAAATGATAGTCGTGGGATTTGTATGGTTCTAATGGTATATGGAACGTCTTGAACTTAATGTTAATTTGTCTTTTATGGTATATTAATAAACATTTGCGCATTTTATTGTGGCTGTCGCGAAGGCGGAACAGTGGGATGCAAGACCTTCAGTTTCGGGGCTGTATTGCCAGTTATGAATGTAAAATTACAATTTTCAGATTTCTCTCAGGAAAAGTGTAAACTTATTGCTTATATACACAGTCATGGCGTGAAACGAAAGCTGCTTAACATCAATCTTTGACAGATTCGTGACTTTTATAGTAGGGATTTAAAAAAAAAATTGCAAATCAAAACTAGTTTATCCTGTCTGAATAATTGTATACATCAACAAACATCACACTCACAATGTTTTCAACTTCAACAGAAGAGTGAAAACTGCACGCATGATATAATATCTAGGTCTGTATTGAAAGCAGCAAAAAATGCACCCAGATCTTCACAAATCAGAACACAGGGAGCTGTTACCATTACAATAGACTAACATCTCTCTACAGGTAGTCTTATACAACATTAAAGTTGTATGGCAGTAGAAAAGGTGTATCAACATATCATTATTGATGTGCTTATAACGAAATGAGTTTATGTTAATAAATGCAACGAAATTTAATGTATATTTACTTTAGGGGGTAGACCATATTATTACACGAACCAATTATCCGTAGTGGTAATAACGGTGTTATGTATAAAGCAAAAATTGCATAGCGGCCATTTTAATGTAAACACATTTCATTATTTCAAATGGCAATATGATTGCTATAACTTTACCCAACCATGTACACCCACTTTTTAACTTGATTTTCCGAAGAGAGAAGGGTATTTTACTTTTGGTGACATTATTTTTCAAAAACATATCGTCGACTTATTTATGCAAAAATAGTGCTACTGCCCCTTTAATACATTTAAGTGGTAACCTCGTATGGTCTCTGTATAATGCGGTTGTTTTATCCTACTGAAGGAGAACTGGGATTGTCGTTATAATATGGAATATTAGACTATACACATAATACTCTTCTAAGAAAGAAGGTTTGAAGTATGCCGTCACGCATGGACATGAAATTGTTTTGTTCTTTTAATAATTTGTAAGATTTCATAAATTAACTGGCTACTTTTTTATTGTCAGTACAAAGCATGAAGTTTTCTCTGCAACGCACCGTCCAGTGGTAGCGCTTCCGGTTTAGTCCTCCATTGCACCCATTGTTCAATGTCCTGAATATGTGGAAGGTTATAAGAGACTGCAAAGAGCATACAAATTAGCTCAGCAATATCTCAATACTATTTATTGTAATCTACAATCTACAATATTTCAATTCCACATTTAAAACCCTTTACTTCGAAGATGCAAATTTAATGTAAAATTAACATTTCACAGTTGATATATCACAGCAACCTGCGGCGAAATGACACCATTCACGAGAAGACTTGAACATTCGATTTACAAGCATAAAAGACGTACGAGACCGTCCATCGGAGAGAAGTCTTTAGTTCACTGCCATTGATGATCTTCTCCAGTTGTTCTACTGTAATAAATTATCCACACAGAAGTAAAATTTTGTAGTAGTTTGCATATCAATGTCTAATATCTATTACGTACTATATAATTAGTTTATCCATTTTTTTCTATCAGGCAATGATAAACTTACATGTGCATGTACACCTGTGTCTGCATGTGTATCTTCCAAATAGCAATCCATAACAAATATAATAGACATCATATTAAAACTCCGATGCATTTTGTTAACCTATGACGTGTTGATGACAGACGAGAATATTACTGTATGGTGTTTTTCGATTTGTCTAAACCCTTTAACAGAGTATGGCATAGGGGTTTAATGAATACAAAAATAGAACGTTACGGCATAGATGACTCAAATAGATACAATGTTACCTAAGAGGTACAAATGTAGAAGTCAAACATTTATAAAAAAAAAATGGTTCGTAAGCCAAGTCAAAACAAATATTCTTAGTCCGTTTTTGTTTTCGTTTTTTTTATACCCCCGTCTGACACCGTAAGCGCTGGTATAAATCGTTCATTCTGTCCGTCTGTCCATCACAAAACTATACATGCTAGCTTCACCAAACTTGCTATACTTGTTAGTCACGAGTTCATGGTGTGCCTTCCGAGGGTTTGACCGATTTCTTAATTGTATTTGTTGCGGTTTAGATTGAAATATGACCAAAACAGGGACTTAAGGACGTCATTTTGTGCAGAGCATATATCTCCCAAACTGCACATGCTAGCTTCACCAAACTTGCTACACATGTCAACCATGGTGCCAAGATGTGCCTTTTGAGGGTTAGACATATATCTGAATATTATATATTTGTGGTTTCCATGGAAATATGACCAAAACAGTGACTCTGTAAGGAAGTCATTTCCTGCGGAGCGTATCTTCCAAACTATAATACACCTCTGAAACTGTTTGTGCTCTTTTCATCCATCCTAACATTTATGTTAATTTGTTTCACATCCATTGATGTGACCTTACTAATTTTAAGTTTCTTTGACCTAAGGGGTTTGGGGGAGTTATGTGAGCTTATCTCGCTTCTACGCTTGTTGTTAACGATATTGCAGATGGATTAGATTGTGCCGTACGCTTGATCGCCGACGATACATCCATGGGATGTTCATCTACGAGGGGCGTTCAATAAAGTTTCACCTGATAGACTTTTACTTTACTGAAAGAAACGAAACTTGGTACAGATATTAGTTTTTCTTTACATAAGCACCACACAGTGTGACACATTTCTCCCATCGCTGTATGCAGCCTTATAGGCCTTTCTTGTAAAAGGCATCAGATCTTGTCAAAAGCCAGTACTTAACCTCATTAATGAGGGTTTCATCATCAAGGAAACGAGTGCCTTTCAAAAACGACTTCATGTTTTGGAAGAGGAAGACATCAGATTGTGCTAGCCTGCTAGGTCAGGGGAATACAGTTGGGGAGGAAGTATTTCATAGCCGCAGGTCTGCGCTTCCGTCTGAGCTACACGTGAGCTGTGGTCAGGAGCATTGTCCTGAAGCAGGTGGACACCTTTAGTGAGCATACCACGTCTCTCGGTTCTGATAGCTTTCCGCAATTATTTCATTAAACTAGTGTAGTATGCCCCAGTAATTGTGGTACCCCTTTCCAAAATATCCATCATGATAACACCATGCTGATCGCAAAATACGGCGAGCAAAACCTTGCCTGCCATTTTAGGGGGTGGTGACTGAAGATGATTCCAATGTTTTGACTGGATTTTACTTTCAGGGTCATAGTGATGGACCCATTTTTCATCCTGTGTGATTAGTATGTTGAAAAAGTTATCCTGGTTTTCTTGGCACATTGCTAAACGAGCTTTTGAGCAGTCGACTCGTTCGCAGTTGGGGTATCCATCGTGCTGACAACTTCCGCATGTGAAAATGGTCATGAAATACCCACACACTTATCTTGACATCTTGACATCATCAAGTTGACGGACAGTAATTCGGCGATCTTCCAAAATTGCAGCTTCGACTGGCCCGAAAGAGTCACCATCAATGGCTGAAATTGACGCTGTTTCCACAGAGGGCCGACCACACTTGAACTGACGATGCCAGTGTGTGACAACGTCATACGATGGGGCATCCTCTCCATAAGATTTGTTCATATCATCAAAAGTCTCCTTTGGTGTACGACACTTCAATAATAAATACCTGATAACCGCTCTGTACTCAACAGCCTCCATTTTTATATTTTTTTTCATAGAGAAAGAATGAATATTTTTAAAATATGAGACATCACTTGACCTATGGAAACATGCTACATATCACATGTAAAATTTCTTCTTCTTCGGGTAAGGTGAAGTTGGTCAGGGGAATAAACATGACACTTTTGAATTTGAAAATTGACAATCAGTTTGTCAGTTTTAATACACACACGCACACACACACACACACACACACACACACACACACACACACACACACACACACACACACACACACACACACACACACATTCTTATCTCGAAAATAAAATTTAAAAATAACAAAGAAAAAAAGGAACCACAATTCAGCAAACCATTCTTGTTCACTCACAAGATAATTTAACATCAAGTCCTGTCAAGTTATAAATATCATGAACTGGAAGCTGCAAATTTGACAACAAACTATGAGCAGAATCAACCCATGACCTATTAAACTGCCGTGGCCACTGCATAATGACACTTGACAATCTGGAGTCCGCAGTACCATTCAATTTATACCAGAACCTGAGTATTTCTATTTTCTGCTCACAAAATTGACTTTTCCACCCCATCTCTCCTCGCACAGCTAAATTCGGTGTTTTACAACCGACCCCTAGAAAAAATCTGCAGGCACGGTTTTGAACTGCATTAATGCAACTGAACTGTTTTGTGCCCCGAATCGCAGCACCACAAGATAAGATTTGCTGAACTAAAGTATTGTAAATAGTATTATAAACGTTGTAAGCAATGCCACCTACTGATCTAAATTTACAAAAGATTACACCGAGAGCACGATTTGCCGACATCGCAATCTCGTTGGCAGTGGAATTTAAATCCAAATTTTCCGAATAACCGAATACCAAGATGCTTGTAAGCAGAACTGTAATCCAGGACAGTATCACCCATACTAAATGTGAAACTAGACCTAATACAGAACAAGGACGATAGTGAACGATTTTAGTTTTCTGAATATTTACCAACATACGCCATCTGCAGGAGCACCAATCAGACACAACATCCATCATTCTCTGTAAAGAAAAAAACAAGAAACATTCTCTGTAAAGACAACTCATCCGGGGCTATCAACGCAACGTCGTCAGACTACAGAAGGGGACTATGCTTACAGAAGGAGACTCCGTATATCTCCATCAATGTGGATACCACATCCTAAGCTATTAATTTCAGTAGCCAGATCGTTGATGTAAACTGAAAAGAGTGTTGGTGACAACGTGCACCCTTGACCGACTCCAGAATGAATACTAAAAGCCTGTGTATATTCATTATTAATTCTAACCCTTCCGGAAGTGTTATCATATATAGTCTGAACAGCATTGAGAAACTTCCCATTAATCCTTAATTGATTTAATTTATACCATAGACAATGTCTGTTAACTTTATCAAAAGCCTTCATGGCGTCGATGAAGCAGACAAAAGTAGACTTTCTCTTAATACTTCCATTCTTAACAACTGAATATTAACTGAAAATATGTTCCTGTGTACCCCGACCTGAACGAAGGCCATTTTGTTCACAACCAAGATAGCATTCCTTTCTGACCAACCACAAAGTCGATAATTTACAATATCCGAGTAATCTTACAAGGGACAGACAACAAGGCAATACCCCGGTAACCAAGGAACGTGAGTCAGAATCAGCTTTCTTAATTAGACTGATAAAACTTTGACGCCAGATGTCAGGAACAGTATTGAAATCGAAACAGAAGCTAAAGATCTTATGTAACAATGTCAATGCCTCGGCAGGTAAACAGGTAGGGTCCGATACCTTTCCACGCCTGGCACGTGCAGCTGCACGCTCTACCTAGCTGATATGAATAGATGAATTAAAGGGGCAGTAGCACGTTTTTTGTTAATTTTATTTTTTCAAATATCACATTTATAATGATAGTTTATGTCATTTATATTTACTTTAGAGGGTAAAATATCTTATTACACAAACCAATTTACAGTAGTGGTAAAAACAGTGTTGCGTAGAAAGCAAAAATTGCATGGCGGCCATTTTATTGTGAACACAATTTATTATTTCGAATGACAAAAAAACGATTCCCATGGCTTTACAAACCATGTACACTCATTTTTTAGATTGATTTTCCCAAGAGGGAATGGTGTTTTACTGTTGGTGAGATTATTTTACAATTACATTTCATCGACTTATTTCACGGGGAAAATGTGCTACTGCCCCTTTAAGGTCACTAACGTCGATGTGTGGGTGGATCATGTGACCGTTGTCCATTTCATTGTTGACCTGCTTAAGATGAGCGTTGTTAAACGAGGCATCATCGATAGCTGAAAACAGGGAAGAGTCATCATCCTGCCATTTACCGAGAACAGTTGTTTTGTCCGTGGACACCCCACCGTCGACAAATACTTCCCAGGGAATAGAATTATGCCTGTGGCTAGAAGTACCAATTTTACCAATAGTTCTCCAAAAACTGCGAGAGTCCCTATCTTCATGTTTATCAGCAAACGCATCCTCGGTTACCCATGGTTTTATAAATGCTCCGTCAACCTCCACTTTATCACCCATGGGAAACCTTATCAGAAAAATCTTTACTCAAATTACCCGCCCTTGGTCATTTTGTTAGTCATCCGTCACCGGTTATCTCCCTTGACCATTTCCGTCTTATCCTATTGAGCATTTTCTTTTTGGTTACTGACTTCGTAACGCCGGCCAAAGGCGGGTAATTTTAGTACATATTTTTCTGATAGAGTTTCCCATGTGTGATATAGTGGAGAGTAACCTGAACAAAATCCCTTGTGATTTCCCTCGGATCACCCCCAGGACTTCATTACTCTCACCCCTATCCACGTAGCTCTCAATCCTCATTGTATACCATTCTCATGCTTCAACCCCATCATGTTTGTATTACAAATCCCCATTGTATACCATTCTCGTGCATGTTAATCTCCCTGATTGAGTTTCCTCACCATTGTTTTGTTTGCTATATAAATGTACCATATTTTGTTATTTCTTTACATTCCACTTGATGAAGGAGTGAGTATGTACTCCGAAACGTCGGGTATTTTCACATTAAAGAAGTTGTTATCCAGAAAACATTCCTGTTCTTATATATTTCATGTTATAGATTTGATTCTAAACTGACTTAAAATCATCTTTATGATGAAACGATATATAAAAAGCCCCATTAATTTCATGTATTTTGATGTATAATTTACCTTACAACATATACTGTTTACAATGCAGGTATTTCGGATGTGCTCGGCTGATCTCGGCTGGTCACATTACATCCTGTTTGAATAAAACCAGTCAGGCTCAGCAGGTAATCTTAATCTGTATAGAATAGACTCCGAAAGCACGTCATTAGTTGTGCACGAGGTTTAGTCTGAGGCCGTTAGGCCGAAGACTAAACCTCGTGCACAACTAATGACGTGTTTGAGGAGTCTATTCTACTTAAACCTAAATTCGAAACCGGTTTTAGTTTCGTCTTCCATACACAGCACTATTCCAAAGATGTAATTCAACAATCTATCCATGCACACGTCACAATGCACGCAGTGTACTAATGACGTGTCTTTTCGCATTTCATTCACGTGCACAAGCACATAAATCGATTGTAACGCGAAATGCACGCGCTGAGATAATGACGAGAAACGTGATAATGACGATATATATAAAGGTGTTTCAAGCATCAATTCATTACAGTCTTTCCAGATCGTAGGTAAGCATGTCCAGTGATAGCGAAATGAAATGAAAAGTATTGTTGTGGGACCCAACTCCGTAAAACCAGAGAGATGTCCTGTTCACCTTCACGAGAAGTATCTGTCTCTGAGGTATATACTGTTTATTTATTCATTTGTGTAACTTTCATTTTTCACGAATAATAAATGCTAATTAATTAACGTTGTATCACACGGATGGGCGTTTATAAGTTTAATATATTTTAACTGTGGTGTTTAACACTCTGTTGAGTCTGTTATTTAGTTGTAACTTAGGATATCTAAATCTTCCGATTACGTTTTATCTTGCTAAAAGTAATAGAACATATAAATTACACTACTTAACTTGTACATATCTATGTAGAATGATACATATGTCTTAGTAAACGAAAATTTCCAACGTCTGCAACCTACTAATACAAGTAACTAATACAAAACCGTAGGTATCATTATAACGTTCATTTCAAATGCCGAATATTGTTTAAAAGGTATCAATATATAAAATGAGGACATCTTTGTTACTTTAATGACATATTCTACACATATTTATCACCATTAGAATGGTAACATAAATACCCCATTATTGCATATTGTGTTTAAAGGTATAATAAGTGAATTATCGGATTCATATACAGCTGCGTACCGAAGGTTTGTTCATCAACATGTGAATGTTAGTGCAAATATAATGTAAATTGACGTTCACTGTAACGTCAGTCAAATTACATCACATACAATGACATAGAATCATCATACATCCATGAGTAAAACAATCATTCTTAAACGTATTCTCTGTACATATGTTTATGAAATATTGCATAATGAAAAACACAGGGGGGGGGTAACATTTGGAAAATTCAAATTTCATTAATTTTCGAATAAATGTTTCCAGAACATCTAAATGAGAACAAATACATTGAATAAGTTTAAGAGAAAGTATATAATGTATTCTAGAACAAGTTGATTACTTACTGAATATTTCACAGAAAAAAATAAAAACTGCAGTTTTGAAAAGATTGACCCCTGGTCAATTCAAAGAGCTGCCAAAATTGTACCAGTTTACTATGAGATATCATATCAGATTATGTTATGCAACATTCAACTATCTTTTTATAATGCGAAACTGCAAACTGATCGGTCTAATTCTTGCGTTGATACAGTCTTTCAAAGATATGCCAAATTATGTGATATTTGCACTACAACACACCACCAGGTGAACAAACTTTCGGTACGCAGCTGTATGCCAAATTCTTAAAATGATGCAAGTTTATAAATGCGAACATACTGTTTATGAAAAGTATAATTTTAAGGTAAATCGATGCTTTAGAACGATTACATCGACGTTTTAAGTCGTCATTTTGCATCCAAATCAGTTAGGAAACCGTCCATTTTCACCCCAACTCTTTATCGATTTATTAACATTGGGCATATGTGAATAAAAAAACTCATTTACTCTACCTTCGAAACTAATTCTGTGTATTCTTTATTAATAAAGTTACAAGAGGACGAGTGACGAAATATTCTGCATGGTGGGCATCCTGGTGCAGAGGAAGACAGGAACAGCCTCGTCAACTGAAACCCGCTCTGGACCTTCCACGCCTACTGATCACACGACCTATGCCCCCTCTCCTGTCCTCTCCCTACACTACCAGGACCCGCACCGACTTCTCATGTCTCCACCCCACGAGATGACACGAACCCATCCATTTCACGGTCGAGCGTAATGAAACAAAGATTACTCTCACAATGTGAAGGCTATTGCATTCTGCTATTAAAATGTTGAACCTGCGAGTCTGTTTTTATTATTTTCAGTTCCATTAATGTCGCGTTAAGTGCTAATGAATAAATGGGGGGGGGGGGGGGGGGGGGGGGGGGGGGGGGGGGGGGGGCATATTGAGGGCTATATTAATATATCTATAGGGGTATTTTTGTGGAGACGAACATTCCAGGTGACGTTCTTTTTGACACATAAACGTGATTAAAACATGTTTATAAAACAACCCGGTTGACATATGTTACTATGTGCAATATTCGGAACATGTATTGATAACACATATGTATCAAATCGACAATCCACTTGAATGTCGTCTCCACAAAAAATATCCCGATAGAACTGTCCCTTTAACTTTCCCAGTGTTGAGATTATCAATAAATCACATGATGTAAAATATGTATTTAATGATTTGTAGTTTTCTTATTCCACGCAACATTACCTAATGTCACAGCGATACTCGTGGTTACATCATGGCTATCCAGGCTTACCGAAAAAACATGCATGTGGCATGTCAATGTGTTGGTGCAAAATATAATGACGAGTTACATATCTATTGACGTCTCGCTGAATACTAATGACGAGTTACTTGACACTAATGACGTTTGAAATGTGAACATTTCCGAACTATTGATGATTAATTTAGGTTTAATACTCGATAAACCCCATAGTGAATTGTGTGAGGTGTGACAGCATACCGGTGTGTATGTTTTCTATAATATATATACTTTGGAATGGGAGCGGAGGAATGACAATTTAAATCACTAAAGATGAAGAAACAGCTGGACCTGTAGATGTCTACCTGTGTACCTGTATTATGGATGCACAGTTAAATTAATATATAATCAAAATGAATTATTTATGAGATGCAGGTATTTTTCTCTGGCTCAATATATAAAATATATATTAGGGGACTTTTTTTTAAAGTAGTATAAATGACAGGGTCTGGATTCATCAGTTAATTCACGACTAATTCTAAGATGCCTAGCGGTTAGAACAATCGAAAAAAAAGTACTTTATCAGACAATAAAGGTATAGTTTTTTTGATCATGTAACAATCGAATAACGTTCCCGCTGTTCCACGCTGCTTCCTCGTGATCAAGTGTGCCCATCGAAACGTAACGTCGATTCGCCTCAGCCGTCTGAACTCTTACATCGCAACCAATAAAGCGTGTACTCCTTTCCACGGTTTGCAACTTCTGTAGTCGGTTCAAATTAGCGGTGGGACAATGAACATAAACTTTTATGATAGCAACACACATTTGAATTAGACAAAGTACGTTCCGCCAACAGATTTGACTGGATCAAGCTCTACCCACATTCTTTTTGGAATGTTAGTCACGTGATCTTAGTCTATCTCAGGGGTTGGGTTATACGCAATAGCCGTCCCTTGGCCCCGTTCATGGGTTATTAATATGAAGAATGTAAACAATATTTTTATTTCCAAATTATTGGAAGCAGAATGTTACCTGCATCTGATCATTTGGCAGCTTAGAACAGAAATAAAGTTCGCTGTACCCCATTGTCCTCGTGCTTTAACTATAAAAGTTCAGGGCAAAACTATACTTTATAACAAAACACATTGGGGTACAGCGAACTTTATTTCTTAATTAGTTTATAGATAACCTAAACATTCGGAGCGATAACGGAGAATTTTTATGCACCCGAATCGGAGATTCCGGGGGTATATTGTTTTTCACCTGTCCGTCTGTCCGTCTGTCTGTGTGTTTGTCCACAAAAACTTTAACCTTGGCTATAACTTTGGATTGCTCAAAGCTGTTGGACAAAAATACATGGATAACATCATAAAATAAATAGAATCTCTGTCAATTCTTGACAAATACCATGTTTATGTCATCTCGTGAGGTAGAAAAGTTATATATTTTCACGAGTGGATGGGCCAATCGTGAAAATATAACCTGTCTCCCTCACTCGATGAGATAAACATGGTACTAGTCAAGAAAAGAAAGATGTCCTCTATGTATCATTGTAGCACCAATCTGTAAATAAAACTGAACGGTATATCAACAAAATCAATTATACATTTGAAGCCACTCATTGACATCGTGACGTATGTCCGAGTACTTTGACGTTATAAAAGTTCAGGGCAAAACTATACTTTATAACAAAACACATTGGGGTACAGCGAACTTTATTTCTTAATTAGTTTATAGATAACCTAAACATTCGGAGCGATAACGGAGAATTGTTATGCACCCGAATCGGAGATTCCGGGGGTATATTGTTTTTCACCTGTCCGTCTGTCCGTCTGTCTGTGTGTTTGTCCACAAAAACTTTAACCTTGGCTATAACTTTGGATTGCTCAAAGCTAGGACTTTCATACTTGGCATGTGCATACCTTGTGATGAGACCTTTCAGATGAGGTCATCATAATTGACCTTGTGACCTTGACCTTGCCGCAATTGACATTTTTAGAAAACTTTAACCTTGGCGATAACTTTGGATTACTCAGAGATAGGGCTTTCAAACTTGGCATGTGCATACCTTGTGATGAGACCTTTCAGATGAGGTCATCATATTTGACCTTGTGACCTTGACCTTGCCCTTGCCGCAGTGGACACCTTCAGTAAACTTTAACCTTGGCCATAAATTTGGATTGCTCAGAGCTACGGCTTTCATACTTGACATGTGCACACCTAATGATGAGACCTTTAGATGAGATCATCATATTTGACCTTATGACCTTGACCTTGCCGCAGTGGACAATATTCAGAAAACGTTAACCTTGGCCATACCTTTGGTATATCTGGGGGCATCCGTGTTTAACAAACACATCTTGCTTTAGATTATCTATAGCAGCCAGACCCTGCATAGTGGATAATGTTTTTAGATTATCTATACAGATAAGTGGCTTGGCTCTGGCTTAATTAACGACTGTTCATATGACATTTACATTGCATGTTGCTAGTGCTCTAAGCGCTCTAAGTCAAGGGCAAAAACTTTGAAATTAATCCAATCGATCCTTAAAGGCACATCCATTGTGTTTCATAAATTTTTATTTGGCTTTAATACGCTCCAACCCACTACATGTGCTGTCTACAATACAAATAAATTCACTCAGCTTGCATATTTATCCCCAATTACCAAATATATCATAATTACTAGTTTCCAATTAAAATTGAGTAACATCATTATTCATGTGTAGAAACCGAAACTGCACGTCCCATTGACATGCACAGTAGTTATATGACTCATTAAACATTATCTCACAAAATTTGTCACTCTTTCTGTTATAAATAAGATTCCGAAATTACGTTTGACTCATTGACGCGCGCCACACGTTGTGCAGTGTCCGGTTTTCGATCAAAAATCACTACTTTTACCTTCATATCGTTAATATGCTAAGTCTACTATCATTAAAATGGTGGTTTTCGGTAACAATCGGTACTTCTCGATAAAGTAACACCATTTATAACATTTGGCACATGTAACCCCAAACAACACAATGGATGTACCTTTAAAAGCACAATAGGTCAAATGGTGATGGAGGAGTCTGAACACAGGAGTCTGAGAGACGGAGAGACGGAGGAACGGACAGACGGGCTGCACCAAGACAATAACGACCCTGGGTTTCACCCGGGGTTTAAAAACTGTTTCAATGATCTGCTGCCTCGCAATGCTATCAGCAGGTGATAAAACCTGTCATGCCTCGTGGTGCATTATTCACAAACTGTCCTCAGAGTTAAGTGTAGGTTTAACTGAGTTTAGATATATTAATCAAAGTTATCCAAACTGGTGTAACATCAGTCATCAAAACATTGTTATTTTTGGGATAACACTGCCTTCAATGTACAAATTCTTGTATTTTTTTCCAGCCAGTTCCCTTGCGGGACTCGTGGGTTCGAATACCCCAAGGGAAAAAACACAAGAATTTGTACTATTGAAGGTAGTGTTATCCCACATATAACCATGTTATGTTTGTTCACTAAATCATCTCATGACATGTATATATGATCAGTCATCATGTTCAACGAGTCGTTGTTGAGTTTGATAAACTTATATTGTGTACTGTTAAATGTGTGAGTAAACCGTGCACAAAACCACGAACCTGAAGTATAGACGGTACAGGTCTTCGTACACCTGGGCCTTCAGCTTCTCGTCCTCGGTATCTATCACAGGACAAAAAGTGGTGGAATCCGCTTGCCGGATCCTTCCAGAATCATCAGGATTCTTCGGGATTCGCTAACTCGGATTCCACCACTTTTTGTCCTGTGCTACATCCAGGTTCGTTATCTTGATCCATCCCTGGTCCAGACGGAACTGACGTCACAGACACTCATATAACGATTATTACATGATATGTTTGACAAACAAGTTAACTGTCCTCAGAGTGAAGTGTTAGATTTATATAGTTTAGATATATCAACAAAGTAGGGGGTTAAACATATTTCAATGGTCTTATGTCAAAGGAAAAATATATCAAGTTTCAAATTCTGAAATTGAAAAGCTGAGTGCTCTAGGCCAAGGGCAAGAACTCTGAAAATAGTAATTGGATCGGTCCTGTAAACGCACATGCATATCACCAATGTATATCCAAAGCACGTGTAAAGTTTCAGAAAGATCGATCAAAAACTGTGGGAGGAGTTAAATTCAGAACACAGGTACTGTCGGTCTGAAGTCGGAAAGCCGAGTCGAGAGTCGAATGCCATAATTCCAAAATATGAATCCGATCGTCCTATAAACGCGCATGCGTATCACCGGTGACAATAATTTCTGATTAGTCATCATGTTCAACGAGTCGTTGTTGAGTTTGATAAACTTATATTGTGTACTGTTAAATGTGTGAGTAAACCGTGCACTATAACCGTGCATTATGGATCTACATGTAGCCACGAACCTGAAGTATAGACGGTACAGGTCTTCATACACCTGGGCCTGCAGCTTCTCGTCCTCGGTATCTACATCCAGTTCCGTTATCATGATGGGCAACCCGGCCTTGGCTACCTGGTCCAGCCGGAACTGACGTCACAGACACATATATAACGATTATTACATGATATGTTTGAAAAACAAGTGAACTGTTTTCAGAGTAAAGTGTTAGATTTAGATAGTGTTATATATATCAACAAAGTTATCTTAACTGGTGTACCATCAACGGTGTAATATCTACACCGAAACGTTGCATTCATTGCAATAAAAATATGAGACCAAATGATTATGTCAATGACTTATTGACAAAGCCTTTTGTTTGAATGCGATATCAATGTTTTCTGTACATTCCACATACATGGTTTGGGAAATGTTCAACGAAGGTTATATTATCTTAACTTTATAACGATTATTAATGGCTGAAGTTCTGATATCAATACAGGTACTCATTCGGTACTCAATACGTCCAGGTGGTGCTACTCAAGTGTCTCCAACTACGTTTTCTCGATTTCTGGCCCAAATTCACAATTAAAAGGTCCAGGGGTAGTTAAATATATTGAATAACAAGCCTCAATATTTGATGACACCTACATGACATATACTGTTACAACACGTCTTCACAATGTAATACTCGACTCTGATTAATTTCCCCTCGTAGTCACGTGTGCCCATGGTAACCCAACGAAAGAGGGCAGTTGAAAAGACCGTGTTTTTCTGCAAATGATAATGTCCTAAAACAACGGTAGCGTTGTTATACCAATTATTGAAGGAATGTGTTCTTTTGTATCCGAATTAGTTTTAAATTTTAAACTGCATTTGTACTTGAACCAAAACGACGAAATCCACATTAGGCAACCCCAGGAACCACTATGACGTCACAACAGAACAATGACGTCATAGTCGCTGTTGTCGCACGGCTCGTCAGTTAAGAGATAAGATAAGATAAGATAAGACTTTATTATCCCGGAGGAAATTCTTTTTACAACAAAACGGTCTCATATATATATATATATATATATACATATAGTCACACAGTGTACACCGGTATAAACAATGCATACACAGTAATATTAATAGCTAGTACAGAACAGATTTTCAATGTAAATGGGTCATTGTGAGACTAGATAATTTTAGTATTTACTACTTCATAATTCAAAACATTTATTAATTTCACGAATACTTGTTGGTATGAAGGACTGTCGGGCTCTGTTTGTCCTTAACGAAGGTAACCGAAAGTTGGCCCTGATCATGGATTATTGTAACATGATTTCGGTGTATCCTTGATTCTGATTGGTTGATTTGCCTATGTTGAATTACAATGAATACCCGCAAATTACTTGGGGCGAATCACCGCGAACATATACATCGTGTTCACAAGATTCGGCCCGACTCAAAATTTAATTTTTCTATTTCTCTTAATATGTGCTCCTTTCTCAAATTTGACAGGTGTCATTGTCATTTTCTAACTTGTGTATACCCGTATAGGTCACAAATAACTGTCAGAATTAATTAATTTCAAGTTACTAAAATGTTTTCAACTAGAAAGATTTGTCCAAGTTTGACGCCTTCGTTCATGCGGTTGTGTTTACCGAATGCCGTTGCCATGGCATGACGTCATAGTGAGCAACCGTTTTGACGTCACAATGCTAGCGTCATTGTCACAATGGGTTAGGGAAACGCCATCTAAAAGGATAAGTGAATATTATGAAGTGAACATAGTTGAGTGACACTGTTTGAGCTTTTGTGTAAATTGTTGCTAATGTACATATTACGCCGAGTATTTACATTTGTTTTGACTTGACCACACCTCTAACAAAAATGGAACAGTCGCAAAGTCCTTTCCACTCAGGGATAGGTACGCAAAAAGAGAGTTCGTTTCAAAACGCCTGATAACTAACGGTCATGTTACAATATCGATAAATAGTTGCGTTTGTAAACTAAATTTGCGGTTGTTGAATAGCAATGAATCCCGGACATTTTACAAACGCAACTATTTATCTTATAATTAATATTAAGGAAGTAAACTCTATTTTTCTTGCAAAATTACTCAAAGCAGAATGTTGTGTTATGGGTTATCTTAGAAAAGTAATAAAGTTCGCTGTACCCCAATGTGTTTTGTAATAAAGTATAGTTTTGCCCTGAACTATTATAACGTCAAAGTACTCGGACATACGTCACGATGTCAATGAGTGGCTTCAAATGTATAATTGATTTTGTTGATATACGATTCAGTTTTATTTACAGATTGGTGCTAACATGATACATAGAGGACATTTGTCATTCTTTTACTAGTACCATGTTTATCTCATCGAGTGAGGGAGACAGGTTATATTTTCACGATTGGCCCATCCACTCGTGAAAATATATAACTTTTCTACCTCACGAGATGACATAAACATGGTATTTGTCAAGAATTGACATAGATTCTATTTATTTTATGATGTTATCCATGTATTTATGTCCAAACAGGGTCGTTTTCACGCCTAACGGCCGCTAGAGACAGCCCCTCACCTCAGTAACACTGTGACGTCATAAGCCAATTCGTCGCGTCAGACCATTGTTTTATTCGTCAAAATATATCAGTCACTGGTCGCAATGAAAATAAAGTTATTTTCACTGTAGATTGATAGACAGTTTTTTTCTCACTGATAAATCCCAGCATTTCACTGCTCGTCATATAATAATATATATACTTAATACTTAATAACTTATATTAACTTATAATAACTTCCCCCATGAATAATGATATCTTAAAAATCCTAGGTTTTCCCGAGGCTTAGTTTCAGTTTAAAATCTATCTTATCTACTCAACACAATGTATTTGCATCCTTAACTTGCCTATTGGTGGTTTGTTTTGTGCATTAACTGACCTCTAATATGCCATTTCATGTCTTGTATAAGCCAATAAAACAGTAAAATATCACACTATTTGCTCTTTACTCAGGATATATTACTCCAACGAATACTGCTTATGTGTTTACTGTTAATGCAGTTATTTCCCTTGAATATTCTTCTCGTGCATAAACTTGTCTTGCACATATTCCCCCATCCTCGGTTACCCATGCTTTTATATATGCCCCGTAACTCTCCACTATATAACCCATGGGAAACCTTATCAGGAATCAGAATCTGTACTCAAATTACCCGCCCTTGGCCGGCGCTACGAAGTCAGTAACCAAAGAAAATATTCAATATGATAAGACGGAAATGGTCAAGGGAGATAAACGGTTACGAATGGCTAACAAAATGACCTCGCATGCTTTGCAACGAAGTGATATGAATTGTCATTGGCTCGCAGGTCCAAGCTGCGTAGCGGTTTGATTGGCTCACGCCGGCATAGGGCGGGTAATTTCAGTACAGATTTCTCTGATGAAATTTCCCATGGGTGATATAGTGGAGAGTAAAGGTTAAAAAACCGGAAAGGAAAAGTAGGCGTGGGCAACGAGAGACAGAAGAGGATTCCGTGGTTGGTAGTGGGCGCAGATGGGAATGTGTCATCCTCGGTTACCCAGGGTTTTATATATGCTCCGTTACTCTCCACTATATCACCCATGGGAAACCTTATCAGGGGAATCTGTTCTCAAATTACCCGCCCTTGGCCAGCGTGACGAAGTCAGTAACCAAATAAAATGCTCAATGGAATAAGACGGAAATGGCCAAGGGAGATAACCGGTGACGGATGGCTAACACAATGACCTCGCTTGCTTTTGGAATGTGTGTGGAGACAGAGAAAGTGTGCTGAGTAGATGGAAGGACGACTATCAACGTTTATTGAATGGTGACATATCAGACCATGTTGATGACGTCACAAATGATGCTACCCATGATGAGGGAGGACCGCATGACGCATTTAATAACGATATCACCTATGAAGAAGTTGAAAGAGCGATTCTGATGAGTGGGGATGGCAAGGCTCCGGGTATAGATGAGATCCCGAGTGAACTCGGCAATCAGTAATCAAGACACTACACAAGCTTTTCAACGTTTGTTTCAACTCATCATATATCCCGGTCAAGAAGCATTATATGCCCAATTCCTAAATCGTCGACTGTTGACCCCCGGGATCCACTGAGCTACAAAGGATTTACACTCGCCCCAGTAACATATAAGTTATGCTGTTTTGTGTTAAATAGCAGGCTCAACGAATGGAAAGAAAGAAATGATAAACTAAACGATGGGCAGAATGGGTTTAGGCATGTTCCTGGAAACTTACTCAATTCAAAAGTTTATCATCTTAACAGAAGATTTACACTATTTTAAGCGAACTTTTTAACTTTAAGAAGAGATATTTTATATAATTGATATGTGTTTTTGTGTGTGTTTTAAAGCTCTTTTATGTGCCTGCATGTTTAAGTATTTAATTTTTATATTGTCTCTCATAAATCGCTAAGCGATTGGATGTACTACACATGTGAGACCTTAATACAATACTCTGTCTGTTTACAAATCTAAGTAGGTATAATGCCTGTAGTTACAGCTATTCATGATATCCATGTTGCATACTGATCAAATATAGAACTTTTGAAAGCATTGACAAACTATATTGACGTATAAATTTAGCATATAAAAGTGTTAAAATGAAGTGTTAAGTATATATTTGAATTCAAAAGAAATTCCATTTGAACTTGAGCCTATATGAGAAGTCGTTGATAATCAAATAAAATCTCTGGAAATTGCGCTCATGCTGTTACAACAGGGGTCAATGGAATACGACGGGTGGTGCCTGTAAGATTAGTGTATCATTTGTTGTACGTTAAGCACTCGTGTAACTAGAAATATGTGCATGTGATGCACTGTGATGTCCACCGCTCCAACTTTCAATCCAACCTTTTCCTCTTAACATTATTTTTCACTTATGATTTTGAGATTGAGGTCGGAAAGGGTCCATTGTCCCTATATGCACTAAGTTCAAATTGTTTCCATGGAAACCATAACAAAATTCAGATTAACCTAAGTAGCAAAAGGCACCACTCCAACACTAGGTCAAACCACACACCAAGTTTCGGGAAAAAATACTGCATAGATTTTTAGAAAGAGACCGGAAAAGGTTCCTACCCCCATATGCACTAAGTTCAAACCGTTTCCATGGAAACCCGCACAAATATAAAAATAAGAATAACCTAAGTAGCAAAAGGCACAACTCCAACACTAGGTCCAACCACACACCAAGTGTAAAAATACTGCATAGATTTTGAGAAAGAGGCCGGAAAAGGTTTCTACGTTTCTAAGTTCAAATCGTTTCCATGGAAACCAGAAACAAAATAAAAATCAGAATATCATAAATATATAAGTAGCAAAAGGCACTACTCCACTACTAGATCTAACCACTTACCAAGATTCGTAAAAAAAATATTGAGATTTTTGAGATATGGCCCGGAAATGAAAGCATTTTGGAAGGACGGAATATGCAATTCTGTCCAGAAGACAGTGGAGATTTATTAATCCTCCTTATTGTTATTGGCATGTTTATTATTATTATTTGCACCGATTTTGTCTCAACCACTTTGGCACGAAGGAATGCAGCTATTGCAACCAAACTGTACAGGCTGATAGACCTTACTATGTAGTTGTGCCGTGAAGCTTTTGGGCCCAATCAGTTCACCCATTAAAGGTCCAGTACGAATCCAAATATCGATTTTTAACATTGGAATTGTTTTCAAATGCACCTAGAGACTTGAAACTTTTTCCAAAAGATACGCAATGACCTTGCGAGCAATAAAGTAAATCATGGCGAAGTCGTCAGTCACGTGGTTTAGCCGCCATCTTGGATTTTCTAACTTTTTCAAATTTTTGGACCCAATGTACCTTTGCGGAAACACCACTCCAAAGAGTTGAAACTTTATTGATATATAGCTGACACATTGGGGAATAACAAGTTTGTTCTTGTTTGTTCGAATTTCTAATACTTTGTTCACAGTGACCTTTTAAAGTCAGGCATATTTTGGAAACTGCGAACTTTCAGGGGCGATAATTAAAAAACCTACGCATCGAATTGAACGATTTTTTCAGGAGAGAAAGGCAGGACTATGGTCTTTATTAATCAATAATAGAATCGCTCGCGTACAGTCATTTTCGGTCATAATAAAGAAAAACTTTAACATGGGAATTTTTTGAAAAATGCACTTCGAGACTTGTAACTTTTTGCAAACGATTTTCACAATTACCTTTCAAAGTATGATTACTTTGAATATTTACCTAGGTTCTTAAAAAAACTAATTTTCTTATTTCTTCAAAGATGTACACTTTACTGGGCAATAAGTCATACCAGTTCAAGTTAAAATCTATTCTACGCGTAATGTGAGGTAAAACCTGTTCGAAATTCATATGATATTTATACAATAGTCGATTTAGAAGATTTTGCAAGTGTAAAGAATCATGCTAAGACACGAATAACCGGACAACAGTCTCAACACTGTCTGGTTCATCCTGGCCTTACTGGAATTCTTTTAAATTATTATTTCTCCAAAGATACACATGCTATTAAGCTTTAAGTCATGCCAGTTCGAGTGGAAATGTATTCTACGCGAACTGATATATAAACACTGGAAGGAATTCATATGATATTTAAACACTAGTTGAATTAGATGATTTTCAAGTGAAAAGACTATACTTAAACTCGAATAACCGGACAACAATATCGACAATGTCCGGTTCATCGTGGCCTCCCGGAAACGTTTAACAAAATTTATTTTTCCACAGACATACATGCTACTATGTACTAAATCATACCAGTTCGAGTGAAAAGCTATTCCGCGCGAACTGAGAGATACATCCTGGAAAAAACTCATACAATATTTACACTGTAGTCGATTTATATGCACCAAGTCACAAGTCCGACTCAGACACCGGCTCCAAATCCTACCTTTTCAGTTAAGCTAACAGTTTGTTGAAGATATTTGCATCTAAACGCTGCAACTTAGATTTATATGCAGCTGAAGCATTGGGGAATAAGAAGCTATTTTATTAAAGAACTCCTAATGCCCTTTTCACACTTACGTTTTAAAGTATGGTGACTTTGAACATGTGAACAAGTTGAATATGATGACGATTTTATTGAAGCGTCATGTGCAAGAGTTGCTTCCCCTTGACCACCCTATGACGCTGATGTGAGACAGCAAAACCTCATCAGAGAGACACAATATCACCCTAACTAGAAAAAGGGCCATTAGCACAATAATCTATATGACTAATGAGTTTTAAATATAAGTTCATCAAATTTGACTTTCATTTTCACACTAATACTTATTATTCACAGGAAATTCACACTTTCGTTTTGGCTTACATTGTGTTGTTCCGGGTCAGGCCTGCTAAACGTTATATATGGTACTATTGTATCGAGAAGTACTGAATGTTAAGGAAAATGACCAATTTGAAGACAGTCGACTCAGTATAGTGACGTTATATATGTAAAAGTAGTTCTGGTTGAAAACCGGCCACTGCATCACTATAAACGCACATCTATAAGCCAAAGAAAAAGACAAATCCTTGTTGATTATGCTTGAAAGATCTGTGCTTGTAAATCGGACTATTGTCATAGTACGCTTATTCCATATAAGGCAAGGTGTTTTTTTCATGCGTCAAAAGAGTGTCGTGTCCATCATTCATACATTATGCATGTGGCAATTGATTAAAAAACTCATCAATGAAACTATGGAAGGGGATTTGTGCCACAAATGAAGACATGTTAACTTGTAACTTGTAAAGTGTAACATGTCTTTCTCAACCATACAAGTCTCGAAAAGACAAGTCCAACCATGCAAAACTAACATTTTAATTCTGTCAATCGTAACTTCGCAATCTCAACTTTATAAAGTTGAAATGTAATTCTAGAAATCGTCAAAGTCGAAAAGTCAACTTGTCATTTTTAATTATTAAATCTAAATAATATGCACATTTTGTAATGTTACAAGTTACGTTTGACAAATGAAAAATGGAAAATGAGGAGTTGCAAAGTCAGCTTTGTAAAACGGACTTCAGCATTTCCAGACTGACATGACTTGTATAGTTGCGAATGCAATGTTTCAAATTACATCTCTACATGAATTCGCATTGACCATATTTGGAAGTTTCCCGAACATTGCCGATGTTTTCCGAGGACGAGAGGCATTTGCTAAAAAACGAGCCCTCCCTTGTCGCTGTCCCAGATAGGGAATCCCTTAGTCTATTTTGAGCCCAAAGCTGGACGAATTGACCACGCCCCCTGAAAATCAAGGGACGTAACTCTTGTTATGTCCTACCAACAAACGCACGTTGTCAGTTCACGGAGCGCTACTGTCACTTACATTCCGTTTGATAGTGTCGCTTAGTAATTAAATGCCAAACGAAAATACCAATTTAAAATTCATTCTTAGGTATTCTAATTATTATTTCAAAAAAAATTAAGGACATTTGACAAACATTTTTTTTTTGCAACGCAAAACGAATGCGGAAGTAATGTGAATGTGGGATGACACTGACAGACATAAAGGATCCCATAGCTTGATTGGCATTGATGCTATGATAAATGTATCCGATCCGTTATCATAAAACTTTCACTTACATGTAAAACATCAGATTTACAAACCATATATAGACATCCTACACCCGAAAAAATTAATTACTTTCTGTGCGTTCATTTACACATTATCTTCTCTAAGTTCAATCACGTCAACATTCACTTTTTTATATTCCAATTTTACGTGTATTCAGTAAAGTCTTTTGCATTCAGAAATGAATATCCAATTTTGTATAAAGAATATCCAGATATTGAAAGCATATAAACGTTAGTGGGGAAGAAATTGAAAGAAATACATAAGCCAGGGTTGATAACTTTATTATTAATTTTAAAATATGTTAAATGTACCACAAAGCAATGATCTATATCAGGTAACTTCATATACTTGTTTTTAAAAAATGCATTGCACTTTAATTATAATTGAAAACTGTTCTGAGTGTCAATACGTCTTATTCTTACAGACAAATAATCAAGGGGAAATGTTCTTTAGCTGAGTTGAATTTATCTCTTTTAATTATTTTACAAACTTTTCTCAACTAGTTTAAATTATTTATTGGTTTTGAATATGTTAATTTATCTATTTTCATTTACTTATCAAGCAAACTATATTTTTAGTATTTGAAGCAGTGAAAAGTGTATTGTTGTGGGACAGAAATAAATTTGTCCATGATTCATATGTCCGTTAATTCTATATAAAGAATCACATTACTGAATTCAAGTATTAACTGTAAATCATAACCCTAGATCAGTTGTTTCACACTTTAAACAATAAACATTCAACTTCTACATGTAATATTTTCAATATGAAAATAATTGTGAATATAGAATGCAAAATGAAAATAGAATTGTATCACTGGTAATTTAAAAAATATAATTGCACTGTTGAATTAAAAAAATTAATCGACTGTAACATATACAGGATATAAAAAATTATAAATAAAACGTACAATTTCACTAACATGGTCATTCATGAATACATTGACATGCGTATTGTTTTTAATAAATTAAATATGTGTTTTATTAACTCATATAAGAAACGATGATAATTTTTATTTAGATAATAGTTCCTATAATTTATGTTTTACAACAATATGTCTCCCCTAAACATACGTCTTTGCCGTGTGTATTAACACTTTTATTGTTAATCTTTAATGTAACAAACTCCTTGTAGTAGAAATATATATCAAATTTAATTATTTAATTTAAAAGTTCAAAGAAAAGAAATGATCATTCAATTGATGTGTTGTCAAGGAAAAACACAACACAATCCGACTAGAAGTTGCAGAATGGGCTTCTTTATACACATATTTCAAGGATTAGTGTGTTTGAAAAGTCCAGAAACTGTACTAAGAGTGTGACATTTTAGATGTTCAGTATATATTTATAAATAGAGCAATCTACACAAGAGAGCTGCTGAAAATGAAAATAAGTCATCCAAATATTTGTTCTTTCTGTAAATCTGAACCAGAAAGTTTGCAATATGTTATCATAAATGTAATCACGTAAATGAATTTTGGGGAATCGAAAGTTCCATGAACAATCGTCTTTTATCAGCCAAAACTGGCTCCCTGCTTGTGTGAGATCATGCGATATCGACAAGCGATATCAACATTGTAGATAACGCTAAATCGCTCGGATATTAAAAACAACGCCTTTTTTCCATGCGAAATGGAATTTTTTTAACAATATTTCCAGGGCCCCGTTCAATAGCAGCGAGCGCTTAAATTGCTCAATGTAGCGCTCAATGTAGCGCTCAATGTAGCGCTCAATGTAGCGCTCAATGAGCGCTTCTTCTCTCTTGAACGACACAGTGCAAATTCCTCAAAGTTTGCTCGCCTTGCTACGTAGCGCTACATTGAGCAATCGCGTTCAAGATAGGTTTCAAAGTAATCGCTCTTTGAGCGATAACTTTGAAACCTATCTTGAACACGGCAATGGTTTAGCTCTGCAGTTCCTTTATGTGTGTTTCACTTTTGTCTGTATACCTGCATTCTCTTCCCACAGAGGTTACTCCCTTCAGATCGGAAATCTGAAGGGAGTAACCTCTGTGGGAAGAGAATGGTATACCTGTGAAATGAACTTAATAAAACATTTGAAAATAATGTTTCATTGAGCTATACCTTACGGATTTTTAGTTCTGCCCCAGAAAGGAATCCAAGTTGCGTTTCCATGGAAACGGGGAAAAAATACCGAACTGTGACCAGTGTTGCGACAATCCCAAAGCTGAGACAGTAAAATGACAATAATTTTGTAGATCCAAATCAAAGCAGTCTGTGACACTGACAGTAATTTATGTTTCGAAACCACTTGAAATTACGTAAGGTTTATTTTGAAAAGTTACAAATATTTACCATCATGTATTTATTTTAAAAATGTCGATAAATTATCCAACAAAAATCGAATGTGAAAAAAATTCCCGAACAACTGTTTTTTTGTGTTATTAATTCTTTTTTACAAAAGACTCATGTTTTCTTTATACTCATTTGATACAGAGTGTTTTACTTATGAAGGCATTAAACATGTAGTTTTATATTATGCCAACTCTTTATACACGAATAGATATCATTATACCCGAGTGTAAACTGTGCAATCCTGTATACCCTTTTACAATCAAATGCACACAAAAAAAAATCAACACCCTTCTGGGTCACAAGAAATTTTAAAGTGTACGATTTATTACTTGACTCACACAAGTAATTTATCATAAATCATAAATGGGAATACGTCACTGATTCAAAATAAACTGATATGGATTGGGAGTGTTTTAGCTTATACATATACAACTGCATGTAGCAAGAAAGGGTTTACTCCAACTATCTTGTATATTTAAAAAATAAATAAATCATACATACATACAATACTATAATATCACAAAATACATATATATTAATCTTGACCAGGAAGCATATTTCTTAAAAGTGTGGTCAAGCTATTCCTATGTTATTTAGAACAAATGAATAGACAATTTACAACTTTTCTGTAAATGTGTTCAATTATTTATGTTGATTCTGCTTGCATTTTGAACTGTAAACTTATTTGTATGGTCATCCTGGAAAGAATGTAGATAAACAAATGTTTTATTTTCCTTTGTTGTGTTTGACCAGTACCTTCCTCCACGTGAAAATGTAGATTGGCCCTCCACATATAACAAACACATTTGCTGAAGCTTCGATGTCGTATATTTGGAATACTTTGATCAATCTGATGCAAAAATGTATTGATTATATCATAAACATATTTTATGAACATACAGTGGCGAATCCCCCCCCCCCCCCCCCTTTCAAAATTGTTTGCATGGGCGGATATGGGGGAAAAAATTGGAGGTCATGATTACACAATGTGACATTTAATATGTGCCGACCATCGGGCTCGCAACAGAAATAACCGCGTCTCGAGCGTTCGGGCGGGCAGTTACTTCCTCCACAGTAAAATGCGATGGTCTCCTATAATGTTTTAGTCAATATGCTTTTGTCAACAGTATGCTAATAGTGGGAAAACTAGTATGCAACTTTCAAATATGTGTTAGTTGTTGCTGAGAGATGCTTGCCAAGGGAGAAGTCATTGTTGAACATTGTGTTTATCGGATCGGTATTATTCGTTCCTTTCCGCTAATTTCCGTAATATTCCAAATATGGTCAATGCGAAATCGTGTAGAGATGTGATTTGAAACATTGCAATCGTAACTATGTAAGTCGTGTCAGTCTGGAAATGCTGAAGTCCGTTTTACAAAGCTGACTTTGCAACTCCTCATTTTCCATTTTTCATTTGTCAAACGTAACTTGTAAAATTACACAATGTGTATATTATTTAGATTTAATAATTAGAAATGACAAGTTGACTTTTCGACTTTGATGATTTCTAGCATTACATTTCAACTTTGTAAAGTTGAGAATAGAAAGTTAAGATTGACAGGATTAAAATGTTAGTTTTGCATGGTTGGACTTGTCTTTTCGAGACTTGTATGGTTGTGAACGACATGTTACACTTTACAAGTTACAAGTCAACATGTCTTCATTTGTGGCACAAATCCCCTTCCATATGAAACTACGCTCGTTTTAAGCCAGTCTTTCCCACAGTATACTGTAACCATTCAATGCGTATTCTAAAACCAGCTAAGGGTAACGGATTTGAGGCATCATTGTCTCGTATCCACAGACATTTATTCTGCCGTTTCTCACACTTTAAAGCCCTGTTCTACATCTTCATTGTCCTTGCATTTCTAAATTATCTCAATTCGATTCGTTCTCTTTTCCTTTTATTCAAACATTATTATTAAATGGTATTCTACCTAACCAGTACGCCAATTGCTCCCTTTTGAAAAAAACAACCACAAGCTCACACCATTGTATATAGTCACACAATTGTTAGATTTAAACATGTAAACTTTGGGTCTCAATACTCCTAGAGATATGCTAGAGACTTGAAACTTGTTTTTAAAAAATATGCAGCAATATAGGACAGATGTCTTAATTAAAACAATTGAAACGTTGAATCCGCCTTTTCGTCGCTTACGACTATATTTTATTTTGTTCTTAGAAAAACATAATGATTGAAAGGACGTCAGAACAAAATATCAACTTAATCCGATCCACAAAGGGGGAAAGAAGTCGCTAAAATCTTTAGAAAAATGTTTTCTTAATCGTGTTCCATTTCTGGCAGGCCACTGATAGTACAGCACGTCGCCACCTGCCAGGTACCCAGCCCACCAGCTGAACGAGCCGACGGTGGAGAGGATGTGATTACAACTCACTAGAACAGCCATGTCTGTAATGGCGTCATTTCTTTCTATATACACCACATCGTCTCCATGTATATTCTCCCTGGTCCAGTCCATTCCGTTAGAACACACGAGGAACAAGACTCGTCCGTATTTCTGCCTGAAGTATTCCGCAGACTTGTTCATGTACTCAGGGGTAGCTACGTCATATCCGTGGGAATTATTTACCAAGTCTCCACGACGTATGTGCACACCTATCAAAACAGGTGCACTTGAAGAATTTGTTCGGTCAAGAAATACGGACACACTTTTGTCAATTATCTTTCTAGCGTTGTTTAGAATTGATTTTCGAAAAGAGAACTCATGTCTTATATTTTCAGCCACATGTTCAAAGTATTTATACGACTGCATGTAACCTCCAACGTTGGCGTTTCCCTTGGGCAAATCATATAACTTTTGATCGTAACTACAGTGACGATTCGCTGCCTTAAACCTGAATTTCTTCATCAAGCGTCGATACTTTGAAGCCGGTACCAACTTGGCAGATATATTGAAGTTCTTCACAAGAAGGTTATTATCATTTAGAAGTAAGGTCCTGTTTGTATACGAAGCTATACCATACGCAGATGCGTAAATAAATAAACGATTGCCAAGACCCCCCTGTAATTTGCAAGACAGGTACGAGTCCTGAGTCCAAGGTCTCTTGGTGGCGGTGGTGGCATTGGTTTTGTTTGCATTGGTGGTGGTGGAATTTGTGGAGTAGATCATGTTTGGAGAGCAGTGGACATGTCGAGTAGGGACCCTGAAGAATGGAGACGTTACTACAGCTAAATACAGGATCACAATGGCGCTCACAATGAGGCTCACAATGGCGCACAGTCTGTAGAAACACCTCGGTCCTGAAACAATGAATATGAACTTGGTATGAACCCTTAAAGGGACAAAACATTGAATCTATTTTAATATACATTGTACCATCACGTTTTGTCGTTTTTTTTTGTCGGAAGAAATATTAAAAGACTAAAAAGGTAATTTTGGAAACTTAATATTAACAAACAAAATTACAGATTTGGGTGACACTATTGCAATATTTGGACATTCCATGAAAGGGGTAGCTAGATGCACTATAGGTCAGGCGTTATTTTGGAAACTTAGCTTTAACAGACAAAATGACAGATGTGGCTTGGTTATGTTGTATTTTATGTTACTCGCGCATTGCTTGGCCTAGCACGACGAAATAACGGGACGGCACTACTGCAATATGGGGAAACTAGATTTACAATAGGTGTCTTCTCATAAACGTTCACTATGGCTGTGCGGAAGCTGATCAATCACGGCAAAAACTGCCGATGATTGCCGATGTTTCGACATTGACAATCACTGCAGTAGTGTTTCATATATAGAGAATACTAAACTACGTTCCGTTTAATAACATATTTATGAAACGAGTGAGTGGTTTGTATTTAACGAGCGAAAGCGAGTTAAATACAAATACCATCTCACAAGTTTAATAAATATGTTATTAAACGGAATCGAGTTTAGTATTTTATTTATTACTCACTGATTTAAATGCAACTTTTTTCCACAAACTCGTCGATAAATGGGACATACTCCATTGCGACCGCGGCGCTGACATTGTGACGTCATACTTTTGCCATTATGACGTCACGTTAATCGGCAGCACGCGATGTTATGACACTAAGTGTAATAGGGTGAAATTAAAGCATTTATTTTAATATCATGTGTTCTGTTATTTTTATCAAGTGTATATAAATATTGGTGTTATTTGGTATTCAACTGAGGTTCATTGGTGATGTGCACACAATATATATATAATCAACTTCCAAGGTTAGTAATCAAATTACATTGTAGCTATATATTCTATAAATGCATAAATAACATAAATAAGTATATAAGTAAGCATTTTCAGTAAAGTATAAAAGTGTAATTAAATTAGTAAAGGTATGGAAAATCTTATGCATGAATGTTTCTATGAAGGATGGTTTTCTATATAAGTGTATATCATAAGTGTGATTGGATCGTGTATATTAATATGAATCACACATGGAAGAAAACTGTTCTTTTAATTATATTTAATATTTATTGCATAATTTAATTATGGTGACTGAACTAATTTCAGTCAGGTTACATCATGTATGTATATATTTTCATATATACTATTTGCTTGGCTCAGGTACGATATCCTGTACAACTATGCGGAGGGCTAACCGTCGGTAGCTACACTCCCGTGTCACCCACAGGGTATGCATTATGGTCCTTTTCATTTTATATGTGTAACTCATGTTTTTACCCATCGTCGTGTATTTGCTTTGTTTTGGATCCTTTTAAATGAAGACATGATAATATATTACCATTTGTGGAATATGTATCAATATGTATATTTCAATGTTCATTAGATTAACTTACTTACTGTATGTTGTTACAGCTAATGATGTATTTGAATGCATATTCTGGATTGTTGTGATGCAGTGGATTGTAATATATTGTGATATGTTCATATTTTACCTTGAATGAACTTGTATTTATTATTGTACTGTTGTGTTACAGAGTGTCGCAGTTCTACCCTATTCCTTTCATTGTAATAAAACGAGTACCTCGCACCCAGCAGCCTTACTTCTCTTTATCACTACTAGAGGGTAAATCCCAGGGCGCAACATAAGTGTAATAACACGGTAGATTTATTAAACTGCGATATCTTCAACTGGTGAGTAATAAGTCATATTATATCACATGAACGCACGAACTACTATGAAATTTGGAAAGATATTTTGAATTGTTTCCAACCAACTGAGACACTTAAAAGGCAGCTCCAGTTATTACTGCAACTGTCATGGAACTTCCCTTTAAGAATTATTTCACTGGTATATTACTGATTCTCACGTCACCTTGTTGTATTCAGGACTACAACTTCTTGTCCTTTTTCCCTTGCAGGATTCGAACCCACATCCTCAGAGTCAGACATCAACTGACTGTACCAACAGGTTACATATTCGACCATCGGGACCTCGACGAAATGAGGTCTAACAACAGGTAGTTAAAGGTTGTTACATTGTGTTGATGGGGTTCAAATATGCCAAACGTTATTTATGGTGTTATTTCATCGAGAACTACGGACTGTTGCTGGAAATTATTATTTTGATTATAGTCGACTCAGTACAATGGCGATATAAGGTAAAGGTAATGATTTCTGATCGAAAACCGGACAATGCAGCGCCTAGTCAATTAGTCAAACGTAATTTTGGAAACATATTTACAACAGACAAAACGACAAATTTGGGTTGATTATGTTTGATAGGTCATGTAACTACTGCACATATAAATTGGATGTGTAGATTCGGTTTCTGCACATGTATACTGATGTTGCTGGATTTTCATTGGAAAATAGTAGTTATGATATGTTTGGCGATTGAGGATGAATATGCAAGTTGAGTGAACCTATTTGAACTGATATCACTACATGTCATTTTGACACATATTAAAGCCCAATAATGAATGAAACACAACGGATGTAGCTTATAACGTATGTTTACGTTCAGTGTCCCTCTGCTAGTTGTAGAGTGGCTCAGCTCCCAAGGCTGAATGCCATCTAGATTCCCACGGTATGCCGACATTTAATTTTGTATCACCCTGAGTGATATCGGTCTCTCAATTCTTCAAATATGTTTACGTTTAAGTCGTGTCTTAGGTAGAGAGAACTTACAATACTCTCCAGTGATTCTGGCATTATAGCGTACACATATGTTGTTGGTTTCTCCAGTTTCTGAAGTCCAGAGAATTTGCAATGCTCTGTAGTGATTCTGGTCGTTATAACATAGCGTACAAATATGTTGTTGATTTCTTAAGTTTCGTAAGTCCAGAGAATTTGCAATGCTCTGTAGTGATTCTGGTAGTTATAACATAGCGCACAAATATATTGTTGGTTTCTCAACGTGAATCTGCGAATCTTGTAACACTTATGTGACTCTCCAATCGCCCAATCAAAACTTCACCTGTATCAGGACACTCGAAAGTTGTTTAATAAATGTGCAAGATTTGACTATTGATCAAGTCACCAGGAAGTGGCTCCTAAGAATAATAAATATTTAACATGTGCACGATAAGGCGCTTTATCAAGATCGTGACTATTGAGATCGGCATGTCAGCATTAAAACTTGCCTCAGTCTAAAGATAAAGATTATTTCGAGCAAATGACTCCATAACGTATCCTAGCACATCCACTTTTCACATACAAGTCACATATCAAGTTCAAATGTGAGATCGTCATATGCCTGCCTAACAAGTTAACTGCACCCGTCTTGATAGAATGTGAATGATAAACCAGCATTCAAATATCAGGTATATCTTAACAATTGACTTCAGTATAGTTAATACTTTACGAATGCACCAGACATTGATGCGAATATATATATGTGGCTTGGCATTTACTCTTATACTGTAATTTACAACTGTACAAACTTGATGAGTTAATGCGTGACACGCAAATAAAATATTTATCTCTCTCTCTCTCTGTATCCATGCTTTACGGCGCTACCTCGCATTCATAGTTAATGCACTCATTGAGATGTATGTAAATGATACATGACTCAGATATCTAGCTCACTGTTTTGGGGAAATAAATATGTGTCAAATATATACTATATAAAGTATATGATACATACTTATTTCCCCCAGGCCTATGGTGTACATGCGTAAATATGTTTGAACGTCCTTTGAACGTCTAGGGAACTTCGTCGACGAGGGACGATGAATACTACGTTTTATTGAATAGACGACTGAAGGATGTTGTTTTGTTGGTCGACCATTTTTCTTTATTTACGTGGTTTCCCGAGCCGGTGTTACAATCACAACTTGGAGTACACTACAGGGTCCTCATCAAAACCCTTTCGTGGAGACTCTCTCCAAGCTGTGTCCGACTCGGGGCGTTGATGGACTAAATGTACATAAGGCTGTGTTGGAGTCTAGCGCGCAGGGTGTAGACTGGTCAGCCCGGCAGCAGCCTAGCCGATGCTGTCGGCTGTCCACCCGTCTCCGTTGCTGGTCAGGGCGAGTCTGTCTTGAGAGCGTCCCGCCTCATTGTAAATTGCATGCATAACAAAGGGGACATTCAAATTTAGAAGTCGGATGACCAGGCCAAACGGGAGGTCCAGCGCTATATAGGAATCGAAAATGACCATCTGCCACGGAGGATTGGACATGTATTTGAAATTACAATTAAACTTTATAAACGAAATATGCTTATTTTTAGAGCATAGATTTTAATTTTCACATAGATTTGAAATGAGTATAATTGATGTAATTATGTCAATACTTTCCACTGTGTCAGTTCGGTATGTTCTGCAGTTGTTTTTGTTAGAACCCCTACATATAGACACCCAAAAATCCTTATTAAAAGGATGAGTGAACAAATAACACAAGACTGTATACCCATTAGGACACTATGATGATTTCAATGACACGAACTAATCAAACTTTCCGGTTATTATATCCACTCTATGTCATTATGTATTACTTATGAGAATTAACTTGACTTGTTATTATATGGTGTAACCATAGTGACCGGTTAGTTGTGTATTTGCTCGTTAATTAGCATTGATTCGACTGATTACACAGTGCTTATCTTGAGTATTTCCACGGTAGATGTCACGTTATCATACGATCTGGCGCGTTTATTATCTCCCGTCCAGCAAACAGAATTCATCATAAGGCAGGGACTGTATAACAATAAGCGAGTAATTGGTTTGAGCTCTGCACAAAGAACCCTTTTTGAATTAGGATGATCAAACTAATGTCGTATTAGTGTTAGTGTTAGTGTTAGTGTTAGTGTTAGTGTTAGACATTTTGATGAAGCTATCATAAATACGTACATGCTAAAAATAACTACATGTACTAGTCATTCAATAGTTGATTTGACTGTCTTGACACAAATTAATGATTGTTATGAAAATAATAAACCCCGACAACAATCAAATATTCATATGCATAATCACTACTACTTTTGTTCACGTTTTCCAAAGTTTTATTCATGAAATAACGCAACACTTATTTAAGACTTTGGTTTGTAGCTGCCAGGTTCAAAGTTGTTATTGTTGAAATGTAATTATTTGTTGATAACTTATTTTTAAACATTTAAAATAAACCAGGTTTGAATGAGTGAGCATTTTGAACATTCCGTTCTTCACCGATAGGTAATATGAATGCTCCTGTGTGTATAGTTGTCTATGGAGTTATGCTTATTGGGGTGTGACAACTTGTATAGGCATCTTCTTAGTAAATAGCGAGTTAGTTACTCCCCTCTCTGCTCTACTTAATTCAATGTTTGGGCGTCGTAGTGAATGTATCCCACCCTAAATCGTTTTATCATTTTATCCAGTTTTTCTTGTATTTTAACATCTATTCTAAACTATCATGGTATCAAAATGTCCATTTGTGTCTCATAGGCCGTTCGGCCGGTGTTGTTTTTTTAACGTCTGTTGATAATGTGATATAATGTAAAACAACATGTGACACATTAATAAAGTATATTTCTTCTTCTTCTTTTCTGTATTACTAACGGGAGGATAATATACAAGAGTCACGGTTGATATCGTTATGTAATAACCAAAATAACACAAATGGAGAACTAGCGTAATTTAGTTCTTTTGGACTTGTTTCATTCTTCTCAGTGTCGGTTCACTGGATTACATTTAGCTTTTGATATGAATAAGCATTTCTCATAAAAAAAAATATCGCGAAACATATTAACACAATTAATTCAATGCATACAAAATATATGTGTATAAACATTACCGTCACAATATGGTTAAATTCTGTTTAAATATTCTAGAGTCATGTCTTAGTAAAGCATATTTAAACTAATCCATTTACCTAAGTACTCAGGACTTAGTTGCTGCAAACTCGTTTTTTGTTATCTTAAGAATAAGTACAAATTTAATTCATTATAGTGTCACCTGTTACAAATAATACGATTGGACATACTGAACATAGTTAAAAGTAACATCCTGCCTAGAGGCGAACATGACGCTCAATACAATTAAAACAGTATATATTGAATTAAAGTAATGACCTGACGTCCAACATACACATATGAACATAATACATACATAAACAAATACAAAATATACAAATAAATGCTTACTTTCAAACACACCCATCCACAAATATAGTAACATACGAACGTTACACTCACACACATGTACATACACATGCGCGCACCCGACGTCTACATTCAACCACTGATGAACTCAACTTAATAGTATTGGCTTTCATCATAAACATCGGCATGTTTATAATGATTGACGGCTAAACAATGACAATAAACTTCGTACTTATCATCTTTTTTAAAAATACATCATTTGCTGAAACAGATATATTTAATTTACAAAATTAAATTCATGTCGTTTTGTAAATACTATGAATATTGACTTAATTTACATCTTACTTTTTAAAATAAATGTTCATGTTAAATAATCACATTTAACACTTTTAAAGCAGTTTAGCTATGTATTATCTCCAAACAGCATGCGTTACATGCCATTTAACGTACAACCGTTTGCATGTTTATGTGCTATGTGACACTATGATGAACAATATCATTATTTCTTAAACAATCCAAATACCCATTCATTAATGAATTTAGTTCCAGTGTCTTTCGTGCGGCCTAATGTCAGAGTAATACAACTGCTACCATTAACTTACATAAGTAGCCGAAAATAGTACAATTCGTACAAAGGTACATTCAAACTTCTTAATGTACAAACAATCGTTACACGTAGGCCTATGTAATGTCTAAATGACACGTAAATGGCTTGACAGCGTTGCATGTTAATACTGTTTGAGATGACACCAATTGATTTACACATCAAATGATTTTAACTCGTTATGTCACACAAAACAGTAATTATCAGGTCTGACTAAATCAAAATCAATTTGGACCGAATACGGCAGATTCGAGTTTCTGGAGAGTCAGGTTTAACAATTGGATGGGGGAGGAGTGGGGGGATCTTAAATTGTGGTACTGGTGAACACGTCTAATGGGACAAAACAATAGAGGTCATACCTTTAAACTATATATGTAAGACACTTTTTAATGAATCTCAATTTCTTATCTTTTGTATGCACAATATTTCTGGTTCCTTTTCCCCTTCATCGGGAGAATGGTTAACTTTAAACACATACCGGTACTTGTTACTTCTTTCTTAGAATTTAACAGACTCTAATAATTAAATTGTATGTTGACAAATGTGGATTGGAAATTGTTAATTTGATGACTGGGTAATGCCTTATTGCTTAACATAGCCTTTATCTTTAGTCCTGGGAGATATATATTGAATAATGCAATTCCTGTAATAATATGTATGTGATGAGCTACAGAGCCAATGGCTCTGTTTTTACAGATATTTTTAACCCTAGATGTTACACGTCATATTAAATCCATTACTGGTATTTTAAATGTATATTTTCCAACATTCTATTAACTCTTTTTTCGAGGGAGAATCTTTCTTTAAAGTGTCCAAGAATTTTTAAAAAAAAAGCAGAACAAAATATATCTTCAGAAGGCCAATTTCAAGAAGTTATAGAGATGTATGTTGGGGGGGGGGGGGGGGGGGGGGGGGTGATGAAAACATACACACTTAAATGGGGAGGGCCGCCCCCCCCCCCCCGTAATAAATAACCGGTCCCTAAAATAGTGGAAACTGTGTAATATACCTACCCCTTCGTCTTCTCAAACAATGTCGAAACGATGGCATGATTTCGCGAATGCCCTGAATCCAACAAGTATCCTGAATCCACGCTTGATTCAAATGTGAGCAATTTTGGTTGTTGTTGTGAATCATCACACAATACGTCAAAGACGACCGGTGTAAGCCCGGGTCATTCTTCAACGTTGAAAAAGTAACCGCCGGGTGTGTTTTCAATGCGGGTACGTTTTCAATCTTACACCGGCTCGGAACAGTCTTTATGCTCGAATGAACCACTTTCTCCCCTTGATCATCGCTGTTTATTTTTATCATCCCTTAACGCAATAGCAAACAGGTAGAGCAAGTGTATAATAATGCGATTGTGATATTTTGGCACGGCGAAATTTGTATATGACAAGCACATATTCCATCACATACAACATTCTATCATATAAAGTTTCCGATTTTCTAATTTGACATAAACCAGAATATTGAATTACTAACATCACTATTTCTGTCCACTTTCATTCAACCTGCCTCCCGCGTCATTTCGCAACATGTGTGATATCAAACATGTGCATGTCAAACTAATTTAAAAAAACAATGACATTAGATTAAGATATTGTTTGGAAATAAGAATATTTTATCAAAAACATATACCATTTAGTGAACGAACTCGTGAAATCCTATAATCTGTTTCAGGATTTATATGGTATATCTTTAGACTGGCGACGTTGAAAAGAATAGTCATTAAGATTCATAAGATGGTGTGGTGTTGCCGATTTTAAGAATCCTTGATGATAAAGCAGTCGTATGACTTGCAGTCACACACACACTGTACATTGTAGCAGGCCAACATCTCTAGCCTATAAGGAGATTTGACACGGAAGGGTGGCCACCTGAAACATGAAAATAAAATTTATATTAATAATAAGAGTACTTGTAAAGCGCAGGATTCCACAAACAAGGTCCATGCTCAATGCGCATAACATACAATTGAATAAGATAAGCATAAACGTATATACACACAGCAAGATATTAATATACAAGGTTAATAATAGCGTTTGAAAAGATGTGTTTTAAGGTGGGACTTGAAAAGAGTAAGAGATGGAGCACATTTGAGTTCATGAGGCAGTGGATTCCATAGAGATGCAGCATTGAATCTGAAGGATCGGGCACCAAAGGATTTCAGATTATAACGAGGAACCTGTAAAAGCAGTTGTGTGGAAGAACGAAGAGAGCGAGAAGGAGCATATGGTGTGACTAAGTCCTGGAGATACGGAGGAGAAAGTTTGTGGATGGATTGATATGTCAGAGAAAGAACCTTGACATCAATCCTTTCTTGAATTCGAAGCCACTGCAGTGATTTTAAAATTGGAGAAATGTGACATGTTTTAGGTCTGCGAGTTACAATTCGTTAGAATGTATCAAGTCTTTGAAGTGTTTCACCGATTTAACTCTTATTCAAATTGCAAATAAGACAGCTTCATGAAATTCTGGTCGATCTGTCATGATCTATTTTGAGTATTTTGAGCAATGTTGTACATCAAATATTCCATATACTTGTCCACTTTTTGTATATATATATTCCAAAATATGTTCCAAAAATAAAAAAAATTATAAAAAAAAGTCTTTGAAGTGGCATCCTAAGAACTGGAAGATGTTCTGATAACAACGAAGTTCCAAGGCATATGATTACTCATTCATCAGGTGGAATGTAAGAAATAACTAAATGGGACACGTTTATTGCAAAACAATGGTGAGGCACAACATGCATTAGAATGGTACACAATGAATGAGAATGGTACACAATGCATGAGAATGGTACACAATGCACGAGAATGGTACACAATGCATGAGAATGGTACACAATGCATGAGAATGGTACACAATGCATGAGAATGGTACACAATGCATGAGAATGGTACACAATGCACGAGCATTGTACACAATTCATGAGAATGGGACACAATGCGGATTTGCAATACAAACAGACGGTTTGACAGACAGACGATTTTATTTACATTGTAAATGCATAAAGACCTATCGCTCTGCGAGAAACAATACCGACGTAAAGATGGTTGTACATAAAAGAATGTAGTACTTAAAGCATGAGGGAAGAAACTACTTGATTGCTAAGTATACAATATTAATGACGTGTAAGATTGTATTGCATTCCTGTGGGCGATAGCGTGTACCGTTGGGCGGAAACTCTGTACATGTACGTGTCCTGACAGAACAGCCACTCACAGACCTCCTCAAATGTGGGCGTGGCAGGTATTTTCGACAATCTATTATAATATAAACTATAATCGAATTTTTCAAAACCAAAAGACACAGAAACTTTTAATTTCAAAATTACCTAATTTAGAGTTAGATCTTTATCTCACGGATACTGAAGTAGAAATTCGATTATATCTCCTCTTTCAAGGGGCAGTAGCACGTTTTTTTGTGAAATAAGTCGATGAAATGAAATGTAATTGAAAAATAATGTCACCAACAGTAAAACACCCTTCCCTCTTCAGAAAATCAAGCTAAAATATGAGTGTACATGGTTCCGTCAAGCCATGGTTAAAATTTTTTTTGTCATTAGAAATAATTAATTGTGTTCACAATAAAATGGCCGCCATGCATTTTTTGCTTTATACACAACATCGTTATTACCACTACGGATAATTGGTTTGTGTAATAAAATGTTTTACCCTCTAAAGTAAATATGAATGATATAAACTATCATTATAAATGGTAAATTTGAAAAAATAAAATTTGCAAAAAACGTGCTACTGCCCCTTTAATATGGACAAGTCAAAGTAGCCATCCATCTTCAAACTTATATCCAGAAACCAGTGGTACTCGAATTAGAGTTAGAAGACTGTGTGTGCAGTGGCGGGGGCGATAAAAGTGATAGCTGAGTCACATTGATTTAGTTAAGGAGATCATATCATATGAGCTATTTTATACTTCTTTAAACGAAGGAAAACACTTGATTCTGAAACATACCTCAAACAACAAATTATAATTGCATGTTTGGTGACGATTCATTGCAGTTTATAAACCCATTATTTCATATGTAAATATTCGATCTTAGATAATAAATCATGCGAAAGGTTGTTAAGCTACAGAGCCAATAATTCTTCTTTTTTTTTTATTGTTGTCGGGCAAGCAAGCAAGCCCGGGGCTCCTCAATCTAGTTAAAACTAGCTGTAATGTTATTCGTCCCCTAGGTAATGAGCGACTAGTTTTAACTAGACTGAGGGCGTCTATACGGAAAGTAGTGTTTTTGAAGAGTGAACTTTGACACAAAATAGAAGTCCGGGCTAATATTCGGAAACATGGGCCTGTTTTCGGAAATCTTTTTAGTGACAGCCATGTGGAATAATAATCATGAGACAATGAATGAATGAATGAATGAATGAATGAATGAATGATTGAATTACTGTTATAACCATTGAAAACTAAACTGTAGGTAATGTTTAAGATTTGTTCATGAGATTTGGAGTTTCAACTGAGTCAATGCATCACGCAACGGATCGTCGTAATCGCCGCTTCTTGCACCATCATCAACGGGGTTTCTTACAAATCATCAAACAGCTCAATTAACATGGACTATTTGTATTGTAGAAAGGTGAGGCTACTCTCATTTGACAAACTTTGGACTTAAATAAAAGCCATCGGGCTTCTATTTGGAAACATTATCCCACGTGCTTCTAAGCGAGAGTACTTTCTTTCGGCAAACCCTGGTTAGTTTGGATCACATGTTTTCCGTGTAAAGCGCAGAGATGATTCGTAGCTCATGCTTAGAGAATATCATTGATTTTGGATAACGTTCAAAATCTTACCGTTTCCATTTAAGGTCACGGTAACATCCAGTCCCTTATTATCTACTGTTAGGTTCTGCTCGTGAATTATCTGCCCCTTGTGGTCAATACGAAGGCGGTAGTCTCCCTTGAAGACCTTGACCCTCGTGTGGTGAGAGTTTGACAGAGCTTCAGTGTGATTGGTTCTCCAGTCTCTCCACACTAGTTGATGTACAATTCGGCCGGCTTGGTTAGGCTGGAGATGAAAAGCTTTTGTAAATATTAGCAAATATTGCCTATGAGTCCAATTGAAGTTCTATGTTAGTTTTGTATGAAATAAATATCTTTATAATATATTTTTAAAGTATACAGTATCGAGGCCTGACTGTATAGACCTCTGGGCCCAAATACAAATTCAATCGCATTTTGCAATTTCTTTTGCAACAAATAACTATGCAACAATCATTCTTAAAGCCGCTGTAGCATATTTTGTTTTCTCTAATTTGCTATTTATCATTAAAGTTTATACTACAATACATTGTTATGTTAGAGGGTAAGACATCTCATTACACGACCCGATAAGCCGGATCCATATAAAACGGTTATCCGTATTGAAAGAAAATATTAATGGTGCGACGTAGAAAGCGATAGTGGTGTGGTACTCTTCAGGATGAAAAGAAGATGTGTAGGTCTCATTCGAATTTGAGAGTTCAAATACAATAATAAACTCGGTCTCTCTCGTCCAATACCACAACATTCCCCCGTTTCATAAAGATTGTATTACATGAATCGAGTTTACTATTTTATGTGTAAGTAAGTTTTAAATAGGGCAAGATAGACAGCAAGATAATTGACCCTTCTATCAATCAATATAACAATCAATTGATTGATTCAATGATTCATGGGACCATATTCAAAACTCTACTTTGGTTACGTATCGCTATAGAGGTAAGATCAGGCTTAACAGAACCATGTACACTTGTTTCAGAACTCATGTTATTCAGGAGTATTATTATGCCATTGGTAACACTTATTTACCTTTTCGTGACATCACTATTTCAGTAAGAAAAACGTGAAACAGCGCCTTTAAATCATCATGTTTTCTTTGTCCTTAAGTTTCTAGCTACCGTGGCATTACACAATAAAAATCAAACACTGTTTAAAATGGATCAATACCGTGATATCAGGACCATCTGTGAGAACAGCATGGGGTCTCCACGTACGTCCGCTCCAGTAGTGCCATTGTATGATGCCAATGACTGCATGGTGACTGGAAGTAGCAGACAAACATTACAGCGTATTCATCCTTGCAGAGTTGATCGGGAGAGTCACGTGACATTTACATTGTATGATGAAAATTGTTTGAAGTTTATTACTACAATTTGTTATTTTACAGTATGCAATACAGTCGTGAAGTCACGATTATATATATATATATATCTCAAGCACCAGAATGGGTATTCATGACTTCATTATATATATATATATATATATAGCGTCACGATGTAAACGCTGACGTATCATTGGTCAGTTACTTAGGATTTGCGATAGCGTGATGCAGCTGCAAACTGAAGGTTGTTCCTTCAAATATCAACATGGTATTTGGACATCATTTAGACATCAATTTGTATCACTTCATCCTCGCCAACAAAGGATATCCTATATATATATATGTGCAATATTATTATATAATCATTGTCAACATTATCATGTCTGATCAGTGGTGATGAGTTATCGAACCTTTTATCTATACTTGACATAAGGGTTGCATTAAAACAGTTTAGATGTTCTTATCGACGGTGTTATATATATCTCAAGCACCAGAATGGGTATTCATTATTTCATGACTTATCACTTATTATTCATGACTTATATTTTGATATTTTAAAAAAAAAGAAGGATTTTTCGAAATTATGACCCCTGGTCAATTCAACGCGCTACTAAAACTGTTTCATGAAACTATGAGGTGTGAACACACATTTTGTTGCAGTACATCCAACTGACCGGTTTGAGGTCAAACGTCGTTTTCGCCTAGCTACGATGCCTACAAGTAACAACTTCTTGACATTTGCACCAATGTACATACGTATTAGTGAACAATGTCTCCGGTTACACCTGTATAGTTGTGGTATGACACCTGTATACACTTTCAATTTATCTTCACATTTTGCAAGCAATTAATACAATAATAAACTCGGTCTCGCTCGGTCAATACCACAACATTCCCCCGTTTCATAAAGATGGTATTACAATGAATCGAGTTTACTATTATATGTGTAAGTAAGTTTTAAATAGGGTTCGATCCAACTCATTATGACATCGTGTTTCTTAGGCCATTTAATAGATATTCGCTACATGACGTGTGTAAAACATTAAGGGGTTACATATCTGTATATTTCCTTATTTGGGCCTTGTTAACCGGATGTAAGGTGTAACCGGACTTTTTATTTTAATTAAAACAAGATGTGGCCGGACTACCCTACCTAGACTGCACTATCCCCACCCCATTCTCTTATCTTAATCCCGAGTCACAAGGTGACGCATGCAAGTTCCGGGTACATGTTGATAACAACAATACGTCAATAGAACTTTTTTAAATTTCAGAAACCCTGTTACATAAACTTTCTCATAGGCGTAGGAAGGGGTGGGCTGGGTGGGTTGAGGGTGTGGGAGGGGGGTGATGTGGGATTTTGTCTTATTTGCAAATTTAATTGGCAGTTCACGTCATTAGAGGTTTCAAATAATTGTTGTCTTATTTGAGCATGCAGTTTGTTTCTGGAGTTAATGGTTATGGGTAACTTCGAGAATTCAAACTTCGCTGGTAATTGCCAATACTAGGATAGAATGTGAAATGAAATGTAGTCCAGTTTATCCAAGGCTCACATGGCTTAGAGCACAGTCAAATGCTTTCGTCCAATCATATGATTGTATTGTGGTCACGTGGAGTACAAATATATCCCGATAGATGTACACTTGTCTGGTTGCGTTCAAGGTATCATGCTTATAAAACTGGTTCACAGACTATTAACAACAAACAATGCCAACGGATTGTTTTATTTGTGTGGAAAATACACAATAAAACACTTATTAGTTTAAAATTTGAATTGTGGTGTTTCCTTTCCGAAAGGATATAGTCGCTTCCGCCGATGGGAGGTCTTCCATCTTCAGGACCTGGATATTCCTAAACGAAAAATATTAGCATGTAAGTGAAGTCAACTGAGAATTTTAAAGTGTATTTCATTCACATCCAGAAATTAAGTGAAATGGTGGCAAGCTTCGAACCATGTTGCCAATGTTTGAACATATAATACGAGGGGCGTTCAATAAGTGTTGCAACTTCAATATAAAACCAACTCGCGTAGTCAATTTTTTACTTTTATTTTTCAAAATAGTTACCCTTCACCTCAATACACTTATTCCATTTCTCTTTAAGACTTTTGATGCCGCTTTAGTAAAAGTCTTCCGTTTGCCCCCCCTAACCACGCCTCTGTGGCAGCTTTGACGTCTTCGTCATCCCGGAAGTGCCTTCCACGTAGGGCGGATTTCAGGTTTCTGAACAGGAAGTAGTCACTGGGGGCTAGGTCTGGGCTGTAGGGTGGGTGGTTAAGCTGTTCGAATCCACAATCACGTATAGCGGGCTGTGCAACTCTTGACTTGTGGACTGGAGCGTTGTCATGCAAAATCAGAACACCACGTGTCAACATTCCACGGCGTTTCTGTCGAATTGTCTTTCGCAATTCTTGCATTAGGTTGGCATAATATTGACCATTCATTGTAGTTTTGGTTGGCAAGTAATCAATTAATAATATGCCCTTTGCATCCCAAAAGATTGTCGCCATAACCTTGCCAGCTGATGGTTGAGTGCGAAACTTCAGGGGAGGCGGTGAACTCGGGTGCTTCCATTGCTTGGATTCCAGTTTAGTTTCCGGGTCCCAGTGGTGGATCCAGGTTTCGTCACCTGTCACCAGACGAGACAAAAACCTGGCTTCATCCGCATTAAACCGATCCAGGAGCTCCATGCAACTTTCGGTTCTTTTCTGGCGATCTTGTGCTGTGAGGTTTCTGGGTACCCATCTTGCAGATACCTTGGACATACCAAGATGGTCATGAATTATTTTTTCAACACTTCCAACTGATATCTGGAATTCCAAAGACAGTTCAGAAACTTTAACACGGCGGTCAGCTAAAATTCGTCTTTCGATAGCGGCAATAACTTCCGGTCGGGTGACTTCAGATGGCCTGCCTGACCGTGGGTCATCGTCTAAGGACTCCCTGCCCCGCTTGAACTGAAGAGACCAGCGACAAACTGTTGAAAAGTTAGGAGCATCCTTACCCATCAAATTACACATACGATTATGTATTTCTGTAGCTTTGCATCCCTCTTTAGTAAGGAACTTGATCACAGCGCGTTGTTCATGTTTGAGAGAATCCATGATTATGGAGACCCCTAGGTCAGCGCAGCTATTATATCTAAATAATTGTTATGTCTAGAAATTGTTTTGACATGTGTCAATGTTATATTTTGACTATAGAAACACCTGCTATAAGCTGACACTGTTTATGTAAACACCAATGCCCCGCTTGCAACACTTATTGAACGCCCCTCGTAGATTATTCTATTTTCTGTTTTCATCCACGATATAAAAAAATAATATTCAGAAGTTATAAAGAGTGATATAAAGAATGGGAAGAAATTACATAAAGTTATTTACCTTTTTGGAGGGTTTGTTAAGAGGATTGAGGCTGCAGGATCGTTTCACTGAAACCTTGTAATGTAACACAGCGTCCGAGCGATATCCAGTACGATGTTACATAATAAATCCTTTCCCATACCATTTAGGACAATTTCGTTGCAGCAGTAACCTGAAATAATATATATGCAATATATACGTGATACTCATTAGCATATGAAACAATATATATTACAACTCTTAAATTAGTAAATACAGCCCAATTTGTCACTTAACATGATTGAAAAATATTTGAATTACAAAAACACTGTTAAATAAACCAATTTAATATAAATTAGTATTGACATTAAAAAAAACGTTTAAAAAGTACGGAGTAAAAAACTAAAGTTACCTTTCCTGAATGAATAGTGCCCTTGTCCTTCTTCTGTCCATGATGAAGCCATCTGTGAACTGATTCATTCTAAAAACCACTCAGTCTTTATAGGCAATGAAATGTATCAGTGCTCACTATTTCTTAACAAAAACGTGATCATCGTGCATGCTCGTGATTCAAGCACGACGCTTATGCTGTAGCACGACTCGTACGTTTTATACAAAATATACGCCTCATGCACCTCGGACAAATTGGGAAATTCAGTGCTCAAAGTACCGAAGATGACGTCAATGTCCCTAAAATCTGCATATGAAAATGAGAAATGTTATTGCTATGCTTATTGTGTTCGAGAGAATGTTTCCCAAACTTCAATTCAATTCAAATATATTCATTTTAAGACATGTTTTTCAGGACTCAAGCATTTGACTGTGCTTTAAGATAGATAGAGAACTCGTAGCAGTTCATTATCGGGATATAAATGTAAGGTTTTGAGAAGGTTGGGCTCGATTTGATCAGCTTCAAAATTGACATTGTCTTGATGATCTATTAAAATAAATAAAGAAAGGTTAAGTGTCTCACAAAATGGATTGCACATCAAGGTCATGGTCACAAGGTCAAAGGTTAAAACCTCAGTGTGTGACATATTTGAAATGCTGAAGAATTAAAAGTTATAATGATGGTTAAAGTTAAACCTGTGTCTTTCACCAAGATAAGGGTAGGGGGTTAAACATATTTCAATGGTCTTATGTCAAAGGATAGACGTATATCAAGTTTCAAATTCTGAAATTGGAAAGCTGAGTGATCTAGGCCAAGGGCAAGAACTCTGAAAATATTAATTGGATCGGTCCTATAAACGCACATGCATATCACCAATGTATAAAATGCATGTATAAAGTTTCAGAAGGTCGATCAAAAATGTGGGAGGAGTTAAATTCAGAACACAGGTACTGTCGGTCTGAAGTAGGAAAACCGAGCCGAGAGTCAAAGGCCATAATTCCAAAAATATTAATCCGATCGTCCTATAAACGCACATGCGTATCACCGGTATCTATCCAAATCATGAAAAACTTTCAGAAAGATTGGTTTAAAAAGTCAAGGGCAATAACTCTGAAATGTTAATCCGATCGGTCCTAAAATACACAAAAGGTCAACAACTGTTTGAGGAGTTGATTTCAGAACACAGGTACCGTTTAGGGATCGAGGGACTGACTGAGAGACGGGCTGCATCTCTATCAATGATCCGCCTCGCAATGCTATCAGCAGGTGATAAAACCTGGCATGCCTCGTGGTACATCATTCACAAACTGTCCTCAGAGTTAAATATAAGTTCAACTGAGTTTAGATATATTAAACAAAGTTATCCAAACCGGTGTAACATCAGTCATCAAAACATGGTTATATTTGGGATAACAGTACCTTCAATAGTACAAATTCTTGTATTTTTTCGAGCCAATTCTCTTGCGGGACTCGTGGGTTCGAATATCGCAAGGGGAAAAACACAAGAATTTGTACTATTGAAGGTAGTGTTATCCCACATATAACCATGTTATATTTGTTCACTAAATCATCTCATGACATGTATTTCTGATCAGTCATCATGTTCAACGAGTCGTTGTTGAGTTTGATAAACTTATATTGTGTACTGTTAAATGTGTGAGTAAACCGTGCACAAAACCGTGCATTGTGGATCTACATGTACCCACGAACCTGAAGTATAGACGGTACAGGTCTTCATACACCTGGGCCTTCAGCTTCTCGTCCTCGGTATCTACATCCAGTTCCGTTATCATGATGGGCAACCCGGCCTTGGCTACCTGGTCCAGCCGGAACTGACGTCACAGACACACATATAACGATTATTACATGATATGTTTGACAAACAAGTGAAGGTTTTTGTATCAGAGCGAGAGCACACGACATGTCTATCTTTGCGATCAGTTTTGTTGATGTGACGTTCAATTGTTATGACGTCACATTTGAAGATACTTGAATTCATGAAAATGCATAGGAAAACGTTTTTGCACATGTGCATTTTGCATGTGTAATTATGACACCACTTAAATTTACCCTAATAATAATTTGAAATACCGTTTACAACATAATTAATAACTTTGAACCCGTGCACTTAATGTACGGAATATTAACTAGCCACATCAAGAAACTCTGCACACAGCGAAAATGAATACACATGTATATTCACACGTTATGATAGATACAGGTTTTAACACAACAACTTTTGGAGGCAATTAAACACCCATGCATGTGCCAGGCGACATGACGTCATTGATGACGCCGATGTTCTTGCAAAGTCTTGCAATTGCACATTACGTGACATTTCACAAAGATGACTGAATTTCAAATTTACAATCTCATTTAAATCAGATCGAACGTTACACTTGACCTCGTTCGTCGATCTGAGTACAACCCTGACATGTCAGGTGACCATTATCGTGACCTTTCACCTTCAATAAATTCAGTCAATCAGAGGCCTTCTTAGATATGGTATTGAATGTTGTTTCGAATGTCAACTTAAGTCGGTCCGATGGCTTTCTAACCTCGTCGTTGATTGGCTGGTGTAAAAGGTCATCTGACATTACCTCTATGGTACATTACTAAGCTCAGAAACGCAGCTAGGTACGTTAAAAAGTACTCAACCTCTCGAAGTCCTGGCATTGAAATGCCTCTAGTGAAGTGAGTATCCATCCAGTGGTAGCACATTCCATTACCATTTTACCACACTATCTATTTTGATCAAGCGTTATGGACCCCTCTTGAGATAACCACAACGTCAAATCCGTCAAATGTGATGTCATATATATATATATATATATATAACCATGGACAGCCAGCTGTTTCGGTCTTTAGGACCTCATCTGCATGGTGTGTGTGGAACATATATCGTGCGTTTTCAACCTATAAATAATAAATAACAAAACACTTGAAAATTCCAACATTTAATATGATTAACATGGTTTATATTCATCATAATGAAAGAATTTGTTAAACACTAATACACTTTTGTACAGTTTTACAAGCACAATGGTTGACTAGGGGTGTATTGTCCGGTATTCGATCACCTGTCGCAGCAAAACGTCCTAATATCAGGTGTGCCCCCTCGTGATGCAAGAAGTGACGCAACATGACGTCAGAGAGGTTGTCAGTCGCCTAATCACATGAATAGGGATCTGGCGCCATTCTTCCTGCAAAGCACGACTCAAGTCCTGTACTGTCAATGGAGGCTGTTGACGTTGTCGAACACGATGCCAGAGTTAGTCCCACAGATGCTCTATCGGCGACATATCCGGTGATCTTGCTGGCCAGGGCAAAAAATGCACATTGATCGTGTCTAGAAAGTTCCTTGTGATGACAGCAGTGTGAGGCGTGGCGTTGTCATGTTGGAACATCGTTTTGGGTTCTGGCAGACGAAAGGAAGAACGACGGGTTGCAGAACCTCATCAATGTACCGGCGTGCAGTCAGATTACCAGCAATTGTAACCAGATCCGTCTTCCGGTTCCCACAAATCCCTCCCCAAACCATGGCACTTCCGTCTCCATAAGGTTCAACGTCTACGACGCAACAACATGACGTTCGCTCATACCGCCGCCTGTTGTCACGTACCTGGCCGTCGGGCTTGTTGAGCTGGAACCTGCTGTCGTCGGTGAAAAGCACTCGGCTCCAATGTCGCTGCTGCCATTGTCTAACGGTTCTCGCCCAAGCCAGTCTTCGACGTCGAATTTGATGCGTTAACGTCATCCCTCTGAACGGTCGATAAGCTCGGATTCCGTGATACCGATCAAATCCTCCCCCCCGTATCAGTATTAGAATCATATATAGAGTTTGTCGGTATTTTCCATATGAATAATTATGATTAAATCATCGTAATTTCTTCGATATATATTTGATATATATATACTGAATATTGTATTTACGGTCTGAGATGAATCGAGGTTCATCATTTGCAATAATGACCAGCGCGAATGTGCTAAGTACCGGCAAGGTTTCTTGGTGGTGAAAGGGTTAATTAAAGGAACACGTACCTGTATATGTGGAGAGGAATCGTTTTGGAAGTGGCTCTGTTAACTTTTCTGACTCTTCAGGGCAATTTCACACGTGTTGGACACCTCGTTTGGTCAGATTCTGAGGCATGAGTTGAGGATATGACAGGGCATTCCCCGGTTCTTTCATGATCTATAGTATATGTGTATATGTGTCGCCGTTACACAGCTGTGCTTTAGGTACACGGTAGTCATTGACTTTGTGACTTCGTCGTGTGACCACTACACGATTTGGAACGTCGTACATTCTTCGTCTTCTTTTGAAATGTTGTTGTGTTCAGACAAAAAGTTTATAAAATGTTCCCCTCATTTTATCATGCATGTTGTATATTCGAATTCTGGATGTTTTTCTCTGTGCACAGTTTCCTTATGTGGCAAGGATATACAAGGATTGTGTGGCAAAGCATTAAATGCCAATATAATAAAAAAAAAGTTATTCTAAAACTAAAAAATAATACACGAGTACCTTAACAGCAGCAATATCCACGGGTGGGGTCACGTGACTCTGTATTCCAACACCATACACAGGCACACCACACTCCTTATACAGGGAGGCCTGGTCTAGAAGAGCCTGCAACAGAACTACTTCACGTGGGTACCTGGTCCCTTTCTAACTTTCGAACAACAGAGGTGCCTGAGAAATAGGATGTTTTCGTAGGGTGTCTGGTGACGAAACATCACCATGGTTTGTTTATATAGGGTCCATTTTGATGATTACACGTTCAAAACATTTAGTCTCAGAAATATTTGTTTCTTACCAACAACATTTTACAAACAATTAGGATACAAAATGGAGCCCTAAAGATGCCTTGGTTGAATAGTTTGCTCAAGGGTCTGAATGACAGACTACGATCTACCCTATATCTTTTTAAAATAATGTTAACGAAATAGTGCGCCTGTCGAAAGTATCGTGTCTTTTTAAAAGAAAAAAACAAATCTTTCATTGAAGAACACAAATCCTGCATTAAGGAATACAACTCTTCCTCTAAAAATACAAAGCCTCCTGACAGTAAAAAATAATAAAATCTTCCACTAAAGAATATACATCTTTCATTAAAGAATACAAATCCTACACTATAGAAAATGAATCAACCACTCTGAAATGCATTCACAGTCTCCGGCAGCAGTATATCGTTCCTTACAGCAGTATATCGTTCCTTACGATGTTGGAAACGAGGGGACGTTTCTTTTGCGGCTGAGTGTACATATTACTTGAAGGAATTGAAGCAGTCCGCTCGATCGTATAAGGTAACAAACTGGGCGGACTGAGCGCAATGAAAATGAAGTGCCTTGCCAAAGGATGGACACAGTATAGGACGCTCTTCACCGTGTTCATCAGTATCGAATGCCAACATTATGGTCAAATGTCCACAGTATGGTCAAATGTCCAAAATATGACCGAATGCCTACATTATGACCGAATGTCCACAGTATGGTCAAATGTCCAAAATATGACCGAATGCCAACATTATGGTCAAATGTCCAAAATATGACCGAATGCCAACATTATGGTCAAATGTCCACAGTATGGTCAATTGTCCAAAATATGACCGAATGCCTACATTATGACCGAATGTCCACAGCATGGTCAAATGTCCAAAATATGACCGAATGCCAACATTATGGTCAAATGTCCACAGTATGGTCAAATGTCCAAAATATAACCGATTGCCTACATTATGACCGAATGTCCACAGTATGGTCAAATGTCCAAAATATAACCGATTGCCTACATTATGACCGAATGTCCACAGTATGGTCAAATGTCCACAGTATGGTCAAATGTCCAAAATATGACCGAATGCCAACATTATGGTCAAATGTCCAAAATATAACCGATTGCCTACATTATGACCGAATGTCCACAGCATGGTCAAATGTCCACAGTATGGTCAAATGTCCAAAATATGACCGAATGCCAACATTATGGTCAAATGTCCACAGTATGGTCAAATGTCCAAAATATGACCGAATGCCTACATTATGACCGAATGTCCACAGTATGGTCAAATGTCCAAAATATAACCGATTGCCTACATTATGACCGAATGTCCACAGTATGGTCAAATGTCCAAAATATAACCGATTGCCTACATTATGACCGAATGTCCACAGCATGGTCAAATGTCCACAGTATGGTCAAATGTCCAAAATATGACCGAATGCCAACATTATGGTCAAATGTCCACAGTATGGTCAAATGTCCAAAATATGACCGAATGCCTACATTATGACCGAATGTCCACAGTATGGTCAAATGTCCAAAATATGACCGAATGCCTACATTATGACCGAATGTCCACAGTATGGTCAAATGTCCAAAATATGACCGAATGCCAACATTATGGTCAAATGTCCACAGCATGGTCAAATGTCCACAGTATGGTCAAATGTCCAAAATATGACCGAATGCCAACATTATGGTCAAATGTCCACAGTATGGTCAATTGTCCAAAATATGACCGAATGCCTACATTATGACCGAATGTCCACAGTATGGTCAAATGTCCAAAATATAACCGATTGCCTACATTATGACCGAATGTCCACAGTATGGTCAAATGTCCAAAATATGACCGAATGCCAACATTATGGTCAAATGTCCACAGTATGGTCAATTGTCCAAAATATGACCGATTGCCTACATTATGACCGAATGTCCACAGTATGGTCAAATGTCCAAAATATGACCGATTGCCTACATTATGACCGAATGTCCACAGCATGGTCAAATGTCCACAGTATGGTCAAATGTCCAAAATATGACCGAATGCCTACATTATGACCGAATGTCCACAGTATGGTCAAATGTCCAAAATATGGCCGAATGCCTACATTATGGTCGAATACCAACACCACTGTAAGGTCGAATGCCTACACTATGGTCAAATGCCCAAAATATGGCCGAATGCCTACATTATGGTCGAATACCAACACCGATGTATGGTCGAATGCCTACAGTATGGTCAAATACCCAAATTTGGCCGAATGCCTACATTATGGTCGAATACCAACACCGATGTATGGTCGAATGCCTACAGTATGGTCAATTGCCTACAGTATGATCAAATGCTAACAGAGCTGTATGGTAGAGTGATCACAAAGTGATCAAGTGCCCACTGTATGTCTGGATGCTCACAGTACTGAAATGTCGGACCACCATGCTACTGTATACTCAGATGACCACAATATGGTCGAATGCCTTTGGACTTTGGATGACGACCGTCCTCGTCGCCAGGAAAATTATGTTTATATAACAAAATGACCATTACCAAGTCTATAGTATTAGTATTTCAGTAATTGGCTAAGTTTTTGTTTTTGAATGATCGAGGTTCCTTGTGATTTTACAACAAAATTTATTATTTTAATTGGATTTTCAAATGTTGGCAAAAGGACTGAAACTTCGACTTTCGTGTTGGGCACTCGGCAGTAGTCGAGTAAAACAGGAGTTCATTCACGTTCATTAAAATTAAATTTCTCAGAAACTATGTTAGACAAACAATTTTTGACATGTTGCATGAACGGATATAATTAATCCTATTGTAAAGGTTAGTTTAGCTCGAATTGTCACGAGTTGGGTATTATCTGGTATTGGAGGACTAATGTGACTCACCATGCGGATTCTAAAAACAAATTTACTTGGTGTGTGTATACTGTTCAGGTAAGTATCATATCATTTAGACATGAACAATTAGACAAAGTCGATTAAATTCACCACTGAGTAGGAAATAGTCTGAAATATATTAAACAATGATTACGGGGGTTTATTCTTAATTACAAACCTCCAGTGACGTCACACCACTATACTGCCTATAACATTATACTCAATAATTCCTATGTTGATGTATTATCCCGGGGATTATCACATTCCCTTTATACCCTACTGCCTTTCAACAAAAGGGACGACTCCTTTACTTTTTCACACTACCAATTAGAATAGATTAAACATAAAAGTTAACCACGGGGTCGGTTTGTAAGCTTGATAAACAATGCCAAAGGGTGTTTATGAGATTTAATGCGGGTTTTAAATCTCATAAACACCCTTAGGCATGTTTTACCCTATACGTACATCCTGATTATTAAAATGATTGGTAATAAATTCATTACCCACGGAGTTACTCCCTTCAGATTTTCGATCCTAACCTCTGTTCTACATGGCCTGAATCCGAGGGCAGAAATGGAGTGTCCTGATTGGTTGCAATTGAATCTACTCGGTCGACATGGCCGCTGAAAGATGAGCTTCCATTGGTTTAGAAGCAGGGATACAGTATGAGGTTCCCCTTTTCTACGCTAGGGGAGTTTTCTGGATCCTTGAATTTCAGGCCATGTAGAACAAATGTTAGAATCGGAAATCTGAAGGTAGTAGCCACTGTGGGGAGAGAATGAAGCTGTTTTGGACTACACCTTCAACCCTAAGCCCGAATCGCGAGAAGTTGAAAAGAACCCCCAAAACACATCTACATATGTTAATTTTTCTACAAACCAAGTTTCATTGACCAATTCGACACAGTTCCGATCCGGAAACAAAATTCTTACTCGGTTTCCATGGAAACGACCGAAAAAGAATTCCAAAGAAGTTGAAAACCCCCAAAGGCACAGTTCTACTTGATGAGTGTTCCCCATAACAATTCAAGTTCAATAGAGCTAGGCCTAACGGTTTATGAATTATGAATGGCTACTGTAAATAACCTTCAATGTCATCATATTTTATCTTTCTTAATAGTTGAAATGGATGACAGGTACAAAAATTACACAATTTATTTCAGGTGTCGTCATGGGGACGAAGTTACGTTGTCAATCGAACAGGAAATTGTGTACCTGTTATGATATGGTGTTACCAGATAAGATGATTAAAATATCTCTCATACATCTCCATGGAATCAACAATATCACTATTTACAAAGAGAGTTTTTGACAGTGATAAGAACTGACAGCAAGTATCGTTCACAGAAGCAAGACATTCTGAATACGCGGTTGATAGTTGCTATCTTTCCCGTTGGGGGTAAGGAATTTCACAGCCTTTTTTCAATAATATTGATAAAGTAGGACAATAATCGCCGATAACCAGTGTCCTTATCACAGACAGATCACGAATTTTTACATTTTCAAATTAATTTTCAGTGAATCATTCGCATTTTTATATCGATTTCTGCTTATCGTATTCTATTCACCGGGATTACTTGGGGAATTTTTTCCAACGTCAAGTGTTACAGTTTGGTCATATCTCGCAAATTCACGTAGACGCACCACGAATATCGCACTCGCCTCCATCCAATCAAATATCGTCTCGCATCTCGGGGAGGTGGAGGTGTCGAAGGTTTTCTAGTCTAGGAAGGACACGAGTACAAACCGATAGTACATTTTGAAACATGGTCTAATTCACATCTATAACTTGTCAGGGTTTTATATTGTGCGCACAAGAAAAGGCTCGAATACATTATAGGTAACATGGGACATTATTAATAATCTCTTTGAGAAGGAGTCGGATATGGGGTTGAAGTTAACAAGTGAAACGATATTGGCATATTTCGCTCACAACCTTAGCTTTGGAGTAGCTTGTGAATGTTAACACGATACAAGTCACATAAAATGACAGATTTGTGTTCACATCTAAGTAATAATAATATACTGCGCATGTTATCCACGCACGCATGCATGCGCTAGGCGCTACACATCATTACCCTAACTGAATTTTCTTTCGAAGCTGCTGCGCCTCTACACGAAGCCATGTACACCCGTTATTCAAGGTACCCATGTATACAGCTGGGTGGACTAAGTGCAATGTGGATGAAGTGCCTTGCCCAGGGACACAACACAGTATGAGACCCAGACCACACATGTTTTGTGTCTCCACCGGGATTCGAACCCGGACTTTTGTGTGAAGGGCCAGCACCATCCAGTGAGGTAATTAACCATCTGATTTTAAAGGGGCAGTAGAACGTTTTTTCGCTCAAATAAGTCGATGAAATGGATTTGAAAAATAATGTCACCAATAGTAAAACACGCTTCTCTCTTCGGAAAATCAAGTTAAAAATGAGTGCACATGGCTCAGTAAAGCCATTGGAATCGTTTTTGTCATTCAAAATAATAAACTGTGTTCACAATAAAATGGCCGCCATGCAATTTTTGCTATATATGCAACACCGTTATTACTACTACGGATAATTGCTTTGTGTGATAAGATGCGTTACCCTCTAACGTAAATTAAAATGACACAAACTATCATTAGAAATAGGACAATTGAAAAAATTAAATTTGCAAAAAACGTGCTACTGCCCCTTTAAGGGTGTGAGCAGGTGAAAGACAATGTAGAGATATTATTTGATAAATTACATCACTTAGTAGCATTGAACTGATTGATAAGGTAATAGGCCATGACGATTTTCAATATCACAATACGATTACAAATTTAGGGTCTGGGACTATTCATAGCAGTGATAACGGCTACAATTCACGGTAATAAACGTTTGCAGAAAAACTGAAATTCGTGGAGTATCGAGATCCAGGGTCGATAATTATATGATATTACATAGTTATTATGAAATTACAATAATAAAAATATGATATAAGAATCTGCGTCGAAACGTCTCACTCTCAGAATATTTGTACTACTTATCACCAAGCATCGTCTTCAGTCAAATGGCTATATCCTATCTGGGCTATCCCTTGGGAAGTAGCATTTCGTTTGATAGAGATCTGGGTGCCGTTCCACTAACCTATCTTAGCCCTAAGATCAGTCTTAGCCAATGTTAAGGGATGGGCTTACGATTTATCTTAGGGCTAAGATCGGTTAGTGGAACGGCACCTTGGGCTTTAAAGGGGCAGTAGCACGTTTTTTCGTTCAAATGAGTTGATGAAATGTTTTTGAAAATAATGTCCCCATTAGTTAAACATCCATCCTTCTCTCTTCGGAAAATCAAGTAAAAAAGTGATTGTGCATGGTTCGTAAAGCCATGGGAATCGTTTTTTCAATTCGAAATAATAAAATGTTCCATGCAATTTTTGCTTTATGCGCAACGCTGTTATTACCACTACGGATAATCGTTGTGTGTAATAAGATGTTATACCTCTAAACTAAATATTAATGACAAACTATAATTATAAATGCGAAATTTGCAAAAATAAAATTTAAAAAAAAAGTGCAACAGCTCCTTTAACATCTTATCAAGAAGTCGCCAATCCACGTGAAACACCTCGAGATAAGATTGAAAGATGATCATGATATAGATATGGAACGAGACAATAAGGATGAACGAACTTGTGTCCGGTGTCATGACGGAAGCTCAAAATATGTACTCCTTCCAGAAGAATGGTCATGACATTGATATGACTAACTCTATGGGGAATGAATGCAATTCTTGTGAAGCTTTTTATAAACTCAAAAGAAACGTCCAAATATAACATACAAAATATTTCAAACCACGGGCGATAACTTCGACTAAAACAGCATATATTGTCTTCAGAACGCAACTATACTAAATATACACAATACACTATCTTTTCCACAAAATCGTGAATTGTTCTTGTAGGCAAAACGTGCCATATTTGTTTACATACAAAGTTTTGACATACAAATGCCGTACATACAAACGTGCTGAGATGATTGCTGAGCACGCTGAAGTCGTTCAGGAAGAGCTTGACCTCAGGGTCAACCTTGTGCACTTCCTGAAACATCCACATGGTGATGTTTGGATCCCGAAGCTTCTCTTCGTAGAAGTCTCCGTGAAGGTTCTCATTGTTCACATCCCAGTGGCTCAATCTGGAGAGTCAATAACATTAAAGGGGCAGTAGCACGTTTTTTCGCTCAAATAAGTCGATGATATGTATTTGAATAATAATGTCACCAATAGTAAAACAGCCTTCTCTCTGCAGAAAATCAAGATAAAAATGAATGTACATGGCTCAGTAAAGCCATGGGAATATTTTTGTCAATCGAAATAATAAAATGTGTTCACAATAAAATGGCCGCCATGCAATTTTTGCATTATACGCAACACCACCGTTATTACCACTACAGATTATTGGTTTGTGTAATAAGTTGTTTTACCCTCTAAAGTAAATTTGAATGGCATAAACTATCATTATGAATGGGAAATTTGAAAAAATAAATTTGGCAAAAACGTGCTACTGCCCCTTTAAGTGTATCAAATATATTTTATGTCTTTAGTGGATGCAAAGCGTGTTGAAATTGCCTGTTCTTGTGCTAGCAATGTCGTATTTGTAGTAAAATAGTAAATATTTGTAAATGAGAAATCTAAATCGTGTTTAAGGCTGTTGAATGATACAGTATGATGCTGTTTATCACATGATTACACTTTATGAAATATACATTCTGTCTTTAGTTGACGCAAAGCGTGTTGAAATTGCCTTTTCCCGTGTTTGCAATTTCATATTTGTAGTAAAATGGAATATATTTCTAAATGAGAAATATGAATCGTATTCAAGGCTGTGAAATGATACAGTATGATGATGTTTATCACATGGTTACACTATACGACATATACTTTCTGTCTTTAGTTGACGAAAAACGTGTTGCCTGTTCTTGTGCCAGCATTTGTCGTAAATAGTAAATAGTTCTAAATGAGAAATATAAATCGTATTCAAGGCTGTGAAATGATACAGTATGATGCTGTTTATCACATAATTACAGTATATGCAAAATATATTCTATCTTTAGTTGATGCACAGCGTGTTGAAATGCCTTTTTGTTGCAATTTCGTTTATGTAGTAAAATAGTAAATATTTGTAAATGAGAAACCTAAATCGTATTCAAGGCTGTGAAATGATACAGTATGATGTTGCGGGGTCACGTATACATTATACGTTATTATCATTAAAAGAAGGGAGGTAAACATTGGTCAAAACGTCATCAATGTAAAGTCTACGAACTACCAGTGCAATTATATAAAAGGAGAAGTGTTACATTTAAGAGAAAGAAAGCAAAGACTAATATGACAATTCTATAGATATTGCTAAATATTATTTGATAAATACACAAATCTTAATTCACCTTTAGGTGTCATGGTTTGACGTATGTGTATATTTTCATGTTTCAAGTTTAAATCTTTATTTGTGAAGATAAAATGACTCCTTCATAGCATCACTGTTTACGCCACTATGAAACGACCTAACTAAACTAAATCCATACACAGATCTAACCCATAAAATGCACATTTGGGTTTAGGATTGACATGTGTGATAAGTTTTGTGAAAACTGGTATGTCATCATAGAGACACGTTTTAGATTTTATGAACGCTCTAGCATTAAAGGAAAATGAAGTCGAAAAACACGGACTTCTATCTACAAATGTAATTAATAAATCCGTGGAAAAACTAAGAATTTTTTAATAATTATGCGAATAAGGATATTAAACATAAAGATTGCAGATCTACATATTATATTGATTATATGCATTACGAACAACATTTTAACAATAGGTGTTTGAATTGTGAGTGGGAAATTAAAAAAAACCCGGATAGACGGACGGACGGACTGACGGACTGACGAACATGCTGACCGCTATATACCCCCAACTACATGTAGGCCTTGTAGCGTGGTATAATTATTGTTTATTTGAAGAACGATGATGAGATGAAGAGACGCAATACAGTCTAGATTTCTTTTGAATAATAAGCTCAGGTTTATATTGTGACAAGATAAAATGTATGCTTCAAGTTTAGCCCGACCCCACAGCAGATCTTGAGGAAAGGGATTTTCTTTCGACGGAAAGCCCGAGGGAGAAGTCTTTTGCAGTCATATATGCCTAACTATATCACAAATATTCACGTTTATAAATGTTTGCCTTGCCGTCTAAAAAGAAGCGTAAGAGTCGTCCATAAAATACCCCCGTAATCAGTTAAGTCGTAGGTTTAAAGAGCCATCGAGTATGTTGATAAATATAGCGAAAAATTATTAAAAATCTATTTCATTGAAATAAAAACACTTAACTTCTCGTAGATTTTTTCAACCCAAAATCAGTAGGGAAATCGCAGTTATTAGTAAAGGTGTTTTCCAGTATAAATATAGATCAAGATAACATATATATATAATATGTGTGTGTGTGTGTCAATGTCATAGTGCGCTGGCATACTCACAATAAAAAATTCATTTAACCGGTAGAAGTTCAACAATCAATACATTCAGTAATGTGTGACAAGGGACTAAAACAGTCGAGAAGCACGAGATGTTCATGGGTTGCTGCGACGACTTGTGAATTGGACAAGTCTTCGTGCCTCGGGAACACTTGTTTTTTACCAAAATGGAGATTTAAACGCAAATCCAGATATTTAAGACCAAATATAGAGAGAAAAATGTTGATTTTGCAAGGTACCTCCGCAAAAAGTTCAGTTTTTGGGGATTTAGCGGTTCTTGAGAAACCCATTAGGCATTTTCGGCTTTTCGGCTTTGTTTTGTCAAAACACCAAAAATATGACCTGGTTAAACATCACTGGGCAAACTATAGAAATAGTCGATGCTGGAAGGTCATAACTGTCACTTGTAACTAATAACACCTTGGCGTTTCTATAACACGTAAATCGTCACTTACTTTCCCTTGAAGGCGCCCACCACTCCCTGGACTCGCTTCACCATCAGAGGCTTTAGTTCACTTCCGGTTTGGTTTCTCTGCCATTTTGGAACATTATCCAACTTGTCCCAAAATATATTGTGTCCTTTGACCTTTTTGCTGAGTGTTCATATTAAAGCAAGGTTAGTTTATATCTTTACAAACAACAAATCTGACACAATTAAATTCCTACTCGCTTTATAATCGTTCGTCTTCTTCCTTCACAACTTCTTCTTTTGCAATGGGTATTAAACTGGTTAAATTGCATATTTATTGCAAAGTCATGAAAAGATTACACAAACGATGTTTTAAATTTTGTTTATAATATCCTCTACATGTATATTATTTTTACAAGGATTGCAAAAAAACACACGCTGATAATTATGTCTGCAAAAGTTCAACATCGTTGTAATAATTCCCGGTTTTAATTTAATGTTCAACTTACCCACGTGCTAGAAGCGCGTCAACCGCTTTCATTGGTCTTGAGTAGTTATATTGACCCTAAAACGATAAAATGATGTAGAGTTAAACGTAATATACTAGCATGACAAAGAAAGGTATTTGTTTTTTAACAAGATTCAGAAAGTGCCTTTTGTTTATGTTTATAATATGTGAAATCATTGTTTTGTATGAAAGTTTCTAATGATATACTTAATAGACAGTTAAGTACCACCCGAATTGTCCATACTGTTTAAGGCTGAACTGTTTTTTTTTTCCTGTTTGAAAATTGGGGAAATCAGTAACTTTTCTTGGAATCGAATCTCTGTTTTAGGATATGTATGATTTTCAATTACAAGTATCTTTAGTTTTCTACGTCGTATTCTAAAGGTAAACAGTGCAGGCGTTTAGTCATCAGTCAAAGAATAATTCTACGTCGTTATTGATTAAAAATATATATAAATTGAATTAACTTATCATCGACAGAGACATCAACATGTGCCTCATTCTGCACACATTTACAACACTTAAGCATGATAGGGGTCATGTAAGTGCGCATTCTTTTCTTATCTTTCTCTACATCAAACATTGCAACTTGTACATATAACATGCTAATTCTTAACATTGAGTAATAATCTCGTTTCGAAGCGCACGTAATATCCCGCGCAACCTCTGTAGATATGAGAGAGATCTAGATTGGCCAGATGCGAGGTAAAATGCAAATAGTCCTATAAATAATTTAATGAGAAACATAGCATCTGAAATTGAGTGTATGGTTAACGGTTTGAAAAGTACCTAAACAGACTTATGCACCGAATTTGGAAGAGAAGAAGATTGAACAAAAATTAAATGTTTATGAATTTTATGTTGTATCCCGTTAGCACCTACCTTCCCGGATATGTTATATATTTACCCAAACAATAAAACGACTTTAAATCGAGTAATGGCCGTTCCCGGATGAGAAGATCGAATAGCGACCATAAAATTTTAAATCACGGCATTTCATTGGCTGACAAAATGCCTGCTAAATATAGCGATAAGAACCAGCCTTCAGTTATAATAAAGCATCTTCACAACGTCACAGGCGTAACGAAAAGATTTCCATATCTTCTCCCTCCGCCCTTGACCTCAACCCTCGCATTTTCAGTGCTAAGATATTAACGTACTGCAGGCTAATCGGATAAGCCAATCAGAAGACAGTTGTATTGCCTCTGTGGCTGTGTCGATCGTCGCTTATTTTGAATTGGTTCCGAATGTAAACGGCGATTTCATTGGCTGTATCTTAGCAGATGGTAAGGGACGTAACTCGTGATCACGATAGGTGTCACTGATTCGTTTCACCACTTCTGGCTAGGTTGAAGGCAAGGTACAAAATAGAGAGATCTCGATACATTTTCACCTTGCCGTTGGAAGATGTAATAAAGATGCTTATGTGATTGAAGTAACATTGCAGATACAAATACCCCGATGGAAGAGTAAAAGTGGATTTAGTTCCCTTTTCTCGAGTAAGATCAGCTTCCCAATGCAAGGCATAACTCTTGCCAGTCTCAATTACTGGCTGATTTAGGCCTTGCAGTATTTCCTTAAGATATCTGTGCTTAGAAATCCAGGCCCACTATGTATTTCAGGTGCAGCGATTCACTATCTAGGCACAACACTGTGAAGGAAATACTGCAAGGCATAAATCAGCCAGTAATGGAGACTGACAAGACTTATGCCTTGCATTGGGAAGTTGGAGTAGGATATATTAGTCAGTGGGCCGAAACCTGTACGACACTCATAAATGCAGGTTCGCTGCAACTTACCGGTGAATAAAAGAACTTTACATTAAAATGCTCTCCATTATACCCTGATTCTAAAACAAAAATGTTCTACTAAAAATCTTGGTTCATTAATGCACACGGTGACTTCAAAGATGGGTACCGTTGTTACGGTTTACTGAAACCAAACGAGTTGACGACAAATGAAATGAACTGTTTGAGAGGCATTCTAGAAGTTGGTGTGATGAAGAAGACAAATATTTTATGGATGATCAACTTCTTTATTTACAATAGTGACGTTTCGGTATATGATAACGGTATAAGGATTTATACCGAAAAGTCGCTATTGTTAATAAAGAAGTTGATCATCCATTTTAAAAAAAAAAAAAAAAAAAAAAAAAAAAAAAAAATGAAATGAAGCTATCAAGATACATAAAATTTTATTCTCAATTATGAAACAACATTTCTTTTTACCAGCATTTCAATATTTATTGAAAAGCATGACAAATATATTCATTGATGTTATTTAAGATATTCAAAATTATTAAAAAGAGCCATTGGCTCTGTAGCTCATCGGGTAATCATTGAGTATCTCCAAGGAAAATATTGACATACTAAATATGACATTACGCTGCCAAATGAATTTTTTTTATCATCTGTGTGCAAGATACACCCCAACAGATTTTCAGCTTTGGGGGGTGTAATGGTTCTGGAGGAAAAATGATGAAAATGTGAAAAGTTTACGGACAAAACGAGATGCCTAATGGGACAGACGCTTGACACTGGTTTATGACATAAGCAAATCTGGCCTTTCAGGCCTGATAAGAAAGATAAATCTGTGGAAAGTAACTATCTGAATCATTATTCACATCTATGAGCTTTACAGAGTTTACTATCGTTTCAATAATGTACTTTACTTTATGTAAAATATTTCTTGAAACCAACTTGGTGCGTAAGGCAAAGAGGACAAATTGGTAGAAATCTCCTAAATTTGTATTCCCAACACACATTTGCAAACAAACAGCAGATGGCTGAATACTTGATGTTCTGAAATTAACAATTAATTGCTAATAATACACATTCTTTACATTTCACATGAAAATGTACTCAAAACTTATGAAAGTATCAAAGTATGTCATATATAGCCAAAGCAATTACATTATATTGCTGAATATTGTTTATATATCTGACACTGGTGCATTTTTATCACTGTACTTAATACTTTACACAAAATATGCACAAATTACTCATTGTGAAAATACTAACAAAATATTCTGAATTATATTTATGTTGATGAAACATCACAAATTTACAAAAACAATAGTTTCTTCACTCATGTCGCAGTGAGTGAATATTGGGAAAACTTGCGACACAAATCGAAAATAACACCATCTATGCTAATTTCCATGAAATATTCATTTATTGCTTTTGATATTTCATATAAAACTTATTCCTAAAAAGAAAAACAAAAATAATATACCTGAAGAGGGATTTCTATACACATAATTTACTCTTTGCGAACAAGTGAAACTCAGCAGACCATGCCATCAGTTTGGCTATATGAGACAAATTGGACGCTCTGCATGGTGGGGAAAAATCATTAAATAATTTGGAAAGGGAACAGTCATTGAAAAAATTGATCATTAGACATTCAAAGTTCTGGCTGTGAAATAAGAAATTGAATTATATTCTCAACACAACTGGAACACCAAGAACACATTTCCACAGTCCGTATTTCTGGAATTATATCATTGTATCATTCATCTCATACAACATCGCTGTCATCACAGTCACTGTCCTCATTCTCATCAGTTTCTTGTGGCTCATAGCGGTTGGTGCAATCAGTACAATGGCACATGTCCGTGCAAGGAATGTTGGACTTTTTGCAAGTACATTTGTTTGAACAACAAGTTGACTTCTTGCATTTGCAAAATACACTTTGCAGTATGCTGGGGGGTGCAATTTCCATATTGTTCCACTTCACAAATAATTGTGAATCAACTTTTTTCCATCCATTGCCAACTGGGTTTGGGGCACATACTTGCTGCATAATACACTTTCTGTACAAGCATGCTTGATAATTTGCTCGAAGAGAATGCAACTGCAAACTGTCCATATTTGGTGGCAAACTTGCATCCCCAACACAGCCAAACCTGAAGCAGTCGTATCTGACTTCATTTACACTGCGACAACCTTTCCATCCATAGAGGTCACAAACAAACTGTTCCAACTCCAGTTGAAGATGGTCTGAAACAGTCCAATCTTGTCCAAGTTGCTGGAAGGTTTCCATGTAAAGTGGATTGCTCATCATCAATTTCAAGGCCTTGATCTTCCCCTTGCTTTTGAAGGCACTCACTGTATCACAACCTGTGAAAGGATGCAACCCAACAACAGCTTTTGCAACATCACCGCCAATTGCATTCTGGATTTTCGTGATGTCAATGATTCTTGAATTGCAGGCAGAAGACAGCAATATCATGATATGGTTGTCAACTAGAGAAGATGCCCATAGGCTGATGACAAAAACATCTGTGTCGGCTGATCGAATGAGAATGTCAGTTGCTGAGGGGCAAGTTGTTGCAACGTGGAGAACATGCAAAAACATTCTGGTGTCTGCTTCTTCCTGATCTGTATAAAGCTCTTTGATTTCTTCTGTGGCTACACCATCCTCTGACGCAGACAGTTTATCACAACTGGCACCATTTGTGACATACAGGCAAACACCAAAGAACATATCTGGTGGACATTTCTTCCATTCATTCACAATGAATGACAGTAATTCCTCCTTGTTTTCACCACATGCAAGGTATTTTTTCATTTGACGTGGCATCTTTTGTTCCCTGGATTGTATGTGTACCCTTGTTTCTCCTGCTTGTGCTCTGTTTCTCCTTTCAAGCTGCTTGATGGAATCTTTCAGGTATCTATCCCCAACAAAATCTACTCTCTTGGCATGATATCTAAGTGCTAGGGCAATCACTTGTTTGAGAACACAAACAGCAAACTGTCCAAAGGTTTCCCCAAATTTCTGATTTTGCTGAATTAAAGCCATTGCATCAACTATGAGAACAGAATCATGACCTGGTTCTCCGGTGCTATCGTGTACACGAGATTCAAGTTCATGTAGCAGAGATGACTTTGTAGTCTTGGCTAATGAACCATCAGGTGTTGCTAAAGAAGCTGGTACGGTAGTGAGAGGATATGTGAGAACATCTTTCAAATCCAACTTCTTTTCCTGAGCAGTAATGAGCATTCTGGAGAAGAGATATCTGTCCTGTTTAAGGGATGATCTCACAACAGATAACTTTGATGCTTTGGATTTCCAGATGTCAGAGAATGTTTTAGATGAAGGGAGAGTTAACTTGTCAAACAAGTCCTTTGATCCATCCTCTAATCGCTCACTGACAAACTTTTGAAAGCAAAGTTCACCTTTATTGTATGCAGTGCCAAGATCTGTTTTCACTTCTTCAGGTGCTACAGCTCCAGAACAAACGGCAAACAACTCTGTGTGATTGCTGGTAGTGAATGGATTTCCAAAGTTGGAGATTGTATTCATTGCATCTTGTACAGCTTGCTCATCAGCAATTTTTCTTGAGTGCATCAGTTCCCTTTGTGTCCTAGCAACATCAGATGTGGCACCAGACATTGTGTAACACTCATTGGCAATCGAAGCACGAGCAGGATGACTCAGAATCCATCTTCGAACAGCTCCCTTGTTGAGAGTAATTCCTGTTAGCCCTCCCTTGGTCTTTGAGTCTTTGTTGAAGGTTTGCTCTATTGTTTGGTCGCAAGCTGTCATAGAAAATCCATGGTCATTATGTCGTTTGACTGCAAATTGTCCTTGTAAAAGATGACCGTGTACAAAAGGATGTGAAGATTCAAGGTCTTTCATTTCAAGGTAGTAGACTGGCAAGTAGCGTGAGTAGTTGATTCGGCCGTACGCAAAAAACCATGGGATCATATCTCTAACAGCTGATAGATGTAGTCTCCAGTTCCCTTCTCGTGTGGCTCTAATGAAGAGAAGCATCAGCTCAACCATCTGCAGATATGAGGACCAGAATGCATACATCAAACTCTCCTTGCTCCTGGATTCCACAAATGCATCATATTCCTTCAGGAAATGAACCACAGCATCATTCTCAGTAACTTGAAGGAAGTAGGTGACTACATCATTCTCATTTTTTGGAATAATCTCCATGATGGTTTTGAAGGTGCTTGATCCCTGCTGTTCTATGAAGTCCTGTAGCCGTAAGCGGTGTAATGCTTCTGCAATGATTTTATGGCAACGCAAACTTCTATTGTAATGATGTCCATTCATTACACCTGTGATTGATCCCTCAGCAACAATTCCTGACTCGATTGCAATGTCTTTTAGTCCGGCATGCTCAAATCTTTTGCCAATTGCAGCCATAAAAGCCATGCATGTATGAAATTCTCCAAGCCTGATAACAAGTTTTTCTTTCATCTCATGTCGACCTTGCCATCTGATTTCTTGGGCCTTAGCATATATAGCCTGGTCCATGACAACTACCACAGACGGTAGACCAAGTTTGTCAGCAATTTGTATGCTTTTCTCAAGGACTGCATTCACTGTTGCTTTGTCGGTTGGGCTGGCATCTATAACTGGAAGGTAACCAATTATGCTCAGGGGTTGATCTTCTTTACTGAGAATCTGGTTGAAACCAGTCCAGCTTGGTATTTGTCCTTCAACCTGGAAAAGTAAAATTGATATTGTTAAACAGTAGTTGAAAATTTCAAATATAGAGCTCTGTAACTCATCAGGGTTTTAACAATAACTAACAACTAAACAATAAGTTTTAGAATGTTAATTTTAAGAGCTATAACAAATTTCAAGTACTTCAGATCAATTGAGCTATAAAGTAACTGTAGGAAAAGCATTTAACAAAATAGATATTTTTTCCAAATTTGAAATCAAATCACAACACAATAATTAAAGGGGTCATGATATCTTGGAATAAACTTGTACAGAAAAAAGCTTGTACAGACATGTGAGAAAATGTTTAAGAATAAATATGGACAACCCTTGTATTAAATAACAATGCCACCATAAGCCAAAAAGACATTTTACTTAACATACCTGACAATTTTTGGCAAGATAATAAGCTTGGTCAGATAGTTTCCCTCTGTATTGTGACTCTGGATCTCGATCCGTATCAATGTCTCTGCCTGAAATGATTAATTATGAAGAGCATTAGAGAGAATCATACCCTGATTCCCTTAAAATTACATCCTCAGAGTAATTGTTTCATCTGTTTGATGAAAAACAGAAACAAAGAGCATAAATAATATTATGAATATGAGGGGTAAAAATACCAAAGGCACAAGAACACATCATAACATATGATTCCATTATATATCAAGTGTAGTAATATTCAAACAATTATTGTGAGAGTTAGAAGCAACTGTCAGATGGACACATTGATAGTTGGTCAGACACTCTTACCACTAAATATATATATATATATACACCTAGTGGGTATAATTATTAGAATATGAAGTCATTTCAAATTCAGTATTTGGTTTAGTGAATTGAAAGGTTTTCAACTCAACTGGTATAATATGTCTGGAAAATATACCATTTATTCAAACAAATGGTTGTTTAAAATGACAAAATACATTCAATCTTAAAAGCCTTACTCTTAAACTGATCAGGGCCGCTTCTCTTTGGTCCGTGAAATGGCAGCACATCAGGGAATGGAGCTTCTACAGTCCTTTTCCTGTCACGGCTGTTCTGAATCTTCTGTGACACGGATGCATTGTTATCTGCCGGGTCTGTCTGCTGAATGATGATGCCGTTCGTATTGTGCGTGGTTCCTTTACCTTTAAATCAAATCAGTTTACCAAATGAAAATAATATTGATTTGACTTGTGTCTTAACATCATGACTAGATAATCACTCTTAATTCTTACAACTCCCTTAATACAATATACCTTAGAACTTTCAAACAGTAATTTGGCCATTTGATGGCTTCGCCAACCTCGTTTCTATAACATGAGCATTATATCAACATAATATTATACATAAACATTACACAGAATTGTATCTAGTACCATTACACACATGATTAGGAGGATGAAATAACATTTCTTTAAAACAGTGACTATTTGCTGATCATTAACATTAACTAGACTGTTCAAGTGTCCTTAAGAACACAGTGGTTGGATGTGAAAGTATGTGCACAGTGGTGTTAATATATATGAGATTGATGAGTTAATAATGTGGTATCAAACGAGTAATAGAGGGTTTGATATCAAAGATTGACAAGTTACTAAGGATGAGATTACATGCAAGGAAGGTTAATACTCTATCTATTACTACAGTCTACAGATAAAGAAAAGATGAGGATAGATATAGCATTAAAAAGCAAAGAAGATTAAGATAAATCAGCATTGAGACCCACACCAGATGCAGATTTTAAAAAGATAGATTCGGGAAAACATTTTATTATCTTACCACATGGTCAGAATCTGTCAAAATAAAATCATAATTAAACATATGAACACTATTTTGAAATTGTAAAAATTGCTATTTAAATTATACTGTTTAAGATTATGCAGAACCGGATACATGTAATATTACATACCTGTGAGAGTTTCTTCCCCGAAATCGTTGTTGTCCCACACTAGTGTTGTGAATTTCGCCGGAGCAAATCCTGGGGGTACAATGTTGTCACTGTGGAGCTGTTGAACAGCCAAGGCTGTGTCATGTTCCAAAGTGAACGAATGTGAAACACAGTGTCCGAAGGCATTCAACAAGGACTGGAGTCTGGATGAACCTAAAAAAATTTTTTTTTAAATCTATCAAATGATATGAAAAACATCATGATGAAACAATATCAAACTATTAAAAATATGACAAATAAAGAAGGCAGTTTTCACAGTTCTTCTCTTCAGTTATCCAAAACCTAAATGATATTATGTAAGCCGCTGGCAGTAGGTTTAATTAGATGTCCAAAAAAATTCACTGACTTTAAACCTCTAATTTAATAACATGATTGAAACAAAAAGACAAATGAAGTACCTGTGAGATGTCTTATGGTCATGCCAAGTGCAACTTGTTTGGGCATCAACTTCCTTCCATGGGATGCAAATGATAGGATATCTTGAGAGACAGAGAGTATCCGCTTCTGTGTCTGCAGATCAAGTGGAATCCTGTCTGTCCTGAAATCACTGGATGCATCACAGCTCCATGCTAGAAAGTTGAAGAGTTCTGTAGGCACCATGTTGTGACACTCCTCAAAAGAAACATCTCCAGATTGGGGTGGCCAACAACTCAATCCAGGGGTGGATGCAAGGGCTGATCGAACAACTAAGGCCGCTCTATAGATTTGTGCAAAATCATCCTGTCGTGAATGTTCTGTTGAGTCTGATGATGGAATATGCCTCAAGTCAAAGTCATTAGACTCGTTATCAGTATCACTATCACAAGGAATGTTCAATAACTGTTTTGAATGATTTTCATTGTAGAAGACCAATTCACAAGAGTTTGGCCTGAGCTGAACATATTCAAGTGTGGGGAATGCTTTTTGGAGTCTTGACTTTAACTGAAAATGTCTGTAGTTGCTGATGTCAATATATTCATTTTCTTTCACGATAGATATGAAAAGTTTTGTCAACAGACTCATTTTCATAACATCTCCTTTTGAAATAATTCTGTCTTCAATAACATCTTTGCAAAATATTTCAAAGGATTTAGTTAATGGCCTGGCATTGAAATTTTCTTGCTCAGTGTACACACATCTTGTGTATTGCTTGTAACATGAAGCATGATACCTCCCTCTATAGAAACAGGATCATATGGTCCAACTTGTAACAAAATCCTTTCATCATTTTTCAATGTTGCTGCCTCAATCAATTTATCAGAAGATGTTTCACAAGTAATAAGCTTTTCTAATGTCCTCTTTCTGTCTGACTTCACAACTGCAGTTTTGGATTTTCTACAAATAATACACTCATATGGAAGAACGTGTTTTGACCTCCTTTCTGTAACATTGCCATTACAAAAATCAGATCTGAGTTTTATTTTCTTTGTCACAGGTTCATCAATAGCTACAGACTCACATGTCAATTGTAATTCTTTTAAAACTCCCTTTTCCTTCCGTGTCTGTCCTTGCTCTATCCTCCTTCTATCTGTAAACTTCTGGTAACAACGTCTGTGATAGCCGGCCACATCTTTCCCATCAAAATCGAAATCAACAGCAATCAGCTTCTCATTACCATCCAATAGGGACCACTGTATCATGCAATCACATAACTTCGCCCAACTAACGTCAGAAAATGCAAGAATCGGCTCAGTTTTGACAAGCTCTAGCAGATGACAACAACACTGCCTAGGGGCAGCCATGTTGCAGTGCCGGGCAGAATGGGTGACCTATAAATGCAGGCTTCTGATTGGTTGAAATTGCAGTGTCTCTATGGTTACATGTAAACAAATTTATCCATTTTTAAAGGCCTTTTTCTCATTACTGAACACACTTTGGAAGTAGAACATTTTACAAATTTGATTAAAACAATGTTCTTTATTGATTTTTTATGAGAAATGTTATTCACGCTTTAGACTGAAGCACTTTGACACAGTTTCTGTACTCGGCCCACTGACTATATATATCAAACCATTTTCTTTCGCAATCAAATTTTATTTTTGGGACTTTCGTACTTGAGACAACGGTTTTAATACTAACATATTAGCATAACAGAAGAAGCGCCTTTTGTTTATTCTGATACTACGAGTATGTGAAACCATTATTGTGTATGAAAGTTTCTAATTATATACTTAACAGATATTATTATAGATTAAAAAACACTTTAAAACAATGAAATGACACTTTTAGTAAACCTCTTTGTGCTCTGTAGCTGGCCATTTCAAAGAGTTGGAAGGAACTCCCCACTCGAAGTTCTCGTAGAAATAGTCCTGGTAGTTCCTGTAGGCTGGGTCGACGATCAGTGCGGCGTCTATTGCCGATCCTATTATGAACTCGCTGTATGTCTGGGTCAGCTGATAGAAGGAAGAACAACATATATAACTACAGATGCATTATTTGTTTATCACAACAAAACATGGAAGGCAACTGCATGTACCAAGAGAATAACATGACAACCGCAATGATGCGTTTAAAATAGAACAAGATAAAGGTAACTTACATTTGTATATAAAACCGTAACACAAGGAACGTGACAATGACATACAAAAATAAAGATTTGTTTTATTTGTGTTAATAAAATGAACGCCAAAAGAAATGTTACACCTCTGGTCCTTATGTATTTCACTTGACCGTTTATGATCATTCAGTCCGACATCATATCATCTGCTTTCTAATTTCTTCCATTCTTCTCTATTCCGTAAACATGTGCCATAGCTTCCTAAAACAGTCGAAGCACATTTTGAATCTTAGATCACATCTTAGAATCTTATGGTTGTGTATAGAATAGAAAAATAACAAATTTCAATATTTCGTCATTTTCAGACAAAATAACGAATAAATATTTTTACAAAAACATAGCTAATTTTTTTTTTTTATGAATGTGCATTCATTATCAAAGAAGACAAAGTCAGTTTGGTAATTTTCCAACCATTTTTACAATTTTCCCTTCAATTATTGCATGATCGGAAATAGGACAATTGACCCCACCCATGAAGAACTGGCGATAACTTATTTACCATTAAAGTTAGCTATTTTAGCACAAAACACTAAACTGATGGAGTGTTACAACACAACAAAGCAAATTCCTCTGAACATTTTATGATATTCAAATTCAAAGAGGTGTAACAATTCTTTTGGCTTTCAGTTTAGATGGCCTTCAATATTAATAATTACAATATCATGTTTGAATTAATACAAAATACATTTAAATCGCGTTTGTTCACTCGCTTATAAACAGTTCACGTACATGTCGATGAGTTCTGGTTTGTTTCAAATCATTTATTTATATAAGCTGCTTTGAATCACATTAGGAAATATTTGTCTCTGTTCTACATCTTACAATATGGCATTATATCGTCACTCAGTAGAGCGGTGATACAGGTTATCACCACTGTAGCTTGATAGAGGGTTTATTTCACTGATAGAACCGAGTATCCCACTCCAAATTATGTAATAAAGTAGTTTAACTCATTTACAAGTGTACTGCAGGCTAACTTGATGAAAGCTGTACACACCGATGGAAGAATGTTTGATAATAATTTACCTGAAATGAGAGTCCAGATTGCGGAATGCCATTGCCTACAAATCTATGTGAAGAAATATAATTATGAGAGTTTGAAAATGTAAACATCATGTAGAAAGGGGATTCGATATGCATAGCCCTCAGGTAATCGTGAGACGAACAAACTTTTAGAGTATTTAATAATTCGGTGCCACGGGCTTACACAAACAAAAAGAGCACATATAACATTTCACATTGTATGCAATTACACGATGACTAAATACATTGCCAAAAATTCCCTTTGACAGAGGACAGCGGTCAGTGTGTCCTGGATTGAGCTTGTGATAATAGCTTTTGAATCGAGGTCAAATATCAGAATCAAGTCTCCAGCTAATAAAAGGAAATCCAATTTTGTTTGTTGTCTATGAATTTTCCTACCAATTAATGTTCTTAGATCTAGATTGACCTCTCTCCAACCATTTACAAGATCAAGTGTTTCCATTCAATTCAAATCAACGGGTGCTAAAAGCTACTACTGGACTGGAAATTGAAACATATTCTCATGAGACCTACAAATCTATCTCTCACACTGAAGAGTTATAAGTCGCACCATTTTCATTTTCATTGGTTATCACTTATCAGGTCATGTAATGCGTTGTTTTACCCATTAACGGAGCAATATATTGTATAAACTAAAATAATAAATGGCAAATTTGAGAAAATATAATATGAAAAAAAATGTGCTACAGCGCCTTTAAGAAAAACACATGTACATATATATAATTTTAGCCACACTCGTATTTCTTTACTCACTGTATATTTACATCAGCTTTTCTCAAGTTCTCAATGCGTGTATCAGCTTCCGCTTTGAAGTTGTGAAGCTGTGGGACCTCAGCTAGGACAGCATTGTCCAACAGGAAGTTCACCTGTATCTGACTCAGCTTTAAGTAGACTTTACAGCTGGTGCTGTCTGAAGTGAATAGAACCAACGGCGTGTGTAACGATTATTAGACGTGTAGGTGTCATATTAATTTTCCAAAACGTGTGTGAATTTTGTCATAGCGGAACGGAAGCAAGTATTTTTACACAGATTTAAGAAGTTGGATACATAAGAAAACAAAATTGTCTGAAAATGACTTCTTTATTGTAAACATGTTGAAATAACGAAGTTATAATCCAGTTGTTCAGTGAAGTTCACATACAATTAAAATGAGACTGAACATAACATTCGTTACTCGCAGAGTTCTCAGCCAGGGCCACGTCCTATGTCCTTTACATTTACATTATTTGTTTAGTGTAATGTCTTATAAACATTGTTGCAGTATTTTACATAATAATAATTAAAGTAATAGTCACAATATATAACACATCATTGAAGGACATGATAAAGAGAATGGACGAGACAGAATCGAGGAACATTATCAAATGCGAACTGAGGCCTCATATATTCTATAATGAATGACCTAAGAACGAATGGATAAACCTCACTTGCACGTAAAGGGAAAGATCTATCACCGATCTATCGGCAGCATCGGCCATCTTGGATTTTTGACATTTCTTGAAATGAAAACACGCTATATTTAACCCAATTTTATTTTTTGTAATAATAAAACATATATACTGATAGAACATCCACATAGTAACACATGACGTATCATAAAACTTATAAACACTATGCTGTTAGGCCGCAGCGACGTTTTCCCCACTCGCAGCGTCGATGATTTGCTTCAATTCTCATTGTTTTGATTTTTCAACAAATGTGCGCTTGTCTTTATCAAGTTGTGAAATGTAAAGTCGTCAAAGTATTAACTTCATTAATATATTTCAGTTGTTTTCGATGTTTTAATCATGTATTAATAGCATATAGGTCTTTGTGTAAAGGGGAATATGCTCTGGTTATCGTTTCCACAAAAATACCCCGATAGAACCCTCCTTTTTTAAGTTTAGCTATACACCCGGCAATTCTATTTGACAAACGTCGTAGATTTTATTTATCTAGTTCGTTTTGTAACAAAAAGCGTCTGATTGGACGATAAAATTCTGATGCAGTACACTTTTCTATCAGTGAAGGGGCTGCGAACTATTGAATGAACAATTGATTTTGGATAAATGCGGTTCCCCCGACAAGTTGCAAATAATACAAATGTGAGATTTATTTAATTTTGTTGACCAGTACTAACCTGCAGGGACGAGGAAGTCTCCACCAATCATACGCCACCCCAGGGCCTGTTGAATGTGGGGGGACTTTCCCACAGACAGGTAGTGGGGATGATCTGGATAAAACTGTTTACATTAACCATACATTTGAAATCAATATCACTGACATTTTGTCTTAGTATAACACTTTGCTAATATATGATTATTATACATCTATACCCATGACCATAGATGTTGTCACCTACAGTTGCACACCGGAGTTTGTTCACTTATACTTTTGTATTTCAGTACAAATATCATGTAATATGGCGCGTCTTTGAAGTATCGTATCAACGCGAAAAATAAACCGATGATTCACAGTTCCAGTTTTGGCCGGTCTTTGAAGTGACAAGGTGTAAATCTTTTCAAAACTACAGTTTTTTTATTTTCTCCGTGAAATATTCAGTAAGTGATCAACTGGGTCAAACATACATCATATAAATCCTTTTATACTCATCCAAAGATGAAATTGTTCTAATAAAGTCTTTATGAAATTTTCGACATTAAAAGGAAATTTGAATTTTCAAAATTTGACTACTTCTGTCTATTCTATTATGCCAAATTGGACAGGATACTGAAGACAGCACAGAGTTTAGATATTAAGTAAACGACAAAATATTTATATAATGTGACAAAACAATTGAGGCAACTGCTTAAGTCAAGAGATCCAATTATGAGGGAAACGTCTCCAAATCATAATAACCGCTGAAAAGGGCGTATAATCATTCAGAAAAAAACGACTAAAGTGAGCAATGAAACCCAAATATGATCATCGTGTCGGGAACGCACGTGTTCTTCAAAACAAATAATGTCACTTTAGTAAATTTTAACAAATCACTTTAAAATGATGCGGCATACATTCTGTTAATGAGTAAATTATTCAATGTATACAACCAACACTTAAAGTTTGATTTAGTGTAGCATTTCCCAAGGTACCTGAGAGATGATTAGCAGATTGGCTGGTGCTGATATTGATGCCGTTAGTTTGACAACCAAATGTTAAAATTCGCAAGCAGAAATATAAACTGACGGGCAAAAGAAAGTATAACACTAACTTGTTTTCGATTAATTCAATATGTTAAAGAAATGAGATACATTTGATTATGACACGATACAAACGAAACACCTTTCGGCAGTAGTTTGAATGACTTAATTGGTGACTGTATTATTTTTTAGATGAAAAATCATTATTTAAAGAAGACAGGGGAAAGAAATGAAAGTTACACCAACATGACCCCTACCATGTTCAAAATGTTGTAAATGTGTGCAGGACGAGGCACATTTATTGATTTTCACACAGAGTATGTGTTACATGTCGATGAAAAGTTGTATTTTATCAAAATTAATTTGGGGGAATTTCAAAATTTAATTTTAAAAATTTAATTTAAAAAAAAAAAAAACCGCGTAGAGGTATTCTTTGACTGATTTAACTTTTGGACTATTTTCCCAAACGAGTCAATTTTTGAATTCGACGTCAAAAACTCGAGATAATTGTCTTTGAAAATATGATAAATACAACTGAGTGATATACTTTCTTTTGCCCGTCAGTGTAAGAACTCTAAACGCTGAGTTGACGAGGTCAAAACACGATTTTGGAAGGATGTGTTTGGGTTTAACGTCGCTTTCAAGAGTATTTCACTTATATCACTTATATCACGGTTTCTAGTATTATTGCAGGGAGGAAGCCCGCAGCGCCATGTGGCTATGTATTGCGATGAAACCTGCGAGTAGCGGCTGGAACTAGCGAACCATGGGTGGTACTGGACTGAAATTCAATGTAACATTGCAATCCAAATTTTACTGCATGTAGAACAGTTCTCCACATAAGACAAATGTGCCAGGCCCCTGGCGGGATTCAAACCCCGAACCTCTTGATCAGAAGATGAACACACTAACCACTGCGATATCTCGCCCCGATATCTTGGGATGACGAAAGGACAATCTGGCAGGACTTGAATATTCATTTCACTTAGATCAATAGTAAATACACCGAGGGGCAAAATAAACGATCCAAATTATCAAAAGAGACAAACATAAAATATTTCTACTGGATAAAGTCGATTTTAAATGATTGTACTGATATTATATTTCGTAAAGAGATAAACCGAATGACAGTATGATACTTAATATTTTATGTCTGTTCAAACACAAAGTGGGTTTTGTGAAGATAATGTTTGGTATTTAATGTCATGAAATATGGAAATTATGTTAGTATAAGATGTTATCGGCATAATGTACCTACTTGGACTTAAATGTGTTGACGCATTATTGTAGGATGTCATAAATCAAGCAAAAACGCCATGTTTGACCTTCCTTCCTCGTCCAGTTAAGGAGTTCCGAAGGAAACGATTTCTTGTGTGTTTCTCAGAAATAGGAACAGATAACGTTTCGAAACGTTTAAAATTTAGGTAATGGAGAATACATGAGGAGCTGTGGATTCGTTAAAAATAATCAACGAGCCCCGAAGCTCCGAATGCATTCTCCATCTTAATCCATGAATGACGTCACGAAACATGCATATGTGATTATTTTACATTTGAAACAGTAAATTTCAATTATGGGACACCAAAATAAATTATTTTGCAAATTTCGGTGCTCATTCATCGGATGTGGTACAAGTACATTGTAGCTGCGACCCTGATGTAATGGATTCTTCCACGCACGTGCAGCGAAAAACTTCCACGCGAAGCAATGTGATTGACAGCTAAGACTTTCCATGCCTTCCGTGCGTTAAAAGTCTTGAACAGAACGCGGGATTCTTACTGACAAACAATCCTAGAGTATCTAATAGCGTCTTGTGGCCTAATGGCTAGACGCGCTGACTACCAAGCGAAGGGTTGCATGATCGAATCCAGGTTCATGCATTAGAACATTTAATGTGTCTAGTTGAGAGAAATTTTAAGATCCTATTCAGATACATCAAGACAAAATACATCTGTCTCGAAAAATTTACTCGATTAGCTGCTGAAAATGTCTAAACCTAACATCCCTCCTGACTGGGACCGTAAATGACCAGTAGATTCCTAAATAATAATCAACTGATAACACAATAGAGTGACGTCATGACCATGTCCTTAAGACATCACGTAACTCTACGTCAGTCGTATGCATCGCTCGTTGATTGAAATACATGCATGTATATGATATTTTGTATGTCCTTTCTCTTGCCTCTAGATGTAAACTGTTAGCTGGCAAATGAAAGTACTCACTTCTGTTGTTTTTATCATATTTCTTATTTTCAATTTCAAATATCTCAAGTTTTCGATGTCATAATCTACAACTAGTAAGTACATAATGTTTAGTCAGCAGTTAAAGCATACTTCTACATGTTTTTTTAATTAAAAATAGAAGAAATGTTAAATTATAAATTTCTGCAAAAAATAGTTTTGTCAAATGTCACATATGCCAAACGTAATAACTGGTCTTATTTAAAGGGGCATTAGCACGTTTTTTTTTGCAAATTTAATTTTTTCAAAAATCCCATTTAAAATGATAGTTAATGTCATTTATATTTACTTTAGAGGTAAAACATTTTATTACACAAACCAATTATCCACAGTTATAATAACGGTGTTGCGTACAAAGCAAAACTTGCATGGCGGCCATTTTATGTGAACACATTTTATTATTTCGAATGACAAAAACGATTCCCATGGTTTTACGGAACCATGTAAACTCATTTTGTAACTTGATTTTCTGAAGAAAGAAGGGTATTTTACTTTTGATGACATTATTTTTCAAATACATTTCATCGACTTATTTCAGCGAAAAAACGTGCTACTGCCCCTTAAAGAAGTGCTGACTGTTGCCGAAAATTACCATTTTGATTATAGTCCACTTAGTAAAGCGGCGATATAAAGGTAGAAGTAATGATGTCTGATCGAAAACCGGACAATACACCGCGGTTGACGTTCACAATATAGTCAATTAGAAATGTTGCATGTAACATGTGAAGATGATCGAAATAAATAAGAAGTTCCATGATTTCCATTTTATCATTGTATTTGTCAGTTTCTCTAAACATCATAAATAGTTCACCTTTGGGTCACGCTGACACTCTGCTTTCCGCTCTGGGAGTCACGTGACAAGGTTAACGTGCACCCTGCACAATGCCAAGGGGCGTTTTCAGCATTCTCGAAGTCCGGGTCACTGAGAAGGTTCGTATCCTGAAGAGATGGTCCAACACATAACAGGAAACATACACTAGTAATACATAGTTTCGTCATGGCGAGACTCGCCACGTACATATTTATTAGAAATATAAGGAGTGCACAGTTGTGAAGTCTTATCGTTAAATCAGTGAGAATATGTCATCTGGTATGTGAAACATGTCACATGTCTTACAAGTACAGGCCAAATTGAGCAAAATTACCATTGACCAAAAATGCAAGATAAGGGGCCTTTATAAGGAGGGTTGTCATTAACACTTGGTTAAAGATGCATTTATTGCGTTGTTGGGAGTCAAATATACCAAAAGTTATAAACGGTGTTACTCGATATTAATTGGAAACTATTAAAGGGACTCTGCGTCGAGGATAAAAATGAGATCAGATTTATCTATCTATGATGATAATCGTGTCTGCTAACGAGTTACGCTTCGCTTCACTATCTACATGCACTAGTGTTTATTGGAGGTCTGTGACTCGTTAGCAGACATGTTAAACAGTATAGGGATAGAGAGATAAAATTTGTATTTGCTCGTCACGCATAAACTCTTTAAGTTTGTACAGTTATAATTTAACGTATAAGAGTAAATGCCCAGCCATATTGGCTTATGAGACACGTAAAACACAGGTTTAAGACAGATTTGCATAAATAATATGTAAAACATGATATTTACATAAAGGTTATTAAAAATAGATATTTGTTAGGAGTAAAGTCTCCACTTCACACACCATTCCTGCAAAACGTTCATCATCTTCTGTAGAGACTCTTCATCCGCGGCTATTAAGGCGATGTCGTCTGCGTATAGAAGCAGAGATAGTGTCACATTGCTGATATCCACACCGCGGTCGAGTTTCTTGATCTCCTCTTCTAGGTCATTGATATAAATCGAAAACAGAGTCGGAGAGAGTTTACAGCCTTGTTTCACCCCATTGTCCACTTGAAACTTGTCAGTGACGTAATCATTGACACGTAGAGCACAGCTGACGTCATCATACAATTAAAGATTGTACTGCGTTGATAATTCTTCCTGACATACCAATCTGCATTAGTTTATACCACAGGCAGTTCCTGTTTACCGCATCAAAGGCCTTCAGCAGGTCCACAAAGCAAACAAATGTTGATTTTTTTCTTTACTTTTCTGTTGTTGATGATGCTGTACAATGAATATATATGATCTTCACAGTTACGTCTAGTTCGAAAGCCTTCGTTCCTCTGATAAAAGATTATTTCGTCCTAACCGTGTCTGGATACGAACGTTCAAAATATCAGCATAGATCTTGCATGGTATCGATATCAGTGTGATACCCCTGTAGCCAAGCGGATCTCTCGGGTCACTTCCGGTCTTTGGTATAAGAGTAATGACGCCTGTGCGCCATGCAGTCGGGCTTCACTGTTTTCAAAACAGAAACTGATAATGCAGTGTAGTAGCTGAATGCACGTTCGATTTCGCAGTACTTCACTTGGTATATTATCCGGGCCTGTCGATTTTACCATTTTCATGTGGAATATTGCCTTTTCAACTTCTTCAGTCGTGATTGGCTCATTCAGTGAAGAACAGTCCGCTAACACCGACTCGATCGGGTCTGACGTCAGTGACGGGGGGTCCGGCGCGGCTGTATAGGCCTTCATAGCTTGTTTTCCATTTATTCAGTACACCATCAACGTCGGTCTGCACATTGCCGTCATCAACGATCACTTCCATTGCGATGTAATACTTCCTATCATTTGACATGCCAAGACGTCCTATTTTCTTCCAGGAATCTCGAGTGTTATGTGTTTGCTGTAGTAGTAAAAGTTCATTCTGCTGGTCAAGTTGATACTTACGTTTTGATTGTCGTTTCTTCTTATTTTCACTTTTCAACCACTCTCTCTCAGCTGTCACTACGTTGTCCCAATATTGCTGCAACTCGTCAGTCCAATATGGTTTGTATCGGGATTTAAACTTTTTATTGGTTTTTACTTTTTCTATAAAAACATTTTTAGAAGGCAGTTTGTTTTGTCATTTCATTTTCTAACAGATCTGTAAAGGTACATAAACATGATCTCATTTTTATCCCGACGCAGTGTCCCTTTAATTATGATATATTTCGTGATTGGGGCTGAATTTGAAGTTCAGTGAAATTATTTCATAATATAATATCATATGATATTAACGCAAACGGTATTTTTGCACGTATTAAAACCAAATAAAATATTCTGAAACACAATGGATGCACCTTTAAGAGTCACATTCAAAGATAACTAACACGTATCATCTTACATGTATATAGCGTTACCGGTATCGATTGTCGATTATTCTTCTGTATTGGTTTCTCTTTCGAGTCGTGTTCATCCAAATATGACAAAACATCTGCTTTCCGTTTTAGAATGTTATTGTCACCACAATTTATTCTGCCTCGATCGTTTCGTCACAACATCAAAATACACTGTTTGTTTTCTCAATAACATCTCTTTTTCATCAAAAGTTACACATAGCGTTGTTTGGGAGGTACAGAGCTCTATTAAAATGTTCCGCCTGAACTCTTTTCTGTCAAACGTACTACCCCATCATTTGACAATCATAGAGGTAACAAACAAACAAGGTAACCACAACTGGCGTCCTTTATACCATTTTTGTGACGTTAGAGGGTAAAATATTTCGTTACATGACCCGATAAGCTGTATCGTAAGAAGAAAAATACGGAATAAAAAGAAACGAACAGAGTTATACACAAAATGGTGACTATAAAACACGCCAATTATTACAAACTGTAGAATTGTGTTGTAGAATGGGAACGAGTAGTAGTATTTTTGGTATAGGAGTTGAGAACATGGAACTAATTGAAGAATCTTGTTTTAAAAATCAGGTTGATAAATTGTTTAGCAGATGTAAAAACAATTAATGATTCGTAGGACCGTGTTCAAAAATTTTTGAACGTGAACGAATTTAAGAATTATGTTGTATGTAGATTTTGAGAATGTGAACGATTTTTAGAACTTGATTTAGATTTTGAGAACGTGAAACGAGTCATAAAAATTTAGCCATGGGCTCTGTAGCTCATCAGAACTTCAGTGATTTATTATCTAGGGGTTGAAGATCTGGGCAATCTCAACTAAAACATTGTTAACAAGAAAAACAATGGTTTTTGGTCATCACCCGTGTGGCCTTATTTGGGCTCACGGGGTCACCAAATTTACAATTTAGCATCCCAGTTTGGCCAAGGAGTACACATAAAATTTCAGTTCTTTAGAGTGACTGGTTCTGGAGAAGAAGTTGAAAATAGGTTTTTACGTCATGACCCTTGTTACCCTTATTTGAAGTATAAATTAACGATAAGTTAAAAAAAAAATTCCAAAAGAAGGTATCAGAATTTTATATTTATAATAAGTTACAATAAAGTGAGACGAAACAGAGAATTTTAATCACCATGAGTCCCCACTCTAGTCTCCATAATACACATCTATGTCTCCCCAACTCCCAACTGGTTTAAAAAGTAAGATCTATTTCCGTTTGTAATAATTGGCGTGTTTTATAGTCACCATTTTGTGTATAACTCTGTTCGTTTCTTTTTATTCCGTATTTTTCTTCTTACCACAAAACCACCTACCATAAGTAAAAGCGTAAAGATGCAAACAACGAAGATTGCAGCGTTCGGGAACACGTTAATGATAGTCACAATCATCATGAGAACGCGTTCTCTGTTGAATACAACTAGTTTCAAAATGTCACCTCCAGGGCTCGATACAAAACTGCATCTAACATATTAATTGCTTTTATTTGATTCCATGGTATTGCCTTTTATATTGTATGGCTGTGAGGTTTGGGGATTTGAAAATGTAACATCATTTGAAAAAGTATATACACATACATTTTCTTAAGCTATTTAAGCCCTTAAGGAAAAGTACCCCAACTTTTATGTTATACGGGAAAATTGGTAGATACTCACTTTATAATTAATATTAAATTAAAAATCTTTTATTTTGGGGTCGACTTTTGACTGTAAAAACTTCAAAATTATCCGTAATCATTTAAAAATTACTTTTACTCTTCTCAGGAAAAGTAAACATAAATGGATTATGAATATTAAAAACATTTTTGACGAAATTGGACTAAGTTTCTAACTTGGACTAAATTTCCAAATCTCCAAATGTCAGTAAACTGTAATATTTAGTAAAAATTAAGCTGGAAGATTCATTTAAGCAAGTGTGGTTTTCTATAATCGATCAATCATCAAAAGGTATTATTTATAGCTCCTTAGAGTTATGGTTTAGTAGATATTTGGATATTTTAGATGATAAACTTTCAAGAGCACTACTATATTTCATAACAGCTAACCGTAACTTACCCATTGAAACAGGCCGCTGGAATAATATCCCAAAGCATGATAGAACTTTGCAAACCTTGTAATTGTAATGACATTGGGGATGAGTTTCATTATTCATCTATCTGTTCTCTTTTCACATATACAAGAACTAATTATCTAGAGCCCTATTTCTATACTAGACCAACTTTTCTTAAGACATTATTTACTGTAAAAAGATAGCTCGCTAAGAAGAGTAAACTTGTTCTGCGACGAACGTGTTTAAAAAAAATGTCGCTAATTGTAACTTCACTTATAATTGTAAAGTTAATCATGTATCTTTTTTAAATTCTTAATTTTTGTATATCAGAATTAATGGAAAATGCTCTCAGTGTTATTTTTTTGTTTACTATACTCCGAATTCTGTTGGTTTTTTTTGGGGGGGGGGGGGGGGGGGGGGGGGGGGTTTGGAGGGGGGGGGGGGGGGTTGTTTGCCTCCTGTAGGTTACAAGGTTTCAAGTTTTTTTATAAACTCAATTCATGAGCATAATACATTCACATTTATATACAGAATAAATTGATCAAGATGGCGTATGCATATAAACATATCATGCAGATAAAAATACAAGTAGGGCAATAAATATGTACAATATACAAATACTAACTAAGAGTTTTAGTAATCTTAAGGACATGATTTTAGAAATAATGACAACTGTTTTAAATACTTAATCTTTTTTGTGGTCAATAATTGTTTCATTGTCAAAAGGTTAGAAAATTTCATAAAATTGTCTGGGATATATCGACTTTGGTTTCAATGGTCATTTGCTATTACTATATATATAAGAAAATATGTACATATTGACACCCTTCAAAGAGTAATTAAATTTTGGTTTAAAATATTAGAATCACAAGAAACGAGGTATCCGAAACAGTGTTATAAAATGATGTATAAGCTTGCATTTTGAAGCAGTAGGTCGGCACACCTGAGCTTCGGATGTATTGTTCATGTATGGATTTGGTTTTATATGGGAAGCTCAGGGTGTCGGCAACAAAAGTGACTTTCTACATAATTTTGGTTTAAGAATTAATGATTGTTATATACAAAACATATTTGCAGATATTAATGGCAGTTCATCTTTAGACTTATATTCTAATATTAAACACACTTTCTGTATAGAACCATACCTACTTCATGTTAAATCGGCAGAATCACGACGAAGAATTACTTTGATCAGAATAGATGCACTGTCTATCAGAAACAATACTGGAAGAAGAGAAGGAAGATGTTATAGATTTTGTAAGCTTTGTGAAGATAATGAAATTGAGGATAAACTACACTTTTTATTCAAATGTCCAATTTTTAAAGGATTAAGACGGAAATAATATCCCACATTTATCTGATCATGTTGATATTTATTACCTGCAAAATAGTTTACAACGTCAAAACTTAGAAATTATTTTATCATATCCGTATTTCATAAGAGCTGCACTTGCCCTACGCTCGAAGGTTTTATTATCAATTTGACTCATAATGTAAACTTTATTTATTCTTCTCTCTGATGTTTGTCTGTTTTTGTATATAATGTGTTTTTGTATGTGGGCCTAAAGCCTTATACTGAAATAAACGAAATTGAATTGAATAGAATTGAATTGAATTGAATTGAATTGAATTGAATACTTGGAACTCTCTTGTCTCTTTTGTGGGGAGGAATATGTGTGTGTTTTTGTGTGTGTGGATCTATGGATCCCGGTTCATAACTATATACTCATCTAGGCATCTCAACCTGGTAATGCAATCATCTTGGAGCAAGAGTACGCGGACCAAACTTTTTACCAAAGAATAAAATTCAAGTTTTTGAGGAGCGAACAATCCCACTACCCGTTTCCACGGATGAGATATACAGCGACATGGATTGGTATTGTTCTGACACAGGCTTAATTGCACGTGCAGACCATGCAATCACGGATCTTTAGCAGTTTAAAGCGTGCCAATCACAGTTGCATAACATACAGATTAAAGTTTCAAGAATGTAGGAGGAAAATTCGCACGTGCGATTCATGCCGCATTTATTTCAATCGACACTGTTTAAAGTCGCAAAGGATTCACTGGCGTGTTTATACCCGGTAGGTGGGGGACATTCCAAGATGGCGGCCGTAACTCACCAGTCGACAAAGGTAGGTGTCTGCTTCAATGTCCGGTTCTCCTTATTGCCGAGGTTTAGTGAATTACATTTTACTTTGCAAATGGGAGTATAATACCATGATCATATTTTAAATGTAGTTACCCCATAACCTTATTATGTCCACTCTCTATCATGGCATGTCCCCTCTATAACGGATACACGACAGTGGTACTGCTTGTACCGGGATACGGACAGACCGCTCGTGTGTATTCTTTTCCCACGCGAGGAGAGGAACACCCAGGCGAGTTCGGAACACATCAGAATCAATGTTTTGCCACTTTTATTTTCGTAACAGGGTCCTTTTTTTTAATGAAACTGGACTCATGCAGTATGAGGAGTGTCAGCTCTAGTGGCAATGGGTCAATCTGTGACACGTACTTGCACGTGATAAAAGTTGAGGAGTTGAGGTGAGGGGAGTTTTTATTTTAGTTATTGTATTGTTGTTGGGAGAAAACCTGCAACGACATGGCGACTATTTATTGCGGTGAAGCCTGCGAGCATCGGCTTGAACCAACGAACCATGGGTGCTACTGCACTGTCCACCTTATTGATAATAAACGCACCCACTGACTGTAGGATTTGATTACAGGCGCCAGAGCCTATATATATATATAAATTGAGGAAGGTCTCACGTGAAGTAAATGTATATAAAAATAAAATACTTCAGACGACACTTGCTGTAGATATCATTTTAATGATGACTGTGATCATTAAAATGATATCTACAGCAAGTGTCGTCCGAAGTATTTTATTTTTTTTATATAAAAATATATATATATATATATATAAATAAAATGTTCGAAGAAATTACGATGATTTAATCACATTTACAGGCATGCTTTCGACCATTACCGGTCTCATTCACCTGTATATATTGCATGATGTAAACTTGGCGTGTGGTTCAGTTTACATTGGAGACAATACATTTATCATAATTCACATCAGTGACATAGGGAAGAGTATAATACAAGTTATGTACACCAGTCACATTTATACATATAAATTCAGACTTTGAAATTTAAGCAATATGCTCTCTGCTGATTGGATTAAACAAGGTCATGCAACCGGTATACATTCTCATAAACACAATATTGACAGCTGAAAAAGATAACCTTCATACTGTGACGTTTGCAAAAAATAACCTGCGGTACTGCTTGATCACCGTATCATTGCGTTATTATGACACTAGTATCACATGCTCTTTTCTTTATTAAACTTTAAAAAAATCTTACAACGTGAATTCTAGTTGTAGTTTGATTGAAAGTTTGATAAAACAGAATGCTAGAACCAACAATTAAATACTTTAATCATATTTTCAGTGAACTACGTTTTGCGCGTGGTGACACATAGGTGATGCGGTATTATTGTGGGCGGAGCTTATAGCACCTGATCTAAGACAAAACTAAGCATTTGTTTTATCATGCACCGTACATTTTTTGCAGAGATTTTTTTCTATTCAAACGCTTTTTTACTGATGAGAAATCGCTTAAATTGCAAAGTTTGATTTTATAAGAAATATATTACATAATGTGTTTGTTCACTGGCAACACGGCAACTGAGGCGAATTTTTATGTTGATACCAACATACTGAAAGGGTATGTTACGTTGACACAGTAATTGGGGACGAGAATTAATGTTGACACAAAACTGAGGTGAAATGTAATGTGGAGACAGTAACTGGGGCAAATGTAACATTGATACAGTGACTGAGGAGAAATGTTGTGTTGACACAGTAACTGAGGCAAAATGTCACACTGACGCAGTAACTGAGGTGAAATGTAATGTTGACTCAGTAACCGAGGTGAAATGTAATGCTTACAGAGTACCTGAGGTGAACATGTGGCATTGACACAGTACCTGAGGTGAAATGTTATGCTGCTGACACAGTTACTGAGGCGAAATGTCACATCAACAAGGCAACTGAGGCGAATTTATTTCATGTTGATACCATAAATGAGATGAAATGTAATGTTGAAACAGTAACGTAGGTTGGATGTAATATTGAAGGAGTAGCTGAAATGAACAATTACGTTGACACAGTTACTGAGAGGGGATGTTACGATGAAAAAGTGACCGAAATGAATTATTACGTTGACACAAGAACTAAAATGCGATGTTACGTTGAAAAAGTGACCGAAATGTAATGTAGACGCAACAAATGGGGCGAAATGTAGCGTTGACACAGTGTCTGAGGTGAAATGTAATTTGGGTAGAGTAATTGAAAGTGGATGTTACGTTGACACAGGAACGGAGAGGGGATGTTACGTTGAAATAGTGATTAAGGTGACTGTGACATTGACACTGTAACTGAAAGGGTGTGTTACGTTGACACAGTAACTAGGGATGAGAATTAATGTTGATACAATAACTGAGGTGAAATGTAATGTGGAGACAGTAACTGGGGCAAATGTAACATTGATACAGTAACTGAGGAGAAATGTTGTGTTGACACAGTAACTGAGGCGAAATGTCACACTGACGCAGTAACTGAGGTGAAATGTAATGTTGACTCAGTAACCGAGGTGAAATGTAATGTTTACAGAGTACCTGAGGTGAACATGTGGCATTGACACAGTACCTGAGGTGAAATGTTATGCTGCTGACACAGTTACTGAGGCGAAATGTCACATCAACAAGGCAACTGAGGCGAATTTATTTCATGTTGATACCATAAATGAGATGAAATGTAATGTTGAAACAGTAACGTAGGTTGGATGTAACGTTGAAGGAGTAACTGAAATGAGCAATTACGTTGACACAGTTACTGAGATTGGATGTTAGATGAAAAAGTGACCGAAATGAAATATTACGTTGACACAAGAACTAAAATGGGATGTTTTGTTGAAAAAGTGACTGAAATGTAATGTAGACGGAACAAATGGGGCGAAATGTACCGTTGACACAGTGTCTGAGGTGAAATGTAATTTAGGCACAGTAATTGAAAGGGGATGTTACGTTGACACAGGAACGGAAAGGGGATGTTACGTTGAAATAGTGATTAAGGTGAATATTACATTGACACTGTAACTGAAAGGCTATGTTACGTTGACACAGTAACTGGGGGTGAGAATTAATGTTGACACAATAACAGAGGTGAAATGTAATGTGGAGACAGTAACTGGGGCAAATGTAACATTGATACAGTGACTGAGAAGAAATGTTGTGTTGACACAGTAACTGAGGCGAAATGTCACACTGACGCAGTAACTGAGGTGAAATGTAATGTTGACTCAGTAACCGAGGTGAAATGTAATGCTTACAGAGTACCTGAGGTGAACATGTGGCATTGACACAGTACCTGAGGTGAAATGTTATGCTGCTGACACAGTTACTGAGGCGAAATGTCACATCAACAAGGCAACTGAGGCGCATTTATTTCATGTTGATACCATAAATGAGATGAAATGTAATGTTGAAACAGTAACGTAGGTTGGATGTAACGTTGAAGGAGTCACTGAAATGAGCAATTACGTTGACACAGTTACTGTGAGGGGATGTTACGATGAAAAAGTGACCGAAATGAAATATTACGTTGACACAAGAACTAAAATGCGATGTTACGTTGAAAAAGTGACCGAAATGTAATGTAGACGCAACAAATGGGGCGAAATGTAGCGTTGACACAGTGTCTGAGGTGAAATGTAATTTGGGCAGAGTAATTGAAAGTGGATGTTACGTTGACACAGGAACTGAGAGGGGATGTTACGTTGAAATAGTGATTAAGGTGACTGTTACATTGACACTGTAACTGAAAGGGTGTGTTACGTTGACACAGTAACTAGGGGTGAGAATTAATGTTGACACAAAAACTGAGGTGAAATGTAATGTGGAGACAGTAACTTGGGCAAATGTAACATTGATACAGTGACTGAGGAGAAATGTTGTGTTGACACAGTAACTGAGGCAAAATGTCACACTGACGCAGTAACTGAGGTGAAATGTAATGTTGACTCAGTAACCGAGGTGAAATGTAATCTTTACAGAGTACCTGAGGTGAACATGTGGCATTGACACAGTACCTGAGGTGAAATGTTATGTTGCTGACACAGTAACTGAGGCGAAATGTCACATCAACAAGGCAACTGAGGCGAATTTATTGTATGGTGATGCCATAAATGAGATGAAATGTAATGTTGAAACAGTAACGTAGGTTGGATGTAACGTTGAAGGAGTAGCTGAAATGAACAATTACGTTGACACAGTTACTGAGATTGGATGTTACGATGACAAAGTGACCGAAATGAAATATTAAGTTGATACAAGAACTTAAATTGGATGTTTCGTTGACAAAGTGACTGAAATGTAATGTAGACGGAACAAATGGGGCGAAATGTACCGTTGACACAGTGTCCGAGGTGAAATGTAATTTGGGTAGAGTAATTGAAAGTGGATGTTACGTTGACACAGGAACGGAGAGGGGATGTTACGTTGAAATAGTGATTAAGTTGAATGTTACATTGACACTGTATTTGAAAGGGGATGTTACGTTGACACAGGAACTGAGAGGGGATGTTACGTTGAAATAGTGACCGAGGTGAATATTACATTGACACAGTAACTGAAAGGTTGTGTTACGTTGATACAGTAACTGAGGCGAAATGTCACATCAACAAGGCAACTGAGACGAATTTATTGTATGTTGATGCCATATATGAGATGAAATGTAATGTTGAAACAGTAACGTAGGTTGGATGTAACGTTGAAGGAGTAACTGAAATGAACAATTACGTTGACACAGTTACTGAGAGGGGATGTTACGATGAAAAAGTGACAGAAATGAAATGTTACGTTGACACAAGAACTAAAATGCGATGTTACGTTGAAAAAGTGACCGAAATGTAATGTAGACGCAACAAATTGGGCGAAATGTACCGTTGACACAGTAACTGAGGTGAAATGTAATTTGGGCAGAGTAATTGAAAGTGGATGTTACGTTGACACAGGAACTGAGAGGGGATGTTACGTTGAAATAGTGACCGAGGTGAATATTACATTGACACAGTAACTGAAAGGTTGTGTTACGTTGATACAGTAACTGAGGCGAAATGTCACATCAACAAGGCAACTGAGGCGAATTTATTGTATGTTGATGCCATAAATGAGATGAAAAAGTGACCGAAATGTAATGTAAACGCAACAAATGGGGCGAAATGTACCGTTGACACAGTGTCTGAGGTGAAATGTAATGTGGGCACAGTATTTGAAAGGGGATGTTAGGTTGACAAACGAACGGAGAGGGGATGCTACTTTGAAATAGTGACCGAGGTGAATATTACATTGACACTGTAACTGAGAGGGTATGTTTCGTTGACACAGTAACTGGGGTGAAATGTAATGTTGACACAGTAACTGAGGTGAAATGTAATGTGGAGAGAGTAACTGAGGCAAATGTAACATTGAAACAGTGACTTCGGAGAAATGTTATGTTGACACAGTAACTGAGGCGAAATGTCACAATGACGCGGTAACTGAGGTGAAATGTAATGTTGACTCAGTAACTGAGGTGAAATGTAATCTTTACAGAGTACCTGAGGTGAAATGTTATGCTGCTGACATAGTAACTGAGGTGAACTGTCACATCAACACGGAAACTGAGTCGAAAGTTTATGTTGACACCATAACTGAGATGAAATGTAATGTTGACACTGTAACGTAGGTGGGGTGTAACGTTGAAGGAGTAAGTGGAGACAGATGTTTCAGCAAGTCATCATCAACACTGTGGAACAGCCTTCCAGTTGAACTGAGAAATGCCAAAACTTTTAACTCTTTTAAGAAGGATGTTAAAACACACCTTTTTAGGCTTGCTTTTCCTTCATAATCTCTCCTACACTTTTAAATCCCAATTTTACCTTTATTATTACTTTTAATGTACTTTTATTGTATTGTATTTTAATCTATGTTGTAAAGCGCCTTAGAGTCTTTTTATCATAAATTATATAGGGCGCTATATAAATTTCGCATATTATTATTATTATTAAATGAAATGAAAATTACTTTGTCACAGAACTGAGAGGGGACGTCACATTGAAAATGACCGAAATGAAATGGTACATTGACACAGTAACTGAGAGGGGATGTTACGTCGACAAAAGAACTAAAAAGGGATGTTACGTTGTGAAAATGACCGAAATGTAATGTAGACACAACAAATGGGCGATATATACCATTGACACAGTGACTGAGCTGAAATGTAATGTGGGCACAGTAACTGAAAGGGGATGTTTTCGTTGACACAGGAAGTGAGAGGGGATGTTACGTTGATACAGTAACTTGTACTGAGATGAAATGTAATGTGTAGACACTTTGACTGAGAAGAAATGTTATGTTGACACAGTAACTGTGGCGAAATGTCACAATGACGCGGTAACTGAGGTCAAACGTAATGTTGAATCAATAACTGAGGTGAAATGTAATATGAGCAAAGTAACTGAGGTGAAATGTCCCATTGATGCAGCAACTGGGGTGAAATGTAATATTGACACAGTAACATAGGTTAATTGGATATAACGTTGACAGAGTAACTGAAGTGAAATATCACTTTGGCACAGTTACATGCTGTGTTTACACGAACACGGGAGGGCATGTTACATCGAAAAAAGGTGAAATATAACGTTGACAAAGTAAGGTAAGTTGGATGTTACGTTGAAAAAGTGACTGAGATGAAATATTACATTGACACAGGAAGTGAGAGGGGATGTTACGTTGAAAAAGGAACTGAGGTGAAATGTAATGTGGACACATTAATTCATGCGAAATGTCACATTGGCACATTAACTGAGAGGGGATTTTACGTTGACACAGGAACTGAGAGGTGATGTTACCTTGAAAAAGTGACCGAAATGTAATGTGGGCACAGTAAGTGAGGTGAAATATCCCAATGACGCGGTAACTGAGGTGAAATGTAATGTTGACACAGTAATTGAGGTTAGTTTTTCGAGTAAATACATTGGAACTAAAATATAACGGGCAGAATACCTTATCCAATTGTCCAATCACTAGTTGCACTTTGCAGAAAATAACATATACATTGCATAATTTGTTAAAGGCTGAAAGACGTCTACAATAGCGAAAAAAATAATATCCAAAGAAAAAGTAAATTGAATAAATTTTCTGACAAATGGTTTCGATTATTCCAAAAATGTAATCTTAATCTTAATGTTGATTAAATCAGTACCCTTGACAATATTGTAATCATCCATCATTTGACGATGTTTGACCACTTTTTTGCTCTACCCGCTGGAGTTCATAATTGTGTATTTGTGGATGTGCTTGTATTCATCTTTGTAAACAAATACAAAAAAATTATTACCCATATGGTTGAAAATAACCGAGTTAGTATTATTGATATGGGCACATGTGCACATATCACGTTTGTCTAGCAACGATTGTTTCACCGCTGCTTCCCGTATTTTGTCGTCTGTGACGTCACTGTTGCTTGCCGTCGCAAGAGAAGTGGGCCGCTTTCTGACTATTTTTACGCGAATCACATGCAATAGAACGGGAAATAAAGAAATTATTACCCGAGGAAGTGTGTCATATGACTTTTACGAAACTTGTGCGAATTTGTGTATAACCCTCGCTCTCGCTCGGGCAATACAAAAATTCACACTCGTTTCGTAAAAGTCATATGACACACTTCCTCGGGTAATAATCTCTATATATGACATTACGCTTGAAAAGATAGTGACTGTATTTGAACCAGTATCGACCTGCAGTATGTTGGATTACAAAGGTTGCTCTTGCATATCAAAATGCTTATAAAATGTTACAATATGAAGAGTCATATTTAAACAGCTTGACTCTGACATCAATACATTGTAGGAAAACTCTAAAAGCAACATGTGTCAATGACAATTTCACAGTTCCTTTTAAATATAAACAAATAACTGATGATAATACATGACAGGAGTAAAGTTTTGATAACCTATTTTCTGAATTTGATATTCAGGCATATGTGAACATATACAAATGCAAAAAGCGTATTGCGGTGCCTTTAAGGGGTCTTATAGACAGTCTAGAGTTCAGAATATCTATTTGTATGTCACAGAAATAGTAAGCCTATCAATACATACATAAGAGGAACTAACCCGTGCGTTTCATATGCTATGTTTTATATTCATGACTACTTTAGTCTCGTGGTTCCCTTATTAAATTTTAGTTTTTACATTTTAAGTAATGATCTAGCTCTCTCTAAAAACATGCACGCCGATCTTAATCAATCGATTGTCATGTCAGAGCTTTCATTCTTACATCCTTCTCACTATACAATGTACTGTTCCTGTCCCATGATAATTTAGAAGACTTATAAGGTCCAATTTTATCAATGTCTAGGCAATTAAATTCACTTGTGAACATATTAAAACTTTTTAAAGAATTTATCTGAAAATATATAATTAATGTAATCTAGCTTACCGAGTTATCGTAAATTCATCAAACTCATTCCCTCTTATGTAATAACCCTGCATTCCCTCCCATTTCCATTACAATCCGCATCGTTTCCTGTACACAGCCCTTGCTTCACATTTCTAACACTTGGCGACCTCTTATCTTGAAGTGAGATAAGCGAGTATCAGAGCTCTCACTTCCCGGATCCTTCCCTCAATTGCAAGATGGCGGTACTGCGCAGCCCGAGTCTTCTTGGATTTGCCTTGTTGATGTGTGTAGTTCTCGCCATCAGGTTTGTTACTTTTTGGATTATATATTTATATTTATATACTAATGATGTATGGTTGCATGTTGATGAAATGACATGCATATGTGTAAATGTCAGATTCACACTAATTTATATACGTACATACATACATACATACATAAATACATATATACATATATACATAGATACATACATACATACATAAATACATATATACATATATCATGTACATACTTACATCATGTACATACATACATACATACATAAATGCATACATACATATAGACATACATGCATAATATATGCATAAATGTCAGATTCACACTAATTTACATACGTACATACATACATACATACATAAATACATACATACATATAGACATACATACATACATAAATACATACATACATAAATACATATATACATACATAAATACACATACATACATACATACATACATACATAAATACATACATACATAAATACATATATACATATAGACATACATACATAAATACATACATACAAAAATACATATATACATACATAAATACATATATACATATCTACATACATACATAAATACATACATACATACATAAATACATATCTACATACATAAATACATATATACATATAGACATACATGCATACATCATGTACACATATACATACATACATACATACATACATACATACATACATATATACATACAGTTACCCATTCGGCCACCGAGACCTCGACAATATATAAAATATTATATAAAATGTTGGGACAGTCAGTAAACAGGAAAGCTTGACTCATTTATCATGGCGTTCATATCTGGGCTCATATTTTACATACAATGCCCTAGGACAAAATATCCCTTTTTTCACAGTTATGAAATGTTATTTCATGACTTCGGTAATCAATAGAACTTATATTCGTGTTTATGTCTTACCTTGTTTTCGGGCCTCGTTATCGGTATATCTCTCATTCTTGCTGAGGAAATAATAATATTCAGGCACTAGTGTAGTAAACATATAATATATACATTCATGTGATATCCTCTTTATAGGATATGTGTAGTATGTTATTCATGACGTTCACTTTGGTGAAATGTTGGTCGCATACATTTATTTGTATTATGTTAATATCAGCCCTGGGTTTGTTCGCCAAACCAAAATGTATGATTATGTAAACAAATACATGTTTGTTTAAATCATATTAAAAGTAAAAGTATTATTTTGAATATTTTTATGTTCAGTGTTTCATGTGGTGGAGACGAATTTAAAAATTTTAAAACAAAGAGACATACAATATACCACCCTGTCTCAGGGTAAAACGTTTACGCTTCCCTCCACTTATATACCCTGGGTACAAACGTATACGTTTTACCCTGACACAGGATGGGGTCTTGCGTCTTCTGTTAACTGTGGCGTTATGTTTCAGCGTGTCAAGTCGGAAACCATCTCTACTGATCATATCGCCAAAACACGCCCGTTTCCATGTTCCTACAACAATAGTATTCAGCTTCAGTGGGCTGGGTTCGGACGACAGCAACATGACGATCAGTTTACGAGACGATGATGCCGACGATGCTGAGGCAATTATAAACGAAGAACTCATTTTCGAAGAAGGTAACTACCTGATACTGTGCAGCTACTAGGGGTGTAACAATACATCGAACTATCGATGCATCGCAATAGTTTGCTTGGCAATAGTACTATATCGATAGTATATACAAAACACTATCGCTATCGCAATAGTAAGGTTATTATAACTATCGATACTATCGAAACTATTTAATTTCCCTTAATCGTGAATGATTTACACAAGCCTCACTGCAATTAATACAATATTTTTATTTTAGAATGTCAAAAGTGAAGAACTAGAGATAGCAAATAGCAAAATGACAAAAAGTATTTTCATTTATGGTTTTGTTTACTGATTTTGGTTCCATAGTCCTTACATCAATTAAACATGTCTACTAAAACCTATAAGTCTAGTCTTTTTGGGTCAATATTCACCCCTAGCAGCTACATCCCGAGAGTCTGTTCATCTACCCGTGTACCTTGGTGCATATATAATGAAAAAAGGTTTTCAAATTAACGTCAATAAACTTACATAAAAAGCAATGACAATACAGCATCTTATATATGTGACAGCCACGTTAGTACTGCATGTTCTGAATTATGAAATAGATAAACTTTTGAAAACTAATTTAAAAATTTTAAAAAAATAATAATTTAAGATTTCAAATTCATCACAGATACATTGAATGGGTACAACAGGAAGTACATGACGCATGCTTGACTCAGTTGATCACTTACAACACAACAAAGCAAATTCCTGAACTCTGAACTCATAACTTTTTATGATATTCAAATTCAAAGAGATTATTTTGGCGTTCAGTTTACATTGTACAACATTGTACTATAGATGTATGTGGAGGTAAATGTATAAGAGGATGACTTCATCTTCACATAGTTGTAACGATCACGGACTGTTGCAACAGAGAAACGTAAATCCAGCATTTGATTAAATTTCATTTTTTTTAAATTACAAGGATTGATAAAGAAAGGAAGAGTTCGGCACGTTCTATTTATCAATAAAACATGAAAGTAGTACCGTCAACTAATCGTCGTGTCATTCTCTGGCTACTGACCAATCAGCGTTGAGAATCACTAAACAGCACATGTGCGAATATCACAAAAATAATCACCTGTGTATCCTTACCCGTATGGGTAATATATAGTTCTATTTACCTGTATTATCAGCCAATTACTATGTTGCACAATTTGTACATCAGACCTGCGTTCCAAACTGTTTCAAAGGCTTTTGCGATATCCAAGGAAGAACATATATGCAGAACCAGATTTGTCCATGTCACGGTGTACAGTTTCTTGTTTACTGAACCATGTACTAGAGGGGGATAGCCTTCCATAAAGGCGCATTGGATGGGAACATCTCACTTTATCATCCAAAACTGTTTTCTACAGGAGATATCGCTTGTATGAGATCAAGCGATATCTCCTAGGAGATATCGTTTTGACAGTAGATTTTGAACAATGCCCTGTTGGCGTTAGCTGCATGACATCACACTGATTTTGCATTATCGAGTAATGACATCACAATGCTATGATGCCATAATCATGCTGACGTCACAATATTGTGACATCACAGCAGTGATTTGATATCAGAAGACACTTGGGTGAGATTCTCTATGTCTGTGAGGTACCCTCTTGCTGATGACCATTTCAAAAGCTTTGTAGAGGACCGACAGTAGAGCTATGTCGTGATGAGAGTCTGGAGAAGTACGAGGTTTCTTTACTTTCTTTTATGTATTTTCACCACCACATCTTTCTAGAGGATAGATAGATTGTAGAAGAATATCGAGTGTTCAGTATCGGGTTGAAAAGGTTGGTTGTTTTTGCAAATTTTATTGTTTCAAATTTCTCATTCATAATGATAGTTCATGTCATTTATATTTACTTAAGAGGGTAAAACATCTCATTACACAAACCAATTATTCGTAGTGGTAATAACGGTGTTGCCCATAAAGCAAGAATTGCATGGCGGCCATTTTATTGTGAACACATTTTATTATTTCGAATGACAAAAACGATTCCCATGACTACTGCCCCATTTAAGATGGTCGTAGAACAATATTGTCAAAAGAACATGCTTTGTCTTTTTAGGCTTGTATACTGTGTCAATTTCCCATGAGTGGTGATCTCGATGCTGATAGAGTTCCCAAATTGATTTTTGCCGAGGCAAATCTCGTTGACGCGTTTTCCTATCAACCTCAGTGTGATCTCGATCTCCAATGATTCCGTGGTATTTGCATTATTATTGTCAGAGAGTCTTTATTATGATATTGTGCCTGAAGACAAAATATCACTTCGCCACGGTGACGTGACGTCATGACCACTGAATGCCTTGTTCTCCATGACGTTGCGTTCTTATTTAGCGACGACGGGTTGCCCCCACATGCTTGAAATTCTATACATGTTTTATTTATACATTTTCCGATGACTTCGCTAATCAATACAACATTACATAAGTATCCATTATTTACTATTTTACGAATGCCGTGCCTCAATATCGGTATATACCTCGGTGTCGCTCGAGAAATACCAATATTGAGGTCTTCCTGTCGTAATTACTGTACGAAACAAACACGAATGTTCTATCTTACCTATATACTAGTTAAATGTATGAATTGTTTTCTTTTCCAGCTGGCGTTCAGAATGTGACCTTCACCTTATTGCCCCGTCACGTGACCTCAACTTCCAATTTCCTGCTCCTGTCAGTTGCCAGTCCAACTGGTGTCTGGTCCTATTATATCCACATTGAACGTGATACTGGATTTATCATCATTCACACTGACAAACCTGTGTACAGCCCTACACAGACAGGTTCGTGTCAATTCATTTGAATTAAAGGGGCAGTAGCACGTTTTTTGCTAAATTTATTTTTTCAAATTTCCTATTTATAATGATAGTTCGTGCCATTTAAATGTACTATAGAGGGTAATACATCCTATAACACAAACCAAGTATCCGTAGTAGTGATAACGGTGTTGCGTATAAAGCAAAAATTGCATGGCGACCATTTTATTGTGAGCACATTTTATTATTTCGAATGACAAAAAACGATCCCCATGGCTTTACTGAGCAATGGACACTCATTTTTAACTTGATTTTCTGAAGAGACAAGGGTGTTTTAGGATTGGTGAAATTATTGTTCAAATACATTTCATCGAATTATTTTAGCAAAAAAAACCGTGCTACTGCCCCTTTAAATCCTCTCATAGAGCAGAAGTAAACACTGGATAACAGCTTCTTTATTGCGAAGATACACGACGTCGCGGAGAACAAATTGACAAATATATATATATGGTACCGCCGTTTTGTTAAAAAAAATCACTTGGGGCAGAAAGGTACCAAGTACAACTTGGTCCCTTTCTGCACTGACATTTTGCCACTGTTAAGCTCCAGTTACAGTGCTGTAAGGTTCCAAGTGACATTTGGTTCCTTTCTGCAAAAAGATTTCTAAATTTTAACCTTTTTAACATAATAAATTATTTCAGTGATTACTGAAGATAGAGTCTCCAAATGTTTACACAAACTGAAGAACATTGAAGTAATCAATAATTTCAAAAAAGTGAAAATGTGCCAAAAATGCCCACGATATATTGCAAAATGAATCTTACCGTGTTATACCACACATCCCACCCGATGAAGGAGTTAGCATACACTCCGAAACGTCGTATTTAAATTGTTATCCTTATTTTGTTATGTATTCCACTTCTAAGTAATAGCATTTTAAAACATTATACCTGTTTCTTTTTTATAGCTGTAATGTATCCATTTCATAACATATAATAAAACAGACGTGTAATTATTGTTCATATTCTTTTCTATGAGAAGTATTTCTTTTATGAATGAACGACTTTGACATTATATCCAAATCAAAGTTCCTGAATTGGAATAATAAACTTCCGGGTAAAAGACAGTACACATCTCATTTGGTTTCGATTGATTCAATATTTTAAAAGATCCATTTGATAGTGGCACGATACAATAACACTTATCTGCAGTAATTTGAAGGAATTAATTGGTAACTGCATTGTTAATATTTAGTTAACATAATTTTGTTTAATGTAAACAGAGGTAAGAAATGAAATTTACATTAGCATAACCCCTACCATTTTATAATGGAAGGAAGGCACATCTGTTAATTGAGTTTCACATAGAATATGTATTCATATGTCGATGAATAGTTGTCATTTATTGAAGAACTTCTAGATTAAATTAAATTGAATTTAAAAAAAAAAATTCAGATATTTGTAAGTGAAAATCCGACATGATAAAACCAACTGAGGTGAGCACTTTCTTTTGTTCGGTAGTTTACGTTAATTAATGTTAAATCTAATTAAATTTATGTAGTTAGGTTGTGCTACAAACCTGCCTAATATTAAAAAAAACCAAACAGTTAATAACATGAAGACAAAAACGTAAATTGTAAATTATAATTATATAACTATATAATTTTATAATTATATAAATTCAATCGAACTAATGTTTCAGTCAAGTACCGAGTGATCGCTACAGACGAACATCAGAAGTTGTCTCCCTGGAAGGTTCATCTGGACATAGTGGTAACAAACTGTTTTGATGCAATACCAATCAAAGTCTTTATCAAACAAACACCTTACCATCTCCATCCTGTCTTAGGGTGAAACGAATACGCTCCCCTCCACTTATACACCCTGGGTGCAAACCGCACGTAAGCTTCACGCTGTGACCTCTGATTCAGCCAATCAAATCCTTTTATCGCCTAGTTTTGTGATAAAATTTAAGCCAACCACAGAGAGCCTTTATACTTGGTTTTCGCTCTTCCGTTCTTCCTCAAGCGATCGGCAATGGTTATCATATTCGAGTCCAAGTTAGCTATCCGGTAAAGTTTATTACAGCATATGCATATTTAATCCTGAAATGATATTTGCATTCATCAAAGAAGGTGCGGTAAACCTTTGATCAATCTTTTGATGAATAATCTCCGCTGTGATTCATCTCGATATTGCCTAATCGCCTTTTAAGCGCGGTCAATGGTCGTTTAATTTAAACAGCTTCTATCTCACAGCGCCAAGGTTATGTGGGGTCGTCACCCAGGGGAGCGTTTACATTTTACCCTGAGACAAGAGACAAAATACCATCTCAGAAAGGCGACGATAGTGTTGCACAAAGGTCTCTAGTAGTAATGATCGATGAGAATTGGGCTTGGGTTTAAAGTAATGAAATGCTGCAATTTATATAATTAGTGACACACACATTCAAAATTATCAGGAACATATACCAATATGCAGATAAAGTGTATGCCTTTGAATTTTACGTTATAAATCAACTAGTGTTTTATCAAAGACTAAGTCCGATTCATTAGCTTTATCAGATGAAATATAATCTGTTCACTGTAAGTTCATATCCGCGGACGAAGATCCCGTGAAGTCTACCCTACCTTAGCGGGCTCCTCCGTGTTACATTACATTTACGTTACATTCATGCCAATTTTCTTTTATGTTCCTCCTGTGTTTCCATACTTTTCCGCAAATTTCCTGACACTTGTAGAGTCCAAACGGAATCATTGTTGATCAAATTCCGGATATAAGCTCCGAGTCCGCCTTCGATGTGAGGAGCTATCGTCTACACAAGCACTGTATGCTGGGAGTTTGGAAGATCAGAGCTTCATTCAAAGAAAACATTCAGGTAGTTCTTTGCTGTATATGGTAGCACAGTATCATTGAATACCAGGAAAACGAGATAATGACATCCGAGTTGTACGTTGTGCCGGGAGCAATGATATGAGCAGGGCCACATAGCCAAGACGTGGTGTTATACGTGCTATACTATATCTAGCGAAATATCAACTGGGGTCACGTAGGTTGACCTCTGGCAGGTTAATTTTACCCTTTTGACAATGAATCCAACGGACCAAACAAACTATGGTTTCATTATTTCCGAGCAATCAGGTGCGAGCAAGATGAGTTTTTCCCTAGTTTTTCCGGACTTACAATCTCATTACAACTAAAGTTCATCTAGAACAGAATTGGGCCCTTTTAGTTCATGGATCAATCACGAACATCCAGTAAGATCTTGCCTTTCAGGCATTTTAAACACTGTTAGTCTTAATTGTAGTCCGAACATGTTAAATGGACGATAATTCTTTCTTCATTTCAGCTTACCACGAAATCTGAAGTTACGTTTGAAGTGAAAGAATACAGTAAGTGAACTATTGTTTGATGTGAAAGAATACAGTAAGTGAACTATTGTTTGAAGTAAAAGAGTACAGTGAATGAACTATAGTTTGAAGTGAAAGAATACAGTAAGTGAACTATTGTTTGAAGTGAAAGAGTACAGTAAGTGAACTATTGTTTGAAGTGAAAGAATACACTAAGTGAACTTTTGTTTGAAGTGAAAGAATTCAAAAAGTGAACTATTGTTTGAATTGAAATAATACAGTAAGTGAACTATTGTTTGAAGTGAAAGAATACAGTAAGTGAACTATTGTTTGAAGTGAAAGAATACAGTAGGTGAACTATTGTTTGAAGTGAAAGAATACAGTAGGTGAACTATAGTTTGAAGTTAAAGAATACAGTAAGTGAAATATTGTTTGAAGTTAAAGAATACAGTAAGTGAACTAGTGTTTGAAGTGAAAGAGTACAGTAAGTGAACTATTGTTTGAAGTGAAATAATACAGTAAGTGAACTATTGTCTGAAGTGAAAGAATACAGTAAGTGAACTAGTGTTTGAAGTGAAAGAGTACAGTAAGTGAACTATTGTTTGAAGTGAAAGAATACAGTAAGTGAACTATTGTTTGAAGTGAAAGAGTACAGTAAATGAACTATAGTTTGAAGTGAAAGAATACAGTAAGTGAACTATTGTTTGAAGTGAAAGAATACAGTAAGTCAACTATTGTTTGATGTGAAAGAATACAGTAAGTGAACTATTGTTTGAAGTGAAAGAGTACAGTAAATGAACTATAGTTTGAAGTGAAATAATACAGTAAGTGAACTATTGTTTGAAGTGAAAGAATACAGTAAGTGAACTATTGTTTGAAGTTAAAGAATACAGTAAGTGAACTAGTGTTTGAAGTGAAAGAGTACAGTAAGTGAACTATTGTTTGAAGTGAAATAATACAGTAAGTGAACTATTGTCTGAAGTGAAAGAATACAGTAAGTGAACTAGTGTTTGAAGTGAAAGAGTACAGTAAGTGAACTATTGTTTGAAGTGAAAGAATACAGTAAGTGAACTATTGTTTGAAGTAAAAGAGTACAGTGAGTGAACTATAGTTTGAAGTGAAAGAATACAGTAAGTGAACTATTGTTTGAAGTAAAAGAGTACAGTGAATGAACTATAGTTTGAAGTGAAAGAATACAGTAAGTGAACTATTGTTTGAATTGAAATAATACAGTAAGTGAACTATTGTTTGAAGTAAAAGAGTACAGTGAATGAACTATAGTTTGAAGTGAAAGAATACAGTAAGTGAACTATTGTTTGAAGTGAAAGAGTACAGTAAGTGAACTATTGTTTGAAGTGAAAGAATACACTAAGTGAACTTTTGTTTGAAGTGAAAGAATTCAAAAAGTGAACTATTGTTTGAATTGAAATAATACAGTAAGTGAACTATTGTTTGAAGTGAAAGAATACAGTAAGTGAACTATTGTTTGAAGTGAAAGAATACAGTAGGTGAACTATTGTTTGAAGTGAAAGAATACAGTAGGTGAACTATAGTTTGAAGTTAAAGAATACAGTAAGTGAACTATTGTTTGAAGTTAAAGAATACAGTAAGTGAACTATTGTCTGAAGTGAAAGAATACAGTAAGTGAACTAGTGTTTGAAGTGAAAGAGTACAGTAAGTGAACTATTGTTTGAAGTGAAAGAATACAGTGAACTATTGTTTGAAGTGAAAGAGTACAGTAAATGAACTATAGTTTGAAGTGAAAGAATACAGTAAGTGAACTATTGTTTGAAGTGAAAGAATACAGTAAGTCAACTATTGTTTGAAGTGAAAGAATACAGTAAGTGAACTATTGTTTGAAGTGAAAGAATACAGTAAGTGAACTATTGTTTGAAGTGAAAGAATACAGTAAGTGAACTATTGTTTGAAGTGAAAGAATACAGTAGGTGAACTATAGTTTGAAGTTAAAGAATACAGTAAGTGAACTATTGTTTGAAGTTAAAGAATACAGTAAGTGAACTAGTGTTTGAAGTTAAAGAGTACAGTTAGTGAACTATTGTTTGAAGTGAAAGAATACAGTAAGGTATTTACCAGTCCAGTTGAAAACGGAGTGTTATTACTGACAAATAATCATATTCTTTATTACAACGCTTAGTGGCCTAATAGAATGGAAGTGCTGTTTTAACAAACGAAGGGTTGCATGTTCGATTCCCGAGTCATACATTGCAAAACTTAATTTGTCATACTTGCGGCATTTCAAGATCTTATTCAGATGTATGACAGGACAAAATACAACATTTTTGAAAAATGTACTTGGTTAGCCATTTCTGAAATGTCAAAACCTGACCTCATTGGACAGTCAATGACTGGTACAGTACCTGGCCAAAAATAAGTCATCAAAGCTGAAATCCCATAGACTTTACCTTTGGAAGAATAATTTTCATAACTAGAGAAGAAGTCCTTTTACTTTTTACTTATTGTACCCAACAAGGAAATCATCTCTGCTATACACACATACTTACCTTTTATCTTTCTGTTGATTAGTCTTTGAATGACAGCTGATTTAGCGACACTTGTTTATACCCCTGCTCCATAGACCGCCATGTTAGACATGAGAAGTATGCCGTCATTTTCTGACCTTTTTTGTTTAAATAGCTACAGTTTTCTTTATTGTCATCCGAATATATAATGGAAATTATGAATATGAAGCTGAGATGATTTTTCAACTTGTAGACACCTTTTGTAAGCAATTAAGCCAATAATTGATTAATGAAAATTATTTTTGCAACGGTAAATTGACATGAAAGTCTATGGGAATTTCAGTTTTGATGACTCACTTTTGGCCAGGTACTGTAGAGACTTCATCATTATGGATTAACGTTTGCAATCTGACACTGTACAGAGATGTTAACACGTTTTCGCTCTTCTTGTGCTCAGTTCTCCCGAAGTTCACAGTGAAGATGTCTATCAGCCCGGACACTATCACAGAGACCACTTCAGAGATTGAGATAAAAATGGATGCAAGGTTAGTTAAAGTATAAGTTGAAGCGCCCATAAAATACTAGGTAAACAATCTCCAATCCACTTTATGTAACGTATTAGTTCTTTGACTAATCCCGCATCAAAATTTTCTTTATATCAACAGCTATGTATACGACTTGAGTATAAGTAGTTGTTTATATATGTCGATGTATTTAAAATGAAATATTGGGGATATTTGAAATGGTAAATCCAAAGTACTAATTTAAACATTTATATAAAAATGTGAAGTAAAAGAAAACGACACATTATACAATATATACAATTAATGTCAAAAGTTTTAAGAAATGAGGATATGCTTTAGATATACGTGTTTACTTTCATATTTGGATAATTAGGAAGACTTTATCAATTCTCATTTCTGGTAATATTTTCAAAGTAGAATATTGAATCAGTGTCATCAAGGTTATAACTGGCATATATTCAACATATGGAGACCTAAGTTAAGTAAAAGTCAAGTGTCATGTAAACCTGACTGCTTTAGGTGTTTCATTCAGTTGGCCATTGTGTATCCTCTTAATGAACTCTAGGCAGCAAAAAAACGCTAACACTTTCGAAAATAGTACAAACCTAAAAACTAAGAAAGAAAGTTGATTTTGAATGACTTTGCTATGCATGTGCTTTGTCAAGAATAATTCACAATTTCATTCATCAGGTTATGCTATTTTTATGTGTATGTCTGTGTATGTCATGGGGTGCTGTAATCGTTATTTCAAAACGTTTTTTTGGATATAATGTTTGGCATTTAAGTTAAATGTTAATGATATATGTATATATGAGATATGTTATATGTATAGGAAGTATGTTGATAAAAGATGTTATCGACATAATGCACCTTCTTGGACTTTGATCGATTACGTAACGTTGTTGTACGATGTCACAAAACAAGCGAAAAATCCAAAGTTCACTCACCGATTTCGCCTGGTCAGGACATTCTAAAACGACGATATGTTAAACGATGTTTTTCCCCCGAAACATGAACATGTTTCAAACTTTTAATTTAAATTTAAATTGACTTCTGGAGAAATAATGTGACCTTGTTTCGCCTACATCACCCGTGGATTAAAATATCATACTGTCGTGGTTGCGTCTCTTTTGCCTCTTAGTATACATGTAACGTTACTTATAATTCAATGAGATTAGTCTGTCACTACACTAGACGCTACAGCAGTAAATGTTTACTTGTTTCTGCAGGTATCTGTTTGGCAAGGGGATAGATGGCGATTCCGATATCAAGATCGGTGTACGAGATGGGACAACGATTTACCGGTTATCTACGCTGTATAATACCACGGTGAAATAATCTTTTATTACTTGATCTCGATCCCTTGTTCTTCCTGCAGTGTCAGACACCCCAACTAGCAGACTCCTTGTGTCCATGATCATTACATATTGTTATTTTTATTTACGAGGCTTAGAATTGTTTTCTTTATAATCTTGTTTTCTTTATAATCTTATACATTTTAAATTGTTGTTATGATGAATGAATCCAAATTGTTATTGAGCAGTGGTAGTATATTTTTTAAAGTTAAATTTTAGAAATAAATTACATGATGTTTTTAATGAGTAGGTTGAAACTTGGTTTAAAATATTTTAAACTGGTTTAAATGCTTGAAGTCCACAGAAAACGTTAATGATTGTTAGTGCTTATATGAATACACATGTCACATGTGACCAAATTCACATGTTATTAAACTCACTTATCATAAAATTCAAACATCACCAAATAACATTTTGTTTGACACATGATACGTAAATATTAATTATTTTTGAACGATGATGTTTAAACATACACTGTACCTCAATGATCATTTTTCAAATAACGGGTACAATTCATATCGGATTGGTGGCAACTTTATTTTGAAATATTCTCTCAACTGTTGAAGTTCCACTCGGGTCGAGCCGAGATCAGTATCAACACTAGCGACCTCTCCGTGCTCCCTACCTGGTACCCAGATAATCTGCAGAGTCTGTACGTGGAGGCGAACATTACTGACGACGGATATGGAGAACTTCAGAAAATCATCAACTATTCTGTCCCGATATCCCCATCTAAAACTACCTTCAGGATGGAGATGAAGGTTACAAGTAGAAGGTTTATGCCATCTAAACCTTATCTGCTGAAGGTAAATACTATAGTTTCAAGCGGCTTTGAGTTATTTGGGTTCAATTAAAGCCATATTGGCCTGACAGTGTTCTGTAAGACGGAAAATTCCCAAGAGGATGTGACAAGCTTAGTCATTGGTTAAACCAGCCCAAACGGAGCAATCAGAGAGTTGTTCGTATACGGAACTGAATCCGTTGCCATCTTTTCTTTGATTGGTCCCACACGATGAATTTGACCAATGAGTGAACCTGTCACATCCCGATGGGCGCAACCGTCTCTTAAAGAAACGCCGTTAAACCCTGCTGGTCTATATCTCAGAGAATTGAAATAACGAAATTGATAGACATGTAGGTGACACAAGACCGGTTTTAAATGATAGAATAAGCTTTACGGAACATTTTCAAGTAACGATATACGATGTTATTTGCTGATGAGGGCGAAAATGATTTTATACCGGATGCTCCTGAACTACCTTGTCATATTTAGTATATATTTGGCACATAGGTATTTCCCCAATGCCCGTGCCTCAAAAATGCCAAAAGAGGTTTTCGTGTTGTTGTAAACGAATGACCAAGAAACGACAAACACATCTGCAAATAAGGTTTTGTTTGGCATATACTAATATTGGAATTTTTAGCAGATACAATCATGTTTAGAAATTTGAAAAAGAGCGTCAACAACGTCATTATTGTCAATCTTGAATCTTGAAATATTGTTGAAGAAAATTAACTACTCTACTCTAGGCCGCGTGTGACGTTACCCTGTACTTATGTGTCTGTAAGAAAGGGGAATAACTCTGATAAAACGTCGCCCAAGCTCATGTTGATAAACATTTTCTGACTGGGTAGCAATACTTATAATGGGCCCCAACCTCTGTCACATATGCAAAACACTCCATGTCATTGATCGGTAGATGGTACATGATAGTTAAATCATTGTAAACTGTAATGATGTGCAGTCAAGGACACACCTTGGATTACATGTATTAATAAACATATTATGTTCACAGGGACGTTTACTGAACCTGGACGATAATCCAGTTAGTGGTATACTTATCACCTTGAAAGCAAATAATACAGGTAATATGTCAACAAAGTCAGTAATTCATGTAATTACTAATTAGAAAATTGATAATTCTCTTCAGACTTCAGACGAACTATCAAATTTTAACTCAGATCACTCACCTTGGCCACCTTTCACAAACACAACTTAAAGGCGCTGTAGCACGTTTTTGCATATAAGTTTATACCATAAATTGGTACATTAATTGGTAAAACATCCAACTACACGACCCGATAACCCGTATCCATAGAAAACGGCTATCTGTATTCGAAGAATGGTGCGACGTACAAAGAGACAGTGGCGTGGAACTAGAAGGTCTCATTAGAATTTGAGTTCTGACAGCGAGATGATTGTCAATGACCATTCCATCATTGTACAATATCTAAAACTCTACTCTGAGTGTTTATGTATGGCTACATCAGTCAGATAACATGCATTTTAATTTGAATACATTGAAATGGCCGCTCGATGAGAAATGGACATGGCTTAACTGAACCATGTACATCCGTATTAGAAATGTTTATATTGAATTGGGAGTATTATTTAGCCACTAATTGATATTTTTGCTGAAAACTCTTTTTTCAGTGAGAAAATCGTGCTACAGTGCCTTTAAGGTATTAAATCGTAAGTCTCTGAGGTAACCGTACCGCAAGGCCAAAAAATGGTAGTAAATGTTTCTCTTAGTAAAGTTTGTCTTGTGAAAGGAGCCCCTAACGCCGAATGACGTTCATTGGTTCAGTACAATTTTGGTTCATCCCACCAGGACGATATCTGTTGGACGAGAGGCTGGTGACCGACAGTGATGGAGTGTTCGCTATAACTCTAACGATACCAAGGCTTGATAGCGTCACTTTTGAGGTAGTTATCTTTGTACAATATATACTTACATTATTCTTTAAATAATTAGAATAATTGAAATGAGGTTTGATGTAATTGGATTTGAACGAACATCAATTTTCGGGCAAAAGAACCGTCACCAATAAAACTACAAAATAAAACGAATTAAAGTCCAATAATATGATTTATGTTGACAGCATCTTGTATTACTTTTATGTCTTTATTTATGTCTTTATTTCAATAAATTAAACTTAAATGTTTAACATTTAACATTCTGTCCAAAAGCCATTTTGAAAAAGCAATTTCATCACACAATATCTGTTAACATACGTAAAAGTATCACACACTGATTAATGAAATTGTGAGTACTCCTTACATATACTAATCAAAAACACTCTTTGGCGGCAATAGTTAAATATAGGTGAAGTTGCTTTTTCCCGAGGGTATATATTCAATGAGTCAAGAAAGTTAAGGACCATTTGATTTAAAAAAAAAATATTTCGAAGTTGGAATTTTGCAGTTTTAGCCCCATTCTATTACCACCGCTTCAAGGTTGCATTTCAAGATGTCCTGTGCTCGATAACGGCCTTGCATTGTTGATGAATGGCATCTGATTCCATATCAACTGTTTCAGAACCTTTACTTCAGGTTTTCAAGACGTTATTAAGCCGTAATTGCACGAAGTGGGCACACACGTCAATTCTGAGGCAACGTACACTTACTCGTAACCCCTAAAACGTCTGTACATTTCTGAATGCTAATTTGTATCGCAATGGCGTTCATCAGAATATTATTCATAATCTTGTTTTCATGACATATATTTTCAAAATATGGGGAAAATCCAATGGTCCTTAACTTTTTTTGCTCAGTATATAATGTCGCAAGTGAAGGAGACATTTTAATTATATATCTGAAACGTTTCGACGGAAGGATTTCATCGGCATGAAATATATTCCACTAAAATTTGCTTATACTTATATCGGTTTCAATCAGAAACCCACAGAGAGACAAGAATTAATGGGTAATCTTAGAGAAGTATTTTGTCCGCTAAATATGATAGGCTTTGACAACTAACTTTTCTCTTTTCTTTCAATACCTGTGTGCCAGCTGTCTACTGTAAATGGTACCAATCCATTCAGATCTACACACGTCGCCAGCCCACTGCAACGAGGGGAGATTCTATTGCAAGAAGATACAGTGAGTTCATAAATTCAAATTATGAAAGGGGCCTGCTCCAACAATTCTTCAAATGGGTACATGGAGGATACAAATTACAAAAGAATGCAAGCAATTTCTAAATTTCATATTGTATTGAAGGTTATTATATACATGTCTCCTGAATTTAATAATGCCATATACAGAGCAAGCCGCCACATCATGTTCGTCATTCGGCATCTACGAGTTGATCGAATGTCGAAAGTCGAATGTCTTTACACCGCGCCCATTGTTGCTGAACTTCACTGATAGCGGTCGACTGAGTACCTTAGTGACTTAAAGTCATCTTAGTGCTTCGTACAACGAGGCCAAGTTACGTAGTAAATAATGACCCGGTGCCGAGCGGTTATGGCATATAAAGTTAGCCCGAGCAGAGTTTATTGTCATAACGAGAGTCAATTGGGTCATTATTTGCCTTACACTCCCGAGGACAATCTATTTATAAAATAAGTGTATATATGCATGTTAAAGTGGTATTTTGTTGATGTAAACGACATGATCAAAATATATCAGTGAGATATTCCCAATATACCCATGACTGACTCGAAATGAAGGTTTCAAACTTAATCATATATTCCATACACAAAGTAGACACAAATTTATACCTATACATACATATGTATATATAATACTAGAAAAAGACCAATACAGCCATTACACAACAGAATGAACAGCCCGGTATGGATCCTCGGTAGCTACATTGGTAAAGGCGCTGCTCGACGATATAGAGGTCCAGAGTTCGAATCCCACTTTCGTTACTAAAAAAATTTTAATTTCTAATTTGACAAAATTTCCAAAATTTCCAAGTCCATTTGTTTCCGTAAGTTGAATATCTCATAACCGACCATGGTGATTATGAGATAACCCACCTGCGCAGATGGTGGTTATGGCATATAACTTGCAACTCAAACAAAAGAAATAACTTCCCAATGGGTGTAATCAGTATTGTCACTGAGTGTTAAAGGGGCAGTAGCACGTTTTTTTTTGCAAAATTTATTTTTTCAAATTTCCCATTTATAATGATAGTTTATGTCATTTAAATGAACTTTAGAGGGTAAAACATCTTATTACACAAACCTATTATCTGTAGTGGAAAAAACTATGTTGCGTATAAAGCAAAAAATGCATGGCGGCCATTTTATTGTGAACACAATTTATTATTTTGTATTACAAAAACGAATCCCATGGTTTTACCGAAACATGTACACTCATTTTAAACTTTATTTCCCGAAGAGAGAATGATGTTTTACTATTGGTTAAATTATTTTTCAAATACATTTCATCAACTTATTTGAGCGAAAAAACGTGCTACTGCTTCTTTAAGGTCATCCGTAGTCTACGGAGACTTGGTGCAGGTGGTTCCAGGTGAACAAACTCATTATATATGATATATGTTCATTCAAAGTTTTTACATTTTATCAATGATATTATCTTGAATGTTCGTGAAAATGACGGATTGTTTTGTTCCAGTCTGGAGGTCGCCCAGGCATCAACATCGGCTATGTGGCTACTGATGAGCCTAAGAGTTATATGACAGTGATGGTGAGTAAAGCAGTAACATAATGGTACATGTATAACGTATGATAAACAACATACCAGTACACGTTACTGACACAGGGGGCTCACCTAGGTCCAATTATTTTAGTCAAATGTCAAATTTGCAAACATGGTTGAAAATTGTTAATAAACAGAGGAGCTTACATTATTACACCACTAGGGTATGTTATGTCCATTGTTCTGACAGGTTAATTTTCTATGTAACAACCTTGTTATCATACGTCAGAGGTTGATATGTGAATAACACCCGGGTATGCTATTTGGAGTCTGAATTTCGGATATTTACTAACCTAACCTTGGGTAGATAAGTCCGACCTCGGCTTCGCCTCGGTCTTTGACTTATCTCCCCACGGAACTTTGAACATCGGTAATTATCAAATATTGTTCCTCGGCTTCGCCTAGAAACAATATTTGAAAATTACCTCCGTAAATATGTAAAAAAAGGGACTGAAAATAAACTTACTCTCCAAATGTCAACGAATGTTCAATAAATAGGTCAAGTCAAATTCTCTTTATATCATAAATTTACAACGCAGTTTGCAATGCGAATCGTGTGGCCAGTATCTGGTGATGACAGCGTGACTGTGACGGAAGTAGATGCAGAGGTGTCTGTGTTGTCGATACAGTCTCCTGCTTTCCGGCTTGTCCTCATTCAATATGACGATGACCATGGCTTTCTGCTCTGTGTTTTTTCTTGTGTAACTGCACACACCTGTTTTTCAACATAACATGGTTTTGGTAAACTTCTGTTGAATTAAGTATATATATACATTTATATATATACATAGAAGGAAGATTTGTATATTGTGCAACTTGAACTGGTCGCATTTTAAATGATAGGATGGGTCGGAATACATATATAGCGTGACGTCATAAGTTAGACGATAAGTAGTGCATTCTTGAATTATTAAATAATTTGCCGCACTGTATCTGTCTTTACGTACATCAACATGGTCTAATGTGTTTTTTTTAATATTAGAAAGCAATAAGATTAAAAGGATGTTTGTAGGGTATACAACATACCTATGACGCTCCTGTGTCCAAAGTTCCATTATCAATGATAGAGTCTCGTTGCGTGAGTGGTTGTCTTTTAGCCCTTGACACCAGCTGCCTTCTGAACACATCGGGACCATCTTCTGGAGTGTGTTGTATCCCATCGTTTGTCTGCTGTTCCTAAGCTGTTCCTTCAAGACAATATTGAGTTTGTAGTTAAGGTTATGGGAAATGCAATACTAAATAAGATAAGCACAAGGCATATTTCTTAAAATTTACATTTAGTTTAATAATTTTTCACATTTTAAAATTTTGTTTTCTGAATCACTTACTGAAACAAGATGAAATGAGCTGCGTTATTTAGACCCGATAGATATGAACAAGATGTGTTTGTTAAACACGGATGCCCCCGAATATATGCTATTATCAGCCATCACAACAAGGTATGCACATGCCAAGTATGAAAGCCCTAGCTCTGAGCAATCCAAAGTTATGGCCATGGTTAAAGTTTTTGTGGACAAACACACGGACAGACAGACGGATAGGTGAAAAACAATATACCCCCGGAATCTCCGATACGGGGGCATAAAAACTGTAAGATATATTTGATGTTCTAAAGTATCAAATCACTATGGTTTCGAGCAGCGAACGAAGATCACAATACTATGCTATATACGTACATAGATTTTGGGAAATGCAAAACTAAATCAATTCTAAACTTTGCTAAAATATATATTTAAAACCAACAATCTTTAACACTTACCAACATCTGTCTCAGTGTCTGTCACTTCTTGTAACGCCCGACAAAGTTCGTCGTCCGATTCCCTTGAAATCATCTCGCACAATGAATCACATCTCCAAAACCGCGTGTAACCATGAAGATGCATGGGGTGCACGTGCTTGTTACGTTTTAAGTAGAAAACGCGTGCACCTGTTCCGAAAATAGAAGTGTCAACACGTGATGGACGAGTCCATTCGGTTCGGTGCCCACGTGGTGTAAGTAGGTTAGCACCCCCCTCTACGGCCGATATGGATTCAACGCTCTCGCCTTGACGGCTCGAGCGTTGAAATCCATATCGCCCTTGAGGAGGGTGCTAACGTATACATACATTACCTACCTGTAATAAAAACAATTCGTTTTGCTCAAGTATTCAAGTTCAAAAATTGAAAGAAATAACGGAGAAAGTTTTGTCACAAAGTACTAATTATTTGACGTGACAGTGCATAGATATATAATTGACAGTCATTTTTGGCACATTATTAATTTCTGACATATTTAGGGCCAATGTACCACTAATCATATATTTCCCTTGGAGCGCCTGTCTTTGGTATATCATGGCCATATTAATAATTAATTAATTAATAATAATAATTTTCATATTTAAAAATAAAACATCCAGTTATTTATTGATGAGCCCTGCAACGAGGTTGGAATTATTAATTGCAATTAGTAAAAAGAATGTTAATTAAAAATATTATCATCATTCCGTTCTAAAATTCCTGTTTTTGTCACAGGTGGAATCCCGTGGACAACAGGTTTACGTTGAGTCGTTTCCTGTAAAAGGTTCTGACATGCGCACTATCAAGTTTACCAGAACGGTGTATAGAGAATTTGCTCCCCATGCAAGAGTGTCAGCCTTTTATAATCGAAGACCTGAGTCCAAACCTGTGATGGCATCCCTGTTACTTGACGTTCCAGACACATGTCTTGAAGAGGTACACGAATTATGACAGTCTGTGACACATTTATTTTTCGGTTAATTTGGCCTGAAAGGCCCGATGGGCTTAGGTCAGGGCATGGTGTCCGGCAGTCCGTCCATCCATCAATTCATCCATCCATCCGTTTGTCTTTGCCCTAGTTCAACTTCTTCTTCAAAAGAATCAAAAGCACTAGAAAACTGAAATCCTGTGTACGTTCGTACTCTTTGGACAAATCGGGAAAATGTATATTTTGAACCTTATTTTGTGCATTAATGACTGATGAGCTAAATAACCAATGGCTCTCTGTTTACTACCCATATGTTAAAGGGGCAGTAGCACGTTTTTTGCAAAATTTATTTTTTCTAATTTCTCATTTATAATGATAGTTTATGTCATTTAAAGTAACTTTAGAGGGTAAAACATCTTATTACACAAACCAAGTATCTGTAGTGGTAAAAACGATGTTGCGTATAAAGCAAAAATTGCATGGCGGCCATTTTATTGTGAACACAATTTATTATTTTGTATTACAAAAACGATGCTCATGGCTTTACCGAAACATGTACACTCATTTCGAACTTTATTTTCCGAAGAGAGAAGGATGTTTTACTATTTGTGAAATTATTTTTAAAATACATTTCATCAACTTATTTGAGCGAAAAAACGTGCTACTGCTCCTTTAAACATTCATGTATATGCATAAAGGGGATAAGCACAGTAATTATGTCACTCGAAATTGTGCAATCATATTTTTACTAACTTTTGTAAATTTTGTTTTTGGTATTCGCTCTCGCTCGGGTAATACATTAAATTCACATTCGTTTTGTAAAAGTCGTTTGTAACAATCGCTCGTGTGATAATTGTGTAAACATAACTTCAATGTATGTCACAATATGTGTTGTACGTTTCAAAATAAACTATGTTTACATTTGTATATGCATTTCGGATCTATTTGGTGTCAGACTGGAAGACGAATTGTTCTTTCACAGAACACCAGCTGAGATTCTTGAGAAGGAAGTTATAATTAAAAAAAAATTTTTTTTTAAACTTAGACTACAATCTTTTAGTTTGATGCTTAGTCCCAGGGGTCATGTTGTTAGAATATTGTTCATTATGAATTTTAAATATGTCCATGTATACTGATGTCCAAAAGAAAGTTGACAATCTAAAAAACCTGTTTTTATTGAAAATGAGGTATTTATTATTTTCAAAAAGAAAACATTTACATATTAATCGAAAACGAAAGCAAAAGACAAAACTCACTTTATTCAATAAACACTGTCGAATTATGGTAAGAATGAAAAACATGCTTTTAAGTCGAGAATCACGAAATGCACGTGCACAAAAGCATATAAAGTAACTGATGAGACACGTTCAGAACACAGCAGCAAAAAGCAATTAGAAAATTGCAAAGTTTACCTACAGTGCAGAGAGAATGACAAAACATCACCCCTAACGTCATTTGACGTTGGACAACGTCGATGCGTTGTCGTACCCAGGTATGTATTGACGCCCAATGAGGACAAATGTACTCGATATCAACTCTAGTCGGAGAAACCAACATAATGTTGTGTAAAAGATGAATTGTGATCTTTTAGTGTCCAAGCATAAAAACACTTTGATTTTGGACTCCATGAGACTTTGCCTTATAACCGTTCAGATTTGTTACGATGTGTTGTAATGATTGAGACAGTTCTTTTTATCTTTAATGTCTTAGTTTTTCTTCAGGGTTATTTTGAAGACGCTGTCAACTTTCTTTTGGACAATTGCAAATGTTTTTCGGATAAACTTAATCTGTTCTTAATCTAGGGAAATTTTTTAACTGAATGGCATGAAGAGGTGCAAAGACAGCCCATAAACCTTTTTCAACAATAAAGAAACAATTATTTCGCAAACCATATTGTTTTATACTAAAAGTTTAATTAAATGCTTTGCTATCTTAATTAATTGCAAAGATCACCTAGCGCCACTTATTAAATTAATATTTGTTTGATTATTAATTAATGTCCATTAATTATTACTTTCATTAATATTTATTTGTATTCTGTCAGCTAACTCTGAAGTATGTGACAAGAGTCTACACCAAGAGTCCAAGGGAGTTTATCAGGTTCCGCCTAGAGGGCGCCAACAACACGCGGGTCGGTCTGATTGCTGTGGACAAGTCTGTCCACGTTCTGACTGGGCGTAAAACCATATCAAGGGAGTCTGTGAGTTGTCTCCCCTTAACTGGACATGAACAAAAACACATTGTCTTTCATATTGAGGACAGGCGCATTCTGGTTCCCGCGTCTGTTGCGCTGCGTAACTGGTGACTGGCTAAACCCAAAGCATACAAATGTATGTTTCTTATATGTAGATGTGTAAACAAATGTATATATGAAATTATTGTGTGTTATAAAAGAACAGGTATATGTTTTATTTTAGCTCAAGTTCAAATCTTTCTATTTTCATTACTTTATTATAATGTTTTTTTAAAATAGATGTTTGACTACCTCGGAAGTCACAGCTTTGTCGCCGACAACTTAATGAAAACAGGAGAACAGGTGAAAATTATATTAAACCTTTCCCTGTGTTAATTAGACCACGTGAAGGTTACCATAACAATGTATATCATATATCATACAAGGTTTGAGACACCCAGTAGTGCACAAAATGTTCGGCCCCGTTCCTTAGTTTCATGTTAAATAAATAACCATAGTGATAAATTTGAAACGACCCCGATTCTCATCTCGTGATTATTATCACATATGTTCTAATAGACTAATACCGTATGTTCTAATACCGTGGGTTCTCATATACCGTATTTTCTAATACCGTATTTTCTAATACCGTATGTTCTAATACCGTATGTTCTAATACCGTATTTTCTAATACCGTATGTTCTAATACCGTGGGTTCTCATATACCATGGGTTCTCATATACCATGGGTTCTCATATACCATGGGTTCTCATATACCATGGGTTCTCATACCGTATGTTATTATTATAAGAATAATTATCGAGATCGAGGAATTACGGGTTATATGTCCGGATTTAAATATTGTGATAAACTCCGAGTTTGACATAATATTCACGAGGGACAAATAATTCGTTATCCCGAGCAACCATTTGTCAATTATATTTCTTACCCAAGTTCATTTTAATGCGTAAAATTCGAAAAACCGGTATATTGTATATTCATACAAAAACTTTCTCACACCTTTATGATTCGCGCGTCTAAATAGTTTGCTACAAACGGTCTTATTCTTTTTAATCAGATTCTGGTGTACTTGTTGACATGCTGCGACGCCTGGCAAATTTAGTACTTTAAATACGGTCTCGGAAACATAGCTTGAACATTATTATGTATTTTATATATTTTACTGACGTGTGACTTCAAATAGGTATTCTCGAAATTGTTCATTTATGTGATTTAGGTTAAACAGACGAGCTAAGCAATTCATGAATGAGCGCAAAGTAGTTCCGTCAACCAATGAAAACACAAGTTATATTAAGATTAACTGTAATTCCCATGACCATTATGAAAACTTTAATACCCGGCATATCTTTGCCCGCTTGGGAAAGAAACCGTGTGTTCCAATACTGTACATAGGTTCTAATATTACTGGGGGTTCTCATACAGTTTGTTCTGATACCGTGCATAGGCGTAGGAACAGGGGGGGCCCCGGGGGGGCCGGGCCCCCCCCCACTTCTGAACCTGGGGGGGGGGGGGGGGGGGGGGGGGGGCACGGCCCCCCCCACTTTTCACCCAAGAAAAAAAAATTCAATAGCGCCTTCTTGGAGCAAAAAGTCTGTGTCAATTTTGACTATTGTCTATTTGTCTATTTGTCTATTTTTTCAGAAACAGATAATATGACGAGTCGTCACCCTATTTTTAACACTAATATGGATGAAAATTTTGATCCTACAGCATCTTCTAGTGAAAATACGACATGGCAACCCCAATTTTCAGACGAAATTGAAAAGAATGTTGTTCCTATAGCTGTGTTTGGTGGGAGGAGGGTGCTTTGATACGTTTTTAATACGTTTCAAAAATCGGAAAATGGGGATCTTAAATTGCCGAGTTTGTGGCCCTGGTGGTCCTCGGATGACATGGCCCAAAAAACCTATTTTAGGCTTTTTCTCCAGAAGTAAGAGCTAGAAAGTTGAAATATCGACTCCTAAGACATTTGGGATTGAAATTGTACATTTGGTGACCATGTGACCCCTAGTAAGGGCAACATTGGCCACTCCTGAAAACGTATTTAGCTCATCAGACCTGACCTCAAAAACCTATTTCGTCTTTCTTCTCTAGAACCAGCTCTGTAGTGACTACAGACAGTTGGCATCTCGTGTACATACTCCTACTGTCACTCCTTAGATCATGGGTATCTTGATTAATAAGGGCCCAAGGAACCACAGCATTAAAACATATTTTCGTCTTATTCTACAGAACCACTGATTCCAGAGAACTGGAATCATTAGTACAGTTAGCTTGGCAAGCGGAGATTCTGATTCATATGTTTGGTGACCTATTGATCCCTAATAAGGTCCTCAGGGGCCACAAAGTCAAGGACTATATTTGTCTTTTTCTCCAGAACCAGTAACTCTAGAAAGTTGAAGTTCTGTGTACAGGCACCTTGGCAAGTGGGGATTATAACTAATACATTTGGTAACTTTTGGGTGTCATGGTTTTATGACCTTCTACAGAATGAAAAGTCTTTGTATTGGTCTCTTGGATTATGAATTGTAATTTTTCAAACAATATGTCATTTTGGATGCTATTTCAGGATTAATTCTGATCGAACTGAGATATGAATGTTCTTTCTCCGTTTCTGAAACAAGTAAAACTTGTCGACTTTATTTCAATCCTATTTTATTTCCATTTTATCGTGACTTCCGTTGTCTTGTCTGCAAATATTGAAGCTCATACATATCCCTTAGCTTGCAATTACAACTATATGGTCCTGAGTACCCTAACAAACGCACTCAGAAATTCCAAATTGTTGCGATTATGGACTTATCGTGGCCTAGTGTAAACGCAGCATATGCAGATTAAACATTTGTAATGAATATTATCCGAAATATTAAGAACAAAAGAACTAGGAATATTTTACATGCTAACTTTCAACTATCTCGCGAGTATAGGTCTCTGTCCCTTTCACAGCTAGGACATACTGTCCTTTCTCTCAAAATGAATTATTTCTATTATAATTTTTTTAAATTTCCGCCTTTAAAAATGTGTTAACGGTGCTTATTCTATTCAGGTGCATGTTTCAGTTCAAACACATTTTCAAATGTTCATTTCTGATTTGATCTAGGTACAATTTGGTGTATTTTCTTGACATAAAATCGATTTTTTACAGCCACACCTGTGTCAAGTGACTTTTTTTTGCCTCAAAAGCAAGGTCACGTGACATTGTTGGCTTCCAAAGCAAGGTCACGTGACTTTTTTTGGCCCCAAAGCAAGGTCACGTGACTTTTTTTGGCCCCAAAGTAAGGTCACGTGACTTTTTTTGGGCCCCAAAGCAAGGTCACGTGTTTGTAAATTTAAATAATCAGTGAAACACGCTTTAAACCTCATCCAAAATGACTTAGACCCCCCCCCCCCCCCCCCCCCCCCCCCCATGACCATTATGAAAACTTTAATACCCGGCATATCTTTGCCCGCTTGGGAAAGAAACCGTGTGTTCCAATACTGTACATAGGTTCTAATATTACTGGGGGTTCTCATACAGTTTGTTCTGATACCGTGCATAGGCGTAGGAACAGGGGGGGCCCCCGGGGGGGCCGGCCCCCCCCCCCACTTCTGAACCTGGGGGGGGGGGGGGGGGGGGGGGGGGGGGGCACGGCCCCCCCCACTTTTCACCCAAGAAAAAAAAATTCAATAGCGCCTTCTTGGAGCAAAAAGTCTGTGTCAATTTTGACTATTGTCTATTTGTCTATTTGTCTATTTTTTCAGAAACAGATAATATGACGAGTCGTCACCCTATTTTTAACACTAATATGGATGAAAATTTTGATCCTACAGCATCTTCTAGTGAAAATACGACATGGCAACCCCAATTTTCAGACGAAATTGAAAAGAATGTTGTTCCTATAGCTGTGTTTGGTGTGGTTCTCATACAGTTTGTTCTTATACTGTTGGTTCTGATACCGTGGGTTTTCATACCATGGGTTCAAATACTGTAGGTTCTAATATTACTGTGGGTTTTCATACAGTTTGTTCTGATACCGTGGGTTCTGATACCGTGGGTTGTCAAACCATGGATTACAACACTGTAGGTTTACTAAGGTGATCGTAAGTCACTAAGGTAAACGTAGTGCTATGTTAAAGAATAGAAGTTAAGGTTAATCTCAGTAAAGGTAGCTTTGTGAATGGAGCCCGATGTTTGTCAATGAAGAATGTGATTCAATGTGATTCATATGCTGCAGACATGGGAAGGAAACGGATTCGTACTTGGAATACTTGAAGAGGTGGACCATTCTACGAAATCACCTGTTTACAGTAAGAACAGTTTTACTTACCTCGAATTAAAATAGATACATTCTTAAAGACAGTGTTATTGAAACCCACTCCGTAAATTGTTTTTTTAGTTGATAATTAAATGGAATGGTAATTAAACAACCAGTAATGTGTCAGTGGGTGCGGATTCACACTCTGAAAATACGAGTTTGTAGGTTAAAAAATAAGATCTTCAAATTATCACGACATCTTCTTGGTGTGATAGGCCTGCAAGGATGGCTCGAACCTTCACAAAGCGGCCTGCCAGGGACATATCTGAGTGGGAAGATGTCGGTTACAAAGAAGAATAGGAGGGTGAAGTTTGAACAACTGAAAATACCAGCCCGAGATTTCTTCCCAGAAACCTGGTTATTTGAGAATAAACTTCTGGCAAGGTTTTTGTTTTTTCGCTTTACTTTTATCAAACTAAAGATTTTGAAAATATTTTGGACATTAAAGTTAAGGATAATAAATGAATATAGCGCCAAGATATCAGAGGAACGAACAACATGTAGATCAGATGGTCACTGTAGTGTTCCTCATATATGGTGGTCGATGGTACTGTCAACACACCTATCGTTTACATATATTTGTTTGTTGTTACATGCCGGTTAAAGGTACATCCATTGTGTTTCATACAATTTTCTTTGGCTTTAATACGTTCGAACACCATATGTGCTGTTTACAGTACAAATAAATTCACTCAGCTTGCATATTCATTTCCAATTGCAAAATATATCATAATTACTAGTTTCCAATTAAAATCGAGTAAACATCATTATGCATGTGTAGAAACCGAAAGTGCACGACCCATTCACATGCACAGTAGTTATATGACCTATTAAACATTATCAACTCAAATTTGTCTTTTTGCCATTTGTAAATAAGTTTCGAAATTTACGTTTGACTCATTGACGCGCGCCACAAGCGGTGCATTGTCCGGTTTTCGATCAGAAATCACTACTTTTACCTTCATATCGTCAATATACTGTGTCGACTATGACCAAAATGGTAGTTTTCGGTAACAGTCGGTACTTCTCGATTAATTAAAGTACACTTCTGACGTCATTCTATTGTTCTATCTTTCCAGTAATGGACAGTTGCACGGGTGACTTAGGGTTTAAGCTGTAGTAACTGTATTCTGATTTGTTGACTTATGCCACGCACGGAACTACTTTACGTTAGAACGCCTTGCAAATAGTTTTTAACTATTTTTAAATTCTGAAAATGTTGACGACGAAAGGGGGTTTCGAACCCGGGACCACTTGTTTGCTAACCTAGCACGCTAACCATTGTGCTATGGAGGATCCATACTTTAGGATGTAATTTCTTTTGGGTCATGTCTAGCACGTCGGATTGAGTGAAGCTGCACGTGCAAGTTGGGGGAAGCACGCTTTCGCGCACATTTCACGAGCTAAATAATGGGCCTCGGCCCTAAGGGGCCTTGGCTCCATTATTTTCAAGGAATGGAGAGTTACTTGGACATTAACCTTTACGTAACAATATGTATAACGTTTGGAATATTTGACCCCCACCAACACAATGGATGTACCTTTAAGGCATATCATTAAAGCAAAATGTACTGAAAACATGATCAAGGATGACATGACAAATAACCAGATAGTCAGAAGAGAAGAGAAAAAGTGACGAGAGAAGACGTGTTTTGTTTTAATGTAAGAATAGGAAGATTTTCTGGATAGCAACTTCTTTAATGTGAAAAATGCACAACGTTTCGGGGACTCACTATAAACTCGCTCCTTCATCAGGTGGACTGTAAGGAAATAACAAAATAAGTTTACATTCCACCTGATGAAGGAGTGAGTATATACTCCGAAACGTCGTGTATTTTCACATTAAAGAAGTTGTTCTCCAGAAAATGTTTCTGTTCGAATATGCTCTAAATATTCTTCAACTACGTGTTTTGCTATGCTCATATTGTTTGGTTGCACCACTCCCTCTCCTTGTCATTTAAAACCATTTACTAACATAATATTCGATGTATTGTATTTCATTATTTATCGTAGCAAGCGTAGAGGAGGAAAGCTGATTTTGAAGAAGGAGTTACCTGATACAACGACCACGTGGACACTTCAAGCAGTGGGCGTGTCGAGTAGGCGTGGCATATGCGTGTCCAACCCCCTCGAGTTCGTGGTGTTCAAGGACTTCTTCGTGGATGTACAGCTCCCCTTCAAAGTAGTGCGCCTGGAAGCAGTCAAGCTGAAGTACAGTATCTTCAACTATCTCCCGGTGTCGTCCAAGGTGAGTTCTTAAGTTAAGTTTCTAAGGTATGTTGATTTTCAGATATTATGTCCATCTACCCGGCTTGTTGAAACTTAATTGCTTAATCTTATTATATTATTATCGCGAAGCAGGTTTTTTTTCATTAAACGGAGTCCGTGTATTATTGAAACTGATTACCTGTTTTATACACCTGACTGTCTTGGATACAAGTTTAATCAGCTTGTACGATTGTGTATTCAAGCTTTTTATTGTCATTTCGAAATTATGTTGGGTTCGACAATTCAAGTTTAAAGGATGGATGAAATGACATATGGTCCAAATCGGATTCATTAAAATGGGATGTCAATTTGACAATTGCTCGATTTTAAATTTCTGAAATCGGTCCATAAATTACTTATATACGGCTTTTTAAAAAACCGCCTGATTTAGCCCCGGCGACCAGAATGAAAGTCTGCGGGGGTGTGACCCGTGAAGGGATGACTTCTGTGACGTATGTGGAGGAATTTGATTTTCAGCGATAGTCACAATTCAACGTAATTTCGCAACATTTTGATTGTTAATTTCACAAAGATACCTTCAATAAACCAACTTAAATTTCCCATATATCGAATGTTTAGATATCCAACTAGGTAATTCCGCAGATGACAATAACACAATTATTACATAAACATGTCTTTTTGGCGATGTAATACACCTCATAAATTCATTTAGCGGCAGTGATAATTATCATTAATTAATTAACGAGACACCGGCGGAGAAGCTATCTAGCCGCCCCGCCTATCGCTTTTCACAGTCACGCCTCAGTGAGCATTTTCAAAAGGATTCGCCGAACAAATTGCGATAGTGTTAAAATGGGTGAATTAAAATCGTCTTAATTATCAATTGCAAGTGTATATTGTCTCGATTTTATGCTCAATTGATTCCGATATACAATATACGTAGAGGTAATCATCTGTCATTCTTGAGAAAAATGCATTTCATCTATCCTTTAAAGATGTATAGTTTAAAAAAAAGTGTTACCAATGGCTAAATAATACTACTGAATCAATAAAAAGAGTTCTAAAACGAATGTACATGGTTCGGTTAAGCCATACGAGTCCATATCTATACGAGCGGCCATTTTAATGTGTTCACATTAAAATGGCCGCTCGAAGGTGGTTCAAGTGATTCGACTGATGTAGCGATACCGAAACAGTCAGAGTAGAGTTTTAAATATGGAACAATGATGGAATGGTAAACCATCTTGGTGTATGAACTCTCAAATTCGTATGAGACCTACAAATCTACTTCTCACACTGAAGAGTTCCACACCACTGTCAGTTTATACCTCGCAACAATTTCTTTTCAATACGGATAATCGTTTTCTATGGATAAAGCTTTACGGGTCGTGTAATGAGATGTCTTATCCTCTAACATAACAATATTTTGTATAAACTATAATAACAAATAGCAAAATTGAAACAAAATATGGAAGAAACGTGCAACTGCGCCTTTAATATTGTTAGGGTTTATCCAGGGCCATGTGGAACGAAATCATATGCATTGTTTTCATTCCATTTAAGGGGCGGGATAGCGCAGTGGTAAGCGCGTTCGGCTTCGGATCAAGAGGTCCGGGGTTCGAATCCCGCCAGGGGCATGGCAACTTTGTCTGCAGTAGAGAACTGTTCTACATGCAGTAAGGTTTGGGTGCAATGCTACACTGAGTTTCAGTACCACCCATGGTTCGCTAGTTCCAGCCGCTGCTCGCAGGTTTCACCGTAGTGCATAGCCACATGGCGTTGCGGGCTTTCTTCCTGCCATAATACTAGCAGCCGCGATATAAGTGAAATACTCTTGGAAGCGGCGTTAAACCCCAACTCACCTTCATTCCATTTAAATAACATTGTTTAATGTAGCACCACTGTCATTTTATCGTTACAATGAGATGAGCTTAGTGGTTTAATCACGTGTGCAACGGGAGAGATCTCTTGCCATGCTCACATACGACAACAAACATCAATGAAGCACACTGCTCTATCAAGTTGAACCATTTGTTCCAGATCAATGTTTCAGTCCGTGTATCAGAAGAACTATGTCTCGTAGAGTCCAACAGAAGAGGCTACAAGCGCGGCAGACGGGTGAACACTTACACTATGATATTACCACCCAACTCGTCTATCAACAAGGAGTTCAAACTTGTGCCCTTGAAGGCTGGGTACTTCAACATCACGGTGGTGGCGAGGGGAAGGAGGGGGAGGAGTGGGGCGGGAAACAGGGGCAGCAGAAGGGGAGGATCAATGACTGATAAAGTTGTCAAAACTCTGTATGTTGTGGTAAGTGGTACTTCAAAATAAACTGAACTTTTATGATAGCGAATTTTAACATGCAATGTTAGATAAATATTAAGTCGAAGATAAATGCTTCGGGTGTGATCTACTCTCATTTTGGTTTGGTTAACCAATCCTGAACTTGTTCCTAACTCTTTGGTTTGTTTAATCTAAATTTGTATCATAGGGATTCTCCTGTAGTGACCCCGTACTAACACAAGAATACACACTCTTCTGGTAACGTTATTTAAAGTTACACAACCACTTCATCCGTACCAAAAGCATGGATCATTACCTAGTTTTCAGTAAACAAATAAACAAACAAATTACCAAATCACGGAACAATGCATTGTCCAAGAATTAGCACCTATAATATATGATAAATTATGCACAATGCGGCAATTATGCTTTGAATAAGTTTGAAGTTTTATTTTCTTTAAATTTGAACTCGTATCAAAGCTGTTATATAGAATCAGCTATTCGATCTCTTTTAAAGGGGCAGTAGCACGTTTTTCTGGTGAAATAAGTCGATGAAATGTAATTAAAAAATAATGTCACCAACAGTAAAACACCCTTCCCTCTTCAGAAAATCAAGCTAAATGAATGTACATGGTTCCGTAAAGCCATGTGAATCGTTTTTTGTCATTAGAAATAATGAAATGTGTCCACAATAAAATGGCCGCCATGCAATTTTTGCTTTATATGCAACACCGTTATTACCACTATGGATAATTGGATTGTGTAATAAGATGTTTTACCCTCTTAAGTAAATAAAAGTGACATAAATTATAAATTTAAATGGAAAATTTGAAAAAATAAAATTTGCAAAAAACGTGTTATTGCCCCTTTTAAGAGCGTTATAAATTGCTATACTAATTGATGTTCAAGTTCGTTAATGAAGAATGCTTCGATGTGACTCTAACCGCTTAAAGCCAATACACAGGGTCGCCTATCATACATTCAGGACGTTGATCGTCAATACACACTTGTTAGCTGGTTGATCCATATGGAGGGCTTGCCCTCGTATCGCCTACACCCCATATTGTCTACACCTCAAAACCCCCTCGTATCGCCTATACTAAATGCAGTGTGTCACTTCCTCATCCCTATTGCATACAGTCCACTTAGCCATTAACCTCTATATTAACTCTTTAAAAGTGCACTGTATTTTCCCCCCTGCTTTTGCAAATTTTAAACCGTTTGAAATGCTCTTATTCCGTCCAAAAGCATGTTTCGAAACATGATAGTTACGCCTCAATGCTTTACACTTATTGTTAAACCAAGGTTTATGCCTTTTACACGTTTTGATTTCCTTTTCTTCACTATCTAAATGGCAAGTATTTCTAACGTTTTGATTGATTTAACTTTACAAGTACCAAATGTCTTCTTAGCAGCACTAACAAACATATTTGGCAAACCATTACCCACAGATGAAACAACATTATCACATTCGACATTTTCCATATATGCACACAACCTGTTTACAACACACATGTAAATATTATTTACAATTTCATCACGAAGGTTATAATCAAACAGGGAGAGGAGCATATATACATGTAGATGTTTCACATACACTATTGTTTATTTATAATACATGGTTTGGTTGAACCATACGAGTCCATTTCCCATTAAACGGTCATTTTATAGCCGCTCGAAGGTAGTTCCAGTGGCCTGACTTACATGTGTATGTAGCGATACCCAGACACTCACAGTAGAGTTTGAAATATGGTACAATGATGGAATGGTCAACCATCTTGCTGTCAGAAGTCTCAAAATCGCATGAGACCTACAAATCTACCTCTCACACTGAAGATTTCCACAAAATCGCATGAGACCTACAAATCTACCCCTCACACTGAAGATTTCCACAAAATCGCATGAGACCTACAAATCTACCTCTCACACTGAAGATTTCCACAACATCGCATGAGACCTTCAAATCTACCTCTCACACTGAAGATTTCCACAAAATCGCATGAGACCTACAAATCTACCTCTCACACTGAAGATTTCCACAACATCGCATGAGACCTTCAAATCTACCTCTCACACTGAAGATTTCCACAAAATCGCATGCGACATACAAATCTACCTCTCACACTGAAGATTTCCACAAAATCGCATGAGACCCACAAATCTACCTCTGACACTGAAAATTTCAACAAAATCGTTGCTTTATAGGTCGCACCACTTTCTACTAATACGGATAATTGTTTTCTATTGATACAGCATATATAAGGTCGTGTAATGAGTTGTTTTATCCATTTACCAATATATTGCATACACGTAAATAATAAAGGACAAATTTGAGAAAACATAATATGCAAAAATCGTGCTACAGCGCCCTTAATTTCTCTCTGTTTTTGACTCCATTCTGCGATTTCTGACCAGATACGTTGCAGATGCGATACACAATACAATATTGTCGATGTTGATGTTTTATTGCAGCCCGAAGGGAGGCCGGTCAGTAAGACGGTGACCTTTCAACTTGACCCCTCCGCGCTACTCGCAGAAAGTCAGAAACCTTCTGAAATCAATGATGCGAACACTCAAAGAGGAAAAATAATCAAAAGTGAGCGAATTTAGTTTCAATGAGTGTGCAATTTCAGTGTTATACACATTGCAGTGTTGGTGGTTAACCGTATGGGCAATACATGTTTTTCATTTCATCCTGAAATTATTCAGTAGTTTCTTTCTTGTAAAGTATGTAATTTTTTAAATCTGATTATAATGTGATATATATTATCAACAATATAATATTAAACTAGCGTCACACCAAAGCCATAGTTTGCAGTTTTGAAGTCACAATGTTTGAAAATATCAATTTCATAATATTTCGCTTGATTAACCTAGTAATCAAAACAACAGAATTAATTCTTTAAAATACCATCACATTAAACTCGTGAATCATTTGGTATCAAACTCAAGTTTATTACACCAAAGCTCGCTTAGTATCATCTATCTGACATGGCCACGTATTCTAGATACGTGGAACGTGAAGAACAGCGAGCAATCGACGCTGGTGGACATGGCGCTCCCTAACGACACCATCCACGCCACCAGCCACTCCAGCTTGTTCGCTTATGGTGAGTGCCACTTCCTTACACCCCTTGGGAAGTTGAGGGAAGCAAACCATCTGCGCAGGATGGTTATCTCATGATCACCATGGTCGGTTATGAGATATTCAACCTACGGAAACAAATGGACTTGTAAAATTTGGATTTTTTTTCAAATTATAAATGAAAACTTTGTTAGTAACGAAAGTGGGATTCGAACCCTGGACCTCTATATCGTCGAGCAGCGCCTTTACCAATTGAGCTACCGATCCGCGAGAATCCATATCCATAATCCATGTTCATTCTGTTGTGTTATGGCTGTATTGATATTTTTTCTAGTATTATATATACATATGTATGTATAGGTATAGATTTGTGTCTAATTTGTGTATGGAATATATGATTAAGTTTGAAACCTTTATTTCGAGTCAGTCATTGGTGTATTGGGAATATCTCACTGATATATTTTGATCATGTCCTATACATCAACAAAATACCAGTTTAAAATGCATATATACACTTATTTTATAAATAGATTGGTCCTCGGGAGCGTAAGGCAAATAATGACCCAATTGACTCGCGTTATGGCAATAAACTCTGCTCGGGCTAAGTCTATATGCCATAACCGCTCGGTACCGGGTCATTATTTACTACATACTCAACATGTTAAAACAACATCCTTTAGAAATTACTGTAGATTCCGGATTTAAAACTTGTGAGAAATGTTTCCCGATGTTTGACTGGATTTATAGAATTTGAATTAGCCACGTTTACCATGTATGTAGTCTTAGCTTTATCTGTCCATTCATTCGTTCGTCCGCCCATCCGTCCATTCGCCCACCCGTCTAACCTCAAATAGTAAATTAGTTTCCGGAGATACATCGTTTCCTTTCCCTTACTGAAAATCCGTTTATCGTAAATATTTCTGAAGTTTTGAGTGTGTATATTATCAATGTTCAAATATGGCGCCTTTTGATATTTTATTTTATATTTCGCTCACGAATTTAAGACAGTAAAGGGATAGCCCTGTTTCGGGGAGGACCTCAGACCTTTGTCCATGTTTGACAAACATACATGCTCTGAGATTAGAATATGTTTAGCTGGTTTGGTTTGGTTTAAACATATTTTATTCACAAAGAATCGGTACAAGTTGTCCAACTTAGAACACCCTCTCCTTGGTATATACATTGTACAAAAATATAATAACATTCATTTTGGAGAAGAAGAAAAATGAAAGACGCGAAGCGCAACACTGTGACTGCGCATGCTCAGTAACCAAAGCGAATAAAAACATGTCATTTCTCCGATGAGATGAAGGCTGGTAATTTATTTCATGAACATGTTATTAAACCATTTCCACCCTTCTTTAATTCATAAAACATCACGAAATGAGATGTAAGAAGCAGAAAAGGCATTTCAACTTCCCAGTCGACGGGGTCAAACTTTCATCCGCCATGTTTTAATTGGACAGCGCATGCGTAGTCACAGTGTTGCGCTTCGCGCTTTGCGTCCTCGTGTATTTTTAATTGCTGATCGTCGCATTTGTGTGCGGATTCGCGTCTTTTCATTCCGTATCGCTTATTTACGATGCAAATTCGTTTCTTTCTGTATGCATTTCGATTCTTTCCGTTGCAATTCGCTTTTTTTCTTTGGTAGGCCTGTCTTGCGGGATTCGACCCCACACCCTTAGAGTAAGCCAACTATCGCCAGCACCGTACAATAGCTTACCACACGACCACCAAGTCTCGACAAAAATCGAGGTCCAACAATCCATAGTTAAGCTAATTTTACATTCAGTACCCCTCTGATAGACGTAAATTGGCGCAGCTCCGAAGGCTGAATGCATTAAAAAAACATGTCATTACTCTAAGGTGTAGGTTCGAATCTCGCTAGCGTCTCAGCCTGAAAATGTTCAAGAATTTGTATTATTAAAGGTTGTGTTATCCCAAATGAAACAAAGTTATATTTGTTCACTATCTAAATGGCAAGTATTTCTAACCTGATGTCTACACTGAAATTTGCACTCTGTTTGAGTTTGATTCTCGATGTCCCGTAGGATCCGTTTGAGTCGTATTGAGTTTGAGTTTGGTGTTCTCTGGAGGTTTTTTTTACCCAACAGGCGACCTGCTGGGTGATGTAGTGACGAGTGTTCTGGTTGAGTCCCGCTCCCTGATGGAGGGTCTGGAGACCGGGGGGAGACGAGTGTTGGGGGACCTCTCTCCCGCTGTCTACTCACTGCAGTATCTACACCACATGGGACTCCTCACTCAGAGTCTCAGAGACGTCGGCAAACTCATCGTCCAGGAAAGTGAGTTATTGCTGTATTAGTATATCCACATCAAATCAGTTATGGTTATTAGATCTGCCTCGGGGGCGGGATAGCGCAGTGGCTTCGGCTTCGGATCAAGAGGTCCGGGGTTCGAATCCCGCCAGGGGCACGACAACTTTGTCTGCAGTAGAGAACTGTTCTACACGCAGTAAGGTTTGGGTGCAATGCTAAACTGAATTTCAGCGTAGTACCACCCATGGTTCGCTAGTTCCAGCCGATGCTCGCAGGTTTCACCGCAATGCATAGCCACATGGCGTTGCGGGCTTTCTCCCTGCCATAATACTAGCAGCCGCGATATAAGTGAAATACTCTTGAAAGTGGCTTTAAACCCCAACTCACCTCACCTCACCTAGATCTGTCTCGACTGTCTATACTCTGTCTCAGATAAGTTTACTCAGAATCACAGACAGTGCGTAATTATTTATTGCCATTATCTTGCTACATTAATTCAGTTATCTTCACACTACACTACTGCACTAGATTGGACGCCTGAGAAACACATGGAGACTGTCGGCATCCATCCTCGGATACCCATGGTTTTATATATGCTCCGTTACTCCCCACTATATCACCCATGGGAAACCTTATCGGGAGAATCTGTTCTCAAGTTACCCGCCCTTGGCCAGCGTGACGAAGTCAGTAACCAAAGAAAATGCTCAATGGGATAAGACTGAAATGGTCAAGGGAGATAACCGGTGACGGATGGCTAACACAATGACCTCGCTTGCTTTGAAACGAAGTGATATGCATTGTCATTGGCTCGCAGGTCCAAGCTGCGTAGCAGTTTGATTGGCCCAAGCCGGCCATTGCGGGTAATTTGAGAACAGATTCTCCTGATAAGGTTTCCCATGGGTGATATAGTGGAGAGTAACGGAGCATATATAAAACCATGGGATTGTCAAATATGATTATGAGATTATGGCACCGACTATGTCATTGTTCAGGAAATATGTACAATGACGTGTGGTAAATAAGGAACATGTTCTACATGCTTGGGTCAACTCAGCAAATTTCCTTGATTAAGGAAGAAAAATAGTGCTCAATATTGATTTAATACGGTAATGAAATCGTTATGACAATCAAGCCGATAATCCATGAAGGTTTTTAACAATGTTTTATGCTCCATAGGTAGTGTATATATTTATTCTTCTCATATATGCATTGATAACAAAAACAATAGTTTAAAAAAAAGTGGTGCAATAACGGAGGAAAATGGTGTTCAATATTGTAAAATTAATGTTGCGAAATTACGTTGAATTATGACTATCGCCGATAATGAGATTACTCCAGTGACAGAAGTCATCTCTTCATTCTGGTCGCCGGGTCTAAGTTGGGCGTTTTTTTAAAAAGCCTTATGTAAGTAATTTATGGACCGATTTCAGAAATTTAAAATCGAGCAATTGTCAAATTGACATCCCATTTTGATGAATCCGAATGTGACCATATGTCATATCATCTATCCTTTAATACGGTAATGAAATCGCAATGACAATCAGGCTGAGAATTACGGCTTTAACAATGCTTTAAACCATGCCAACTGTAGGATGTGCGTATATCTACTTCTGTTATATGTGCATTAAAACAACGATAGGAGGTTGATACAAAGTGACGTTTTAACTTTAAAACGTAACAGTGTTTGGTCATTAGAGAACAAGGGTTAATATCAAGCATTCAATTACTGTTACCAGTATCAATCATGTCTTGCTTATATTCATCTTTCATCTTTTGTAGGTGTGTCACAACTTCTTGCTTACAAGAATGAAAGTGGTGGATTTCATTTGTTTAAAGGAAAACCAGAATCCACATGGTGAAGATTTAAAATTTGTTTTCCCCTACACTACTTTTAAAAGTCAAACTCGGTTTTTGAAAATATTGAATAACTACTGTAACTATTGGAGACTGGCATTTGCAACTAATGAGTTTAAAATTTTCCGGGATTCGAACTCGGGCCTTTGGCGCGAGAGGCTCACATGTTAACCTCAACAGCACTGTGTTTTCTATTATGTCATTTTTATGCAATATATGATTGAAATTCAGCGCGGTATCATCCTTGTTTCACTGGCTTAAGTCTACATTGTATAACCGCAGGCGTCAGCACAAACTATAACCACAGGGGCGTTTTGATTATATGAAACATACATATGGAAAAACATTAAGCATCTTCAATATTCAAAATTAAAATGTGATGCTGTGGGAGCGTTACGATGATTTGACTGAATTAATCACTTTCGTACAGAAAGGTAGATTTTGTGAAAGGATTTTTCAATGAAAAGTTGATATTTATGTCTCCCCCTCGAAGGGTCGGGAGACATATTGGTTTTGGCGTTTTGGCCGTCGGCGTTGGCGTTGGCGTCGGCGTTGACGTTGGCGTTGGCGTTCCCATTTCGTTTCCGGAGAAGATCTCTAAAACTATGTGGCCAAACATCACCAAACTTGGTATACTGTCTCTCCATATCGTGTAGATGTGCCTTTTGGGGGTTAAAGATTTTTTTTAATTAAATTTTTTTTTATTTCCACCTCATCGATTTGGACTTCGTCTTTTTAAAAAAACTGGCTTTTATTTCAGCATCAAATCATTTAAAATTTTGAATATTTTGTTTGCTACATTGTGGAGTTTATAGGTTATTTATTCAAGTTGAATTATACAGAGAACATTAATGGTGCTTTATGATAGTATTGTTTAGAGGTTTGGAGCATTTGAGGAAGGGGGAGACATCTGTTTTTACGGGTAAAAACACTTTCTAGTTTTAAATATTAGGACTGAAGTATTGGTTTTGATTGCTTGTCAAAACTAACTAGTATCCCTGTCTACGTACGTGATACACGTTAGGTTTCTGATGTTAAAACAACTTGTGTGTTACCAACTTGTCTTCCATAAATCAAAACATCTTAATCTTGCAATATGAGGAACTAAATGGTTGGTGAAATGTCATATTTTTTCAAGATTCTTGACAAGAGGGGCTATACTATTACTATATCATACTATTTTGAAATTCCTTTCAATTCAATCCGTTAATTAACCGCTTCTCTTTATTTTGAGGGGTCATTACCGTTCACACTGTCAAGATTTCGTCAGTAGGCCACATTAAAATTGTCTTTTCCAAAATGTTTTATTTTTAAAGATTCATAGTGCTGTTACTTGTGACTTTAGACTATAAGGCAGATGCAAAACTATTAACAGATGACTTGAGAAATTGAAATTACTCACATTACAGCAACCAATATTACCTTTCAATACACAGAATAACGTAACTTGATTTTGGAGACCAACATGTCATTACTGCAACTATCCAAAAGAAACAAAACGTTATCTGAATGAAATCTTCTTTCTCAAACTGCTAGATTCTGATTCTTTTTCTGTTACTTTTACTGACACTTTGTCTTCTTTCAGACAACTTTTGCTGGTGAAAAAACGTAGGAGTGCTTAACTTTTTTCCGTGTGTATATGTTAAAAATACTTTTGAAACCTTCAAAGTCCTGCTTAATTTACAACTAGGATTGACGCGTCAATACTTAGGTCTTCAAGACTTCTGCTTGACCTTCAGCTCCATGTATGATCGAAGAATGTCACCAATAATGTTTCTCACAAAACTTCTATGTGTAATATCCCATAATGTACCACCAAAACCGCCAAAACATCAAAAATGTCATTATAAATAAAACCACGTGACCTACGACTGGGTCATCTTGACTTTTTTCCGTGCATTTTCCGTGCATTTTTATTGTCCATCTTTTTAAAAAAGTTTCAAGTCTCTATGGCAATTTTGAAAATGTTTTCCATGTTAAAATGTCATTTTTTTTAGTCTTAATTGTGACCGGAAATGAGTGTACGCGAGTGATGTTATTATTGATTCGTAAGGACATTATATTCTTCTAGTAGTTCTGATAATTTCATGCAATTGTGAGATCGGGAATAACATTGGACTCGGTGATGAACTGATCCTTGTTGCAGGTTTACAGCAGCGGTGCTTCAGACTATGTGTACTGTGAAGTCACTGAACTTCATATTCGTGGATGAAACCCTGTTACAATCGGGGGTCAGGTGGTTTCTCAAACGAATGGCGACTACAGACGAAGAGGACAGACTGCTTGATAGTCAACCAAGATACAGTGGGGTAAGAGTAAGAAGGATGTCTCAATCAATAGCACTGTGTCCTTGGTATTGGGGGCGGGATAGCGTAGTGGTTAGCGCGTTCGGCTTCGGATCAAGAGGTCCGTGGTTCGAATCCCGCCAGGGGCACTGCAACTTTGTCTGCAGTAGAGAACTGTTCTACACGCAGTAAGGTTTGGGTGCAATGCTTCACTGAATTTCAGCGTAGTACGACCCATGGTTCGCTAGTTCCAGCCGATGCTCGCAGGTTTCACCGCAATGCATAACCACATGGCGTTGCGGGCTTTCTCCTTGCCATAATACTAGCAGCCGCGATATAAGTGAAATACTCTTGAAAGCGGCGTTAAACCCTAACTCACCTCACCTCACCTCTTTCAGTATTCAAAAATCGATAGATATGTATACAATTTAAGAAGTTCCGTGTGTGTTAAGTAGTTTGATAAATACGCAGTATATGCTGCGGACAGGTGTTGTATTTTGAAGGATTACCTACTAGTATATTTAACAGTTTGATTGTTGGGGTCGAGCTATTTTGTATATAGCATGTATTCTGACGCCTTGTCGGTGCGGTTTCATTGGGAGATTTGAACCCAAATGAATAAAATATGTTTTCAATCAATCAATCAATCAACCAAATCAATCCTAGAACTGTAAGTAACTTGTTATTTTGCAATAATTACTCCACTGTTTGATGGCTTATTTTATGGCTACTTCTGTTTGATTCCAGCTAAGCCAAGATGATTCCTCCATGCTGCTGGCGTCTGAAGCTCTTCTCTTTATCACTACATGCAGGTCTCACCTGTCCACCCAGGTAGGAAGACAACTGAGAATATCTTAAGATCTCCAACCAATAGAATAATGAGCAATAATTAAATAATAAAACGTTAATGGCTCCTCACCATCAAGATCGATTGTATATATAGAGGATACTAAACGACCTTCTATATAATACCATTTTTATTAAACGAGTTAATGATTTTGTATAAAACGAGCGAAAGCGAGTTTGATACAAAATCATTCACGAGTGGTATTAATGGTATTAAATAGAAGGAAGTTTAGTATACTGTTTATTACTCGCCCACCTATAATCCAGCGAAACAGCCAACATGGCTCTGAAACTATGATTCCCGCAAGTCCGATACCAGACATCATAACTGCAAACTGTTGTGACGTCATACCTGCGGCGGTATTAAACTAGTTTAATATATTGCCGTGTAAATATTACACTTCATTATTAATTAACTATCAATGTTATGGCACGTATACGGCATTTACGGCCTAGACCATATGATTCGCCAACTGGGCCAATACGGGGAAACTGGGCCAATACAGGAAAAACTGGGCCAATACGAGACAAACTGGGCCAATATGAGTCTGAGCATGCGCAGTTGCACATTTGGTGGAAGCTCGAAGCTGTCGCTTCACAACTTTAACCCGTGCTATTTGTTCACCAATCTTGTTTATAATTATTATTTCAATATAAATGTGATGTCTAGTGTTGTGCAAATAGAATGAAAAGAAGCTAATTAATAAAATTGTCATTAATTAAGTATTTCCGTATTGGCCGAGTTACAGGTCCTCGGTCCGTTGTATTGGCCCTCGACTTCGTCTCGGGCCAATACAACGGACCGAGGACCTGTAACTCGGCCAATACGGAAATACTTAATTAATAACATTATAGGATCTCACACGGGCGAGTAATCTATATCTATTAATCGCCTTTTTTGGTATGAGACCCATGTGATTTTCGGTAATTTTTCGGTAATCATTTAATAATATCTATCATGTTTCAAAATTGAAAGTAATTTATGCTGCCTTAAGCTACACTATCAAATGAATTTTAATACATTTTGATATGTTGACTCAATGCTCTTTAAAAACAGTAATCGATTGGTTGAGAATTAGTTAATGTGGACTCTTACTTTTAGGCTTTTACGTAAAAGTTTGGGTGCCATCAGACTGGTGTTGCTTTTTTAACAGGAGGATCGTAACATCAATGAAAATAGTTTTATGCTGGAAGTAAGACTTATGGGATATTTGGAGAATAACCTTGACCTTGTTACGTCGTCCTTGACTCTAGCGAAGGTCAGCCTCGCCCTCAATCTCGCGGACTCTGAAGACGGTGACATTGCCATGGAAAAGTTGATGAAAAGAAAAAAGAAAACTTCAGATGGTTTGAAATTCAATGATTTCCTAGCACATTAATTCATGTTTCAACAGAAGAAAACTAATTTGGAGACTATTGTTATTCTATGTATGTTAATTGTTAAGATATTGCCAATCAAATCACCAACCGCCAATTCTGGGAAGTAGGTATCATCAATAAAGTAAAATATTGTGCCATCTTTAGCCCAACAGGCACGTGCACAGAATGGCGTCGTGCATCAGTGCTTCCATTTATCTTCCGTAAAGTTCTGACTTCTTTGATATCTTCTCAAAAGCCATTGAGTTGGCGTTATGTAAAAATGCACCTAGTCCCATGAAGATTATGAATTACAGTTATGGGATTATGTATATGGCAGAGGGGCCACGACCTAAACACCTATTATCATCTTCTTATCCAGATCGAAAACCCTTGGAAAACACAAATTGAATCTGAAGTCTGAATTGAACACATACATCAATGGATAAATTCAACAACCGAATTAAGTGCACTTTAAATGTACTGTTTTCATCTGAAGATCTATAAATAGTCCAGTTTAATTTTGCAGTAATAATTTACTGTAGGGATCATGTCGCCTTAGTGACAATTGCTTGTCATTTAAACTGACGGGCAAAAGAAAGTATAACACTCACTTGTTTTCGATTAATTCAATATGTTAAAGAAATGAGATACATTTGATTATGACACGATACAATAACACCTTTCGGCAGTAGTTTGAATGACTTAATTGGTGACTGATTTATTGTTTAGATGAAAAATGATTATTTAAAGAAGACAGGCGTAAGAAATGATAGTTACACCAACATGACCCCTACCATGTTCAAAATGTTGTAAATGTGTGCAGGACGAGGCACACTTATTGATTTTCAGACAGAGTATGTGTTACATGTCGATGAACAGTTGTGTTTTATCACAATTAATTTGGGGGAATATCAAAATTTAATTTTTAAATTGAATTTAAAAAAAATTAAAAACCGCGTAGAGGTATTCTTTGACTGATTTAACGTTTTGGACTAATTTCCCAAACAAGTCAATTTTTGAATACGACGTCGAAAACTCGAGATATTTGTCTTTGAAAATTGTGCAAATGATAAATACAACTGAGTGATATACTTTCTTTTGCCCGCCAGTGTATGTTTATGCTTCAATCGTAGTGAAAATGAATAATGCAGTACATTGTGAACTACAGAGCCAGTGCCTCAATTCTTATCAGTGTTATTGAAAATCGAATGGCGAGTTCATTTTCACGAAATCACTATTTTATCCATGTTAAAGCTATGAACATGTAACCGGGGTATCCATTCTCGAAAGATCCTCGCTAATACCCTGTTTAGAACAAGAGTTAGGATACCTGAATGTGATCCTTATAGGTTCTCGACATACTATCCACTTAAGTTCACCCCGTCTCAAAGCTGTTCATTAGCTGGTGTTGCCATGACCAGAATCACGGGGCTTACAGTGAATATGGTCAAACTGTTAACCCTTGTTTGCTAATGATGTTTATACCAACATAAGGTAAACAATTACATGTATATCTTATCTACTCTCACTGTAGGTGTTTATTGGTCCGATCACCACGAGGAGGGTGCACGTGTCTCCACGGGGGCGTTATATCAACCTCCGGCCGACGCCTTTTCCGTGGAGACAACGTCATACGCTCTGATGACGTTGCTGGAGCAGCGACGGTTAGATGACCTCCGACCTGTGGTCACGTGGTTGGTGCGACAACGAGGCCAATATGGCGCCTTCGTCGGGGCAATGGTTGGTATTTTGTTATGATATACATACAGTCAACTTTTTTGAATTTATAGAGAAATAGTACATGTATGCATTTTTATATGTACATAAATATTTTTCTTTGTCCCTAGTTTATCTAGTTTATCGGTAATCCTGTATGAGCGCCATTTAAAAAGAAACATGCAATAGAACATATTCGCCCGTGTCATACTAGCTTACGAAATGAGGGGCTAAAGATTGCGTTTCGAAACTCAATAGTTTTCCATGAGCGTAATAAACATGATTTGTCAAGGAACTGGGTATAAATGCGTTAACCATTACCAAGGTATTTTAGATCATTTAAAAATAAGGGGTTATGAATCAGGCACGTCATTTTGAGTAAAACCTGATGTCATAGTATTGTTCATGACGTCACTATCACAAAGTGATATTTTCCTAGGATTTCCTGCAGTTTTTTTAATATTGTAAAGGATGTACACAAAATTAATTTAAAGACCATGCTAAACCAGTGTTATTTTGGCATCCCACTATCAGCAATAGTACCTGGCATGACCGAGAGAGTACACTAAGATCTGGCGACTGTTGCCTGGACGATGGTACGGGTTCGAATCTCGCAAGGACTAGTCCGAAACGTTCAATATTTCTACTTTTTCAGTGGAACCCGAAAAAAAGACGATAGGTATAAATAACATGTATTTCGGACACACCATTGATGTATTGCAGGACACCATTGCAGCCACCCTTGCCCTGGCGCGATACAGCAGAGAGAGACAGAGTCTTGAGACAGACCTCCAGTGCAACATCACCTCCCAACAGTCGGACTCCTACCACCATACTATAGACTTCTCCAGGGAGGAGGTGGTGCTCAAGAAGGGAGTGCAGAGTGTAAGCTTATTGTTCTCATATATCCACACTTCCTCGTGCAGCTCACACTAGAGATTTACAAGTGATTAGGCTACATTAAATAAGTTAAATGTTTCTCGGGCAAATTATTTTCAAAAGTGACGACGACGGTAGGAAAATAATCATCATTCAAAAAATCATTTCCCATCAAAATATAGCTCGTAAATTGTGGAAGTATACAAAACAGAAGCACGCCTGTAACTGCAGAATCGTTTATTTGGTGAACAAATGGATTTTGGCGTTTAGTAAAAATGGTACGGCAAGTTCTTAATTTTTTTTTTTAAATGACCAAATAAATCTATCATGCGGACAAATAAGGGATTCGCCATTTTGATTTTAGTCGACTCAGTATACGGACGATATAAAGGTAAAAGTGTCGATTTCTGATCGAAAACCGGACAATTCGCCGCGTGTGGCGCGCGTCAATTAGTCAAACGTAATTTTGGAAACTTATTAACAACAGACTTAATGAAAACTTAAACTGGATAATGTTCAATAGGTCTTATAACTACATGTGCATGCGCGTGTAGTTTCGGTTTCTGCACAAGTATAATGATGTTACTCGATTTTAATGGGAAACTAGTAATTTTTATACATTTGGCGATTGGGAAGGAATATGCAGGGAAGATTTTCTCAGAAACTGTTTTGATCTTAGGCTTAAAGGGGCAGTAATATGTTTTTTGCAAATTTTATTTTTCAAATTTCCAATTTATAATTATAGTTTATGCCATTTATATTTACTTTAGAGGGTAAAACATCTTATTACACAAACCAATTACCCGTAATGGTAATAACGATGTTGCTATTAAGCAAAAATTGCATGGCGGCCTTTATTGTAACACATTTTATTATTTCGAATGACACAAATAATTTCCATGGCTTTACGGAACCATGTACACTCATTTTTAACTTGATTTTCCGAAGAGAGTAGGGTGTTTTACTACTGGGGACATTATTGTTCAAATACATTTCATCGACTATTTCAGCCCAAAAAAGTGCTACTGCCCCTTTAAGGGCTGAAATAACTTGATAGGAGTTCGAAAATAAACAACGATCAACTACCTTTGTTCTAGTTTTCACGAAAACCATATGGCGCATGATGTTGATGACGATGTCTTCTTGTTTGTAGAGTGTGTCACTGATACTACCTATATATTTGTCTAGGTTCCAACAGGGGAAGTGTACAAGTTCGACAGTCGAGGGTCACGGTTGGGTCAGATCCAGATCAACACTAAGTACAACGTGGCTGTTGGACAAAATGACCACTGTCCATTTACATTCAACGTAACTAGAAGACCGTTTGTTTTACGGGATCATCTTTTTAATTCGCAGAAAATGTAAGTATAATTCATTCGGATATCGTATGTTGTGGTTGACGGGGTGATACATGGATGTGTCTGTGGGAATAAAACTTGTTATATCGGCCACTAGAAGTAAAAACGTCTATTTCCAGAAGTCACACAGTAACTGAATTGCGTGGAGCCAATTCTACCTAAACATATCCTCATGGGACATAAAACAACATTCAAGTCATATAATAAATAGGGAAACAGTTTTTGTGACAAGTAGTGTGTTTATTTCTTGTATACAAGATACAAATGATCACTCGTGGTGGAAGAACACATCAACACGAATTGATAAAAGTTTAAATTATCGGTTATTTCGCTTGATAAAATTTAAATATCCCATCATATCCACATATCAAGGTCTGGAAGAACTAAAGAGACTCAATCTGTTAATCCCACTTGACTGCAGATAACTTACAGTCGTATACTAAAGATTTGACATTATAATAATTGACAGTTGTGACGTTACAAAATAAGTACCGTTCAACCTATAATCTTCGTGTATTATTAATCAACTATCAATGTTATGGCACGTATACGACTATTAAAGGCCTAGACCATATGATTCGACAATGGGCCAATACGGGGAAACTGGACCAATACAGGCAAAACAGGCCCAATAAACTGGGCCAAAATTAGTCTGAACATGCACAGTTGCACAGACGCAGTCGCTTCACAATTTTGACCGAAGATATCTGTTCGACAATTTTGTAACTATAATTTTTAATTTCAATATAAATAGAATAGAATGAAAAGCGGTTGATTGATAAAATAGTCATTGATTAAGTATTAATTAATGACGGTCCTCGGTCCTTTGTATTGGCCCCCGACGTCGATGTAACTGGGGCAATACGGAAAACCTGGGCTCCATTCCATAACAGCGAGCGCTTATAATCGCTCATTGTTCAATCGTTCTATGTAGCGCTCAAGTAGCGCCCATTCTGTCCTGAATTGAACGACACGCTGCGTAACCTCAAAGTTCGCTCGCTTTGTTACGTAGCGCTACATTGAGCAATCGCGTTCAAGAGAGGTTTAAAAGTAATCGCTTATTGAGCGATTACTTTGAAACCTCTCTTGAACACGGCCCGGGTTTATATAAAAGTATAATGCGTTTAGTTCATCAGGCTTGAAAGTTGAATATTTGTCCAGGTCACACCTGTGCAGAAACTGTAACCTGGGATGTAGTGAGTCCGAGTCGGAATCCAACAATCGACGTGACCGCAGGAGCGCTACGCACAGTGGCACTATCATCTGCATAGACATCTGTTTGAGGTGAGAAACTTTCCCTTAAAGGGGCAGTAGCACGTTTTTTCACTCAAATTAGTTGATGAAATGTATTTGAAAAATAATGTCACTAATAGTTAAATACCCTTCTCTCTTCAGAAAATCAAGTTAAAAAATGAGTGTACATGGTTCCGTAAAGCCATGGGAATCGTTTATGTCCTTTGAAATATAAAATGTGTTCACAATAAAATGGCCGCCATGCAATTTTTGCATTATACGCAACACCGTTATTACCAATACGGATAATTAGTTTGTGTAATAAGATGTTTTACCCTCTAAAGTCAATATAAATGACATAAACTATCATTACAAATGGGAAATTTGAAAAAATAAAATTTGAAAAAAAACGTGCTACTGCCCCTTTAAGGATGTTCGCTCCTTCCTGTTGAACTTGAAAATGAAAAAATGATTAGTTAAAGATGTTTTTGTCATTTTTATTTACTTAATGATATTCTACATCATCTACATACTTTTAAAAAACAAATGTTATAAAGAAAATGTGACTTTAGAACCTCTAAAAAGGGCTTAAACAGCATAAATGGCCTAAATTTGACTTTAAAAAAGGGGGGGGGGGGGGGGGGGTTCAAGTTCATTTTGTGTCATAGCTTAAAAAAACCCACACTATCATAATATTTTTTCATCGATTTCGGTAGGGGAACATGAACTTTGTAACATATCAAAAAAGGAAACAAAGTTTAATACTATAAATGTAGTATTTTAAGGTTTTTAGCAGTTTTTTTCTCATTTTCCCATAGACTCCCATGTTAAAATTGTACTACACCTCACTATCTTACAGACGTCATATCTCGAAAAAACCACACACTACCCCCTATTTTTTTAATGCCGATTTTTCAATCACGTTGATCTTTTAAAAAATATAAGTCAGAAAAAAAGTTCAATACTATAAATTTGAGGAGCGAACATCCTTAAAGAGGCATTGAGTATGTTAGTGCTCTCATACCATTTTATTATCAACACATATAAATGATATCAATCGCTAGAAAAAGGTTTCCCTTCAACATGACATATGAGAAATTATATTCATTTTGATAAAACACTTAGTTTCAAAGGCAACTACGATCTCTACTTTGCCGCGCGCCTCTAGCTGAACGTGATTACATTAAACTGAATTTCCTCTATTGCGTTCTTCGTAATTTATGACGTGAAGAGGGCGAGGCGGTCTCTTTGTGTAGGGCTGAGGTGACTGAGGATGAAAGTGAATTGACGGTAGCTAAACAAGATGGTGAAATGTGGTTTTATCAGTATGTTTTGCGGAAGCGAAAATCGAGGGGAAATTCCTGTTTGTTATATTGTTATTAATACGTGATTATAAATACACAATCCAACTGATCATACTGCAAAGGGTAATATTTAGATTTGACAATTTGACACAGATAGGGCACATTTATTAAAAAATTAAACCATTTTCCATGAAGCCATTTATTGACGCAAGGAGCCTGCGGAAATATTTGTTACGGTATAACAATAATGATAACGTGTTTGCTACTTTGTGGCTATTATATCAGTATATATGGTTAATATGACAGATTCGTTAAAATAGTAAAACAGCCTTTTTCTCATTTCACATTATGCACAAAACCATGTTGCATGTTCGCAATTACATCTATTTGTACTTTTTGGTTTTCGCTTTGGTCAGCTAGAAGCAATATGTTTTTTTTACATTTTTATATCGGGAGTTCTTAAATAAATTCGCTGTAATGTATGATATGCACGCAGTCTGATTAAAATCTACCTTGTTCCGAGGTATAAAATTTGCAAAATTATGCATCTACTGGATACGAACAGGTTCTGTAGATTCCTCTCCACAAAGTCTGAGATATTGGTGAATGTTCCGAACCAGTTTAGCACAGCCAAAGCTCAGTAAAATAGCTGACCAATCACAACGCAGTTTTTAAACGGTCACTGTTTTGAAAGCATTCGGAACAGACCAAACAAGAGCTGTTTGGAGCTATCTGCCCCTAGCTTCTCGCACCGAAAGCATTTGTTGGGCGTCTTTTGATTGACTACCTGAATTGCGCTCGAACACGCGAGTCTACGGGCTGTTATCAGACGGTTTGGCGTGGAACCTCTGACTGATATGAGTTCGTATCACGATAGATGCACTATTTTGCAATTTTTATTCCACGGAAAACCGTCGATTTTAATCAGACTGGATATGCACGTACCCTGACCGTACTGGATGTCTCTCGCAGACCGACGGGTAACAGAAGCCACCACAACGTCCAGGTCGACACCGGGATACTCAGTGGCTACGAGGCTCTAGAGGTCACACAACACGAGGTAAAGGTCATCTTAAATAACAGTTCATATCATAGCTATCAACTCAAACAATACTTCATAAAAGGCAGAATTATAGGAATCATTAAATTATATTATCTATTATTTCATTTAATATTCATATCTATAAATTAAGTAAAACTTAACTTCCGTAAGTTGAACGCACTAGAACAAAAGGAACATGTCATACTGTTTCAGAACGTTAACACGTGCACGTTCTTAAATCATATTGCACTATACAACTTACATCACAAAGGACGCAATCCTTCCTACAGTAAAATACTCGTGTTTTGATTGGTTGACGGTCGATACGCGTTTCTTTATGAACCCCGTGAATCTCAAGGTATAACAATTTCATGAACCTCACTGCCACAGTAACAACTCGTCGCCAAAATACATTGTGTGCTTCCCCCTTTATAATATTCATCACGAATATTATATTATTCAACAATACGCACTCCTAAGATTGTAAAACACTAACAGTAACACAAATTCGTTCATTTGTACAATAGGAACTTTTACGGGAACTTCACTGAACAAGCCCTATTGGAAATGAAGCGTGTCGTCGTGACGTGTTAAATGTGTTATCTATTCATTACAATAAGAAGTACAGAGTAACATACATCACTGGTGTTACAGATGCCAACCCCTCTCGTGCACCATACAAGGCAACTTCCCAATGCAAGGCATAACTCTTGCCAGTCTCCATTGCTGGCTGATTTAGGCCTTAGGTGTTTAGAAATCAAGGCCCGCTATGCATTTCTGGTGCAGCGATTCGCTATCTTGACACAGCATAGCGAGGGAAATACTGCAAGGGTTAAATCAGCCAGTAATGCAGACTGGCAAGAGTTATGCCTTGCGTTTGGAAGTTGCATACAAGGTGGACAGTTGGTAGTGTTTTATTCAATGTCCAGGACCCATATTTTCGAAGCTCACTTAGCGCTAAGATAGTCGTAAATTCCATACATTAACTTTGACTTACGACTATCTTAGCGCTAAGGGAGCTTCGAAAATATGGGTCCAGGGCCCTAATTTTCGAAGCTTTCTTAGCGCTAAGATAGTCGTAAATGCCATACATTAACACTGACTTACGACTATCTTAGCGTTAAGAGAGCTTCGAAAATATGGGTCCTGGTCATCAACATTTATGTAAATTTCAATGCCAATTTAAAAGTCAATAATTGTATTATGTTTACATTTTTGCATTATTATCATTGTAATTTCCGCTTAAACTGACCATTTATGTTCCACTAATGCGTTGTCTATGCACAATCTTAAATGCACCTGTAATAAATTGTGTTCCTTTTCTATTATCCAAATAGTATGACTCCCGACAGTCTTACTTTACATTTAATAATGAAATAAATGTCATTCATAAGCAACAGGTATTTCAGAAAAAAATCTGACATTGAACAACAAATGTTTATACCCCCGACCAACGGCGAATTTTTGTAGTTTAAATCTATACTTGATGACGTCAAACTGATCTTTCATGGCGTCATGCTATTGTCATTATGACGTCATCTGACCGTAGTTCTACCTGTTCAAACCAAATGACCTTTTTGGCTGTATTATATTGTTTTCATTTCGTTTGTGTATTAGATACATAATCAAATAATTACAGATTGTGAATTCGCTCCATAAGTGGTTGTATCGACCCTAGTAAACAATATTGACTTAGGATTTCGTCCTTGGTCATTAGTGTTTTCTCTGGTCGATAAGACCAGTATTGACCTTGTTACCAGTCACCTTTGTATAGAATGTTAGATTTTGAATGGAGAACTTGAGTTAAGACCTTTAGTCTGACTATGTTTCAGATGTCCATTATGACTAAAGGAAGGGCCACTGAACATTCTTATGAAAATGGAATATTCTCTGTTCATCTAACTGAGGTAGGTAAGATATGTAGGTCTTTTTGTGGAAAAAACCCTATATATCATTACAGGATCCCGTTTGTTCTAATAATATTAATGAAAATAGCATTTTAATATGATCTATACATTTACCTTTGAGAACTTGGCATGCTACATTTCATTCTGTTATTTCAAGGGGTTAATAAGTAAATGACTACTGAAATTAACAAGCTTTTCTGTGCTTCGCATACCGATATTTTAAATAATTCACAAGTGAACAAGATATACGTTGTAAACATATTAACCAAATAGGGAAAAACGTTTATGTCACATACATGTATATAAGTTATATAGATAGTAAAATATTAATATATATAACATATTATATTTTAATTGAACAAATTATTTGCTAATTGAATTGTCCTTTCAATTGCAATTTAATGAAGCTTTGTTTCTGCTAAACAGATATATGTTTACCTTAATTATTGTAATGTCGACTCTATCTTAGAATTTTGTTTCAAATTTGATGTGATCACAAGGTTCCGGCAGGGGAGACAACTTGTTTCGGACTGCACGCCAAAGATAGGAGCGAGGTGGAGTACCAGCAAGCGGCTGTTGTGACAGTCAAACTGGAGGACCGACGGGGTATGTCTCACCTGTCGTTTACATTCCCCCATTTTTTACCCCTCACATCTGAAATATTCATGCTAAACATAGAGTTGTATTTACCTTGAGTGTACAAACTTCCAAACGCAAGGCATAATTCTTGCCAGTCTGCATTACTGACTCATTTAACCCTTGCGGTATTTCCCTCGCTTTGTTGTGTCAAGACAGTGAATCGCTGCACCAGAAATGCATAGCGGGCCTGGATTTCTAAGCACAGATTTCTTAAGGAAATACTGCAAGGCCTAAATCAGCCAGTAATGGAGACTGGCAAGAGTTATGCCGTGCATTGGGAAGTTGTGCGTGTACATGTTTGCGTTTTATACATTTTTAGTTGAAACTGTTTTACACATGATTGGTATATTGAGTTCTATTCTTTAATGGCCAGATTAAACATATATCGATAGCATCGGTAAATGTATAACGAATATATTGAACGTTATGTAGAAGTACATAGTATTTGTATTAAATTCAATATTTCAGTTCATTCCATGATAATGAAGAAAAAGGCCAGTTTAACTTTATCCAAAATTGTATTTCGTTAGGGTTAGGGTGGTGAAACATCACACTACAATTGCTTTTCAAGTTAACACCTTCACTAGACAACTAGACTTATCAATAATGTTATATATTAGTTTTAGTGAACTGACAATCTCTTTACAGAACCCTCCTGTAGTCTCGCGTATGACGTGAGCGACTCGTCTGTTACACTTCCGGTTCTGTGCTCGAACCCAACGCAAAGACGAAAGGGTGAATGTGTGTGCACTTCAGGTTGGTGCTCTGTATAAGACTGATATCCACAATATTTTGTTTATTTTCTTTTTCAAACTCACATGAAATATGAATTACATAAAGGAATAACTAGAAGTCATAATCATCTTGTAACTTTAGCACGAGTGAAAAGTGAAGTCGTGACATTAATGAAAATACGCAAAAATCCACTTATATCCATATACGTCGGGCATTGTATGAAAATATGAATGCCCTCGTAGGTAATAGACTCTGGTACGTGTTTCCTATACGAAGTTTTTATCGAGGTATTTAAGTATTTTCTTTTTGTGATTCTCACTTCTCTTCACAGGAACATGTGGGAAGTGTCGGCCCGCTGGGAAGAGGCTAAAGGTTCGAGGGGTTCAGAAACTACTCTGCAACAAGGACTATGGTATATGTTGACAATAATGTTACGTTGTTTTAATGGGGCAGTAGCACGTTTTTTCGCTCAAAAATGTTGATGAAATGTATTTGACAAATAATGTCATTAATAGTAAAACACCCTTCTCTCTTTGGAAAATCAAGTTAAACAATGAGTTTACATGGTTCCGTAAAGCCATGGGAATCGTTTTTGTCTTTCGAAATAATAAAATGTGTTCACAATAAAATGGCCGCCATGCAATTTTTGATTTATAAGCAACACCGTTATTACCACTGCGGATTATTGCTTTGTGTAATAAGATGGTTTACCCTCTTAAGTAAATATAAATGACATAAACTATCTTTATAAATGAGAAATTTGAAAAAATAAAATTTTCAAAAAACGTGCTACTGCCCCTTTAAAGAAACGTACATAAATGATACGGAACCATGTAAGAAGATTAAACAATATGCTGTATAAAGTTATGTGGTTACATATTGTATATAAACTATGTTTTATTTCGCAAGTATCACTATGTATGCACGGTATAACATATCCCATGTAGACTTGGAGAACTTTTAAATCATTGGATTTCTCTTCCCACAGAGGTTACTCCCTTCAGATTTCCGATCCTAACCTCTGTTCCTTTTCGCTTGAAATCGAGAGCAGAAAGGGAGTGTCCTGATTGGTTGCAATTGAATCTAGTTGTGCAATTGTAAGAGCAACATTTGCCAATGACACGTCATTATGATAATATAAACGCAAGATAAACATTTTCTCGTTCAATGTGTTTTCCTCGAAATATGCTTTTTGATTTTGTGAAAACTATTGATCATAAACATGCTTATGAATAAGACCAAATCAGAGACAAATACCAACAATATTTAATTTGTGTTATTTACATCAGACATATTCGAAGGTCATACAGTATGCTAATGAGCAAGACCGTTAAGAGTAAAATCATGCCTATATCTTTGAAGTCACTCGGTCGACATGGCCGCTGAAAGATGAGTTTTCATTGGTTTAGAAGCAGTGATAGAGTATGAGGTTCCGCTTTCCTCCGCTAGGAGATTTTGCTTCTGCCCTCGGTTTTAAGCGAAAAAAACCAGTGGTTAGGATCTGTAGGGAGTAACTTCTGTGGAAAGAGAATGGGG